>CM035437.1:52157026-52754526 GCA_020310875.1 Ceratopteris richardii | reverse complement strand
TCACATGAGCATCGATTCATAATTGGATGTATAATTTCCTAACTTTAAATTAGAGAGTATGCACAATATGCTTATCATGCATTTGACAATTATTGCTTATGTTTTTCATATATCAGATAGCATCTCTCTCAAGTCAGCCTAGTATTTGACATCAGATATCTCATGCGATTCACTGTGAATGTTTGCTCAAGATAATTCATTTTTTATGTTATCTAAAGATAGAATGGTGAGATTACTCTAGGGATTAGTGCTGATTTACATGGCATTTATAGTAGACCCAATAAGATTATTCACGCAGCAATTTTAAGGAATGTCAGAGAGGGGCATAGAGTTTGTGAATAGATGCAACAGGATCTTTTCTGTTTTTTTTTTTTTGGTTGAAAAAAAAAGAAGTTCGATCTTGCGATCTACTCTTCCCGGTAGCTTGAATTAATTGAAATTACAATCTGAAGGGCATAGTACCATCTACTCTTCTTGAGAGCTTGAATTAATTCAAAGTACAATATGAAGGGCATTGTATCCATGGGACCCCCCAAATCCCACACAAGCAGGTGTAGAATGCTAAGCACCTACATGGGATGATCATAGCCCTAAGACTCGTAAAGGGTATGAACTGTGTAGGGACAGCCCTATTTCCATCCAGACGAAGAGACTGGTTTGAGTTGAAGTCGGCCCTGTCGCAGCGAGCATGGCCCTTGCCATTGCCAATGAAGTCCACCAAGAGTGCTTGAAGGCCAGCTAATCTCCAAAGGGAGCTGGTTTAACATCTCATCATAGCACATGATAAAGGGCGTTCTGCCAGTGCAGCCATCAGGAATTGAACCTACGCCTCTCCAAAGGAGGAAAATGTCATCTAATGTTGACATTAAGAACATTGACTATACATCATATGAAAACTTCAGATCGTGTCTCACTTCATATGATAAATATCTGAACTACTTTTTTCATAAATGGTACGCTGAATATTTTGGGAATAGATTCTGGACACTAGCAATCTTAAAAGACCATATACTTGCAACATTAAAAAGACACACGGAACAAAAATTTTGCTTTATAAAATTCGCTCTGCAACATGATGATTTTGAGTTTCAAATCGGAACATTTCTTCTCATATGGTTGCATCGGAATGCTCCCATTTCAGAATCATTTAACTTTGGTGGCATGATACACCTATGATTAGCAAATAGCAGAACATACATCTTTTTATACAGAACAAGTTATGAAGTTGTACATGTTGTTTTGAGTTCGGGAGATAATGGAGAATAAATCATGATCTGTTTGTGTGTCAACAAGGACAAGAAGAAACCACTGCGTTTGCCTTTGTGAAAAGCACTAAACTGGTTTGTGCGTAATCCAGAGATAAAGAGATGCTGCAAACTTTTTTCGAGAAAGAGAATAAATGACAGCGCTCAAGAGCCAGGTCTGGAAACATTCAACAAGATTAAAGAAACTAAAGTGACTTTGAAGATGATATTGTGTATATATCCATCATGCCATCAGTTTGTTTCTGTCAAATGTATCTTTTCAGTCAAATGTATCTTTTCACATGTGTTTGTTGAGTCGAAACATGATAGCACAAGATCTGAATAATTGTAATTCGTAGTTGCTCCATAATTCTTTGGAAAAAAATATTGTTTCTGCTGTGTGGTAGATACAGAGAACAATATTGTGTACAGCTGTATCTTTACACCCATGTTTTAACTCTGCATAACCAGGTATACCTCAGGTTTTGGAAGATGAAAAGAGATCGAGAAAACTCAACCGGGGTGCGTGCTGTTACTTTCTCACCAACTTAATGTATCTTACTAATTCAAAACATGTAAATAAACCAAAGATGAAGTGGTCCATACAAACTAAGGAACACAAAGGTCTTACACCCTCCATTGAAAAAACTCTTAGGAATACATGATGCTACAAATACTAGATCCCTTTCTCACCAGCTTAATGTATCTTACTGATTCAAAACATGTAAATAAACCAAAGATGAAGTGGTCCATACAAACTATGGAAAACACAAAGGTCTTACAACCTCCATTGAAAAAACCATGTTAGGAATACATGATGCTACAAATACTAGATTCATTGAGTCGAGATAAGAACCAAGCGAACTTCATATGTTGTTTACAAAAAACAATAAGCTTTAATTATATTGAATAAATGTGTAGGTCACAAGAAAGTTAGGGAGCATTACAAATGCAAGCTTAGGAGATGGTGGTCCCCTTAATGGCATTAGAACAAAAATGAACCTTGTATAGGCCTTTTAGATTAAGGAGTGATTAGTGATGGACCAATTAGAAGAGGGTGGTCGTCACAATTTATACCCTATAAATTACTAAGCCGAAAGAGGAAGAGGGGATCAGGGTTCTCTTCTAGAGAGAGAAGAAATCTCATAGTCAAGCAGGGCTTAAAAATTAAAAAAAATTTAAAAGCTGTAAAACTCATCATAATACCACTAAATGACCCCTATCACTTTTCAGGGGTCAAAAGTGTTATTTTTGACTTCTAACTCAAAGTCTATGCATGATGAGAGCTTAAAAAAGTGTTTTTTTTCAAAATAACTTAGAAAACTCTCTTTTCCTCCTCAAACTCCCATTTTCATACCCAAAAACCAAAAAGTCATATTTCTCACCTCTGTTCTCTCCCTACCATACAACAAAAGCTCTATTTCTCCTCCCACCTGTAGCAACGACAACAACTTGGACTCCCATGGAAACCTTCACAGCTCATAGGCGACCAAAAGATGAAGTTCACACAATGACATGCCAAAACATCAAAACAATTGAAGGAAGTTGGCTACCACATGAGTTTTGCAAAGGTGCATGGGTGTACATGCAACCATTTGGATTTGGTCCTCATCATGTTCGAGATCATGGAAATTTGGATTTTCATTGGAAGGGTAAGCTCTTAAGCTTTAAGCAGCAAACACGTGGTGTTGCTATTGTACAACATGTCTTCACAGTGTCAACCATGAAGTTGGAAAACTCTAATAGAACTAGATATCCAATCCATTGTGAGTATTTCTATACTATTTTCAATGCATCATGGTGTTAAATGTCTTACTTAGTCATCTCAGTATGTTTTCCTTTGTTATAATCATATTTCCTTTTAGTTTATTGGAAGAGCAACCACTTCATAGTCTTACATGCACTTTCAGAGCATTAGATGTAGACATTGGGACATTAGTCTTTCCAAGTGTACCTCCTCCTAAACTTATTCATGAAAGAATCTTCTTTTACACTCACAAATACATTGTTCCTTCTATAAATGATGATTATGGAAGGTTGAAGATTATTAAAGTTGATTCCATTCTTAGTCTAGAGTGGCCACAACTTGATTTTTGGTTCATATCATCTTTCAAGCATAAGATGGTAATGGAAATACATAACTCTTTGAAATTTACACGAGTCTCTAGATCAATAGGTCTACATTGGACTCTACGAACCCATTGCTCTATTTTCATATTTCAAGGTCTTCCTTTTGTAGAAACTCCTACAATGTTCCTATGTAAAGATATTGCATATGAGCTAGTAGAAGGTTATGTAAAAGGATTGTCAAAAGGGGATAGATGTCATTGTAAAATTGGTGACATAGGTATAAGTTTTTTCTATTTAAAACATTATATCTCTTTGTATGTTAGATTTTATTATGATCGTTGGATGTGTAAACTAGGAGAAAATTGGGTTTATGTAAAATGATTGTCAAAAGGGGATAGATATCGTTGTAAAATTGGTGACATAGGTATAAGGTTTTGTTGTTGAAAACATCGTATCTTTTTGTACATTAGATTTTATTATGATTGTTGGATGTGTAAACTTGGAGAGTGGATACCCTTATAGAGCTTTGAAGGATCTTTAATTTCATTTGAAATTAATGTAAAGCTACCCAACAATGATATGGAGATGGTTTTAGTTAATGAGCACTGGAACTTGGCTAACTTGAAAGAACACTTACTTATCATGGGATATGCTGATCTTCATGATTTCAAATTTTGTAGACAAGGGAACAAGGTAAGATTTGGATTCCATTTATATATTATCTTATTCTATCATTATTGCTCATGAATTTCATAAATTTTTACTTTATTATGAAATGTCCACAGATTGGAAAGACATTGGAAGGCAAATTCAAGGTCCTTGCAAATTAGAGCATGGATGGGACTAAAATTTTATTATCATAGCTCTTTTGCCACATTCTTATCAATTTTTATGTAAAGACAATGTGAAACCTATGTACAAATCTATTTTTGCAATGAAAATATTTTCACATTTGCTTCATGAAGGTTTTGGCTATATTTTACTTGTGTATGTATATTCTCAATATTTTTCTTGTAAGAGAATTCTTTTGTTTATTTTCTTTGTTGTGATGTCACATATAAAATTTTTCTTGCTAAGACTCACTTCTATTCTAATTTTAAGAAAAGATATTCTTGTTAAATGTGGGAACCATCACTTAAAAATCCTAGAAGATCTATAAATAGGAGTCTTGTTTCCTCATTTCTCACTTTTACAACTATGCAAAACATGGCCTATATGATCTTCTGTCCAAGGTTCTTGACCTCCATGGTATAGTGCAAATGAACACAGATGCCTTGGAGAAGCTACTTCAATATATGAAAGTTCATATATTGTGTTTCTCTACCGAAATACCACCGTATGATGGATCTCAACTACATTCACAAAGGTGATGAGGTATTTGCAAAATGTTTGAAGCGGTTCCAAGCAATTCCAGAGGAAGAAAGACACCTCCTTGATGAGACCTTTCCACTAATAAAGAAATTAAATAAGAAATGTAAGATGGGTGAAAAATACCTATTTTTCATTGAAATCACATTCTTCATTGTGAATGAAGAACTAGATCTAGCTCCTCATGACATCCCTCATCTTCTTACGGGTGGTTTTGTTGATGATAAAAAGGAACCATCCCAAGAACCCTTGAATCTTCTATTAGAGAGAGAAGTTAGATGAGCTCCATTTACCTCTGCCCTTCTAACTAGCGAGGAAAGATTGATCTGCAACACGCATAATGGACCTGTTCTACCTAGACTAATCTTCTTGCAATAGAATAGAGTCTAACTCCTCAAATGTCAAGGCACTTGGATTGCCTTTCATCATCAAACAAAGAGTGGAAGCAAAAACATGATATGAATCAGGAAGATCATTCAGAACAGTGTGCACAAGTGAGCTATCTAGTATAACTTCATTAGCAGAAATCAACAGTTTCTTCAAGTCTTTGATCTTTGTTAGAAAACTGTCCATAGAATCACCTTCATTCATATGCTCACTCTCCAAATATTTTTGGAGGTAAGCAACACGAGCCTTATTCCTAGCCTGGTACAATGTGGTAAGTGTATCCCAAGCATCCTTAACTGTTCTGCAAGAGCCAATGTGAGGAATAATGGCACGTTTGATAGACAAGGCTATCAATGCATGTGCCTGAGCATTTTTGCCATCCCAACAAATTTGTTCTGCAGTAGATGCAGTAGAAACTGTAGCACGAATAGGAATCTCAAGAATATCAACATCGTCAATGCCATCTGCATCAGCTTTAGTACCTGTAATGGCAAGTGTAATAAGACGTTTTTCAACACCCTGCACAATGTTCCATATTCCTTTTGCAACCAATACATGTTGCATCATATAAGCCCATAGTGGGTAATTGGTACCGTCCAACTTATCCTCAACAACCAACATACGAAATACACCACTACATTCAGCCATGGCCATTGACTAAAATACCCTGATGCAAAAAAATGGCTATATCTGAAAAAGTTGAACAGAATTACCCTGACGAGTTCTACTAGACCTATAGCAGAGTTTGAGATGCTTATACTAGCAAACCGAAACTTGTATGTATCGTTGGAACAAAAAGACAAAATAGCTTGTACAAGTACTACGATAGTGCCTTCAGAGGCCGAGATGAGCTCAGATCATGATTTCGGCACCAAACAATGAAGCTTTTTTGATCTCCTAATCACCTTGAGTATGCTCACCAAATTTTGTGTGATTTTGAGACTGTGACTGGAGGGGTGTTGACGACACCCTAGATGAAGCGACAACCTGCTCTGATACCAATAGTTGGAGTTAAATGTGTGTAAAAGCACGCGAACAAAACAAGGAAGAAGAAGAAGCTTGGAGCACAACATGCAATATTTAATGTGTTACCACTAGAATGCACAAGGATAAGTTACTCGTTAGGCTATAGAAATATATACAAGTTGGGGGAAAAAACCTCCTAAAGATGGAAAAAAGTGCCCCAACGATCCTAGTGTGTTCACACACATCACTACCAAAATATATCAGTAGATGATGGTGGTGATTGTGGTTGATTTGTAATCGGTTCCATGGATTGTCCATGTGTCACTTCTTGTTCATGCAATCATTCATTTTGAGAGTTATTTCCACCATTTGTTTCGTGATAGGACGCAGAGCGTGATACATTACATGGTCTTTTGTGGAGATTCATCCATGGTGAATGCCTTGCATGTAGCTAGGAAAGGTAATGGGATCTTTCCTAGCACTTTGCTTTGTTCGTGCCATCCTCTATAGTGCTAGAATGTTGAAATGAGACAATGAGCTTCTTCTTATAAAGTTTCGCTTAAAAAATTTCTGTTCACATTTAAATGGATAGAGTTAAAGAACAAAAATTTTCCTTAAAAAGTTGTAAACTAGAGAAGAGTGAATTGGAAACCTTATGATATATAAAAAAAACCATGAATGGATTAATTGACTTCACTTCCAAGATGAAACCTCTCCTGATCTTGTAGCTCGCCATTCAACATGATGTAAAGGTCCCAACATTGACTTCCTTTTTTTACTAGCCATGTCATGTTGATTAATTATTGTAGCTTTTGCAATTTTTGACTCCTTGGCTTGTTCCATTGCATATGTCCTTGAAAATGTAGTAAGCTAAAACCAATTAAACATCTCTTCCATGTAGTTTGACTCCATTGTGCCACCACCATGTCATGTGTTTTTGAAGTAAACACCTCCAGCCTTGTAGTGTGAATTCTCAATTTCTTGTGTACTAAAAATCTCCAATGATCCATATCGATGTATGAAAAATGCTCCATGTGCAAATAAAATATGTTGAAACATTATAAGTGCATATAACAAACTCTTATCAACAAAAAAATTGAAAGATTAAGAAAACTTACAATGTAATGTGTAATATTTCTCTTTCCCAAAGTTAAGATGAAACACTTTGTGAACTCCATTAATGTATCTTGAAACAATTGATGCTCATTTTTGTTGGAGCTAGTAAGACTCATTAAGCCCACCAACTTATCTAAGCATGATTAAACCTTTCAGCTATTAATAAGTTCAAATTGAGAATCATTATCAGTGGTGACCATGCATAAGTCTTTGCTTAGCTTCACACAATCAATTTGTTTAAGGACTAATACCTCTTTTGAAAAAAATTTCTTGCATTCTTCCCTGTTATCGATATTTTTTGCAAAATCTCTTGGGATCCACCACATTTTTTGACATCTAGAGTTACAACATCACCATGACAACTAATTGAATTAAAAAGCTCTTCCAATATTTTGAGGGCTTGTATAGATTTATCAACTGGCTTCATCACAAATGCATATTCTATATGGAGCTTCAATAATCCATCAAATATTCTCATGAAGGCATGCAATGTGCAAAAGTGAACATTAAATAATGGAAATGGAATAATGGGATTCCAATCTTCATGTAATGTGTCTCGATTAGGCTTTTCTAACATTGGACACGTTAACAAAGGTCTATCCCATTTTGTAGAAGTAGGTGTATCTATGTATTCATCTAAATCATATAGTCTCTTTTGTTGTCCCTTTCTTAATTTATAACCTCGTGTGAAAAATGGACATGGACAAAGAGCAGATGCACCTTTCTTGTAACCTAACATGCATTTGATAGACTTTAAATCCAAATCCAAGTTCTAGTCTATCTCACTATCACCTAAGTCTGCTATGCTGAGTTTTGCACCATGAATTTGAAAAGCTATTACCTTATTGATCCATGGGTTCCTACTAAAAAACCATGAAAGAACGTCATTGGATTCTTTACATACTTTAATAGCACCTAGCCACCATATATCTTTCTCAGATTGAACACTATGTGTACAATTACAACTAGAGTTATTACTTTCATTACATAGGGCATTCAACATAGCTTCATTCATGAGTGTCAAACTCAATCTCTCCATTCATCATCCCTTTATGATTTTGCATTCTTCTAGCTACAATATAAACCTCAATTTGGTATTACAATCTGCATAAATTACCAAAATTTTATAACACCAAAATACAATGCATATCAGGGTAACAATAATGGACATAGCTGATATGGTAGATATGTAAAATGGAACCATTTCCTATTGAAGGCTCTCTAAAAGGATGAATATATTGTTGTACTTTGCGTAAGGGAATCCCTTTCTAGATGAGCTTTTTAACTCTTTTTTGGATGTAGCTGAATGATAAATGGACATAGGCATAATATCCCCTATATATAAGTAGTTTCCAAGAATACTAACTATATCCTCATTGGACATCAACTTTTTAAGGGATAGATTGTAAGGGCATGGAAAAATATTGTGAAAAATACTTTTTCTTTTTAATGCTGTCACATACCTTCTACATGTCTTTAGGAGTGATAATATCTTGTAATTCTCCTATAAAATCCTTAATCACTTGCATCTTGGTAAGTTTTTCTATGGGTGAATCCAAAATACTAACCTCATGCTTGTTGGTCAAACAAGAATTTAATAACTTGAACTGATCCTCTATTGTTGATGAAGCACTAACATCTTGAACGAATGACCTACATAATATAAAAATGAAAATGAAAGTCTAAAAAAAAAACCAAATGCAAGAAAAACCTCATCATAAAAAATTGTCGTTTGTGTACCCCACCACCGATTGAAAGAGAGCCAAAGGATGCTAATGATCATTCCTATATCACATTCCAAGTGGAGTCTCTCTCTACTGTTGGAACTATTTTTAATTTCTCAATTGTGATCTCCTTTTCTTCCATAAGCTTTTCAAGCTGTGCAATATGTTCTTGTAAAGATATGATTGTGCTTTCTAAAGTGACCACCTTGTATGATTGAGTTGATATTGTGGATCCAATACTTAGTAGTAGCAATTGAATGTGTACATAATCATTGGAAATAACCTAAGAGGCCAACTTTACTGGCACTGATGAATTGAAGTAAAGTTGAGAGGTTATGGAATGTTGGATAGTAAGAAGACATTGGATCGGGAGGATATAATGAACCATGAGTCCAAGGATCAATACTCTTTTCTCCAGCTGCACAACATTCATTTTGAGATTTCACATCGTTGTTGCACTGTGTATTCTCTATGCACATGGACATGGATACTTGTTGATGCGGGGGCATGAGGAAGTTCCAATGTGAGGTTTCTAATAGGCGTCAATTCCATCTTTGCCAACAAGTACAAGATTATAAGAAACGGAGTAGAAATTCGGTTGGGAGGGACTCTAGAGCATCATTTTCATAGGGAAATTTTTTTTCTTGGACGTGGATGTGTTAGAGTGTGTTTTTCCACTAAGTGTGTGTGGAAACGATGAAATTTTGAAAAAAGTCATTTTTTTGGGAAGCATAGTTAGGGATTTGATGATCTAACACTCTACTTTTGGAGGGCTTTTGAAAATATTACTTTTTCAAAATTAAACTTCAAAAACAAACTAAAAGAAGCCACTTCTAACATATATATTAAAAATTAGGCACTTTCAAGTAAATAAACACTAAAATTGAGACTTAAAAAATCATTTTTTTTATTTCCATACATGCTCTAGTTTGATGATGTGGAAAGTATATTCCCTTCATCTCTCTCTAAAAGAAGAGAGAGGAGCCTAGTAATCCTAAAAAAGCCTACTCTACCCTATTCAGAAGTTCCCTATTAAATGCACTTTGTCCCCTTAAACAATAATGTGAATTAAGCTTACCCTTTAAAAATTAGGGATCCTTACAAGGTCTATGGAGGGTTCATTTTTTCCCTAATGGAATATCTCATCTTGTATTACAAAGATCATTGCATATTGAAACAATGGCTCACTTTTAGGGTTCATGATTCTTCTTCCTAGAGACTGTGAGGGATTCTTCCATAGAGAGCTCCTTAGGCATATTATCAAAGTTCTTCACAAATATTTTCTTTCAAATTTTCTAGATTTCCTTCCCTCTGATTGGTTTCCAAAGGACTACATAAAAACCCATCACCTACCTAGAAGAGCTTATTGCAAAGCACATCTTCTCAATATTTGGGTGCATGGAAAAGAGATGCATGATATGTTCCTCTTCCTTGATGAATATTTTACACCATGGAGGGGCCTTTCACAACTTATGAGCTTTGGAATTTGTCTAGATGCCATAACAAAAAATTTCCCACAGAAGGATTGCTTTCTTCCTCTCTATTTAAGGGTGCCAAAGTCCTTGAAATTTCAACTCCAATCTAATACAAGACCACTTAGTGCACCACTTTTTGTTCAACTTGTAGTGGAAGTCCACATTTTTGTTGAGTATAGGGGTTTCCTCAAATTTTTCTCCATTGTTCTATCATAATACTCTTAATCATCTCGAGCTTGGATCACTTATATACTACAACAACTACGCTTCTCTCCTCCTACAAGCAAGGGTGCAATCTTGCAATAGACACTAGTCATTGTAATCCAATCTCAGGTCATGATTAATTTCCTCCTATTTGATGTAATCAATTATGTCATAGCTCCAAATATGTTTCCAATGGTGAAATCCCTTGGCCTTGGGTTTCTTGGCACTCGAGAGTTCCCCTTGTGCAATAGAGCCAATTATGAGAAGAGAAACCAATAGCGTTTTTTTGCATCTCCACTAATTATTGCAGTGATAGTGGGGTTTCATCATGTTCAAAGCTTCCCATGGAAAAGCCACCAAGTCTAAGGCTTTAGGGGTCACTTAGGGGGAAAAGAGAAGACTAATGAGATCTTGGTTTTTTTCATCTTGGTGTACGTAGGAGGAAGAGGTTCTGTTTTCATCTTCAACATTGGATTTCAAAGATAAAAAATGATTTATCAACAAATTAAGGCCTATCCTTGAAGTCATTATTGATATTTGGGAAGGAAGGGAGCATTTCAAAGAGTTTGAGAAGGATCACTTGGTAATAAAGATAGATTTGGACAAAGGTTAGGACAAATTGAAGTGGGACTTTGTTATCTAATCTCTTAAGGACTTTTGCTTTGCCAACCTATGATACCATTGTGTTTCTTCTAAAGGACCAAGCTAGCCCCAAACAACTCTAAGTGTGTCTATAAATTTTTACCTTACTTCATGTTCCAAAGTTGACCATACAAAGACTAATTCAAATTCCTTAGATTGGCATCCCCTCATAGTTTATTCTTGAAGAGAGATGTAAAAGGATAGTTATGTGACAATTTTTCGAATCCGTGCGTATCTCAGTAGGTTCCAAATTTCCATGGATCAGTATTGGAATTAGGTTCTCAACAAGCTAGAATTCAAGCTTAAATACTAGAAGGGCATGCAACTTAATGTGGTAGGTAACACCATCATCATCAACACATTTCTCATTTGTGCCATCATTTTCTTCTTTTCAAGTGGCGTCATGCTAGAGACCAAGTGATAAAGAATTTCTCAAGTTGAAACAATTATGCAAGCACTTGTTATGGACTTGGGATCCAAATAGAAGAGATATCCCTATGCTAAAATGGGTCATTTTTAATCTACCCAAGGATAAAGGCCAGTTGGGGAGATAAACTTTAGAGGCTCATGCCATACCAACCATCAAGAACAAAACTTTCCCTTTAGGAAGAGAGTCAATAGCATGTAAAATATCTAAAGTACTTAAGGGTTCATCTACCCACCTTGCAACATTGGAAAACATCTTACAAGGTTGGAAGCATGGATTTTTCATCTAATTACAACATTGCATTGATGAATTTGTGAATATGCATCTCACTTGTTCTTTTATCTTTATATACATGTACAATGTCACAATCATGATTTATATTATCTAGGTGTGACATTAATAAGGAAAAATGGTTGTTTGGTTTATTGAAACCTTAGATTTATTAGAAGTGTTCCATGAACACTTTATATGGTGTTGTAATTTATATATGTATTATGATGCATCATTTATTGCTATGATTTGATGATTGTTGTGAGTTCTTGAACTAGGATCAATCCAACTAACAAGAAGTCTCAACAATCCAACTAGTGATCAATCTCCATAAGGCACTGCATGCTGAACTCAAGACTTAGTAGTATGACTTCTCATCTGATGGTGAATTCAAGATTATCTCAAAATTAAATCACCTATTGAGATTTAAGTTATTTCATGCTTGCTTAAAGGTGATCAATGTAGACATTTTGTATTATTTTGGAAAAGTATGTAAACACTATTATACTTTATGGAACAATGGAATGTTATATGGATTTTAATGTCTTGAGGTTTTTAATGTGATTTGTGTTTTGATTTAGTAGGTGAAGACTCATGAGGGTGTGAAATGCGCGGGTTTCTTCAGATATTTTTGAAGATAGTTAAAAGATAGTATTTTAGATATTTTTTGTAAAAATAGTAAATTGCTTAGAAAGCGATGATTTTATGAATAAAGTAGATTTTCATAAATGCACGCTTTTCAAAGCATTGCCCTCATGTATCTTCTATTCAGGATGTAATGAAAAATACCTATAAATACACATGCTCTGATAGACATATTTGATTGTGGGCGACAATATTAATGGTGGAGTGAGTGAAGATGTTGTGGGTGTGGTTGTTGATGCAAGGGGAAGGGGGGGTGGGAAAGTGGATGCAATGGTGACTGTGAGTGTGATGTGCCTAAATGGGGTGATGAAATAGGTGAGGTGAGTGGTGGTGCAGTGGGTGGTGGGATGTCCATGTCACTTGATGTGGTGTCGAGTGCAGTGACTGTGAAGAGTGGTGTGAGAGTGGGTGCATGAGTGGGTGTGAATACCGGATTTACAAAGGTTGAAGAATAAATTACAGGTTGGGTTTCGCATATTGCATGGTGGAGAGGGGAGGAGAGAGGGACTACAGTGGGGTGGGGAGGTGAAACGGGTGAGAAGGTCAGTGGAGGTGGAAATGGGAATATAGGTCTTGGAGGGATGGGGAAAGAAGGAAAGGATGGAGGGAGAAGTGGACTGGGTGGAATGGGGGGATCCATAGGAGGAAAGATAGGTTGAGGGGTTGAGGCCACGAGGGCTTCTACTACGATACTTGCTATAAATGTCGACAATCTAGGAGAGGTGGGGTGTTCCGAGGAAACTAGAGGGGTGGGAGGTGAAAGGGGATGCAAGAGAACAAGGATTACGACCACCACATACTAGAGAGACGACTCTCCTCCCAACCTTATGCCTGTATATATAGCTGCTTGAACTAATGAGGACCACAAATGTAACTAGAGTCCACAAGTGCATGTGCAATCTCCTCCACTCCTTTCATATTCACCACTAGAGTCTATTAGTGGCTGGAGTGATCTCGACCACTACTTTAGTACCTTCCACTAGAGTCCACTAGTGGTTGTTGTACTGACCTCTTGAGTTAAGTCCACTGGACTCAAGTTAACTCACGTTAACTTGAGTTAGAAGGCTCTAGAGCTCTTTGGGCAAAACTCTCTCCCCATGCTCCCCATGGGAGTTGAACCCAAGACCTCCTCCTTCACAACCATGAGACTTAACCACTAGGCTAAGTGGATTACTTGAATATGAGAGCACATGACTTATGCTTGAGTCTACTCTTGAGATCTTTGGTCCTACAGACGAGTGACCAAACGGTATCCGATTTCAGATCTGTCTGAAGCCATCGGATCCCTAGATCATAGACTTACTTTATTACATTCTTCCCCCCTTGGGAAAGATTTTCGTCCTCGAAAATAAAGCTATATATATAACTGTAGGCAACCCCCGAGCCTCATGTTCTAAAACTTGGAAGAACATGGTCATGTTCTAGAACTGGAAGAACATGTCTCATCTCTGTGGTGGCATCCTTGCCCAAATGATTCAAAACACTATCCGGGTTTGCACTTTGATGAACGGGACAAAGTACAAACTAGTGAAGAATAATAAGGGTGGATCTAAACACATCCCTGGCCAATTCATAGTTTCTAGATGTGCGATCTAGGCACAAACATGTGAACTGGGTGGATTCAAATTACTAGTCCATTTCTGGGCATAACTGGTGCATGGGCTTAGTAATGAAGGTGGGATTCTTATCCCTCGCAAGACTTTGAGAATTCTTGATTCACTTGAATTTGTTTTGGAAAACTTGAAGTTTGGTTGTCCCATACATCTAACTTTAGATGTCTGTTCAATGGTTTACTTTTATCTAACAGTTAATTGATTTCTTCACCCGAGTAGAGGACTACTTTGTCCCAATGAGTTGAAAAAATCCTATGTAAACTGTACGAGAAAGTTTACCATTCCGGTGGAATCAACCATACTAACTTCACCAATTCAAATTCAAAATGAAAATTGTCCAACTTAGGACACTTTTCTCAAAGACTTTTAACTGAAAGTTCTTGGGAATTGTCAATCTGATGAGCAATTCCTAACTTCCTTATTCTAGAGTATGCTGGACTCTAGGAAATGATTTATGCTATACCTTGAAGCAAAATCAAATGAATAAGTCTACTTAGCATCTTTTGAAGATTGAAAAGGTTCTTGTACATAACATCTATCTAGGATGTTCAAGTTAGTTATCTAATTCTAACCGGCTATCCCTGGTCTTTTGAAAAAGGAATCAGATACCATATCTGAGTCAATTCCAAAAGATTTGGAAAGCGGAAAGAGATAACTAAGACTTTGTACAACCAATTCAAACTTCGAATATACATAAACTTGCTATGAGTCAAAGACTAGATGACTCAGGACTTCAACTTTTCAAAGATCTATTTCAACAAGATATTGAAGCATTGTCTTTATCTTTAAGAGAAATAAGCTGGATTCTCAAAAAGATACAAAGAAAACCAAAAACATCATCCAACCACAAGATACTAGTGTGGTAACCAACATCAGTGTGTCGACCCACTGAGGTTACGCTGATGAGTTTTGTATTCAAATAATGCTTCACTTGAGACTAAGTTCAGGTCACATTCAATCTTTTTGACTCCGTGAATGCAATTCTTGTGCATTTCTTTGAGTCTAAAAGAGTGAATTTTATCAAGTTACACTAGGAACTTGATGCTTGACTTAGTCAATTAAATCTTTAGTTGAAAAGATCAACTCAAAATCAAAGTCCAACTTCTTTCAGAAATTTATCAAATATTTCTGATCAATAACACTTAAACTTGAAGTGTTCTATGAAGATCTTGGAAGTTACTTACTTCATATCTTCAGTTTCCTTAATCTTGAAGTTACCTTGAAGTATCGTAAGATACTACTTTCATCCTTTACGAATTAAACTTTTCCTTGAAGTCTTAATTCCCTTGAGGATGAAACCTAACTTCAAAATCCAAACTAGGACTAAAAGATAATCATCATCCCATGGTCCGATGTCCCATTCCATCTTTCCTACATCAATCTGAGTATAAAATTTGGTGTCCCATACCACCCTATTTTATATTCACATTAATGTGTAGGTGATTCTTATCCTAAAGTCTAAACATCTCATGATTGAGTACCTTATTTCTTCAATTCTTTACAAGAATTGGAAGTTTCAGGCATTACCTCTAACTAGATTTTCCTAGGTTTTGATTCCTTCGCATGATCACCTCAGAATCATGTGCTTTGCCTTGGAAACTTGAAAACCTCTTTGACAGAATATCAATCAGAATTCCAAGTTCTTGAATTTTCTCGAATTCAAGTTCAATTAGTTTACCCTTGACCAATTTTGTAGCGACAAGAGCTTTTGACTTCTTGTCTTTAGATTCCTTTCTTTACTGTTGCTTTAGGTACCTACCCCGGGGACTTTATTTAGGAATCTCTTTACTGCTTAAGTCTTAAGCATCCGCTCATGCTTTCTGGATTTGTACCAAAATCCCTTTAAGGATAGGCAAACACTTATGTTTTACCTTCCACAGACTTAAGTACCGTCTTCACGGTTGCAGACTACATTCTTGGAATTTCTTTACTCTGTTCAAACTTGGAACAGTTTACTTTTTTCACAATTTTTTCCATTCAATAAATGGAACTTGAGTGAATAATTCCCAAAAGGAATTTTATTGCCAATACTTGGGCAATCTACAAAGTAGTTCTAATCGCACATTACTTGGACAATCATGGCCAAGATTGATCAAGTCTGGTTGATCTTGCGATAAAAATAAAGACTTAGTCTTTATCTTTAAGATCTCTTAAAACTATCTTAAAGCTTCTTTGCTTACCTGCAGGATTTTAGAGATCTTTCCCTTTATACAAGTCCAAGCATACACTTATGCCTCTCAGATTCCAAAGCTAAGAATCTTTGATATACCTTTAGGTTATATCACTTATTTGGACTTAAATACCAAAACTGGTGGTTAGGGATTTACTGGGAACTACTTACTCTATAACTTTTCTTGAAAGATGCTAGTCTCACGTCTGGGGAGATTTTTCTTTCAAGAACTTTTTGATTCCTATCAAGTAATACTAGGCTATAATTTGAAGCAAATGATTCATCTTGGAATTTTTTGCTTTCCACTCTAATGATTCATCTTGGAATCGTTTGTAAAAAGAACATTTGAAAGAACTTCTTTCAAATAATATCCAAAAAATTTACTGATTCAATTGTATTTATTTCCTGAGTATCAAACTAGAGACGAAATATCACATTTGCCAGTATGAAAGTTTAAGTTGACTTTTCATTTATGTGATATCGACTTCTATTCTTGAGTTTGATACAAAACTCATTATTATTGGTCAATCTTCAGATGTTACTAGAGTCCTTTAAACATATCTCACCAATCAAAATTATGTTTAAAGTCCAAGCATCTATTGATGATTGATCCAATAGTAATGTTACTGTGAACACAACTTTGAACTTTATAACTTGTTTAGGAGAAGTTCATGGATTCAAGATCTATTTCTTGGAACTTTCTACTCCTAAATAAAAAGTTCATACTTGCTTCAAGTCTTTAGGAACTTATATTATTTCCTAAAGATTGCTTAGCTAGTTGCATCATTTACTAGAGATGCAACTATGGAACTTAACATCCTTTTATTGATATCAAGGATCAATTGATGTTGAGGTTTAACCTTTGATTTCCATCACTCCTTGAGATGAAATCAAATAAAAATTTATAAAAGCTTGGTACCTTTATATCTTGGCAAAACATTTATATCCTAAAGAGGTTTTGCCTTCATCATTCCTTGGACCTATCATATAATATGAATTTATGTGTATTTTGGGAAGAGTTCATGAATCAATTAAGATCCTCTACTTGGAATATCTACCTTCCCAAAAATAAATTCATCTTGAACATGGTAGGAGAATGATCTCACATGAAATAGAAGGCTTGACTATTTCATATCTCAATTCCAAAAAGTTACTTACCGAGGTTTCATCATGAGATACAAATCTTGAAACCACAAAGAAACTTCTTTAAACTTTCGGAATCTTCTAAATAGAAGAGTACTCAAGGAACTTGGAAATATAGTTGATTTCTCATCCAACCTTGGGATGCTTGAGAAGTTACATAAAATATATAACTAATCAACTAAAGCTTTATCCGCATGACTTTCTAAGTACGTCCAGGACTTAGAGTCATCATACATCACAAAAGAGTTGCAAGTAATTAAATTTTCTTGGTCATCAAGGAAATTTATTACTTAACTTTCTCTTAGTGCTTACTCATACCTAGCAAGACATCTAACATACTTAATTCTCATTAAGTATTTATGTTTGATAGTAGAGTATCGACTTGGGAAGAAATTGACTAATTACTTGAGTTGCAAACTAGAACTAGTATGTCTTTGCAACTAACTAGTCCTTGGTCTTCCCTAATGTCAAACTGCGAGCTTTACAAAGTAAGCTAAATACTAAGAGAGTACATTTTCATATCTACTTGCAAACAGCATTCCATTCTTCCATGCAAATGCATGTATCTACATGCAAAAGCATATGCTCACATGCGTATGCATGCATGTTCTTTGCATGCCCAAAAAATAATACAACAATCATGCATGAACTTGATGTACGATTTTTTCTTGTACTAAGAATGTATATCATGCAATCCTGATGCATGTATATCCTTTCCTTTGTCTAATGCACTATGATATAAAAACATACCCTTGAAGTGCAATAGAAAACTTACTCAATGGAAAGGAAATATGTATTTAAACTACCAAAATACATTCTTTGATGCACAAGGATCTTTTTGAAATCAAGTCTTTCCTTAATGCAAACTAATGCTTGAAATAAGAAATGGATTAATTCATTATTCTAATCTAGACTTAATCAATTGAAATCTTGGCTATTTCAATGTGCATCTATGATTAAGTGTAGAATAATGAAAACAAGATAAATCAAGCATTAAGGCCAAGCAGAAACTGGAAAATACTTAGCTTTGATCAAAGCTTCGTCCATCCCTTGATCCTTTGGAAGAGTGATTCATCCTCTTGATCCTTGCGAGGAGCTATTCACCATTCTTGAAGCTTCCTCATCAAGAAATAATCTTGGATGACTTGGTCCGTCGTGGTCGATTAACTTGGGCCTCCGGATCTTCACTCCACAGCTTCAATTCCTTCAAGCTTTGCTCAATCTTTGATTCTTCTTGGATGGATGAGAGGACTTGGCTCTTTGGATGAAGAAAAAAAAACTTGGCTACTACTTCTGAGCAGATTACTGCATTAGAATACTGTCTTCCCAATAGATGACAAGGAAAACTCCCGGAGCCTTGGTCACGTCGACTTCATCTCAATCTGGCCGCCTGGGTTCGAATCTCGCGGGCGGAAGCAGAGAAGAGTGGCTTTTTATTTGTTCTTTCTTACGATCTGCTGCAGCGCTCGATTACAAGAGAAAATGATTCTCTGCAGGCATATGAACCGCCGTCGGCAGTATGGATAGGCGGGCGTCCTTCAGTTGGGGGGGCAGGGGTTCGAAACCCGATCCCTGCACCAGGGAACACACCTTTTAAAACTTCAAGTTCGGGTCTTATTCAGCGCCGCAACTGACCATTAAGTTCTGCTGAAGAATCTTCGACGCGGACGGAGTTTGGAGATGTGGTTAGGAGAGCCTCCACTCGTCGGGGACGTCCAGGGTTCAAATCCGTCGAGCGCACACAGAGAATACCCTTTTTGAATCTTCTTCGATGGAGTCTCCTTCAGCGAACAGTCGATCTAAATAGTTCTCCTCGTTAATCAATACCACGAACGGCGCTTCTGTCTTGTGGTTAAGGCAGCGCCCTCTCAACAGAGGGGCACGAGTTCGATTCCCACTTAGCACACAAAGATGATTTACTTTTTAATACTCTCTTGCTCTAAGCTAAAGCATGGGAACGATTGCGACACGCATCTCAATGCGGGCGGGGGCAGAATTCGCACGCCAAAAATCCGAGCAAGAAGATGAAAGCTATGGAGATGGCTCTGATACCAATGCAAGAGAACAAGGATTACGACCACCACATACTAGAGAGACGACTCTCCTCCCAACCTTATGCCTGTATATATAGCTGCTTGAACTAATGAGGACCACAAATGTAACTAGAGTCCACAAGTGCATGTGCAATCTCCTCCACTCCTTTCATATTCACCACTAGAGTCTATTAGTGGCTGGAGTGATCTCGACCACTACTTTAGTACCTTCCACTAGAGTCCACTAGTGGTTGTTGTACTGACCTCTTGAGTTAAGTCCACTGGACTCAAGTTAACTCACGTTAACTTGAGTTAGAAGGCTCTAGAGCTCTTTGGGCAAAACTCTCTCCCCATGCTCCCCATGGGAGTTGAACCCAAGACCTCCTCCTTCACAACCATGAGACTTAACCACTAGGCTAAGTGGATTACTTGAATATGAGAGCACATGACTTATGCTTGAGTCTACTCTTGAGATCTTTGGTCCTACAGACGAGTGACCAAACGGTATCCGATTTCAGATCTGTCTGAAGCCATCGGATCCCTAGATCATAGACTTACTTTATTACAGGGGAGCATGTGATGTGGTGGGTACTTCGATGGTGGTGGTGGTGGTAGTTACAGTGGGAAGATGAGGCGGGGAGTCGACGACTATGATCGCTTCTTCAATAGAGTCTTCTGGAATAATTCGTGCTTCCCTAGCATGGTGTGAAGATTGGGCATCTATTGGTACATGAATATACTGACTCGGCTTGGATAGTAAACAAATTCATCGTGGGTCGAATTTTGATAGTAGCTTTCTTTGCAAATATCGTAGTGCTTCATTGGTCCCAACCGATTTAACTAATTCCTTGAAGCCTTGAATGAAAGCATCTTCAAACCCTCTTGTAGCGAGTTCGTGTTCTAGAATTGCTTGACTTTCTGCTTCTAAGAGTTGTCTTCGTGCCCAGACTGCCTGCATAGTGCGATATAGTTTCTTGATTGCCAATGTGTAGGCAACTACCTCAAAGGTGTCGTCTTCATGTGTACATGTGTCACCTTGAGCTTCGATTTTCTATTCATGTTTGTCATTCTATACATCCTCTTGAGAGTCATGGCTACCCTGACTGGCTTCATCATCGCCATCTTCATTGTCAGTTTCTGTTCTCTCTTCTTCTAAGCTGGAAACTACTTCCTCTTGTGATTGGTCAAGGGATGTGGTAGGGTAACTCGAACGTTCATACTCTTGTGAGAAAAATTTCCCTTCTGAAAACTAGAATTCACTGGAGAAAGCATCATGCATTTCAAAATCAAAGGTGGTGTTCCTTGGCTCTGCCTCCAAGTTAGGTATAGGGAAGGTAAAGTCTTCCGCACCGACGGTGGTGGGAAGTTCTCCTGCTGTAGTGGTAGGTTCTTGACTGGGGATTGCTTGAGAAGTCACCACACTAGTAGTACCTTCTGTGATAATAGGTCATGGGAGGCATATACAGATGGGTTGTATAGATGTGGGGGGTTCCGTTGGTGACTATTCTAGGGATGGCTGAGGTGACGGGGACTCTGGAACTTGCAAATAGGGGATAGAACTGCACATGCATTTGCTTGCCCATCCCTTTCTAGCTTTCCTGGCCTTCTTGGTAGTTCCTTTGAATGCTTTTAGTTCTTCACTAGTCATTGCATGTTCTATGGGAAAATCATATGCCAAACACATGTAGACAATTCGAGTAAGAGTGCAACAACCGTGGATGATATGTTTTCTTTCCCATCGTTGTTGAGCTAAATACAACTACTCAATAATCTAGCTAGCCAGATCTATGGTTTGGGGCCCAATGCATGTTAGATCTAATCCGAAACAAATATGCTTATGAGGAATAGTAAAATGATCCTGAGCTGGGAATGCAGAGTGTTGCAGACATATGTGTAACAGCTTAGAAAGTTCCGGTGTAATGGCCGAAATATCTGCCCATTTCAAAACATCATCACGATTCATCGGCTCTTGAATAAGCCTTTTGCACTCTGTCAGCGTGTGAGTCCCGTGGATCTTAATTACTGCCCGAATCAGATCTTTTGAAAGATAAAACTTCTTGTACGAGGGATCATTTACCAAGGATTGGAGAATGAAAGTTCTGGGCAAGTCCTTGTTCTCGGAGGCCTGAAGTGTAGTTACCAGGTAGTAGCATCTATAAAAATCAAGTTTGGGCAATGGGTTACTGAAATATTCCGTAAAACCCGCTCTAGCCCAAATGTGTTTTAACTCTTCTGAATTTTGGAGTTCTTAAAATTCTCTAGAGAAAAATTGATACTTGCCCCACTTAATATTGTCAAAACTCAACATGGCATAAAAAATAAGGTCTGCATTTGCCAAGGGTCCTGCTAAACCTTGGAACCAATGAGAATTACTGTGAACTTTTTCAGTGTATCCCATAGGAGGGTCATCAATGGGCATTGGTCCTAGGAAACCCTGAAACTCTGGCGGTTGTAACGTAGGATATGGTTCAGGTAAATTGCTGAAATTGATCACTGGTGCACTAGGGCCAGCTGCGGAGGGTCCTTCTATTTGCATGATGACTGATGTGAATGTGGAGGAGATTTGCTACAAAAGATTAACACCTAAGTATGGAAATTAATCATGATCTCAATAAGGTGAGATCGCAATCCCTTTCCATAACCGATGTGTAACCTGTGTAGCCGAGTGCTGTGAGATGGTTTATGGAATGATTTTTGCAAAACTAATGCAGGTCTCTAGACACCTACATGCTTTAGATAATGCATACATTTCTTGAGCTGAAAAGTTATTATAAGTGATCGTGGGTTAATGTGGGTGAATTTGTACAAGGATCAGTGGTGAGTGAATTATTACAAGGAGGAAGGTTAGTTGATATGGGTGTTATGTTATACAAAGGATCATGTGGTGGCTCTTGGATGCGTTTCGGCACCTATTTCCTAAGAGTAGATGAGTGGGTAGTGTTCTGTTGCTGAGGTACAAAAGGGGATATTGGATGTTGTGGTGTGGAGGGGTAAAGAGATTTCTGAGGGGTACATGTTACATGGCTTGAGTGTTGGGCTATAATACACTGCTTGGGTACCCATATCTGCGTGGGTGTGGGCCGGTTGGTTAAGTACTTCTTGGCGATCCAAATCTGTCGAATGTTCGTACTTGTAGAAGAAGGTCGAGGAGATGTTGGATGCGGACTCTACTTCTGCCTTAACTTCTTCTTATCATTTTCTACGTTGTTGGAAACTGTTGGTGCATTCTGTCCTTTTGGGACCCATACTTGTATCATGCCGCTTGCTTTGTGATGCTGATACTGCTACCTTCTTTGCCTCGCCTGGTATGATCGTCCGTTTGGGTTCCTCAGTCGTGGTTGACTCCTTCGTGGTTGAGGGTGAGAGGTTTGGTTGACACTCTACTTTGGAAAAGAAGGGAGGTCCAACACTTGCGAAACTTGCCCATTAGGAAGTGAGGCATTCTGTACCACAGATCTAGGCCAGTCTGTAGTAAGTGTGGAAGGATGGGCCCTGGAGGCTATTGTGTCCATTTGTCCGTTGATGCAGTCCACTTGATCGCTGATGTAACCCACTTGACCACTGATGGTCGACCAGTGGAAGATCTCTTGACATCCTTTTGTTTGGCAACTATCCATGGCCAAGCTCTCATGGGTTGACTTTGGAAGGAGTGTGCTTAGCCGATGGATCTGTCCAAAGATCTTTCGATCCCCTTTCGCAAGCATTTCATAGGGGTGTGGGTTACATACCTTAGGCAGAGTGTTGTTAGGGAAGTCAAGCGGTATCACTCGCTACTGGTCTAAGGTTCCAATCTGCAAGGAGCCTTGTCTAAGATTTAGGTCCACAAAGTGATCATATAGCCAATCTTGGCCAAGGATTAGGGGTTCTACTAGGTCGTCGTCATGGGACACTAGGAGCTTCACTGTCAGGGTCACTTCATGTATGAGGATAGGAAGGTCCACCTCACCCATGCAAGGGGTTTCCATGCCTCCGAGCCCTATGAGGTATGCCTCAATTGGATGCATTTCTATTCCTGAGTCCTTATAGTGGGACCATCTAATCGCACTAGTCGCAGCACCTGAATCAATTAAAGCCCTGAGCTCTTGGCAAGGGTTGCTATGCTCTAGCCTGACTATAATGAATGGTCTCCTATCTGCTATGCTAGGATGATTGATTGACTTTGCTTGACACATGGCCATGGGGTATCTGGGTGTTGTTTCCAGATGGTTATAATGTTCTCTCCCTAGTCCTTGTCTTCTTAGCTTCATGCGCTTAATGCATTCTATAGCTTCTGCTTGAGCTTCCGTGCATATTCTCTTTTCTTCCTCCTTACGCTTCTTTGTCAATGTGAGTCTTCTAAGCATATCCTTAGTAAGAGGTTCTTGATATAGCTTGACTCTATAGCCACTAATGTAATTAGGCGTTATCTCTCCTTCTAGAGTGGCTAATTGTACCGCTCCACTTGTCGAAAGTCTATTAATGATCATAGGTCCATAACCTTGCTTCTCTAATTTCCGTGCATGTTGTTTCAATATATATACGAGCACTAAATCTCCTTCTTTTAAGCCTTTGTCTTTCACATGTGCATCAAAATAGGCTTTCTATTGCTTCTTTGCTGCATATATGCCTACTGTTGCTTTCAATTTGCTTTCTCCTAATCGTTCCAAATCCATTATCCTTGATGATAACTCATGGCTGGTCCACTGATGTTCTTGTGCAACCTTAAGGGTGGGTATCAAAAAGTCCAAAGGGAGCACAACATTTTGACCAAAAACTATTTGAAAGGGAGTTGCATTGAGTACGATCTTGTAGGCCACTCGATATGCCCAAACAACGTGGTGTAACTATGTCCCAATCTGAACGTTTGTTGTTCATGAGTTTCGTCAATACAGTACAAAGGACCTTGTTAGTGCTTTTAGCTTGACCATTGGCCTGAGGATGATATGGTGTGGATTTCTTGTGAATAACCATAAAATCTTGTAACAAATATTCAATGAACTAATTTAGAAAGTGAGTTCCTTGATCACTCGCTAATTCTATAGGCAGTCCATATCTTGTAAAGACATTTTCAAATAAGAATTTTGCAATCGTGTGTGCATCATTCTTTTTTGTGGCCTTGGCCTCTACCCATTTGGTAAGATAAGCTATTGCAACGATGATGTATTCCGCATGAGTACCTTTTGTAGGGGGTTAATGGGTCCTACAAAGTCTATACCCCACTTGGAAAATGCACATCCTCTTATCATGGGTTTTAGTGGCATTTCATCCCTGCGAGTAGGAAACTGAGTTCTTTGGCACACATCACATCTCTTAACATAGGTATGTGCATCCATGTGAAGAGTAGGCCACCTTTAATACATTAACTAATCACTCTCATGAACACATTGTCTTAGGTATCCATCTCTTCCTCATTTGTATAGATTGTCGCCAATAAGTGAATAGTCTTGAGCTCCTTCTTTTGACTGCGTTGTCATGATAAGGTCATTCCTTGAGGGAATGTTTTCGTCCTCAAGTAGGTCACTAAAGGTTCACTCCATTCTGGTGTGAGAGGCATATGATATAACGAGACATGTTCTACCGGTGGTCTTTCACAACAGATAGGACATTCTCTACACAACTTGTAGACATCTGCTTCCATAGAAGGCCAATATACTCTTAGTCTATGCAGAGTCTGCAATCTACGATGTTTTGAATGATGTTGCTTTAATGCACCTACATGTGCAAATTGCAACCAATTCGTGTATTCAGATTCTTCTACACAACAAGCAAGAATCTTCTGATTATCCTGTTTATATATACTTCTTGCTATTATTTGATATCTTTATGACTTGGTGATTTCTCCTTCTTTGATCCTAATCCTTGGATTCTTGGGTCCATATGTGAGAATAGGGACAATAGGCTTAGCCCATTTTGGTACTATCTCAAGGTTAAATCGGTATGTGTTAGGTAATTCATCCGCTATTCCTTGAGGAGCCTCTCCCGAAGTTAATCTTGAGAGGTGGTCAGCTCTAAGGTGTGTCTTGCCCTTCTTGACTACGACTTCAAAGTCATACTCCATGAGCAATAGAAACCAGCATATCAAACGTTTGGTATTACAAGGCTTATTGACTAAGTACAATAATGCTTGATGATCCGTAAAGAACTTGAACTTATTTGCCAACAAATAATGCCTGAATTTCTTTACTGCATAGATAATTCCTAATCCTTCTTGTTTTGTAGCGGTGTAATTTCTTTCTGCTACATTGAATTGTCTACTCGTGTAAGCTATAGGGAGATCTATATTGCCTTGGTTCGCAGGTTGTGCCAACACACATCCTATGGCGTAGCTGGATGCATCCACATGTACATGGAATGGTTTGTTCCACTATGGGGTTCTTAATATTGGTGTTGAGCACAAGCATCATTTAAGTTCATTGAATAAATTTTCACATTCATCTGTCCATTCGAACTTGGTCAAAAGAGAGTGCAGAGGCTTGGCTATGATAGCATACATGTGTATGAATCGTCTGTAATAACCACAATGACCCATGAAGGCCTGTACCTCTTTTACATTCCTTGGTCTGGGTAGGTCTGCAATTACTTCCACTTTTTCTTCATCTATTGAAATGCTGTTCTTTGACACAATGTGTCCTAGAAATTTGCCTTGTCTGACCATGAAAACACACTTTTTTGGGTTAAGCCAAACTTGATATTCTCGACATTTGTCAAATACTTGCCTCAGTTTTGGGATATGAGTCTACCTCATATTCGAATGAGTACATATATCATCGACATAAACTTCCAAATTCTTGTGTAAGAATTCCTTAAAAACATGACACATAAGTCATTGGAAAGTGGAAGGTGCATTTGTCAGCCCAAATGGCATCACATGAAATGCAAATATGCCCCATTCTGTGGCAAAAGCCATCTTATGTTGATCTTCTAGAACAATGGCTACTTGCTTATAGCCTGAGAAACCATCAAGGAAGCTATAAACTTCCTTGCCCACAACTCTTTCCAATAAGTGTTTCGTGATAGGAAGAGGATAACTGTCTCTAATCGTGGTGGCATTAACTTTTTTAAGGTTAATACACACGTTCAATTTCCTATTCTTCTTGAGCACAACCACAATGGGGGATACCCATTCGGTATGATCAATTTTGTAAGTGAATTCTGCTTCTATCAAACGATCCATTTCTTCTTTAATCTTAGCAGCGTAGTTATCATTGTACATGTATGGTTTCTATTTCATAGGTTTGACATCTAGAGTCATAGGAATTCTACGAGATAATATATCTGGGTCTAATCCTTTTAAGTCTTTGTAAATCCAAGCAAATACATCTCCATATTCTCGCAGTAGGGCAATTAACTCTTCTTCTTCTTCTTCAATTGTCAAATCATGCCCTATGTATGTACTTTTTTCCTCTTCTCCTTCTATGGTAACTACGATTTTTTTGGTTTTCTCTCGATTATCATATACTTCTCCAACATCAGGTTTCCTTTTAGGCATTCGTACCATAATTCTTCCATCTTCTATTTCATACTTCTTGAAGTTCTTCGGTACTTCCATGAGTGGTTCTTCCTCTTCTTCTATCTTAGGTGATTTCTTTCTCTTCTTTTACATGCTCTCTGTATCTTTCATGAGTGACTCCTGTCATTCCATTTGACTTTCCTTTTCTTCTTCAAGGGTTTTGGCTTCTACAAAATAAAGATATTCCTCTTCTGTGGAGGAGAAGGGTTCCATGATGATGGATTCTAAATCCTTGTCACTTGATTCATCTAGTTCTTGGGTCACTTCCATGCATTCTTCTAGGATAAAGTCTACCTCAAGAGGTTCAATCATAAAGATGGAAATGTCATATCCATCTTCATCACAATGAGGGGTCCATTGTTCTTCATTCACAGCTATGTCCATTGTAGCTAAGATTTCTACCCAACCGTGAGGCTCGAATTCCTCGTCTGGAAATACTATTGGTGCATAAGCTGGGTCTTGAAGAGTTTCTGGATGTCGTTCTGAACCTAAGGTCCTGGCTTCTAATCGTTCTTCCTCTTGTTTTGCTACTTTACACATCCATAGATGAGTATCCTCATGCAACCATGAGGGGTTTGATTCCAATGAGTGTACAGACTCTATTTCTCCTTGTGTCCTATGGATGGTGTTCCATTGTATTGGGGGTACATCTCGATGGGAGTAGTCTTTAAGATTGACTTTAATAGTCACTCCTAAGTGTTTCAAGTACAAAGAATTAGTTTCCCAATCGTGTATGATTTGCAATTGATGCATGAATGGTCGTCATAAGATCATCTTGTGAGCATGATTTTTCCAAAATCACAAATTGCGAAAGTATGTTCAAACTCTACACCACAAGTAGTGAGAGATATGCCTTCTATATGTCTGTCAGCCATTTGTAGCTTCATCCTGGTGGGTCTTAGTGCTCGCTTACCCCAATGTTTCCACAAAGTAGTGGTAGCGATGGCTACTCCGACTCTTGAATCTAAGATGGCTTTGGTGGTGTAGCCCTGGTGGGTTATTGAAAGATAAGTGTTACCTTCCTCTCCCTCACTCACATCTCCAATTTATTCCACTATTACTTTTGTTACTTTCCTATGTGATCCTACTTGGGAGTGTGTGGTTGTGATCTCAGGGAATTGATTTGCTACGTGCTTCCACAGCTCTGGTTTAACCTTCAACAACTCTTCTAAGGTGAGATGCCACTGTATTTTGGTATTATTCCTAGAACTTGATCCCTAACAATGGCACCAAATTTGGTGTTGCTCTAGTATAGTGGTAAGCACCACGTTAAGAAGCTCCACCTCCTTAATGTCAATCCGTGGAAGAGATAGGAGTGATATGAAGATCGTGAACGTGAGATGTAGTGAGAGTGAAGGTGAGAAGCATAGAGATGCACACACACATACACGCACACACAAGGAAGAGATAAGCAAGACACAATGGAAGGTTGAAAGTAGATTCTATTACTTAAGAACACTCTTACAAGCTCAAAATAGCTCTAAGCTCTTCTCTACTCATACAAGCTATCCTAAAAAATGAGCTCTCTAGCTCTCTTTATAGTTTTTTGACTAGTTTTGACTGGTTTCACATCTAGTGTTCGGCATAGTTAAAAATTAGGTTCTAGGCACTATTTGAAGGTCTAAACGAGATCTAAAAATAGCCAAAATTGGTATGCTTGTTCTACCTAAGCTCCTCAAGCTCCATGACTCCTCGGATTTCAAAAAAGCGAGCATATAATTACAAAAATGTGTGCTTCTATGTTACATATGATACAAGAGTGATGAAAATCACTATTGTAGTTTTGAGTAAGTAATATAAAACATGTTTCTTTGAAAAAATAAACTGCCTGGATCCCCATGACTTTGTCATAATCTGCCTTCATATGCTTCCTTGTCGTGTGTGCCTTTGGCTACTACGAACAATCTTCCTACAACTTCATCTCATAATGATATGATTTGGAAAATTGTTGATAGGTTTAGTAAACAACCATATTTCGTTCCTTGTAAAAGGACTCTTTCTGCACCTCAAGCTGCTAAGTTGTTTATTAAATGTATTTTTGTGCATCATGGTTTTCCAAAAGTTATTCTTTCAGATCGAGATGTTTGTTTTTGTAATCACTTTTGGGTTGCATTATTTCAAAATTTAGGTTCTAAAATAGACTTTAGCTCTACATTTCATCTTGAAAGTAATGGGCAAAGTGAAGCTACAAATAGTACTATTTTAGATTTATTATATTGTTCTTCTTTAGATAATCCAAGTAATTAGGATGAGAAACTTCCTTTACTACAATTTGCATGTAGTAACACAACACATACCACTATTTGACATGCACCATATGAAATTGTTTATGGTAAAAAGCTTCCCACTACCATGAATCTCACTAAAACTGATATACCTATGGCTGATTCTTTTGCACAAGATCATATTTCTACACTTCATGAGGCTTATGAGCACATTAAGAAGAGTTAAGAACGTTACATGTGTAATGTTAATAAGAAAAAAGTAGCTAAACAATTGAATGAAAATGACTTGGTATGGTTATGAATAATTAAAAGACGTTTGAAAATATTTCACAACATCCTAAAGTTAAGATTGCACCATGTTATTATGGAGCTTTTTGGATTATTCAAAAAGTTAATGAGAATGCTTTTAGATTAGACATACCTTCTCATTGGAATATACATAATTCTTTTCATATTAGTTTATTGAAATCTTTTAAAGGAAGTTTACCACTCACTCCTACTTTAGATGATCCTCCTTTGCTAGAAGAGGATGCTGAAATTTTAATTCTAGAGAAAATACTTGATTACGATGTTACTACTATACACACAGGTAATCAATATCATATATATTTAGTTAAATATAAAAATCACTCATATGAAGAATCTTAACGGATTCATAAGACATCACTAATTCCACATTATGATCACTTGATTTCTGCATATCATTCATAGTCACATTAAATTCTAGTTTTCCATTTCTATGCATGTGTTTTTACATAGAACATACTTATGATTGTTCAATGATGGGACATGTGACTGACCATCCATGTCTATTTCATTCTTATCAACTAAGGTTAGTTTCTTGTCAACTCGGAGGCATGTTATAGTTTATGGAATAATGGAATGTTATATTGATTTTAATGTCTTGAGGGTTTTAATGTGATTTGTGTTTTGATTTAGTATGTGAAGACTCATGAGGGTGTGAATGCACGTGGAGTTATTCATATATTTTTGAAGATAGTTAAAAGATATTATTTTAGATATTTTTTGTAAAACTAAGAGATCGCTTTAGAAAGTGATGTTCTTGTAAAAATAGTAGATCGCTTAGAAAAAAGATTTTGTAAATAAAGCAAATTTTTGTAAATGCATGCTTTTCGAAGCGCCACCCTCATGTATCTTCTATTCAGGATGTAATGAAAAATATCTATAAATATACATGCTTCGATAGACTCGTCCATCAGAGTATGTGGGGGGACATTGTACCCAATCAGATGTCCAGTCTCTTCTCTCTTTCTACTCTGTTTATGTTTTTGTGAGATCTCATTTTTGTACTATCCTCTACATACATGCATCTGCAAGATCAGGGCAACAAATACTTTATAAATCACTGATGAATGATGTTCTATTAGTATATTGAAATCTAACTGTTAGCTTGGTAATGATATATTAATTGATATCACTTCTTGTAGAGATAAAGACAAAGAGAAAATGACTTGTGTGGGTAGATGTACTCTAACAACAAAGCTAATGTTTTAGAAAAGAAACATTTTCCTTCATGTTACATAATCCTAGTAGGAGATGGTTGAATCATGCCTTAAGAGATGAGATTAGGAAGTAATCCTCAACCATGGCTTTTGCGGCAAGTGGTTAGCCCATCGTACTCCTAACCGAGAGGTTGTGAGTTCAATTCCCAACATTGGTATCAGAGCCTATTTGAGAAATTGGGCAAGATGGAGGTTCACGTCTCATTCTTGGGCACTCAAAAAAAATGCTTATCTATGGTGAGTGTGAAAATAGCTTTAAATGAAGGTGCATGGGCATTTGGGCACCCACAGAGGGTGGGATATGTCCAAATTTGATCCATGTGGTAGAGTTTGCAGTTGGTGGAAGCACTCATGCATGGAAAGTGGGTCCAAGAGAGTCAAAAGGGTCCATAAGTGAGCATTGAGGGAAAATGCTCAGTCTAAGGGGAAATGAATGTCACATAATCCTAGTAGGAGATGGTTGAACCATGCCTTAAGAGAGAGGATTAGGAAGTAATCCTCAACCATGGCTTTTGGAGCAAGTGGTTAGCCCATCACACTCCTAACCTGGAGGTTGTGAGTTCAATTCCCAACACTTTGGCTATCTTTAGGTATCACATTGTTAGAAGATGTATTTTTTGAAGCATTTTTTATGGAAAACAATTGTAAAATGCCAAAAAACTTGTGAAAATATTTATGTAATTGATGTAAAAATAAGGAAGAGTCTTCCTTATGCAGAATAGAATCTTATGTAATTTTTCTAGAATTTTTGGAAACTCCTAAATAGCATATTTTTAGAATAATAGAGGAAAGGACCAAAATTCAAGTGTGAAAAGGGACACTTGAAAATGTATAAAAGACAATTTCCTCTATTATGAGGGGGTTGGTTGATTATTTGTTTAGATGCTATCCAAGTGAAGAGAGAGTTTCCTGCTAAAAATCATGTTTTCTCCTCCTTGTGTGATTTCTTTGAGTTGTGAGTCTATTCTTTGTGTATCCATGGAGATTTGTGAGCTTCTATTGTGTGTTTCTGTTGAATATGTATGAAGAGAGCTGATTGCTGATGTATTGAGTGAGAAATTGATAAAAAATAGTGCTGGAGATGAAAATCATCTGTTTGTACAGAATCACGATTGTCTCGTCTGGATGGTACAGGTAACATTTTTGAGTTTTGACTTCATGATTGTGTTCTGCTGAAGAAATAACATGATTTAGACACCAAGATTGTGGAAAATGATGGAGATTTGTTCAAGATAATCCAAACCCTAGAAATTCCTCTTCATCTTCATTATTCTTAGAAATTCAGCCATTTACCTCTTATTTCTTGGATTCTATCATCTAGAAGGGGCTATGGTCTCTTGAATACTTCCAGGATTGACAAAATAAAGATGTATTGTTAATTCTTTATGCTAAATGATTGGAGAGGACAACTCCAAAGATCAATAACAAACATTTTTTGGCGCCGTTGCCGAGGAGTATATCAAAAGCTTCATTGAAGTTGGACCTTGCTGGATCTTCTATTGTTGATGGTATTGCCCACATGGAAACGGTAATACTCCTTAATCAAGAAATGTAAAACATGAAAAGGTAGATTTTCTTTGTTTGTCTTTTGGGAAAAGAAAGCATTAGATAATCTTTTGAGATTAAGAAGTGTTGAAATTTTTGCAAATTGATAGTTGCTCATGACATTTTCTTGAAGTAAAGTGCAGGTGTGTGAAAAACTGAATCAAGAAAGCTGATGATAAGGTAAAATGTGTCTATTCTTGCATTTGTAGATTGCTTTTTGATCAAGTACTAAGCAAAAGTGTTGATCTTGGGAAGATGACAAGATTGCATTGTGGAAAAGTCAAGTTAAGTAGCTAGATGCAAGTATATAAAATCCATTTGCAGCCAAGTCAAAGTTATAATCTTGAGAAATGTTGAATTCATCTTGAAAAGAGAAATGTTTGAGTTTATCTTTGCAAAAATTGACATTTGCATTTCTTAACATAATTTTCTTTGGGAAAGTTTGCTTATTAACTGTTTTGATAGCCAAAGCATAGGAGAGTATAACCAATCAAGGAACACAAGATCAATGGATCACCAAACAAGAAACCCTAAGTGAAGTATTTACCTTAATTTAGGGCAAAATACTAAAAAACTTTTTCATAAAATTCAGTAAAACAATCAAACAAATTTCTTTTCTCCTTAGGAACTTGGACTGAAGTTTTGTTGACAAGTGTGGAAGAGAACAAGTGAAAGGAAAGCAAAAATTTGTCAAAAAACTAGAAAACTCAAAAAACACGATTCTCTGCACAGGATCGCGACTTTCTGAATAATTCTATGGTTATGATGTAAAATTATAGGTGACTGTTGAATTGGAATTAGTAAAGGGTACTGAAGGGAAACAAGAGAAAAGAATACTCAAACTTGCACAAAATAGGAAGTACAGAAAAAACACGATTCTCTGCACAAAATCGCGATTTTCTGTAAGAGAAAAATTTTCTGGAATTTTCAGCCTATTTGGGTTTGTGGAGAAGGGTAATTGCAAAAGATTTCATTAATATTGAGAAAGTGAGGGAAGATAAATTTTAAAGAATCAGGAAAGACTGAGTATCAAGTGGGGGAAGTGGAAAAGTACAAAATCGCGATTTTCACCAATAGCTAATGAGAAGTGATTAATCATGAAAAATTAAGAATTGAGTATTCAAACCATAAAGTTGTTGAAGAATGAAATTGGTCAAGTGAAAAAGTGGAAATCAGTGGAAATTGCACAAGATCGCGATTTTCTGGACACTATAAAATCCTGGAAATTGCAAGAGAAACTCATTTGAGTGTGTGAGAGAGAGAGAGAGCAGGTAAAAAATCACGACTTTCTGCAGCAAAGCGTTTTGGAGAGTGTTTGAATCAAACAAGCAAGGTAAGGGGCTCAATACCATATTTTTTGTATTTCCTTAAATTCACATGATCTTTAAGCACAAAAAATACACAAAATAACCAAAATCACGAAATCGCAATATTCTAAATTTTTTCAATTTTCAGTGAAAAAAATATTATTTTGAGTTAGTTTTTTCATTGCATGTTAAAAACTAGATAAGACGATTCTATAGAAGAAAGAAAATTCTGAAAATCAATACCTGGAAAATTTTCAAAAAATTGGACAAAATCGCGATTCTGTAGTCAGACACAAAATCGCGATTCTGTGAAAGTACTAACAAAATCGCGATTCCCAGAACACGATTTTCATAAGAAAATCGTGTTATTTACGATTGTGAGCAATCACGATCATCTGGGAACAAGATCGTGAAAAACACGATTTTGAACACAAAATCGTGTTAAACACGATTTTGGAACACAAAATCGTGGAAAACACGATCCTGAGCACAGAATCCTGAAAAACACGATTTTGACGAAAATCGTGGAAAACACGATTTTAGCCACAAAATCGTGAAAAACACGATTTTGACAAGAAAATCGTGGAAAACATGATTTTAGCCTCAAAATCGTGAAAAACACGATTTTGACAAGAAAATCGTGGAAAACCCGATTTTAGCCACAAAATCGTGAAAAACACAATTTTGACAAGAAAATCGTGGAAAACACGATTTTAGCCAGAAAATCGTGAAAAACACGATTTTGACAAGAAAATCGTGGAAAACACGATTTTAGCCTTAGAATCGTGAAAAACACGATTTTGACAAGAAAATCGTGGAAAACACGATTTTAGCCTTAGAATCGTGAAAAACACGATTTTGACAAGAAAATCGTGGAAAAAACAATTTTAGCCACAAAATCGTGAAAAAACCCGATTTTGACTAGAAAATCGTGAAAAACACGATTTTAGCCTCAGAATCGTGAAAATTAATTGAATGATCCTTAGGTCTGGAAACAAATTATACACACATTCCAAGCAAGACTTGGGAAGGAAGGAAATAGAGCAAGAGGAAGGGGAAGTGCAAGAAAGAAATTTAGGGCAAGAAAATAACATGGAAAATTTAAATGAAACAAATGAGCCCATTGAAACTGGGGATTATAGAAATATCCTCAAATATATGTAGACAAATAGGTTTGGAACCTATGTATATCAGGATGGAATGCATAAGTTTCTCATTAGACTGAGAAACTTAGAAGTTCCCCTGAACATAACACTAGTAGCTCAATTTAAAGATGGTAGATATGAGGATAGACAAGGATGTGTATACATCTTCTCACAAGACCCAGAAAATTCAAATGACTTAGGGCAATGTGCTGACAAAAGACCTTGGGAACAGAACCTAGGGCAATCAGACTTGCCAAGGCCACATGAAATTCACAGTAATGGTGAGCAACAACAAGGTAGAAGAACACATACTTCTCCAAATCCTTTTGAAAAGGAACCAGAAGCAGTTAATGATTTTCCTCTAAGGAGAAGACATCATTAGCAAAATCAGGGTAGAATGCTTAGACCATATCAGGTAGCCAAATGCATGAAAAATCAGTATGAAGGATATTCTGATCCTCATGCTCATGCTGCAGAATTTAGGCAACTGATTAGAGCTGAAGAGGTGGAGGATTATAAAGTCCAATTTGAGGCATTTGGTCTAACCCTGACAAGACCTGCATTATCTTGGTTCATTCCTTTGAGAAAGGAAATGTACCTAGATATTGAATCCTTCCTAGAAGCCTTCATTGGGGAATTTTCAAAGACTGGAATAAAACATAGCACAACCACATTGATACATAGCTTTAAACAACAAAAAGATGAAAATGTTAGGGAGGCAGCCAGGAGATTCAAGCAGTACATTGACAGATGTCCCAGAGAGGAAGTACCTTCCATGGCAAGACAGGTATCCCTATTCATAGAAGGATTAAGAAGTGCCGAATTAAGAACCCTAGTGTATTATAGGAGGTGCTCTGACCTAGGAGCTTGTATAAAAGAAGCAATTGATTTGGAAGATAATAGAGGCCAAGACCTGTTAGCATTTGATCAACCTAGAACAAATGAAGATAAAATCCCACCAGCTGAGGAATTGGCTCAAGCCATTGCTAAAGCCCTAGAAGTAAGCACCAAAACCAATTTGATAAACTCTAGGATAAACACAAATAAAAAATGCTACAATTGTGGAGAAAATCATTTGGTACAACAATGCCCATATCAAAAACCACCAACAAATGTGGTACCAATTAAATACACACCAATAGAGGAGGGAAACTCAAAAACAAGGTCACCATACAAGGAAGATTATCAATGGAATGAAGGATATCAAGAAGAATGGGAAGGATATGAATTGAGAGAACCAGAACTACAAGCCCTAGACTTGGGAAATGGGAGAATTGAGATGGATACAGCCACATTCATGTATATAACCAATAATTATATGTCCAATCAAAAACCTCAATTCAAAGGGGGACCAAAGATAACTTGTTATAGGTGTGGGGGAGAACATTTCATTAGAGACTGCCCACAACCTCCTACATTAAGAATAGAGGGAGCTTATTGTAAGGATTGTGGTAGAGATCATTTAATAAAGGATTGTCCAAAAAATCCTCAAAAACCACAAAACACACCTAATAACATACCACAGAAAACAGTAAACATCATGGAACAAGGAGAATTGAGTGACATTGACCAAGTAAATGTAAATCCTATAACAAGGGCACAAGCTAAACAACAAGAAATGACTAGGGAACAAAATGAAGGTTCAGTTTCAAAGGGGAAGAAAAATAGACAAAAAGGGAAATGGGAAAGGAAAAAAAGAATGGGTAAAAATTTGGAAGAAGAGAATAGGGAACAGTCAAACAGAACTCCTTCTCAGAAGACACAAATCCAGTCTGAGATAGGAAATTCACAGAGTCTAGAAACATTGATCAAAGCATATAAGGGAAGAATTCAAGAGGGACCAAATCCTACAGACCATGGAATAGCTTATCCTATGCCAGACTTAGAAAATGAAAGGATGCAGAAGTGTAAACAAATCATACAGGAAGCACAACTCAAATTGGGGGAAGTAGACAATTCTCAAAAAACAGTTGAGGAATCTGAGACAACAAGACCAAAAGGAAATATGAATCAGAAAGAAAACCCACAAATAACATTCCAGGTGAATATAGATAAACAATGCACAATTCTATATCACACCACATTGGAAGAAGTGATAAAACAAAATCCTCACTTACAAAACAGAATGAAAAAATGGGAACCTATACCAGAAAATATTCATCCACAACTACAAGATTTGGAGGACTTGTGGTATATTCCCATTGATAAGATAGGAGGATATTGTGAAGGAGAAGAAGGAAACTCAACACTAAAAATACAATTTGGTAAAAACCATGCCAAAGCCATTCTGGATAGTGGATCAGGAGTGTCCATCATGACTAAACAAACTTGGGAAAAATGGGGAAAAAATGAATTATTACCCACCAAAATGAGATTGCAACTTGCAGATGGACACATAGAAAAACCGCTAGGAATATGGGAAAAAGTTATTGTGGACATATGTGGAATAGAGATAGAACATACTTTTGCCATAGTTGAGTTCCCACAATCTACTTCATATGAAATTATCTTAGGAAGGCCATTTATGAGACAAATGCAAATTGTGCAAGATTGGGGTAATGATTGCTTATACCTTCAGAGCAAAGGAAGAATAACCAGAGTAAATCTAAGAAATGGGCACTATTGTGACATCTCTCCTCAAGAATGGTATAAAATACATCAAAATCAAGAATTAAGTGAAGAATCAGAGATGGAAGACCAGGATGAAACTGAATCATCAATATGGAAGTGCAATATGATAAGAAACCTCACCAATAGAAAAAGGAGATTGAGAAGAGAAGACTGTGTGGAAGGAAGGAAGTTACAAGATGAGAACTATGTACCACAACAATTCAAAGATGAAGAATTTGAGCCCTATGGGTGGAACCAAATATTGGCTACCATGGATCTGGCTAGTGATGAGTATGTAGGAATGGAATTTCAAAATGAAGAAGGGTATGATGTTTTTCACATTGGAATACAAATGATAAAAGTATCAAAAACAGAAGAGGAACAGAAAGGAGAAATGATATTAGAAAAAGGGAAAACACAATTTTTGGAAGAAGTAAAAGTTGAAGATGCTATTAAAGATAAAATCTCAGGCAAGTATAAGAAAAACAAACACAAGGAAATAGAATAAAATCAAGAGGATGAGAAGAAGAAAAGGGAAACAAACAAAGATCAACAGTTTGATGTACCAGCAAATTTCAAGACTTATGAAGTAGAAAACAGACTACTTCTCAAGATGAAACCAAAGAGAGAAAAGAAGAAAGGGGAGGCTTATGATAATGAGGAACAAACTAAAAAGGTCATGATCACTCAGGAAGAGGGAGAAGAAAGACATATTGTAGTGGCTGATGACATGACAACTCAAGAAGAGGAGGCACTAAGAAACTTGGCAAGAAACTATAGGGATGTGTTTGCCTATAGCTACAAGGATTTGAAAGGTATTGATCCTAAAATCTGTGAGCATAAGATTCCTATTACACCTGATGCAAAACCTAGAAAACAGAGACATTACACCTTCAATGATAAATACTCTGCTAAAATAAAGGAAGAAATTGACAAGCTGTTGGCTGCCAATTTCATCTATGAGATTGAGTATACAGAATGGATATCTCCTATAGTTGTGGTACCAAAAAAGAATGGGAAACTTAGGGTATGCATTAACTTGAAGAAGGTGAATGCAGCAACTATAAGAGATAGTTATCCACTGCCTATAACAGATCATCTTCTAGAAAGAGTTGCAGGGAAGGAGGTTTATAGTTTTTTAGATGGTTTTTCAGGATACAATCAGGTACCTATAGCATTGGAAGACCAACATAAAACTACCTTTTCCACAAAATGGGGAATTTATGCTTTTAGGGTTATGCCCTTTGGGTTAACTAATGCTCCAGCAACTTTTCAGAGGTTGATGTGTCATATCTTCAAAGAGTTCCTGAGGAATGTAATGGAAATTTATGTAGATGATCTTTGTACTTTTTCACTAAAAAGACAAGATCACTTGAAGGATTTAGAAAATATATTCAAGAAATGCAGAACCTACAAAGTATGTTTAAATCCAGAAAAGTGTGTATTCTTTGTAAGACAAGGAAGAATGTTAGGTCACATAGTCTCTAAAAATGGAATTTCAATTGATGAGAAGAAAATAAAGGCCATAATAGAACTTCCAAGACCAACAAATGTAAAGGAACTTCAAACTTTCATGGGACATTGTGGGTACTATAGGAAATTTGTACACAAATTTGCTGACATAGCCAAACCCTTATATGCCCTAATTACAAAGTTTGAGTGGACCAAGGAGTGTGACCAAGCCTTTGAAACTCTAAAAACTTGTTTGGTAACAGCCCCAATTCTGAAAAACACCTCAATGGGATAAAATTTTTCATGTCCATGTGGATGCTTCAAATTATGCTTTAGGATGTGTGTTAGCACAACCAATAGAAGGAAGCAAGTTAGATTTTCCAGTGGCTTATGCTAGTAGGCAATTGAATCTAGTAGAAAAAAATTACACAACCACTGAGAGAGAAGGGTTGGGCATGATATTTGCTGTAAAGAAATATAGACATTACCTTTTGGCCAACAAGTTTAAGTTCTTTGTGGACCATCAAGCTTTACTATATTTGGTAAATAAACCTTGTCACACTGGTAGAATAGTCAGATGGTTTCTTTTACTAATGGAATTTGAGTTTGAAGTGGTGGTCAGGCAAGGAAAAACACACTTGAGAGCAGATCATTTATCTAGAATCCAGTCTGAAGAACCCAGTTCACCTTTAGATGATGACCTGCCAGATACTTATTTGTTCAAAGTAGAAAGTGTTCCTGAGTGGGCCATGACTTTAGTAGATCATAACATATGGAAAGTCACGAAAAAATCTTTTTACCTTATCCTTTTTCTAAGGAGAGAATGAGGAGGGGAAGAAAAGAAATAGAAGAAATCATTATTATTAAAAAAAAAAAGAAGAAAGAAAGAAAGAAAGAGAAAAATTGAGAAAAATTATTTATTTTTCCTTTTTTCTTTTTATAAGTAATATAGCACAAAGCAAGATATAGGAAGAAGGATAGCAGATTCCTATTTATTATTTTTTGTATTGTCTATTCTATTTTTTATGAATTTTTATTGGTTGTAATTCTTTATTGTTGTTTATTTTATATTTCAATCTTTTTTCTTCTCAAAACATCAAAGGAGCTGCCTATTCATGATTTCAAAGCAGAATCAGTCACCTTGTCAAGGGGACATTGGTTCCTGGATAGTGAAGCTGTGGTAGAGAAAGTAGACCTGGAGTTAGATGAAGAGCCAGAGATTCCAGAGGCAGAAAAGGTGGTGAAGGAGCTCAAAGAAACCCTAAGTATAATAGGACAACATATATTCACAGTGGGAGTAGGGGGTTACAAATATACAATGCTGTGTCAGGAGTTCTACAAATTTCAAAGAGTAGCAATCAATCAGAAAAGATGGAAGGTAGTAGGGTTGCATAAATTACTAGAAGAACCCATCTTTTTCATAGACTTTGAGAGAGCGGCACAAGTAATGATCAGTTTATTGGAAGTAGGAAAAGGTAATGATGCTTATTTCCGGTGCAAAGTCAAGAACAAAGATAATCAAGAGGTGAATATCACTATTAAAGCAGAGCATATCAGAGCAGCTTTGCAATTCTACCCAATGGGAACCAAGTTGATTATAGCTTTGTGAAGAAAAATAAGGAAACCTATATAGGATATTCAAAATTTCTTGACTTCAAGGGGAGAGAGAATGAGGAATATGCCATTAGGATGTTTCTACAATATTTCTGTTTCCCAAAACTACCAAGGTATACCATGCCTCATAAATCTGTTACACTACTTATGTTTAACAATAAGGATAGAACTAAAGCCTTCGGATTCATGGATGTAACTCCATACATACATGAACAGCTGAAAGAAGTAGCTAAACACTGGGAACAGAAAAAATATATGAATGGAGCCCAGTTTCTCACCAGGATCATATATCATGTATTGGGAATGGAAGATCAATTGAAGTTGGCTCCAGAGGCACAATATTTCAGAAGTCTTATGACAGGAATCAAGAGTCCTCCCAGGAAGATGTCTGTGAGAGAAGTAGAAGGACAAACCAGCATGAGGGGGTCAGGAATGAAAAGGAAAGTAATCTCAGAGGAAGTAATCCCTGTAAAGAAAAGGAGGTTGGATCCAAGGAAGGTTGAATTGGAGCAGGATGAAGCAACCAAAGAGGAGCATGAAGCTGCTCAGAAACAGGTCCAATCTTCTAGTGATCCTCATCCACCTCAAACAAGCAAAGAGGGGTTATATACTTATCTGACTCAAGGTAATAACAAAAGAGCAATATATGAGGCACAATATCAAAAGATGCTGGAAGATTATTCTTGCAAGGCAACAGATTGGGTGCAGGAGGAAGTAGAGCATTATGAAGAGCTTCATGATCAAATGATGGCAGCGAAAACAGAGGAAGTATTTGTTAAGAAAGAAGTAGAACTGCTAGCATACTTCAAAGAGCTACAAGGACCTCCAGAAACCAGAACCACGGTGGTAGCTAAAAGGAAAGTTCAAAAGAAACCAGTACAAAAGAAGAAGTTGACCAAGAAGGGGAAGGGAAAATCAGTAGTTGAATCTGTAACTTTAAAAGAAATGGAAGAAGTGATAGTAGGAGAAGAGCAGAAGGAATTTACTGTTGCAGGAGAGGCAAAAGTAGAAAAATCAGGCATAGCAGGATCCTCACAATTTTCCTCAGATTCTTATAGTGATATTGAAAATTTTTTATTAAACTGAGAAACATAAAACATATGAAGAGTTGATAGAGAAGCCTCAAGAGAAGCAAATTCAGGAAGAAGCAGTTAAGCCACTCAGTCCTGAAGAAGAAAGAAGGATGATGAAAGGAAAGGCAATAATGGCAGAGGAAGAAAGTGAAATAAGAAAGGAGTTTAGTTGTGGGCTGGTGCATTCAGGGTTGAAGACAATATGGACCAAACCTTCCCAACAAACTTATGTTAAATTTGATGAAGGAAAAGTAAAAGGGTACAGATAAGCAGTTCAGCCATAAAACAGAAGGGTGCATACCAAATTCAGGAAATAAAGAAAACAATGGAAAAGAAGAATGCTGAAGAATTAAAAGAAGGAGTTATAGAAAAGGAAATCAAACAAAGCATAGAGGATGTACTTTATGATTTGAAAAATAATGAGGAGATTACAATCACAAAAGATCAAGGACAAGAGGAGGAGCTGGACCTAATGGACATAGATGAACAGGAGGAGGAACAGAAAAAGCAGACTAGTGATGATCTGATAAAATCCACTGAGGAAACTGAATCAACATTAATTCAGGAAAAAGAGATACAGGAGAAAGAAACACAGTTCTCTGAAAAAGAACAACCAGAATTGGAGAGTAATGAGGTAGAAGAAGTAAAGGTAGTTGAAGATGGATCAAGACATGAAGACCAGGGTGATCAGACATTGGAACTTGAAGAAGATGTTGCAGACCAAGAAACATTGGAAATTGATCAAAGCTATGAAGAACACAAGACTAAGGTCATAGAGTATGAAGAAGAAGAAGAGGAGAATGAGTGCAAAGAAGATAAACGAATAGAAGTCAAACAACTGGAAATGGAAGTTGGGATGGAAAGAATACCCAAAAATATAAGATCTGCTTGCCAAATCATTATGAGCAACATAGACCGCTTCAGACCTTCAAGGAGGAATATGATCATTTCAGGAATGGTAGCAGAGTCTGAATTTGAGAAAGGCAGTATGGTCATTAAGGAGCACAAAAGGGAAAAGGAACAAATGTCAGAACAATTGAGGAGGGTGCAGGAGAAAAATGAGGAATTTACAACTAGAATAATTGCTTTGGAGGAATTAGAAGTACAGAAACAAAATAGAATTCAATATCTTGAAGAAAAGAGTGTAAAACTAATAGAGCAGAATAATAAACTGGAAATGGAGCTGAGAAAAATTGAAGGAAGATATAGAACCTTGCAGACTTCTTATCAAATTTTGACTAAAGCAAATGAGGAAATAAACAGGCTATTATTGGAAGAAGGTCAGTTAAAGGATGAAAGCAAGATTGCTCAGATGACAGAGGAAGAAAAGGAAGAATTGCACAAGGAGATTAAGAGATTACAAACAGAATTGAAAGAAGCCAAGGAACTAGAGAAGCAAGCCAGTACACATGCTGCTACATCAATGAGAGGTTATAACAAGTTGCATATGGATATGGAAAAAGAAAGAAGTGATTGGCAATTAAAATTAGAAAAAGAAAGAATTGAATGGATAAAAGAAAGAGAGATTTGGGCAACTCAGAACAGAAGTTTGATGGTGATAATAGAAGAACTACAGAAAAAACTGGGAAAGCCACAAGCTCAGGAAGAAGCACAGATAGAGACTACATATACAGGAGATTATGAAGAGGGAAATGATGACAGAAATCCACATGGCAGTGAATTAGAAAATAAAAGACGAGAAGAAGAATATTCAGAGGATTTTGTTCAGAAATTGTTGACAAACAGAGAGTCTAGAATGGATTTCATTCAAAAAATGCATGATGAATATGAAGATCAAATTATCACGTTTGCTCTAAATAAGGGAATAAATCCTGACCAATATCATTGGGCTGCAGATGGACTGGGCATACCTCTGTGCATGATTATAGAAAGTATAAAAAACTATCAGTTGGCAAGAGTTGGGTTACCTCCAAATAAATATCTAGAGTATGAAGAGGATATCAATGTGACCAAAGAATTATTTGAAAAAGCCAATCCAAAATGGAGGAATAGATGGTTGGATGCAAATAAAGAATGCAGGAAAATTCGGAAGGAAGCACCCCTTCAGTTGAAAATTAATCCAGCTTATTGCCTAGTAGCAAGAAGAAGAGAATGGACAGTTTTTTGGGAAAGAAGGAGAGAAGACAAATTCCACCTAAATGGTTGAATTTCCCAAAGATAGCAGGTCCAAAGGCAGGAACATGGCCTACAAAAAAATATATGGTGGATACAGCTGAGTCTATTATAGCTACATACAAAGATGTGAATGACCCAGCATGCATTTTACTGATCAGAGTAATGAGACTAATTCTGGCATGTATAGAGACATACACAGATACAGATGTCAGAATCTTAAACTATATTGGCTTCAATTCCCCTACTGATGCATTATTGTTTGATCTCAGTGAAACACCCGATAGAATCTGTTTAATGGCATACTACAACAGAATAATATTTTTGGGCAGTCATTATTTACAAATTTTTGAAGATGCATTCGATTATGGGTTTTTTGAGAGGGAATCAGAGATATTTGGAAACTTGTCAGTAGTCACCAAGTCTCGTCTTACTGCATATGAAGCTGCTTACACAGAATATTTGAAAAAGGATGTAATTGATAAACCAGAAGCTGCAGTATAGTGGAGGAAAGCATTGTTTGAAATGGTAAATAACCTGAACATTACAGAAAGAAAAAGTCATGACCTACTGTCACAGGTCTATCAACGAAAGAACAAGTGAAGAGAGTATTCATGATATAAGAGCTGGAAAGTCTTTTGTCAGGAGCCAAAAGGTCTAAGAGGGGAAGAAATGTTAGAAGATGTATTTTTTGAAGCATTTTTTATGGAAAACAATTGTAAAATGCCAAAAAACTTGTAAAAATATTTATGTAACTGATGTAAAAATAAGGAAGAATCTTCCTTATGTAGAATAGAATCTTATGTAATTTTTCTAGAATTTTTGGAAACTCCTAGATAGCATATTTTTAGAATAATAGAGGAAAGGACCAAAATTCAAGTGTGAAAAGGGACACTTGAAAATGTATAAAAGACAATTTCCTCTATTATGAGGGGGTTGGTTGATTATTTGTTTAGATGATATCCAAGTGAAGAGAGAGTTTCCTGCTGAAAATCGTGTTTTCTCCTCTTTGTGTGATTTCTTTGAGTTGTGAGTCTATTCTTTGTGTATCCATGGAGATTTGTGAGCTTCTATTGTGTATTTCTGTTGAATATGTATGAAGAGAGCTGATTGCTGATGTATTGAGTGAGAAATTGATGAAAAATAGTGTTGGAGATGAAAATCTTCTGTTTGTACAGAATCACGATTGTCTCATCTGGATGGTACAGGTAACATTTTTGAGTTTTGACTTCATGATTGTGTTCTGCTGAAGAAATAACATGATTTAGACACCAAGATTGTGGAAAATGATGGAGATTTGTTCAAGATAATCCAAACCCTAGAAATTCCTCTTCATCTTCATTATTCTCAGAAATTCAGCCATTTACCTCTTATTTCTTGGATTCTATCATCTAGAAGGGGCTGTGGTCTCTTGAATACTTCCAGGATTGACAAAATAAAGATGTATTGTTAATTCTTTATGCTAAATGATTGGAGAGGACAACTCCAAAGATCAATAACAAACACACACTCACCACTTCCTTATTTGTGGAAGTAACAAAAGGATCAATTGGTTAGCATGGTGCAGTTTCTTGTACCTACCAAGATTCAAGCTCTCAAAGTTTGGTTGAGAGAACCTCATCATGTCCACCCCTTCTTCTCAAGCACCATGTAGACATTCCCACCATATCATTATCTATAAATGTGTTAAATAGAATCAAAGGAAGGCATCGATAACTTTAGATGAGCTCTATCGGATTCAAAAGGATCTTAGAATTGCGAACACGAGATGTTGGAGGACAAGTTTCTGAGCATGGCTATTAAGGTTGGCCCTTCTTTAAGGAGATCCAAGGGTAGCTATGAAGCATACAATGACTCTTCTCAATGACCAATGGAAGGACATAGATATCTATCCAAGCTAAGTACTTTCCTAGTTTATGCTTGATTTCAATACTTTGCTTTCATATGGAATGCATCTAACTATCATGGAAATATGGAATAATTCTTCACTTTATTGATAATTAATGAAAGCAAAACAAGCAAGCATAGATGCATTGGAAAAACCATCAAGCACTTGTTTACATCTATTACTCATTGTTTCCACTTCATTCATGGAAATGAATGACTGTTTGCACATTCCTCCTTCTAAAAGAATGCTTCCAATGCACAAAACAAACTTCCTTATTGTTAGAAGAGGTTTTCGATGCACTCAAGCATGTGCATCATGTTCATATCTTTAAATGAAGCATGAGTAGTGTGTTTGTGCACAACATAGAAACATGAAGTGCATGCATGGAAAGCATGATAAATTCTTGAGTCATTTAGGGTATGCATAAAATTGGCAAAACATGCATGCAAATATATGAATTTTCATACAAGCATATGTATTTGCAAAAACACAGGGTATAATCGTTTGCTATGTAGATAAATGAATCTACTTTCATAATAGTTAGCTTACTTGGTAAAAATTAAGCTTGACATTTGAAAAGAAGGAAAGTCTAGTTAGTTGCAAGTAATGCTAGTTATTACTTTGCAACTCACACACCTAGTAAATTCCTTCCTGAATGGATACATAGGTATCAAATATTTAATGAAGAGTTGCATTAAGAGTGCTAGATGTATTGCTTAATAAAAGTAGGCACAAGAAGGAAGTCAAACATTAAGTTTTCTTTCCATTTCAATGGGAAAGAATACATGACTACTTGCAAAACTATAAAATTGATGACTCTAAAGTCCATGTGATATTTGGAGAGTCATAAAACAAGTTTAGAAAGAGATTTTATGCTTTCTTGTGTAACGTCTCATGCATCCAAATAGGATGATAACTTAAACTAGTTTTCAAAGTTCCCTGAGCACTTTGAAGTGAATGATCTCACTTGATTCCAACCAAAGAAGTGATGGAAATCAAAGAAGATTAACTGAACTTAAGATAAATTGACCTTTAAAAGTTCAATAGATGGATGTTAGGTTCTGTTGCATCTATAGTAACAATAGAGTGGCAAAAAAACCATGGAAGTTTTGAAAGATATCTTCTTCTTAGAAGAGTTAGAGAGTTAGTTCATGGTTTCATTAGTTTTTCACCTCCAAGCAGAAACCTAGACAAGTGCTCCTTAGGAAATGAGATATTTCCTAAAGGCAAGAACTTAAATGAAATAATCTAGTATTCTATGTCATGAATCACACCATTTTCCTATGAACATACCACAAGCTTGTTCTCAAGTCAACTATAGGAAGATCTTTGAAAGTAAACATCTCCAAATAAAGGCTAGCACTTTGGAAGATTATAACTTTCACTAATATAAAACCAAAAGTTAGGGAGTAAAACACTTGTGACTAAGTTGTTCATAAAGTGTCCCAAAGAGGAAAAAAAACTTTGCTAATACTAATTCATGACCTTCATGGCTAATGGTCCAAAGAGTTAGAATGTACTTGGTATTCTTGAATAAAGTATCATTTATACTTAAACATTCAAGAATATGTCTTACATGATAAATGTTTTACCAATTCAACATTAACTATGTTGAGAATCCAAAGTAATAGATATTTGGATAGGACAAAGAGGTTAAAACATGAAATGTTTTGAACAAGGTCCACCTAGTACAAGCACAAAGAATAAGCTCTCATGATGCTCAAGAAAGCATGCACTAATTCAAATTACCACTTTGAGCTAGATTGATACATAGAAAATCCAAACATGATTTTTCAAATGTTATAAGGGAGGCTATGTCAATCTTCTTACCAATTATATATTGACTCATATGTCTTTGAATACAAAGTTGAACCTTAAGTGTAATTGAGCTTCAAGAACAAATGAAAGTATGATTTATACCTTGATTTTCATAGCTAAAGAAGATTTGACAAGTGTGTCTTTTGGAAAAACTCATTGTGAAGCTTAATCATTGAGGTCTTCCATGGCAACAACCTATCATTTCTAGTAAAGAAGCCAGCCAATTCTAAAGTGATCAAGAAAAAAGTGTTGTGTTCATTGTATGTTGGTTCAATCACCAAGAGAAGCTTGTGCTTTAAACTATGCACCCATGTTGAAGCTCAAGATCAAGGACAAGCACAAAGGTGCATCAAAGAAGTGGACACACAAGAAGAGGGAGCAAGTAGGGAGCTCCAAGAAGTACATGTCACCTTTTCAGAAGAATCCCCTACAAAAACAGTGATTTTCATCACTAAAAACCATTGTAATTACCATTTTCTATTTTTGTGACTCCATTTTGTTCAAGCCGAGGAGTCCTCAAGCTTGAGGAGTATTAGAAGTATCATCCTACCAATTTTCATAATTTTTAGACTTCGTTTGAGCCCTCAAATAAGCCCTGGAACCTAATTTTTAACTAGGCCGAACACTAGGTCTGGACAGGGCCAAAACTACTGAAAAAACCATAAAAAGAGCTATAGAGCTCATTTTTGGGGTTAGCTTGTTAGAGAATAGAGATTTTGTAAGAGAAATCTTTTGCAATCGAAGCTTTCCATTGTTCCTCTCTTTGATCTTACCTTGTGCGCATGTGTGTGTATGTGTGTGCATGTTTGTGTGCTTTCACTCATGCACTTGTGCCTTCACTTGCTCACGGTCTTCATACCGGTCCTCACGTCTCCGAAGATTGACAAGTAAAGGAGGTGGTGCTTATGCTTGTAGCTCAGTGATGAGTAGCACCTCCTTTAATGTCAATCCGGGAAGACGTGAGGATGGTATGAAGACCTCGAGCAAGTGGAGGCACAAGTGCGTGAGTGAGAAGCACACAAGCATGCACACACATACACGCACACGCGCACACACGGCAAGACAAAGAGTGAGAATCAATGGAGTTCTTAGATTACTTCCAAAAAGCTCTTACAAGTTCATTTCAATTACAATCCAACCTCAAAAATGAGCTCTCTAGCCCTTTTTATAGTTTTTGACTAGGTTTTGGCCCTGTCCAGACCTAGTGTCCGGCCTAGTTAAAAATTAGGTTCCAGGGCCAATTTGAGGGCTTAAACGGAGTCTAAAAAATACGAAAATTGATATGTAGGTACTTCTAAGGCTCCTCAAGCTCAAGGACTCCTTGGCTTGCACAAAATGGAGCTACAAAAATATGAAATGGTATTTACAATGATTGTTAGTGATAAGAATCACTGCTATAAAGATGTTGATTTGGAAAAATTTGCAGGGCCTATCTGCTAGATTTGCGTCGACTGCTTTGTCTACTTACTCCTTCACCTCGCTCTGACTCTCTCCGCTGGCTTCCTTGTCTAGTCAGTCCTTGGGTGCCCATACTACTCTCAACACCCCCCCCTCTCTCGCGTCTGTCGTCCCTGACAGACCCTTGTTGCTGGGAGTGTTGGATGTAATATTCCACAACCTGAGTGGCAAGCTGATGTTCTTGTATGTGTAGTCCTCTGTCCAAATCTGTCATCATACGATCCCAATCAATTGGTCCTGGAATGTCCGGATGTGGCAGACGTAACTGATCTGCATGGATCGCTTGTTCTACTGCGAATAGGTGTAGCAAATGTGTGGGTCTGGGAATGAAAATTTCCGAATGATATTCCCAGAATCCCGTAGAGAACATTTCCTCAAATGTCTGCTTGAAGCATGTGGGTAAGTACTTTATTCGTGCATGCCAAGCAAAGATTATAGTGACCGAGGGGGTCTGGCTCATGTCGTAGACTAAATCCTTGTTACCTTGAGAGAATCCAGGGGCAGAGATGTATGGAGCTTGTACATTCCGAAAGGTTTTGAAGACAATGGTCATGAGCTCGAATATCTTCATACACATTTTCGCTACTATGTCGGGTACATTATTTAGACGTGTAGACCAGTGCCGAATTGTTGATATCATGTAGGCTACGGTTGGGGTCCCTCGAGGTGGAGCAAAATATGGATAGTTAACCCAAGCCGAGCATTCTTTATTGTTGCGTACCTTGATTGCAAATGCTTGCCAGGATCTGCGACGTACCACTGGGCAATAGCATGGATTATACTTGATATATAGTGGCATGGTTGCCCAGGTGCTCATCATCTCTGGGTAATCGGTTAGTAGACGTGCATGCCAATTAGGTTGGAAGATCGAGCCAGCACGTGCATCTGTCGGTAAATCCCCTAGCTCAAATTGAGTGGCGAATGTGGGCTCCTTCCCTGTATGTCTCTTGACTTCTGCATTATAATCATGTAGCAAGACAAAATACGGCATGTATTGCGACTCTGATGTTGTGATTAACTGTTGATGGGATAGATTTTGAAAGTAAGAAGACCGAAGGACAGTTTCTTCCAGATTTGTGAGAGATTGCATTTGCACAGCCACACGATCATCATGTGTCTTACCCACTTTCTCGACCCTTTTGACCCAATCTGGAACTTGAATTTCTAAAGTGTCTTGTCCTTCCTCTGTAGTTCGACCACCGGGTGTCGGCATCGGCTCATATGGCTCTTCATAGCTGTCATCGACGGGGATTTCCACTACTGTTTCAGGTTCTGGTTCTTCAATGGGCGAGGGTGGCCTTTCATATGGTAAGAGGCATGCTTGGAGTTCTGCCACCTGTTTTCGGAGGGTCTCTACTTCTTCTGTAGAGTGTTGCAAGATTGCCGGCTCCTGTTGAGCTGTGGGGACACTGGCTATCTGTTTCTTTAGATCTGCACATTCAGTCTCTAACTTTTCATATGACTCCAAGAAATTTGCATGCTCCTCAAGTAAGATGCGAATGTCTTCCGATGGGACTGCTCTATATCTGGTAGGGCTAATGGTTGCTCCTACAGTTCCTTCCATAGCCGCTTCAAAGTTGTCTTGGTTTTGTTGTTGAAGTCTCTTGTTCTCTTCTAGTGCTGCTGCCATATGCTTCCTTAATAGCCCAATGTTGCGTCTGAGTGTAGCGTTAGATATCATTTGCGCTTGGAGCATTATTTCTAATTCCTTGACTGCTTAGTCATCCACTGTTGATGTCTTTGATTCCAGTTCGGAGTGAGCCTGCTGTAAGGTGGTATGCTCGGTTAGGAGCGTTTGGTAGTCAGCTTCAAGAGTGGTGACCCTAGCTTGCAGACGTTGAGATTCTGCCTGGAGGGCCGTAGTGCGTTCTTCCAATTGATGGTATTCTTGTTGTAGTTGATGTGCACACTGAAGTAAGGTGTTGAACGTGCTATTTACATTATGAGATGCCAGGGGAAAATTTTGAAGTGCAGGGGAGGTGGGATTGGGTAGGGGGGTAGTGAATGCTGTGTGTGCCAATGATGTGAGTGGTGACATGGGGGGTAAGGGAGGGGGAGATGGTGGAATCGTGGGGAGAGGTGCTGTGGTTGGTGAAATGTCCATTGGGTCAGACAAAGTGGTGTGTACAGGGGCTACCATGTAGGTGGGTATGGTAGGTGAAGTGAGTGTGGTGTTCGTGTAAATTGATGTCGTTGCGAACATCAGGGAAATGTGCCTCTGAAACATTGGAGAGCGGATGAACTGCTCCACAAAGGACGGGTATTGGGGTGGTGAGGTCAGGTTGAAAGAGGGGTAGGGGCCAGATGGGAAGTGAGGGTCATGGAATGGAGGTACCCGTAGTGGGGAATAGGTTGGGAAACACAGGGTGCCTTCGATGGGTGCTGGGTTTCCAACTACACTTGGAATTATGGGATGGCTAGTTATGGGTTCGGAGGATAGAAGGGATGAAGTGTACAAGGGATTGGTGACGAAGGAGAAGAGGGTGTCTTGTGAGGTGGGTTCTCGAAATGAGAATGATGTGAATGAGGATGGGTTATAAGTGAAGGCAGAGGTGATGACTGTCGTTTCTTCCATGGTGGGAGGTGGTGGTGGGTGTGGAGAAGGTGGTGATGGAGGATGCTGGGGTGAGATGGGTGATGTCTGAACGAAGGTTTCGGCAGAGAGGTCAGTGGTGGTTGTGGGAGTAGCTGTTGTTTCAATGGTTACTTCTTGTTCTGTGACGGGTATCCTGATAGTCTTACCTGCTCGTGGTAATGTGTCAACTCTGCGTTTGTCATACCTCACGGACTGGCGGACTGCAGTGTGGACAACCTCCGGAACTCCTAAAGATTCTGACACTAATTTGAGGATGTCAATGAAATGTTGGTCCACCCCCTCATCTGATAGCATTTCTTGCATCAAAGCTTGACCTGATACAAGAGAGAGTTGATGCCTTTCTTGTACTGCTTTGATTGTGTCGTATAACCTTTGTAGTTGAGCTGTATATGCTGGTGCACCTACAAGTTCTGGCACTTCTTGTTGCTCCTCTTGATGCTCTTGATCATAATCCTCCTCATCTTCCTCATGTTCTTCATCTCCGTCATCCTCTTCATCCACTTCAACTGGGGTGACAGGTGCTTGGGAGGTTGTGGCCTGCGTTTGCACGTTTTCCGCTTGTTGTGCCTCTTCTGCCTCCAGCTCTACATCTTGTAATAATTGTTCGAAATCTTCATTAGTGAGTTCTTCCAAAGGTGCACCACTGGGAAATTCAAGATCGGTTGAGATAGGAGGGATTATCAAGGTGGAACCATCGGTGCTGCGTCTTGGAAGTCGGAGTGTGAATGGTCGGACTCTTCGGGGTGGAGGGGTAACATCTGGTGTTAGGGTGGCTCCATGTGGTTGAGCACATGGGACTTGGACAGTGCCTCTCATCTTCTTAGAAGGGGGTCCAGTGGATGTCCTGCCTCTAAACTGCTCTACACGATTCCACATTAGGGCCCATTGAATAGGAATGTCATAAGCCAAACACCTATAAATGATTCTCGTCAGAGCACAGCAACCATATAAAACCTGTTTCCGCGGCCATCGTTTGTGAGCTAGGTGTATCTGATCAATTATCCAGTGGGGTAAGTTGATGGTGAGGCTCTGTGTCTCTGCCAGATACAAACTAAACCAAATCTTTTTGGGCGGCATGGTGAATCTATCTTGTGCCGGGAAAGCAAAGTGTTGCATGCACATGCGAAGGTGTATTGCAATATTAGGCGTCATGGACACCATGTCCTTGAGTTTGGTGAGACTTCGATTCTTCATGTAATCCGGTACTAGTGTTTCCTTTTCTGTAGGAATATGCATTCCACGCATATCTAGAGCCTCTCTCACCAAGTTGTTTGATAGCCTGAACCTCTTGAGCTCATTCCCCTTTGTCAGAGATGGAATCACAAATGAGCTTGCACCTTTTGGGTTCTGGTTTGGAGTCAAGGTGTTGATGAGATAGTAGCATCGCATGAAGTCGGGCTTTGGGAGCCGTGCACTGAAATATGCATTCAATCCTGCCTTTTCCCATATCGAACGTAGACCTTTTGCATTTTGTAATTTCTTGAATTCTCTTGTAAAGAAATGGTATCTGCCTTGCTTCCCATTGAAGTCCAACTCTGATTCCCATAGGTACGTTCCTTCACCCAAGGGTCCTGCCACCTCAGTAAACCAGTGGGAAGTCTTTCCTATGGGCATGGTGTGGCGACGCGGAGGGTCCACAATAGGTATGATTTTGATGGCCTTCAATTCTTCTGGTCTTTCATTTGTCTCAGGCAAAACGGGTAAACTGTCTCAGTCCACCACTTGCGGGCTCGTTTCTGTGTGAGAGCTAGTTCCTGCTGCCTCAGCCATGTTGAAAACTTCGCAGCTAGTTCTGTGAATATATATGAATAAATGTTAACATTGCAATGGACACAAAAATGACATTGTGTCCCCTCTTACAACATTAACCTAAAGTTCGGGAGAGGTTAGGGGTTAATAAGTGCTCGGTGCTAGTGTGTGTAGTTAGAAATTGGGTAGACCTACGAGCTAAGCGGAATGATGTGATGTGACAGTGAAGTAGTTAGTAGGTGGACATGGATTTACAATTGGGGTCCGGGGGTTTATTACAAGTTTTAGGTTGCCAAATGCAACGGATAGGTTTTGAGTTTGACTTTGTGGAGGCTGTGGAAAGTGTGATAGGGTATTTACTTGAAAAAGGGGGCTGTTTAAGGACCCATCTACAAGTGAGTCTGTGCGTGCTTCTAGGTGGCAGTGTGTTCGAGTATATCAGACAAGGGTTGGTGGCAGCTGCTTGAGCGAGTGAACCCTGTTGTGTACGATGTGAATTGTGTGGGGTTATTTGAGCCCTCAAGCAAGCCTTAGGCACCCAAATTTGTCTTGATTGTGGGTCAGCCTTCATCGACTTCTTGGGTACCCAAATGGACTTCACTTTCTCAACAGAGGTTTTAAGAGTCCTCTTATTAGCATCAAGTCGTTGATGGCTAATAGGAAGTTGAGACCGTTGTTGCGACTTAGTTACGGTCGGCAGCTCGTCTTTCCGCACCCACATTTGTTTCATCGGCTGAGTTGTTCTGCTTCGTGCGTTCTTTTGGTCTCTTGCCTGGAGAGTCTTCAGTGATTGATCTGCCCTTAGTTGCTGCCTCCTTCTGGCCTTTGGAAAAGAAGGGAGTTCCGTTACATCCCTGACTCCTTTTTTGCACCCATCATTCCTCTGCAACACATAGTTTTGGACAAGAACAGCATGGTCATCTTCATGTGTACTCCTGGAGGGACCAGGAGTGTGTGCCTTTCCTAGTTCCTTGAGTGCTCCATTATCTAACTCTACTGTAATTCGACTATGATTGACCCAAACCTGAAGAAGTCCACTTCTTAGGTTTAAGTTGACTGCTTGGTCATAGATCCAGTCTTGACCCAAGACAAGGGGTTCAGTGAGGTCCTCATCTTGACACACTAGTACTTTAACTGTGATTGCCTCATCGTGAATATAGAGGGGAAGTTCCACCTCGCCCATGCAAGGGGTTTCCACGCCTCCCAATCCTATGAGATATGTTCCACAGGATTGACAGTTAATTGCAACTCTTGACAGTAAGACAATTTAACAGCACTAGTGGCTGCAACTGAGTCAATCAAGGCTCTTACGGTCCTTGCACCCTTTCCTTGTCCTATATCTAAGGTTATGAAAGGACGTCGATCAGTTATCCTATGTGAGCTAACACCTGAAACTTCACACATAGCTACGTCATATCCTTGATCTGCATATGCATCTTGCCTAGGGTGCTCTCTACCTTGTCTTCTTAATTTCAATCTCCGTATGCGCTCTAGGGCTTCTGCTTGAGCTTCTTCTCGAATTCGCTTTTCTTCCTCTCTGCGTTTCTTAGCAGTGTTGAGTCGACTTAGCATTTCCTCTGTGAGAGGTTCCTGATACAACTTGACTCTACATCCGCTAATATAGTTTGGGAGAACATCACCCTCTAAAGTGGCTAGTTGTACTGCTCCACTCGTGGAGATCCTATTGATGATCATAGGTCCATAGCCTCTCTTTTCTAGCTTCCTTGCGTGTTGTTTCAATGTGTAGACTAAAACTAGATCTCCTGCTTTCAAGCCCTTATCCCTAACGTGGGCATCAAAGTATGCCTTCTGTCTCTTCTTAGCTGCATATATCCCTGTAGCTGCTCTCAGTCTTGTTTCTCCTAATCGTTCAAGGTCAAAAAGTCTAGAGGATAGTTCATGACCCGTCCATTCGTGCTCTTGTGCTACTTTCAATGTGGGTATTAAGAAGTCCAAAGGTAGCACAACGTTTTGGCCAAATACCATCTGAAAGGGGGTGGCTTGGAGTACCGTTTTGTAGGCGACTCGGTATGCCCAAACAGCATGGTGTAGCTGTTTGTCCCAATCAGAGCGTTTATTGTTCACTAATTTCGTCAATACATTGCATAAGATCTTGTTGGTGCTCTCAGCCTGGCCATTTGCTTGAGGGTGATAGGGGGCAGATTTCTTATGAACTACCAAGAATTCTTGGAGTAGATTTTCAATCACTTCGTTCAAGAAGTGAGTGCCTCTATCACTAACTAGCTCTATGGGTAGCCCGTATCTAGTGAACACATTCTCAAATAAAAACTTAGCTGTTGTTTGAGCATCGTTCTTCGTTGTGGCTTTTACCTCTACCCACTTAGTTAGATAGTCTGTTGCAACAATGATGTATTCTGCATGAGAACCCTTAGCTGGGGGATTAATAGGACCTACGAAGTCTATTCTCCACTTAGAGAATGCACGTCCACCCATCATGGGTTTTAGTGGCATCTCGTCTTTACGTATAGGATACTGAGTTCTCTGGCAAACGTCACACCATTTCACATAGGTATGTGCATCCATGTGAAGGGTCGGCCACCAGAAGCCCGCAAATAGTATTGCCTTGATCACCCGATCTGGTCCAAAGTGTCCTCCTGCTACACCTTGGTGAGCAGTTTCTAAGATCTTGAAATATTCACTTTCATGGACACATAGTCTCAAGTAACCATCTTTACCACGTTTGTATAGATTATCGCCAATGAGAGAGTAATCCTGGGCTTCTTGTTCTAAACTCCTTTTCCTAGCCAGAGTCATGTCTGGAGGGAATGTTTTCGTCCTCAGGAAGGATACTAGTGGTTCACTCCAATCTGGCACTATGGACACTTGATAAAGAGTGGCATGTTCCACCGGTGGTTTAGTGCGACAGATTGGGCATTCTTTGCACAACCTTTGAAAATCCGCTCCCATGGTTGGCCAATGCACTCCGAGTCTCCTTAGTGTTTGTAGGGTTCGTTGTTTTGAGTAGTGTTGCTCTAATGCACCTACATGTGCTAATTGCAACCACTTCACATACTCGTCCTCTTCTACGCAACAAGCCAAGATCCCTTGATCTGTGTGCTTGTACATACTTCTAGCCATGATGTGGTACTTTTGGGCTTTTACTACCTCTCTATTATGTGTGGCTATTACTGGGTGGTTAGGTCCATATGTTAACACTGGTACCAATGGCTTAGCCCACTGCGGTACCACTTCCAAGTTAAACAAGTAAGCATCAGGAAGGTCATCTGACACTCCTTGTGGGGCTTCTCCAGATGTGAGCCTAGAGAGATGATCTGCTCTCAAATGAGTCCTACCTTTCCTTACCACAACCTCAAAATCATATTCCATTAGCAAGAGAAACCATCTTACTAATCTTCCTGTATTGCATGGCTTGTTTATGAGATATAACAATGCTTGATGGTCAGTAAAAAAACACTTGTTTGCAAGCAAATAGTGTCTAAATTTCTTAACTGCATATACCATGCCTAAGCCTTCTCTCTCCGTAGTGGTGTAATTTCGTTCAGCTGCATTCAATTGTCTACTAGCGTAGGCAATTGGAAGATCCATATTACCTTCACCAGTAGGTTGTGCAAGCACACATCCAATGGCATAATTGGATGCATCCACATGAACATGGAATGGCTTATTCCAATCTGGTGTGGTCAAGATTGGTGCTGAACATAATCTTCGTTTAAGCTCCTGGAAGGAATTCTCACATTCATCCGTCCACTCAAAGTTTGTCAGAAGTCCGTACATAGGCTTTGCAATGACAGCATACATGTGAATGAACCGGCGGTAGTAACCACAATGTCCCATGAAAGCTTGTACTTCCTTGACATTCCTTGGCCTTGGAAGCTCGGCTATGGCTCTCACTTTCTCTTCATCAGTGGATATGCCATGCTTTGACACTATGTGTCCTAGAATCTTGCCTTGCCTGACCATAAAAACACACTTTTCTGGGTTTAGGCAGACTTGATATTCTCTACATTTGTCAAAGATTTGTCTGAGTTCAGGAATATGAGTTTGTCTGATGTTGGAATGAGCACAAGATCATCAACATAGACTTCTAAGTTCTTCCTCAGGAACTCTTTAAACACGTGACACATCAATCGTTGAAAGGTAGCAGGTGCATTAGTAAGCCCGAATGGCATTACCCGAAAGGCAAATATGCCCCATTCCGTGGCAAATGCTGTCTTATGTTGATCCTCTGGAGCAATGGCTACTTGATTGTAGCCCGAAAATCCATCGAGGAAGCTGTACACTTCCTTGCCTGCTACTCTTTCTAAGAGGTGTTCTGTGATGGGAAGCGGATAGTTATCTCGAATTGTGGCTGCATTGACCTTCTTCAAGTTAATGCATGCACGCAACTTGCCATTCTTCTTGGGCACCACTACGATGGGGGATACCCACTCAGTGTGCTCAATTTCATAGATAAATCCAGCTTCAACCAGTCTATCTATCTCCTCTTTAATCTTGGCAACGTAATTATCGTTATATGTATAGGGCTTTTGCTTAGAGGGTTTAGCATCTGAGGTCATGGGGATAGTGTGTGAACATATGTCAGGGTCAACACCTTTCAAATCCTTGTAACTCCAAGCGAATACATCTCTGTATTCTCTTAGCAAAGCTATTAACGCATGCTCTTCTTCCTCTGTTAGGTGATGGCCTATGTACGTGCATCTCTCCTCTCCTTCTTCTAGGGCCACTACTATTTTCTTGGTGGTTTCTTTGTTATCATAGGCTTCTCCTGATTGTGCCTCTCGTTTAGGCATTCTTATCATGACCCTCCTGTCGTCTATCTCATACTTCTTAAAATTTTCTAGGACCTCAAACAAAGATTCTTCCTCTTCTGGTGAGACTTCTCTCTTCTTTCGTTTCTTTCCTTCTTCCTTCGGGGTCACATGTGTTGCTAATCTTACATCATTTGTAAGCTCTCCATGCCTCTGGGGTTGAAATTCTACTTCGTGGAAGTATTCTTCATCTGATGCAAATGGTGGGTCCATAATGATTGACTCTAGATCGGAGTCACTTGCATCCTCAAATGCATCAGGGCTAGGTTCGCATTCTTCTAGAACTGCCTCTCCCATGATTGGCTCTATGGAGAAGACTGAAATGTCATAGCCATCCTCATCACAGTGAGGTGTCCATTGTTCCTCATTGATGGCTACATCCATTGTTGCTAGGATTTCTGCCCAGCCATGGGGTTCAAATTCCTCATCAGGAAAAACTACAGGTGCATAGGCTGGGTCTTGGATTGATATATGGGTTTCTTTTGCACCTACCTCTCTGGCTTTCTCTCTCTTCTCTTCTTCTACTGCTACCTTACACATCCATAAGTGTGTGTCTTCATGCATCCATGAGGATCCTGATCCTATGGAATGCACCGATTCCGTATCATCTTTGGCTCTATGGATGGGGTTCCATTGGATAGGAGGGACATCTCTATGAGAGTAATCCTTGAGATTGACTTTGGTCATAACACCTAAGTGCTGCAGGTACAAAGAATTGGTTCCCCAATCCTATACCACTTGCAATTGTCGCATAAAAGGTCGTCCCAAGATCATTTCATAGGCATGGTTCTTGCTAAAATCACATATGGCAAAGGTGTGCTCGAACTCGACACCACAGGTGGTGAGAGTTATTCCTTCTAGCAATCCTAAGGGCCTCTCGATATGACCATCGGCCATCTGCAATTTCATTCTCGTTGGGCTGAGTGCTGGCTTGCCCCAACGCTTCCATAGGGAAGTGGTGGCAATTGCAACTCTTGCACCTGAGTCCAAAATTGCCTTGGTGGTGTACTCCTGGTAGGTAATGGGAAGATAGGTGTTACCTTCTTCACCTTCACACATATCTCCTATCTTATCCAAGGGTATTTCTGGCACTGTTCTCTGGGATCCTACCTGGGAACGAGGTTTGGCTATTTCTGGTACTTGTTTGGCTACATGTTTCCATAATTCAGGTCTAATCTTGAGTAGCTCTTCTAACTTGAGATTGCACTGTACTTTAGTGTTTTTCACTACCTCTGTGTTCCTAGGTAAGACTGAGTCCTCATTTCGTACCATGACCGTGGGTGCTCTCATACAAGTAGACTTAGCTTCCCATGGGCCTGTGAAGTGGGGTAATTCTTGTAGAGAGTTAGACTCAAAGTCTAGTCTGTCCTGAGAGTTGGTGCTCTCCTGCTCCTCATAAATGGATGGGATGTCTTCTGGGAATTGGTCGCGTGCATCATCCACAAGTTCAATAGGAGGAGGGACTTCACTCTCTTTAGCCCATTTGTCTTCTTGAATCTCGCGTAGGAATTCTAGTGTGAACTGATTCATAGAAGATGATGTGTCTGGCTCCGTAGAGTTAGGCACATAGGCTTCAGGCACATAGGCTTCCTGAGCAGGAATGCTTACTCTTTCACTTGCCTTGTCCTTGTGTTGAGAGGCGGGTTCCTTTTCTGATTGTGCAATCAGCTTCTCTATTCTTTCTAACAGTCCATCAAAGTGCAACTGTGTCTTCGCTGAACTAGAGATGTTAAATAGGCGACTGGCCTCAAACATGGTCTGAGCCAATTCCACCATCTTAGCACAAATTTTGGTTCGTTCTAACTCTAGTTCTGCTCTTGGGTAACACTTTTCATGATCAGTTACGTTTGGCCCTTCTTGGATTCTGGCCTGATATGCTTTAAGCATCATATTAAGGTCTTCGGGAGTGGGATCAGCTAATACTGATCCTGCTTGGGGTGGTGGGTGGGTTACGTGGGGTGTATTAGCGGGTGGAGGGATGGAGGGTGATGGGGATGGTAGCGGTGGGAATGTGTGAGAGTGCGGTTGGGATGTGATCTCTATGATTTTGGCCTTGGTTTCTCGTAGACTTTCCTCAAGTTCACTCATCTTCTTTGCCCATTGCCTTTTCATACGTTCACGGCTATCTCTCCAAGCTCTTGTCCTCTTCTTTTTCATGCTCTCTGTTTCACTAACATCTGGGCTCCTCTCCTGGTCTACACCTTGGTTTTGCTGCAATGCTTGAGCTCTAGTGATCACTTGCACGGGTGTAGTGGAAGTGACACTTCCTGTGGAATCTACCACTAACCCAATAACGTTAATAGGAGTAATTTTTGGCATATTACTAGGATTCCTAGGGCAGTCTCGTAAGAGATGTTCCTTTCCACAGTCTTGGCAAAAACCCTGGATCGTTACTGATTGGGGTTGTGTCGGTGGAGGCACAGGTCAATCACGAATGAGATGATCTCCTTGACATCTGTAGCATGGTCCTCTAGGGAATGGAGGTCTTACCTGCCTAGATTGAGGCCTAGGATTGGGGTTTGTATACATGAGGTTTATGTGATCTGACTCCCAACTAGGTTCACTCGGTTCTTCACTATAGTAGGACTCACCATGTTCATGAGATTGCATGTAGTAAGCATGGGGACTATCAACATGTGTAGAATCAAAGCTATGGTCACTGGGATCACTTTCTGAAAGCACTGGTGTTATAGGGACTATAGCTCTATTCAGGTTTTCTTCTGCAACAGCATACTTTACCGGAATCACATTAGCTGGAGCTGGGGGTTGTTGTGCTAGCACAGGCTGAGGCCTTTGTTGGTTTTGATAGGGTTGGTAGGTTTGTTGAGGCCTAGCATACTGCTGAGATGGGTACTCATTCTGGTATCTTCCTTGTTGAGGGTATGGCTGTGGGTACGTCTGCCTAACGGTTTGCTTATTGTAGGGGCAATCTTGCGCGGTGTGATTGGTGTACCTTCGTTCTATAGTGCAGTACTGGCTACTAGGATTAACTTGGGGTTGGGCCATAATGGGACATACATTCGCCATGTGGTCGCCACCACAAGTATAGCACCTTTTCACAGGGGCAAACCTTGGGATTTGTTTGCTAGTTACACCTAATTTCTGAGCTACTTTCTCTGCAAGTTCCTCGATTGATGTGGATTGTGTGGAAGAGAGGTTAGAGGCACTATCCGAATCTTTGTATATCTTGGAAAGCTCTAACTCCTCCCCTAGGTTATCCTCGATGTCAATGCACATGCGCACACACTCTTCTATGGTCCTAGGGTCCTTCAAGTACACATAAGATCTCAATTTAGTACTTAGCAATCCATCCAAGAATAAAGCCACTTGCTTAGCTGAGCTCCGAAACAGGGCATCTTTCTAAGTATTGCCTAAATCTTCTTCCTGCAAGTCTCACGGTCTCTTGAGGGGTTTGCTTGAAGCTGTGAATCAGCGAGGAGGTATTATGCCTTATGCCACTCTTAGAGAATTCAATAATGAAAGCCTCTAGGAGTTGGTTTATGCTCCTGAACTGCCTCTCATTTAGTGGCTGAAACCATGTCAGGGTAGTGTTCCTAAGGGTCAGACCAAAGGCATTGTACTGCGTGAATAGATCCTCCACTTGTTCAGCTCTCAAGACTTGCCTAAACTCAGCCACATGATCGTATGGATCTCCAGTGCCATCGAAGTAGTTCTTCATGGACTTAACTAGCTGAGTCGGTCTCAAAGTCCTTGTGTGCTCTCTAGGTCGTGGTAGAGGGAACTCATCCGCATTTCTTTGATTCCTGTGAGCTCTAAGTATCTCAGGTTCTACTCTATTTGTTTCCGTCCTCGTTCTTTCTCTGCCCACTGGGTTGGCAAAGCTTACTTCTGGTCTATCTCTACTTCTGTCTCTTTGCATTCCATGAGCTTGGGATGTTCCAGCTCCAGGGTGACCATAGGATACATTCGATCTTGGTTGGGGGAAAACGAATTCACCCTTCCAAGTGTAAGCATGCCTATCATTTTCTGTCACCACAAAGATCCTCTCCGAAGCGTGATCTAAGTAGGTCACTCTACCTAGGCTATCAGGATCCTTAAACTCATATATCATGATTGTTCCTATATCAATTGGCCGATCAGGTTTGTACCTCCAAAAGGCTTCGCTAGTCTCTCGATTGAGGAGCAAATCTATGCTCTTATTATCCTGGGGAATCCACTCCGGTGTGATAATCCTAGTGAGAACCGATTTACCTCGAGGGGTTCTAGGTTCTGCATCCATGTTTCCTTGCTCCAGGTCACCTAAGTCTACTTCGAGGATCACATTTCCAAATTCGTCCGTCCTATCTGGGTGACTGGTGACTACGTATATGGTTCCTTCTTTGTCCAAGTATGCTCCGTTTTCAAACTTGACAGCTGGGTGCTCTAATCCAATGGATTGATCAGGATTCTTAATCTGTACCACAGATCTTCCTAGGCCGTCCTCATAGATGCTGGCACCTAATCGGTTGGTCCTAAGGTATTCCAACTGCGTTTTGTAAGGGCCTTCTACCCTATGCAAGTATGGCACTCCTGAACTTCCTGTAGGCCTCTCCATACCTTGAGACATCTCGGATTCACTAGTCTCAGAACTTGGGTAGTATGAGTGGTGGCTCAACTGCTGGGCCCACGACCTAGCAGTGTGGTTGACACTAGCCTCTGAAGACCTAAGGCTTTGTCTATCCCTTACTAGATGTCGTCCTGATCTAAGGTTCATATGCCTATTTAAGTAGCCCAATTTTTTGCCCAGAGTACAACCTCGTTGCCAATCAATTGGTATCAGTCACTTGATTCTTTTTTAGTGTGTTATCATGTTTATGATCTTGTCTGATATTGCATCGTCAGGAATACTTGAGTAGTTTTCGTACTTGGAGTTGATCGTTCCACGTTAGGTTCTTTTCCTTTATGTTATCGACAATACAGAGATTATGTTTTTAACTTGAACTTGAGTTTTTAGGTAGTCTTCAACTTGATAACTGCCTATCGTCGCCCTGACTTACTTCTAGCACTATTCGTACTTAACCTGAGCTAGAAAATGACAGAGGGAGTTGAGAGTATTCCAACCTTGAGTTCCTTTCCTTGTGTTGATGCCCTAGTATGCTCAAGACGTGTGTTCCCAAGCTTGCACTTACACTTGCTTAGAACGCCTTTCGATGCTCTCAATAGATCTGTAAAGTTCCAAAGTTAGATTTAATATTTAAATTCCAAAGACAGAACCAATGATTCTCATTCCTGTAGCACAAATACTAATTTGCATAGTGAATTTTAGGAAAACAATTCTTCAGACCCCTGACTTTTTTCCCCCTGGGTATGGTCAACTTCAAAATACCCTAGCTAAAAATCAACGCATTATCTTTATAAAAAGCAGTTGAGGGCGTGTAGTATATGCCACAAGCTTTCCAACAAGCCCTAGAGCTCAAAAAATGGATTTTGTATGAAAAAGTTATGACCGTTCAGGGTTCTAGGGTTAAGACAGGGTTCAAACAGGATCACTGTGCAACAGGTTTTCCCCAAGTTGTTTTCCTAAGGCCTCCTTATGTGCTCTAGAGTAAAATGTTTATGCCCAAAATTAGCCCAACTCTTCAATTAAAAAACCCTAAAAAATTTGGCTAAAATTGGCTGTCAATCGCGATGGACAGAGTATCAATCGCGATGGACAGAGTATCAATCGCGATGGACAGAGTATCAATCGCGATGGACAGGCGGTCAGTCAATCGCGATGGACAGGAGTCGGTCGCGACGGACAGGCAATCAATCGCGATGGACAGGGGTTAGTCAATCGCGATGGACAAGGGTCAGTCAATCGCGATGGACAGGAGTCGGTCACGACGGACAGGCAATCAATCGCGATGGACAGGGGTCAGTCAATCGCGATGGACAGGCAATCAATCACAATGGACACGCAATCAATCATGATGGACAGGGGTCAGTCAATCGCGATGGACAGGCAATCAATCGCGATGGACAGGGGTCAGTCAATCACGATGGACAGGCAATCAATCGCGATGGACAGGGGTCAGTCAATCGCGATGGACAAGCAATCAATCGCGATGGACAGGCAGCCAGTCGCGATGGACAGAGCTGTCAATCGCGATGGACAGAGCTGTCAATCGCGATGGACTGAAATTTTGCAAAATTTTCAAAAATTTTTGTGGAAATGTGGTGTGCAGGGTCTCTAGTCCACTGTGGTGCACTCAGATTTACCAAAAGGTGAAAATTTCTGTCAATCGCGATCGATAGGAGTCGGTGACTGCGAGACAGTTCTGCACATTTCCGTACCTGCGCGACGTGCTGGAGGGGATGATGCTGCTGAAACCTGCAAGAACTCCAAAAGCATGCAAAAAATAGCACACAACAGTTCACTCTCTCGCTCTCTCTCACAAGTGAAATGAGGGAAATGAGGTGGAGAAGGTGATATAATAAAAAAACTGAAATTTTCGCGATGATGGAAGTGGAGGTGGAAGATGGTGATGATGATGATGGTGATGATGGTGGTAAGGTAAGAAAGAAAAAAATAGGAATAGTAGAGAAATTACCTACAACGCCAACGTCTCCAATCTACGTCTTACCATCGCACGCTCATCCTCAAAGCTCGATCCCCGGCAACAGCACCAAAATTTGGTGTAGCTCAGTGATGAGTAGCACCTCCTTTAATGTCAATCCGGGAAGACGTGAGGATGGTATGAAGACCTCGAGCAAGTGGAGGCACAAGTGCGTGAGTGAGAAGCACACAAGCATGCACACACATACACGCACACGCGCACACACGGCAAGACAAAGAGTGAGAATCAATGGAGTTCTTAGATTACTTCCAAAAAGCTCTTACAAGTTCATTTCAATTACAATCCAACCTCAAAAATGAGCTCTCTAGCCCTTTTTATAGTTTTTTACTAGGTTTTGGCCCTGTCCAGACCTAGTGTCCGGCCTAGTTAAAAATTAGGTTCCAGGGCCAATTTGAGGGCTTAAACGGAGTCTAAAAAATACGAAAATTGATATGTAGGTACTTCTAAGGCTCCTCAAGCTCAAGGACTCCTTGGCTTGCACAAAATGGAGCTGCAAAAATATGAAATGGTATTTACAATGATTGTTAGTGATAAGAATCACTGTTATAAAGATGTTGATTTGGAAAAATTTGCAGGGCCTATCTGCTAGATTTGCGTCGACTGCTTTGTCTACTTACTCCTTCACCTCGCTCTGACTCTCTCCGCTGGCTTCCTTGTCTAGTCAGTCCTTGGGTGCCCATACTGCTCTCAACAACGCTTGAGCTACACCAAATTTTGGCACCGTTGCCAGGGAGAGAGCTTCGAGGACAAGCGTTGTGATGGTAAGATCGTAGATTTGCGATGTTGGAAGGTAAAAAAACTGTCATTTTTGTTCATTTTCTGATTTTTCTTCATCATCATCACCATCTCCATCTTCTTCCATCTTCTTCTTCATAGAAATTTCTTGTTTTTTAGTGCATTTTCACCATTTTCATACCATCTTTCATGCATTATTGTGCGAGAAGGAGTTAGAAAGTGCAAGGGAGAGCAAGCGCCAGTGTTTTTTCACGATTTACTGCATATACAGAGCTCGCCATTGCTTGGCACTAAAAAATTCGAAGTTCCCGCAAAAAACTCGATTCTGACTGACAATCGCGATTTTCATAAAATTCAATTTTTTTCAAAAAATTGCGATTTTCTATTTCCCGCCTAAAAGTTTTTTGAAAAGAACATGATTCTAGGGTCATTCTCAGAATCCTGATTCTCTGGTTGTGCTCAAAATCGCGATTCTCTAAATTTCTCAAAAACATGATTTTGAGAAGACATGATTTTCAGTGGGCTCAAAATCACGATTTTCACAAATCACGATTTTCACAAATCACGATTTTCACAAATCACGATTTTCACAAATCACGATTTTCACAAATCACGATTTTCAGACAAAAACACGATTTTGTGAAAACACGCTTCTTTGTGGCTCCAAAATCGTGATTTTTAAAACACGATTTTCATCCAAAATTACGATTTTCACGATTTAAAAAAAACACGATTTTCACTAAGGTTCAAAATCACGATTTTCAGAACACGATTTTCATCTAAAATCGCGATTTTTTGGTCATTCTCAAAATCGCAATTTTCAGGCCAAAAACACGATTCTGACCAAACACGATTTTCATTCAAAATCGCGATTTTCAGGCCAAAAACACGATTTTGACCAAATACGATTTTCATTCAAAATCGCGCTTTTCACGATTTTTCATTCAGAATCGCGTTTTTCACGATTCTCAATCAAAATTGCAATTTTCACGATTTTCATTCAAAATTGCCTTTTTTGGGATTGTTTAGAATCGCGATTTTCATTAGTGCTCAACATCGCAATTTTCATGATTTCACCAAAATCGTGATTTTTGCGGTTGCTCAGCATCACGATTTTCATCATCCCTCAAAATCACGATTTTCATCAGTGCTCAGCATCGCGATTTTCATGATCTCACAAAATCGTGATTTTTGTGGTTCCTCAGCATCGTGATTTTCATCATCCCTCAAAATCGCGATTTTCGTCAGTGCTCAGCATCGCGATTTTCATGATTTCACAAAATTGTGATTTTTGTGGTTGCTCAACATCGCGATTTTCATGATCCCTCAAAATTGCGATTTTCACACAAAATCGTGATTTTTTCATAAGTGCCTGTTTCTCTGTTTTGACCCCCAAGAGCCTGATTTGACATAACTTTTTCATCAGAAGTCCATTTTTTGACCCTCAAGTGGGACTAAGAAACCACGGGGGCTCCAAAGGATTTTGAACAATACCAAGGGGAAATTTTGGACTCTTAACCAAAGCTTATGAACCTGAGAACTGGTAGACACCTAGGCAAGGATAAACAAAGCAATAGATCTTCTGAGGCTAGTGTCAACCATACAGCTAAGTCTTGGGCACAACAACTAAGTGGTTATCCTTACATACTAAGTTCAGACACAAGTGACTTAGAAATGTCTTTTAGCATGGGGAAACCTGTAGGGGGCTCAGAAACTGCCTACCTACAAACACCAGAAGGTCCCTATAAGACACAGTTGGAATATATTCGGACCAACCGATTAGGTGCTCGCATCTATGAGGATGGCCTGAGGCGATCAGTGGTCCAACTCAAAAATCCATATCAACCCTTTGGACTTGAACACCCAGTAGTCAAGTTCGAAGAGGGTTCTTACATTGATAAGGAAGGAACCATGTATGTGGTCACCAACCTACCAGATAGGACGGATGAGTTTGGAAATATCATTCCTGATAATGAGATAGGAGACCTAGAACAAGGAAATGTAGGACAAGGACCCCAGACTCCTAGAGGTAAGTCAATTTTGACCAGAGTGATCACTCCAAATTGGATCCCTCAAGACAACAAAAGCATAGAACTATTCTTGAATAGAGAAATAGAGGAAGCCTTTTGGAGATTCAAACGAGATCAACCTAGCCAATTCGGCATAGTCATCATCTACGAGTTCAAGGATCCAAAGACACCGAGCAAAGTTGTCTACCTGGATAACACATCACAGAAAATGTTCTTGGTAACAGAACATGATAGACATGCATATACTTAAGAGTGAATTGATTTTTCCTCCACCAAGATCCAATGTTTCCCATGGCCTCCAAGGAGTAGGATCATCCCAAGCTCATGAAGCCTAGAGAGAAAGAATTAGAGAGAGACCTAAGGTAAGTTTTGCATACACTGTGGGCAGAAATAGATCAGGATTTGAAAATGAAAGACCTGAAAGAGAGAGACATCAAGCACATAGACAACAAAGAGACGAACATGATTTTCCATTGCCTAGACCCCGAGAGCACCCAAGAACCCTTAGAACCACTCAAGTGATCAAGGCAATGAAGAATTATTTTGACGGGACAAGAGATCCTTATGATCATGTGGCCGAGTCCAAACAAGTGTTAAGAGCTGAACAGGTTGAGGCTTTGTTCACCTAGTATGAGGCATTTGGTTTGACTCTTAAGGGCAATGCCTTAGCTTGGTTTCAACCACTGAGTAGTCGCAACTATCACGATGTAGGTCAATTGCTAGATGAATTCATCATAGAATTTTCCAAGAGTGGTATCAGGCATAACACATCATCTTTGATCCACAGCTTCAAGCAGACACCCCAAGAAACAGTGCGACTAGCAGGTAGAAGGTTCAGACAGTACTTAGAAAGATGCCCTGTTCTAGAGTTGCCCACACCTGCCAAACAAGTGCCCTTGTTCTTAGATGGCTTACTGAGCACAAAGTTAAGATCATATGTGTACTTGAAAGAGCCTAGAAGCATAGAAGAGTGTGTGCGGACCTGCATTGACATAGAAGACAACTTGGCTGAGGAGTTAGGACTGTACCACCCCTACAATGGAATCCTATCCACAAAGCGAAGAAGATTCTATCTCTGTGCATTTTGGAAGTTCACCTGATCCATCCTGGTTGCATGAAGATACTCATTTGTGGATGTGCAAGGTCGCGGAGGAAGAGGAAAAATGCTTAAAGGCAAGAGAAGAAGGAACTTCTCTAGCGGATAGACCAATTAAAGACCCAACCTATACACCAATGATCTTTCCAGATGAGGAATTTGAGCCTCATGATTGGGCAGAAATCTTAGCTACCATGGACATTGCAGTCAATGAAGAACAATGGAAACCTCATTGTGATGAGGAGGGTTATGATATTTCAGTGTTCATGTGTCAGCCCTTGCTAGAAGAATGTGGCCCTAGTGATGTCATAGAAGAAGAAGAGAATGACGATGATCTAGAGTCCATTGTGATGGATAGTTGCTTTAACTCGGAAAAGCACTATTTAGAAGATGTAGGAGTATTTAACCAAAAAGAAGAAGAACCTCTCACAAGTATTAAAATTGTAAATTCAAAGGATGGAAGTGAGAGTAGTCAAAAGAAAAAGAAAAGAAAAGTAGTAAAACAAGAAGAGGAGGAATCATTGTTCAAAGTACTAGAGAATTTCAAGAAATATGAAGTTGAAGACCAAAAAATTTTGGTACGAATGCCTAAGAGAGAGGCCATCATAGGAGAAGCATATGATAACAAAGAAAAGACCAAGAAAATTGTAGCAACCATTAAAGGGAATGAAGAGAGATGTACGTACATAGGAGATGACCTAAGTGCAGAAGAAGAAATGGAGCTCGTAGCTCTATTAAGGGAATATATGGATGTGTTTGCATGGAACTATAGAGACTTAAAGGGGGTAGATATGAGAATATGCTCTCATACAATCCCCATGACTGCTGATGCCAAGCCCACCAAACAAAAGCCCTACACATATAATGACACTTATGCAGCTAAAATAAAAGAAGAAATCGACAGGCTGATTGAAGCTGGATTTATCTATGAGATTGAGCATACTGAATGGGTGTCCCCCATTGTAGTGGTGCCCAAGAAGAACGGAAAGTTGTGAGTGTGTATTAACCTTAAAAAAGTTAATGCGGCTACGATCAGAGATAGTTATCCGCTTCCAATCACCGAACATTTATTGGAGCGTGTTGCAGGCAAGGAAGTTTATAGCTTCCTCGATGGATTTTTAGGTTACAATAAAGTAGCCATTACCCCAGAAGATCAACACAAAACGGCTTTTGCCACAGAGTGGGGAATTTTGCATTTTGTGTGATGCCATTTGGGCTCACCAATGCACCTGCAACATTCCAAAGGCTCATGTGTCATGTCTTTAAAGAGTTCTTGCAAAAGAGCTTATAAGTATATGTGGATGATTTATGTGCTCATTCCCAAGTAAGAAAATACCACATCCCTGAGCTCAGACAAATCTTTAACAAGTGTAGAGAATATCGAGTGCGTCTGAACCCAGAGAAGTGTGTATTCATGGTAGGACAAGGTAAAATCTTAGGTCATATTGTGTCAAAGAATGGAATATCCACAGACGAGGACAAAGTTAGAGCCATAGCAGAGCTGCCAAGGCCAAGGAATTTTAAAGAGGTACAGGCTTTTATGGGCCATTGTGGATATTACCGCAGGTTTATCCACATGTATGCGATCATAGCTAAACCTCTTTATGGTTTGTTGACAAATTTTGAGTGGAACGATGAATGCGAGAACTCCTTCAATGAGCTAAAAAGACGTTTGTAGCTCAGTGATGAGTAGCACCTCCTTTAATGTCAATCCGGGAAGATGTGAGGATGGTATGGAGACCTCGAACAAGTGATGGCACAAGTGCATGAGTGAGAAGCACACTAACATGCACACACATACACACACACGCGCACACACGGCAAGACAAAGAGAAAGACAATGGAGTTCTTTCAAATTACTTCCAAAATGCTCATACAAGTTCAAATCTATTACAAGCTAACCTCAAAAATGAGCTCTCTAGCTCTATTTATAGTTTTTGACTAGGTTTTGGCCCTGTCTAGACCTAGTGTCTGGCCTAGTTAAAAATTAGGTTCCAGGGCCTATTTGAGGGCTCAAACGGAGTCTAAAAATTATGAAAATTGATATGTAGGTACTTCTAATGCTCCTCAAGCTCAAGGACTCCTTGCTTGCACAAAATGGAGCTACAAAAAGGTGGGATGGTATTTACAATGATTATTAGTGATGAGAATCACTATTATAAAGATGTAGATTTGGGAAAATTTGAAGGGCCTATCTGCCAGATCTGCGTTGACTGCTCTGTCTACTTAATCCTTCTCTTCATTCTGACTCTCTCCACTGGCTTCCTTGTCTCGTCAGTCCTTGGGTGCCCTGACTGCTATCAACACCCCCCCCTCTCTCGCGTCTGTTGTCCCTGACAGACCCGATGAGTAGCACCTCCTTTAATGTCAATCCGGGAAGACGTGAGGATGGTATGGAGACCTCGAACAAGTGATGGCACAAGTGCATGAGTGAGAAGCACACTAACATGCACACACATACCCACACACATGTGCACACACGACAAGACAAAGAGAAAGACAATGGAGTTCTTTCAGATTACTTCCAAAATGCTCATACAAGTTCAAATCTATTACAAGCTAACCTCAAAAATGAGCTCTCTAGCTCTATTTATAGTTTTTGACTAGGTTTTGGCCCTGTCCAGACCTAGTGTCTAGCCTAGTTAAAAATTAGGTTCCAGGCCCTATTTGAGGGCTCAAACGAAGTCTAAAAATTATGAAAATTGATATGTAGGTACTTGTAATGCTCCTCAAGCTCAAGGACTCCTTGGCTTGCACAAAATGGAGCTACAAAAAGGTGGGATGGTATTTACAATGATTGTTAGTGATGAGAATCACTGTTATAAAGATGTAGATTTGGGAAAATTTGAAGGGCCTATCTGCCAGATCTGCGTTGACTGCTCTGTCTACTTAATCCTTCTCTTTGTTCTGACTCTCTCCACTAGCTTCCTTGTCTCGTTAGTCCTTGGGTGCCCTGACTGCTATCAACACCCCCCCTCTCTCGCGTCTGTCGTCCCTGACAGACCCTTGTTGCTGGGAGTGTTGGATGTAATATTCCACAACATGAGTGGCAAGCTGATGTTCTTGTATGCGTAGTCCTCTGGCCAAATATATCATCATGCGATCCCAATCAATTGGTCCTGGAATGTCCAGATGTGGCAGACGTAACTGATCTGCATGGATAGCTTGTTCTACTGCGAATATATGTAGCAAATGTGTTGGTCTAGAAATGAAAATTTCCGAGTGATATTCCCAGAACCCTGTAGAGAACATTTCTTCAAAGGTCTGCTTGAAGCATGCGGGTAAATACTTTATTCGTGCATGCCAGGCAAAGATTATATTGACCGAGGGAGTCTGGCTCATGTCCTAGACTAAATCCTTGTTACCTTGAGAGAATCCGGGGGCAGAGATGTATGGAGCCCGTACCTTCCAAAAGGTTTTGAAGACAGTTGTCATGAGCTCAAATATTTTCATACACATTTTTGCTACTATGTCGGGTACATTCTTTAGACGTGTAGACCAGTGTCGAATTGTTGATATCATGTATACTATGGTCGGGGTCCCTCGAGGTGGAGCAAAATATGGATAGTTGACCCATGCCGAGCATTCTTTATTGTTGCGAACCTTGATTGCAAATGCTTGCCATGATTTGCGACGTACCATTGGGCAATAGCATGGATTATACTTGATATACAGTGGCATGGTTACCCAAGTGCTCATCATCTCAGGGTAATCAGTTAGTAACTGTGCACGCCAATTAGGCTGAAAAATCGAGCAAGCACGTGCATCTTCCGGTAAGTCCTCCGGCTCAAATTGAGTGGCAAACGTGGGCTTTTTCCCGGTATGCCTTTTAACTTCTGCATTATAATCATGTAGCAAGACATAGTAAGGCATGTACTACGGTTCGGATGTTGTGATTAGTCGTTGATGGGATAAGTGCTGAAAGTAAGAAGATCGAAGAACAATTTCTTCCAGATCTGTGAGGGATCGAATTTGCACGGCGACACGATCATCATTGTGTTTCCCACTTTCTCAACCCTTTTGACCCAATCCGGGACTCCAATTTCTAAAGTGTCCTGTCCTTCTTCTGTAACTAGGCCGCCAGGTGTTGGCATGGGTTCATATGGTTCTTCATAGCTGTCATCCACCGAGATTTCCCCTACTGTATCAGGTTCTGGCTCTTCAGCTGGGGAGGGTGGCCTTTCATATGGTAAGAGACGTGCTTGGAGTTCTGCCAGCTGCTTTTGGAGGGTCTGTAATTCTTCTGTAGAGTGTTGCAAGATTACCGGCTCCTGTTGAGCTGTGGGGGCACTGGCTATCTGCTTTTTTAAGTCAGCACATTCAGCCTCTAACTTTTCATATGACTCCAATAAATTTGCATGCTCCTCAAGTAAGATGCGAATGTCGTCTGATGGGACCGCTCTATACTTGGTAGTGCTAATGGCCGCTCCTCCGATTCCTTCCATAGCTGCTTCAAAGTTGTCTTGGTTTTGTTGCTGAAGCCGCTTGTTCTCTTCTAATGCTGCTTCCATATGCTTCCTTAGTAGCCCAAGATGGCTGCCATATGCTTCCTAAGGAACTGGAAAGTGTGCGTGGAGCACACTTTCCAGTTCCTTGACTACTTTATTGTCCACCGTCGATATCTTTGATTCCAATTCTGTGTGAGCCTGCTGTAAAGTGGTATGTTCTGCTAGGAGCGTTTGGTAATCATCTTCTAGAGTGTTGACTCTAGCCTGTAGACGCTGAGATTCTGCCTGGAGGGCAGCGGTACGGTCTTCTAATTGATGGTACTCTTGTTGTAGTTGGTGTGCACATTGAAGTAACATATTAAATGTGCTATTTACATTATGAGATGCAAGGGGGAAAGTTTGGAATGCAGGGGAGGTGGGAATGGGAGGGGAGGTAGTGAATGCTATGTCTGCGAATGATGTGGTGAGGTGGGGGGTAGGGGAGGGGGAGATGGTGGAATTGTGGGGAGAGGTGCTATGGTTGGTGAAATGTCCATTGGGTGGGACAGAGTGATGTGTGTAGGGGCTACCATGTAAGTTGGTATGGTAGGTGAAGTGAGTGTGGTGTTTGTCTAGATTGATGTTGTTGCAAGCATCTGAGAAGTGTGCCTCTGAGACACTGGAGTGCGGATGTACGGTTCCATGAAAGATGGGTATTAGGGTGGTGCGATTGGGTTGAATGAGGTGTATGGGGCAGATGGAAAGTGGGGTTCATGGAATGGGGGTACCCGTATTGGGGGGTAGGCTGGGAAACAAAGGATGCCTTCTGTACATGGGGGGGTTCCAACCACACTCGGAATTATGGGGTGACCAATTATGGGCTCGGAGGGCAAAAAGGGTGAAGTGTACAGGGGATTGGTGATGGACGAGAAGAGGGTGTCCTGTGAGGTTGGCTCTCGAAATGAGAAGGATGTGGAAGAGGTTGGGTTTTAAGTGAAGGTAGAGGTGATGACTGTCGTTTCTTCCATGGTAGGAGGTGGTGGTGGGGGTGGAGAAGGTGGGGAAAGGGGGTGCGGGGATGAGATGGGTGATGTTTGAACAAAAGTTTCAGCAGAGAGGTCAATGGTGGTGGTGGGGGTAGCTGTGGTTTCAATGGTTACTTTTGGTTCTGTGATGGGTATCTTGATAGTCTTACCTGCTCGTGGTAATGTGTCGACTCTGCGTTTGTCATACCTCATGGATTGGCGTACTGCTGTGTGGACAGCCTCCGGAACTCCTAAAGATTCTGACACTAATTTGAGGGTGTCAATAAAATGTTGATCCACTCCGTTGTCTGCGAGCATTTCTTGCATCAAGGCTTGGCCTAATGCAAGGGAGAGTTGATGCCTTTCTTGCACTGCTTTGATCATATCGTATAACCTTTGTACTTGAGTTGTGTATGCAGGTGCACCTACCAGTTCTGGCACTTCTTGTTGCTCATCTTGATGTCCATGGTCATATTCCTCCTCATCTTCCTCATATTCTTCATCTTCGTCGTCCTCTTCATCCATTTCAACTGTGGTAACAGGCACTTGGGAGGTTGTTGCCTGCGGTTGAACATTCTCCACTTGTTGTTCCTCTTCTACCTCAAGATCTATGTCTCTTAACAATTCTTCAAAGTCTTCATTCGTGAGTTGGTCCAAGGGTGCGCCACCGGGAAATTCAAGATCAGTTGGGAAGGGAGGAAATATCAAATTAGGGCCATGAGTGCTGCGTCTTGGGAGTTGTAGTGTGAATGGCCGAACCCTTTGGGGTGGTGGGGTAACGTCCAGTGTTAAGGTGGCTCCACGTGGTTGAGCACAAGGGACTTGGACAGTTCCTCTCATCTTCTTAGAAGGGGGTCCAGTGGATGTCCGGCCTCTAAACTGCTCTACTCGATTCCACATCAGGGCCCGTTGAATCGGGATGTCATAAGCCAAACACCTATAAATGATTCTAGTCAGAGCACAACATCCATATAAAACATGCTTTCGCGGCCATTGTTTGTGGGCTAGGTGTATCTGATCAATTATCCAGTGGGGTAAGTTGATGGTGAGGCTTTGTGTCTCTGCCAGATACAAACTAAACCATATCTTTTTGGGTGGCATGGTGAATCTATCTTGGGCAGGAAAAGCAAAGTGCTGCATGCACATTCGCAGATGTATTGCAATATTGGACATCATGGCCACCATGTCCTTGAGCTTGGTGAGGCTTCGATTCTTCATGTAATCAGGCACTAGGGTCTCCTTCTCTGTTGGAATAAGCATTCCGCGCATATCTAGGGCTTCTCTCACTAAGTTGTTTGAGAGCCTAAACCATTTGAGCTCATTTCCTTTTGTCTGAGATGGGATCACAAATGAGCTTGCACCTTTTGGGTTCTTGCTTGGAGTCAAGGTATTGATGAGATAGTAGCATCACATGAAGTCAGGCTTTGGGAGCTAGGCACTGAAGTATGCCTCCAATCCTTCCTTCTCCCATACCGAACGTAGACCTTCTGCATTTTGTAACTTTTCAAATTCCCTTGTAAAGAAATGGTATTTACCTTGCTTCCCATTGAAATCCAACTCTGATTCCCATAGGTATGATCCCTCGCCTAAGGGTCCTGCAACTTCACTAAACCAGTGGGAAGCTTTTCCTACGGGCATGGTATGGCCACTGGGGGGGGTCCGCTACTGGTATGATTTGGATGGCCTGCAACTCTTCTGGTCTTTCATTTGTTTCAGGGAGAATGGGTAAACTTTCTAAATCCACCACCTGCTGGCTAGTTCCTGCTTGAGAGCTTGTTCCTGCAGCCTCAGCCATGTTGAAGAAATCGCTGCGGGTTCTGTGAGAATATATGAATAAATGTTAACATTGCAATGGACACAAAGTGACACTGAGTCCTTGTTACAACATTAACTTGATGAATTGTGATGTAGTTAGTTGGTTAGTTAGTGCTTGAGTGGATGTGAGTGTGCAGTGCGCTTAGCTGATGCTGAATACCTATGAGCTAATTGGGGGGTCGGGTGCAGTGTGGATGCAGTTAGTAAGTGGAAGTGGCTTTACAAATGGGTCAGGGGTTTTATTACAAGGCTTGGGTTGCCAAACATAGTGGATGACATTCTGTTTTGATTTTGTGGAAACTCTGGAGGGCTTTATAGGAGTGTCTGCTTGGAACTGAGGCTTTTTAGGGACCCACTTACAAGTGAGTCTGTTCGTGCTCTGGGGCGAATATGTGTTCGTGCATGTTAAATAGGAGTGGGTGTCCGTTGTTCGAGTGAGTGAACCATGTTGTACAGGGTGAATAGGAGTGGGTGTCTGTGTAGCTATTTGAGCCCGCAAGCAAGCCTTAGGCACCCAAATTTGTCTTGATTGTGGGCCAGCCTTCATCGACTTCTTGGGCACCCAGATAGACTTCACTTTCGCAGAAGAGTTTTTGGAAGATTTCTTATCAGTGTCGTGTCGTTGAGCACTAATAGGAAGTTGGGAAAGTTTTTGTGGCTTGACCGCAATAGGATGCTCGCCTCTCCGGATCCACGCCTGTTTCAATGGTTGGGACACTTTGCTTTGTACTTCCTTTCTGCTTCGAGCATAGGTCCTCTTCTTCTTCTGCATTTGATTCGCCTTTGGTTGTTGTATCCCTATGGATTTTGGAAAAGAAGGGAGTTCCACTGAATCCTTGACTTCTTTGCTGAGATAATCTTCCCTCTGCACCACATAGTGTTGGACAAGAATAACATGGTCATCTTCATGTGTGCCCCTGGAAGGACCAGGAGTGTGTTCCTTTCCTAGTTCCATGAGTGCTCTATTGTCTAACTCAACTGTAATTCGATTCTGATTTACCCATACCTGAAGAAGTCCACATCTTAGGTTTAGGCTGACTGCATGATCATAGATCTAGTCTTGACCCAGGACAAGAGGCTCAGTGAGATCCTCATCTTGACACACTAGTACTTTAACTATCATTAAAGAATCTTGAATGTAGAGGGGAAGTTCCACCTCGCCCATGCAAGGGGTTTCCACACCTCCCAATCCAATGAGATAGGCTTCTATAAGATTGACACTTAAATTCAACTCTTGACAGTACGAAAGTTTAACAGCACTAGTGGCTGCACCTGAGTCAATCAAGGCTCTTACAGTCCTTGCACTCGTTCCTTGTCCTAGCTCTAAGGTCACAAAAGGACGTCGATCAATTATTCTATGAGAGCTAATACCTGAAGCTTCACACATTGCCATATGATACCCTTGGTCTGCATATGCCTCTGTCCTAGGCTGATCTCTACCCTATCTCCTCAATTTCATTCTTCGGATGCGTTCTGTTGGCAGCAGTCAGGGAACCGAAGGAGCCACAAGACGAAGAGAGTCAGAGTGAAGGGACAGCACAAGCAGACATGGAAGTCAAAGAAGATCTGGCAAGTAGGCCACCTAAATTTTTCAGACATCAAGTAGTTGACACACAAGAAGAAAGAGCAAGTAGGGAGCTCAAAGGTATGTATGACAAATCAATAGAGAAAACCCCTACACAAATAGTGATTTTCATCACTAAAAACCATTGTAAATATCATTTCGTATTTTTGTAGCTCCATTTTGTGCAAGCCAAGGAGTCCTTGAGCTTGAGGAGCTTTAGAACTATCTACCTGCCAATTTTCATATTTTTTAGATCTCGTTTGAGCCCTCTAATAAGCCTTGGAACCTAATTTTTAACTAGGCCGGACACTAGGTCTGAACAGGGCCAAAACCTAGTCAAAAACTATAAAAAGAGCTAGAGAGCTCATTTTTGAGGTTAGATTGTAATTGAAACGAACTTGTAAGAGCTTTTTGAAAGTAATCTAAGAACTCCATTGCTTCTCACTCTTTGTCTTGCCGTGTGTGCGCGTGTGTGTATGTGTGTGCATGTTTGTGTGCTTCTCACTCACGCACTTGTGCCTTCACTTGCTCGAGGTCTTCATACCATCCTCACGTCTTCCCGGATTGACATTAAAGGAGGTGCTACTCATCACTGAGCTACACCAAATTTTGGCGCCGTTGCCGGGGATTGAGCTTTGAGGACGAGCGTGTGATGGTAAGACGTAGATTGGAGACGTTGGCGTTGTAGGTAATTTCGTTACTTTTCCTATTTTTCTCTTTCTTACCTTACCACCATCATCACCGTCATCATCATCACCATCTTCCACCTCCATTTCCATCATCGCGAAAATTTCAGTTTTTTGATCATATCACCTTCTCCACCTCATTCCCCTCATTTCACTTGTGAGAGAGAGCGAGAGAGCGAAATTGTGTGTGCTGTTTTTGCATGTTTCTTGAGCTGTATTGCAGGTACAGGCCGCATCATCGTCCCCAGCACCCTGCGCAGGTATGGAATTCGCCATAACTGTCTATGTGTCGCCGACCTCTGTCAATCGCGACCGACAGAAAAAATGCTCAAATTGCCAAACAAAGTGCAAAACCATGATCTACAGGCCTAGAGCTTCCCAAAAATGTGTTTAGTTTTTTGAAATTCATCAGATTTCTGTCAATCGCGATCGCTCTGTCAATCGCGATCGACAAACCACGACGGACAGACCTGTCAATCGCGATCGACACGTCAATCGCGATCGACAGCCCACGACGGCTCTGTCAATCGCGACCGACAGAGTCAACGACCGATTGACCACGACCGACGGATCATACGTGTGACACGTGTCAATCGCGATCGAGTCATCAATCGCGATCGACCCATCAATCGCGACTGACAGCCCACGATGGCTCTATCAATCGCGACTGACATAGTCAACGACTGTTTGACCACGACGGACAGACCCTCGCGACCGACCTGTCAATCGCGATCGACACATCAATCGCGACCGACAGAGTCAACGACCCTTTGACCACGACTGATTGACTTTTCGAAACCCCTGTCAATCGCGACTGACAGCCACGACGGACCTGTCAATCGCGATCGACACGTCGATCGCGACTGACCTGTCAATCGCGACCGACAGACTTTGCGAACACGTTAGAAGGGCAAATTAGGTCAAATTTTTAAGGCAAAAATATTGGTCTAAAGTTTGGCCAAGTGAGGGACAAACACTAGGGTGTAGTATTGCATTACGTGGGCATGACCCAAGTAACCCGAGAATTCCTGTTTGCCTGTTAACCTAGTTTAATCCTGTTCTAGCCCCAAAACCCTGAACTGGCATAACTTCCTCATACGAAATCCGTTTGCTGTGATTTCTGTTTTGTTGGAAAGCTCGCGGGGAGTACAACAAAAACATTGACTGGTTACGGTTAAAATAAGATCAGGAATATTAGATAGGGTATTTTGAAGTTGACCATACCCAGGGGGAACAAAATTCAGGGATCTCTAGAGTTGTGTCCAAAGAGTCATAGTGCAAATTGGTGAAGTGTTACATGAATGAAAGTGATTGGTTCTGTCTTTTGAATTTAAGTCTTGAGCTAACAGTGGGCCTTTTACAGGTCCTTTGAGAGCAGCGAAGGGTACGCAAAGCAAGAGTAAGTGCAGGCTTGGGAACACGCGTCCTGGGCACACCAGGGCAACAACACAAGGAAAGGAACTCAAGGTTGGAAAACCCGCAACACCCTCTGTCAATTCTTAGTTTAGGCTAAGTGCGGGTAGTGTTAGAAGTAATTCCAGGCAATGACAGGCACGAGATAAATCAAAGACTATCTAAGGAATCAAGTTCAAGACAAGAGATGACCTGTGTGTGTGAACGACAACCTTAAAGGAAAAGAACCTAACGTGAAACGACCAAACTAAAGTGCGAAATTAAACTCAAGTATTCCTAACAACGTGATATCAGACAAGAGTATAAACACGATAATCAACATAAAAAGGAGATTAAGCAATCGATACAAAGGACTCAGAAACGTGGTTGTACCTGGGAAAATTGGGTTAATCAGTTAGGCATATGAACCTTAGATCAGGACGACATCTAGTAAGAGATAGACAAAGCCTTAGGTCTTCAGAGGCTAGTGTCAATCATACTGCGAGGTCTTGGGCCCAGCAGTTGAGTCACCACTCGCATTACCCTAGCTCTGATACCAGTGAATCAGAGATGTCTCAAGGCATGGACAGACCTACGAGAAGTTCAGGAGTGCCATACTTGCACAGAGTAGAAGGCCCTTACAAAACGCAGTTGGAATACCTTAGGACCAACCGATTAGGTGCCAACATCTATGAGGACGGCCTATGAAGATCTGTGGTACAAATTAAGAATCCTGATCAATCCATTGGACTAGAGCGCCCAGCTGTCAAGTTTGAAAACGGAGCATACTTGGACAAAGAAGGAACCATATACGTAGTCACCAGTCACCCAGATAGGACGGACGGATTTGGAAATGTGATCTCAGAAGCGGACTTAGGGGACCTAGAGCAAGGAAACATGGGTACAGAACCTAGAACCCCTCGAGGCAAATCGGTTCTCACTAGGATTATCACACTAGAGTGGATTCCCCAGGATAATAAGAGCATAGATTTGCTCCTCAATCGAGAAACTGACGAAGCCTTTTGGAGGTATAAATCTGATGAGCCAACTGATATAGGAATAATCATGATCTATGAGTTTAAGGATCCTGATAGCCCAGGCAGAGTGACCTACTTAGATCACGCCTCAGAGAGGATCTTTGTGGTGACAGAAAATGATAGGCACGCTTACACTTGGAAGGGTGAATTTATTTTCCCCCAACCAAGATCGAATGTGTCCTATGGTCACCCTGGTGCCGGAACATCCCAAGCTCATGGAGCCCAAAGAGACAAACATAGGAGATAGGCCAGAAGTAAGCTTTGCCAACCCTGTGGGCAGAGAAAGAACGAGGACGGAAACAAGTAGGGTAGAGCCTGAGATACTTAGAGCTCACAGGAATCAAAGAAACGTGGATGAGTTCCCTCTACCCGACCTAGAGAGCACACAAGGACTTTGAGACCGACTCAGCTAGTTAAGTCCATGAAGAATTACTTCGATGGCACAGGAGACCCATACGATCATGTGGCTGAGTTTAGACAAGTCCTGAGAGCTGAACAAGTGGAGGATCTATTCACGCAGTACAATGCCTTTGGTCTAACCCTTAGGAACACTGCCCTGACATGGTTTCAGCCACTAAACGAGAGACAGTTCAGGAGCATTGACCAACTCCTAGAGGCTTTCATTATTGAATTCTCTAAGAGTGGCATAAGGCATAATACCTCCTCATTGATTCACAGCTTCAAGCAAACCCCTCAAGAGACCGTGAGACTTGCAGGAAGAAGATTCAGGCAATACTTAGAGAGATGCCCTACCCCTGAGTTACCCACGCCAGCTAAGCAAGTGGCTTTATTCCTGGATGGATTGCTAAGTACCAAATTGAGATCCTATGTGTACTTGAAGGACCCTAGGACTATAGAAGAGTGTGTACGCATGTGCATTGACATTGAGGATAACCTAGGGGAGGAGCTAGAGCTTTCCAAGATATACAAAGATTCAGATGGTGCCTCTAGCCACTCTTCCACGCAATCCACATCGATTGAGGAACTTGCAGAGAAAGTTGCTCAGAAACTAGGTGTCTCTAGTAAACAAATCCCAAGGTTCGCCCTTGTGAAAAGGTGCTATACTTGTGGTGGCGACCATATGGCAAATGTCTGTCCCATTATGGCTCAACCCCAAGTAAATTCTAGTAGCCAGTACTGCACCATAGAACGGAGGTACACCAATCACACCGCGCAAGATTGCCCATACAACAAGCAAACAGTTAGGCAAACTTACCCTCAACCCTATCCACTGAAGGGAAGATACCAGAACCCGTACCCTCCACAGCCATACGACAGGCCACAACAACCTTATCAGCAACCATACCAAAACCACCAAAGGCCTCAGCCTGTGTTAGCTCAACAACCCCCTGCCCCAGCTAATGCGATCCCGGTAAAATATGCAGCAGCAGAAGAAAACCTAAATAGAGCTATAGTCCCTGTAACACCATTGCTTTCTGAAAGTGACCCCAGTGACCATAGCTTTGATTCTACACATGTCGATAGTCCCCAGGCCTACTACATGCAGTCTCCTGAGCATGGTGAGTCTTACTATAGTGAAGAGCCTAGTTGGGAGTCAGATTACACAAACGTCATGTATGCAAACCCCAACCCTAGGCCTCAACCTAAGCAACTAAGACCTCCATTCCCAAGAGGACCGTGCTACAGATGTCAGGGAGATCACCTCATTCGTGATTGTCCCTTACCTCCACTCACACAACCCCAGTCAATAACAATTCAGGGCTTTTGTCAAGAATGTGGAAAGGAGCATCTTTTACGAGATTGCCCTAAGAATCCTAATAATATGCCAAAAATCACTCCTATTAACGTCATTGGGTTGGTGGTAGACTCCACAGGAAGTGTGACATCCACCGCTCCAGTACAGGTAGTGACTAGAGCTCAGGCATTGCAACAGAACCAAGGGGCAAACCAGGATAAGAACCTAGAGGCTAGTGAAATCGAGAGCGTGACAAAGAAAAGGACTAGAGCGTGGAAAGACAGTCGGGAAAGAATGAAAAGACAATGGGCTAAAAAGATGAGTGAACTTGAGGAAAGCATAAGAGAAACCAAAGCCAGGATAACTGAACTCACATCTCAAACTCCGTCTCACACTACCTCACCACCACCATTCCCATTGCCATCCAATCCGCCACCTTCCAACCCACCTCATACGATTCCACCACCCCCTAGAGTAGGATCAGTATTAGCTGATCCCACTCCGGAAGACATAGACATGATGCTTAAAGCATATCAGGCCAGAATCCAAGAAGGGCCAAATGTAACGGATCATGACAAGTGCTACCCTAGAGCTGACCTAGAGATAGAAAGAACCAAGCTTTGCGCGAAAATGGTCGCATTGGCTCAGACTATGTTTGAAGCCAGTCGCCTTTTCAATTACTCAGGCTCAGCCAAGACGCAATTACACTTGGATGGACTCCTAGAGAAGTTAGAGGGCATAATTGCAAGATCTGCCAAGGAAGAAAAAAATCAAGAAAGAGATAAAGCAAGCAAAAACATGACCCATCCCCCATCAAAAGCTTATGTGCCCAATTCCACTGAACCAGACAACCCCCACTCCCTAGAAAGAATAGAGAAGCTAATTGCACAATCAGAAAAGGAACCAGCCTCTCAACACAAGGGCAAGGCAAGTAAAAGAGTAAGCATTCCTGCTCAGGAAGCCTATGTGCCTGAAGCCTATGTGCCTAACTCTACGGAGCCAGACACATCATCTTCTATGAATCGGTTCACACCAGAATTCCTACGCGAGATTCAAGAAGACAAATGGGCTAAAGAAAGTGAAGTCCCTCCTCCCATTGAACTTGTGGATGAGGCACATGACCAATTCCCACAAGACATCCCATCCATTTATGGAGAACAGGAGAGTGCCCAATCTCAAGACAGATTAGACTTCGAGTCTAATTCTTTACAAGAACTACCCCATTTCACAGGCCCATGGGAAGCAAAGTCCACCTGTATGAGAGCACCTACAGTCATGGTAAGAAACGAAGATTCAGTCATACCTAGGAACACAGAGGTAGTGAAAAACACTAAAGTGCAGTGCAATCTCAAGTTAGAAGAGCTACTCAAGGTTAGACCTGAATTATGGAAACATGTCGCCAAACAAGAGAGCAAAACCTCGTTCCCAGGTGGGATCCCAAAGGACAGTGCCAGAAATACCCTTGGATAAGATAGGAGATATGTGTGAAGGTGAAGAAGGGAACACCTATCTTCCCATTACCTACCAGGAGTACACCACCAAGGCAATTCTGGACTCAGGTGCAGGAGTTGCAATTGCCACCACTTCCCTATGGAAGCGTTGGGGCAAGCCAGCACTCAGGCCAACGAGAATGAAATTGCAGATGGCCGATGGTCATATTGAGAGACCCTTAGGATTGCTAGAAGGAATAACTCTCACCACCTGTGGTGTCGAGTTTGAGCACACATTTGCCATATGTGACTTCAGAAAAAGTCATGCCTATGAGATGATCTTGGGACGACCTTTTATGCGACAGTTGCAAGTGGTACAAGATTGGGGAACCAATTCTTTGTACTTGCAGCACTTAGGTGTTACGACCAAAGTGAATCTCAAAGATTACTCTCATAGAGATGTCCCTCCCATCCAATGGAATCCCATCCATAGAGCCAAAGATGACACGAAATCGGTGCATTCCATAGGGTCAGGATCCTCATGGATGCATGAAGACACTCACTTATGGATGTGTAAGGTAGCAGTGGAAGAAGAGAAGAGAGAAAAAGCCAGGGAGATAGGTACAAAAGAAACCCATAGATCAATCCAAGACCCAGCCTATGCACCTGTAGTTTTTCCAGACGAAGAATTCGAACCTCACGGCTGGGCAAAAATCCTAGCAACAATGGATGTAGCCATCAATGAGGAACAATGGACACCTCACTGTGATGAGGATGGCTATGACATTTCAGTCTTCTCTATAGAGCCAATCATGGGAGAGGCAGTTCTAGAAGAATGCGAACCTAGCCCTGATGCATTTGAGGATGCAAGTGACTCCGATCTAGAGTCAATCATTATGGACCCACCTTTTGCATCAGATGAAGAATACTTCCATGAAGTTGAATTTCAACCCCAGAGGCATGGAGAGCTTACAAATGATGTAAGATTAGCCACACATGTGACCCCGAAGGAAGAAGGAAAGAAACGAAAGAAGAAAGAAGTCTCACCAGAGGAGGAAGAATCTTTGTTTGAGGTCCCGGAAAATTTTAAGAAGTATGAGATAGACGACAGGAGAGTCATGATAAGAAGGCCTAAACGAGAGGCACAATCAGGAGAGGCCTATGATAACAAAGAAACCACCAAGAAAATAGTAGTGGCCCTAGAAGAAGGAGAGGAGAGATGCACATACATAGGCCATGACCTAACAAAGGAAGAAGAGCATGCGTTAATAGCCTTGCTAAGAGAATACAGAGATGTATTCGCTTGGAGTTACAAGGATTTGAAGGGTGTTGAACCAGACATATGCTCACACACCATCCCCATGACTTCAGATGCCAAACCCTCTAAGCAAAAGCCCTATACATATGACGATAATTACGCTGCTAAGATCAAAGAGGAGATAGATCGACTGGTCGAAGCTGGATTTATCTATGAAATTGAGCACACTGAGTGGGTATCCCCCATCGTAGTGGTGCCCAAGAAGAATGGCAAGCTGCGTGTGTGCATTAACTTGAAGAAGGTCAATGCGGCCACGATTCGAGATAACTATCCGCTTCCCATCACAGAACATCTCTTAGAAAGAGTGGCAGGCAAGGAAGTATACAGCTTCCTTGATGGATTTTCGGGCTACAATCAAGTAGCCATAGCTCCAGAAGATCAGCATAAAACAGCTTTTGCCACAGAGTGGGGTGTATTTGCCTTTCGTGTAATGCCATTTGGGCTTACCAATGCACCAGCTACCTTCCAGAGACTAATGTGCCATGTATTTAAGGAGTTCCTGAGGAAGAATTTAGAAGTCTATGTTGATGATCTTTGTGCTCATTCCAACATTAGACAAACCCATATTCCTGAACTCAAACAAATCTTTGACAAATGTAGAGAATATCAAGTCTGCCTAAACCCAGAAAAATGTGTTTTTATGGTTAGGCAAGGCAAGATTCTAGGGCACATAGTGTCAAAGAATGGCATATCTACTGACGAAGAGAAAGTGAGAGCCATAGCAGAACTACCTAGGCCAAGGAATGTCAAGGAAGTACAAGCTTTCATGGGGCATTGTGGTTACTACCGCCGGTTCATTCACATGTATGCTGTCATTGCAAAGCCCATGTACGGACTTCTGACAAACTTTGAGTGGACTGAGGAATGTGAGAATTCCTTCAATGAGCTTAAACGAAGATTATGTTCAACACCAATCTTGACCACACCAGATTGGAATAAGCCATTCCATGTTCACGTGGATGCATCCAATTATGCTATTGGGTGTGTGCTTGCTCAACCTACTGGTGAAGGTAATATGGATCTTCCAATTGCCTATGCCAGTAGACAATTGAATGCAGCTGAACGAAATTATACCACTACAGAGAGAGAAGGCTTAGGCATGGTATATGCAGTCAAGAAATTCAGACACTATTTGCTTGCAAATAAGTTTAAATTTTTTACTGATCACCAAGCATTGTTATATCTCGTGAACAAGCCATGCAATACAGGAAGATTAGTAAGATGGTTTCTCTTACTAATGGAATATGATTTCGAGGTTGTGGTAAGGAAAGGGAGGACTCATTTTAGAGCTGATCATCTTTCTAGGCTCACATCTGGAGAAGCCCCACAAGGAGTATCAGATGACCTTCCTGATGCTTACTTGTTTAACTTGGAAGTGGTACCGCAGTGGGCTAAGCCATTAGTGCAAGTATTGACATATGGGCCTAACCATCCAGTAGTAAACACACAGAATAAAGAGGTTGTGAAAGCCCAAAAGTACCACATCATGGCAGGAAGCATGTACAAGCACACGGATCAAGGAATCTTGGCTTGTTGTGTGGAAGAGGACGAGTATGCGAAGTGGTTGCAATTAGCACATGTAGGTGCATTAGAGCAACACTACTCAAAACAACAAACCCTACAGACACTAAGGAGACTCAGAGTGCATTGGCCAACCATGGAAGCTGATGTCCAAAAGTTGTGCAAGGAATGCCCAATCTGTTGCACTAAACCACCTGTGGAACATGCCACTCTTTATCAAGTGTCCATAGTGCCGGATTGGAGTGAACCACTAGTATCCTTTTTGAGGACGAAAACATTCCCTCCAGACATGACTCTGGCTAGGAAAAGGAGTTTAGAACAAGAAGCCCAGGATTACTCACTCATTGGTGATAATCTCTACAACCGTGGTAAGGATGGTTACCTGAGACTATGTGTCCATGAGAGTGAGTATCTCAAGATCTTGGACACTGCTCACCAAGGTGTAGCAGGAGGACACTTTGGACCAGATCGGGTGATCAAGGCAATACTATTTGCGGGCTTCTGGTGGCCGACCCTTCACATGGATGCACATACCTATGTGAAACGATGTGATGTCTGTCAGAGAACTCAGTATCCTATACGTAAAGATGAGATGCCACTGAAACCTATGATGGGTGGACGTGCATTCTCTAAGTGGGGAATAGACTTCGTAGGTCCTATTAATCCCCCAGCTAAGGGTTCCCATGCAGAATATATCATTGTTGTGACAGACTATCTAACAAAGTTGGTAGAGGTAAAAGCCACAATGAAGAACGATGCTCAAACAACTGCTAAATTCTTGTTTGAAAATGTATTCACTAGATACGGGCTACCTATAGAGCTAGTTAGTGATAGAGGCACTCACTTCTTGAATGAAGTGATTGAAAATCTGCTCCAAGAATTCTTGGTAATACATAAGAAGTCTGCCCCCTATCACCCTCAAGCAAATGGCCAGGCTGAGAGCACCAACAAGATTTTATGCAATGTATTGACGAAATTAGTGAACAATAAACACTCTGATTGGGACAAACAGCTACACCACGCTGTTTGGGCATACCGAGTCGCCTACAAAACGGTACTCCAAGCCACCCCCTTTCAGATGGTATTTGGCCAAAACGCCGTGCTACCTTTGGACTTCTTAATACCTACATTGAAAGTAGCACAAGAGCACGAATGGACGGGTCATGAACTCTCCTCTAGACTTTTTGACCTTGAACGATTAGGAGAAACAAGACTGAAAGCAGCTGCAGGGATATATGCAGCTAAGAAGAGACAGAAGGCATACTTTGATGCCCATGTGAAGGATAAGGGTTTAAGGGCAGGCGACTTAGTTTTAGTCTACACACTGAAGCAACATGCGAGGAAACTGGAGAAGAGAGGCTACGGGCCCATGATCATTAACAGAATCTCAACAAGTGGAGCAGTACAACTAGCCACATTAGAGGGTGATGTTCTCCCAAGTTATATCAGCGGATGTAGAGTCAAGTTGTATCAGGAACCTCTCACAGAGGAAATGCTAAGTCGACTCAATACTGCTAAGAAACGCAAAGAGGAAGAAAAGCGAATTCGAGAAGAAGCTCAAGCAGAAGCCCTAGAGCGCATACGGAGAATGAAATTAAGAAGACAAGGTAGAGAGCACCCTAGGCAAGATGCATATGCAGATCAAGGATACAACGTGGCTATGTGTGAAGTTTCAGGTGTTAGCCCTCATAGGATAACTGATCGACGTCCTTTCATAACCTTAGATATAGGACAAGGAAAGAGTGCAAGGACTGTAAAAGCCTTGATTGACTCAGGTGCAGCCACTAGTGCTGTTAAATTGTCTTATTGTCAAGAGTTGCAATTAACTGTCAATCCTGTGGAAGCATATCTCATAGGATTGGGAGGCGTGGAAACCCCTTGCATGGGGGAGGTGGAACTTCCCCTCTATATTCATGATGAGGCAATGACAGTTAAAGTACTAGTATGTCAAGATGAGGACCTCACTGAACCCCTTGTCTTGGGTCATGACTGGATCTATGACCAAGCAGTCAACTTAAACCTAAGAAGTGGACTTCTTCAGGTATGGGTGAATCAGACTAGAATTACAATTGAGTTAAATAACGGAGCACTCAAGGAACTAGAAAAGACACGGACTCCTGGTCCCTCCAGGGGTACACATGAAGTTGACCATGCTGTTCTTGTCCAAGGCTATGTGATGCAGAAGAATGAAGATCTCAAAAAAGGAGTCAGAACCACAATGGAACTCCCTTCTTTTCCAAAGGCCAGAAGGAGGCAGCAACTAAGGGCAGATCAATCACTGAAGACTCTCCGGGCGAGAGACCAAAAGAACGCGTGAAGCAGAACAACTCAGCCGATGAAACAAATGTGGGTGCGGAAAGATGAGCTGTCGGCCGTAACTAAGCGGCAACAACGGTCTCAACTTCCTATTAGTAATCAACGACTTGATGCTAATAAGAGGACTCCTAAAACCTCTGTTGAGAAAGTGAAATCCATTTGGGTACCCAAGAAGTCGATGAAGGCTGACCCGCAATCAAGACAAATTTGGGTGCCTAAGGCTTGCTTGTGGGCTCAACTAACCCCACACAATTCACATCATACACGACAGGGTTCACTCGGTCAAGCAGTCACTACCCACTCTTGTCTGATACACTCGAACACACTGCCACCTAGAAGCACGCACAGACTCACTCGTAGATGGGTCCCAATGACACAACAACTCCCAGCAGAATTACTCATGCAACCCTCCCGAGTCTCCACGAAACCAAGACCAAAAGCCATCCATGGTGTTTGGCAACCTAAGACTTGTAATAAACCCCCCGACCCCAATCTGTGAATTCATCTCCACTTACTAACTGCATTAGTCAGACAGTGCATCTTTCCATCTAGCTCCTAGGACTATCCAGGCATTAACTACACACACTATCATCGTGCACTTACTAACGACTGACTCATCACCTACCTCATGTTAATGTTGTAACGGGGACAACAACGGGTTTATTCTGTCCATTACAATGTTAACACATGGTTCTATATTCTCACAGAACCAACAAGCAAGCAGTGCCATGTCAGAAGCCGGAGGTTCCAGTTCTCACGCCGGATCCAGCGCACAGATTGTGGATATAGAAACACTCCTCCTCGAACCACATCTCACCGAAAGACCGCAAGAACTTCAAGCTGTGCATGTACTCCCAGTTCAGGATCCTCCCCAGGGGCACACCTCTCAAGTAGGCAAACACGCTCATTGGTTCAGTGATGTTGCAGGACCATTGGGTGATGGAACCTATTTTTGGGAAGCTGAATTGGAGTTTAATGGTAAATGGGGACGCTATCATTTTTTCACGCGCGAGTTTGAGAGCTATCAGAATGCCGAAGTCATGCGTTCAGTATGGACCAAAGATGGCTTGGACAGTTATTTCAGGGCCCACTTACCAAAGCCGGATTTCTTACGTTGTTCTTATCTTATCAGTACCATCACTCCGAGCAGGGCCAAGGGAGGCGACAACACCTTTGTGTTACCCTCACTGTTGCCGGGGCACGAACTTAAAAGATTCAAACTGACCCTCAACCTGGTACGAGAAGCATTGGGCATGTATGGTATGCACATTCCTACTGAAAAGGAAACAATGGTTCCAGGCAGAATGAAACATAAAGATCTCAATAAGCTGAAGGATATGGTAGCGATGACACCGACCATCGCTCTTCACCTACGGACCGTCATGCAGCATTTTGCTTTCCCCGCCCAGGAAAGATTCACCATGCCCCCAAAGAAGATATGGTTTAGCTTGTATTTGGCAGAGACAGAAAGCCTCCCTATCAACGTACCACATTGGATCATAGATCAGATTCACCTGGCCCATCAACGGTGGAACAAGAAGCAGAAAAATGTACTTCACGGATGTTGTGCTCTGACCAAGATAATCTATCGATGTCTGGCCTATGACGTGCCTATTCAGCGGGTACTCGTATGGTCCCGGGCCCAGGAATTCCAGAGAAGGCTATCAGCTGCAGGTCCTCCATCAAAGAAGATGAGAGGGGGAGTCCAATTACCCTGTGCTCAACCAAGGGGAGCCACCACTACACCAGAAATTACCCCTCCCCAGACACGACACATTAGACCATTCACCATTCGGCTACCAAGACCAAGTACAAAGGGACCCAATCTGGTGTTTCTACCCGTCCCATCAGATTTGGAATTTCCACAGGGCTTTACTCTCAATGATCTCACTGATGAAGAAGTGGCTAGACTAATCTATGACTCTAATCTCGAAACGGAAACAGAGCGAGCTCAGGAACCACAAACCCATACAACAACGTCAGCCCCCACCCAACCGCAAGTTCTAGAAGTCGACGTCGAGGAACAAGAGACCGAACAAGAGGAAGAAGCCTACGAGGAACAAGAGTATGACGAACTTTCAGAGTTAGCAAGTGCCCCCGCGTATTCGGCTCAAATAAAAAGACTATACCGAACCATGCAGCTAGTTCAAGAACAACATAAAATGTCACTGGAAGCAGGCAAGAAACTCATGAACCAATTGCTGGCAGAGGAAGGCGTGGATGACATGTTCATCGAGTCCATAAACCTACACGCCGATGCAGTAGGATTGGATGAGGCCATTCATGAGGCAATGGCCTACATTCACCGATTTGAGAAAAGAGTTCCCGCCCGTCCCATGAGGTCCGGGAAACAAATTCATATCAACGTATCAGCACCAGGAGATACAACGCAAGCAGACGAACATCAGGAAGCACCACTGTCACCACCATCCCCACCTCTCACTACACAACTCACTCCACCACATGACACTATCACCACCACGTCCACTACCACCACAATCGTCATGGGAATTCCACTCTCTCCGGGAATCCAATTCGGGGGAGTCACCATGCCCACTTTCACCACTCTCTTCACTAACGTCACATCCACCCCACCCACGATCCCCATCTACACGGTCACTCAAACATTTGACACTATGGAAACATCTCCTGCCACTGCACTGCTCCCTCCCCCCATGCCACCTCCATCTCCCATACCCCCTCCACCCACGTCTCCACTTGCATCCACATCATTCACAACTCCCTTTCCCGCCCCCATTCCCCCTGCATCTTCACCCCTCCCTGCATCATTTAATGTAAATAGTATATTTCTAGCATTAAATCAATGTGTATATCAGCTTCAAAATGAGTACAGAGCTCTGGACGGCCGGTATCAACAACTGACAACAAATCACCAGAACTTACAAAGGCAATTTAAAATGCTAGAAGAGGAAAATGCAGAGGTGAATCAATGTTATACAACGCTTGAGCAGGCTCACCAAACACTATTGGAGGCACCCCAACCATCGACAGAATCAGGCGTCAAACAACTAGAAGCTTTGCTCGAAGTATACCAGGCCGATAACCTACGAGTCAGACGTAACTTGGCGTTACTCAGGAAACATATGGCCATGGCACTTGAAGAGAACAAGAGACTGCAGAAACAAAATGAAGAGAATCTGGAAGCGGCAATGGAAGGCTCTCCCCACGAGATAGATCGAGAGCAGTTCAAAGCTGTTCCCTCGGAGACGATGCAAAACCATTTTGGAAAGCTATGCAGATCTCCTGGAAGCCCATGATGACTTGGAAAGAGAACGTGACACACTACGGAGCAGACTTAAGGAACAGGAAGAACAACCGAAGAGTGTCCCATCAACCTCTACCTTAGATGAGGTAAAGGCCTTAACTGAGCAGGTAGCAGAATTACAAAAGAGGTTACTGACATACGAGAGGCAGCCCTCTCCAGTAGTAGAACCAGAGCCAGAAGAGTTGGTCCCTATTGAGGTAGATGATTCGTACGAAGAACCGTATGTTCCTATGCCGATGCTAGGCGGGCAACGAACCTTAGAGGGACTAGACACCTTGGAAGTGGAAGCACCCGAGTGGCTTCAGACACTGGAAAAGACAGCGAACACACACGAAGAACGGGTGGCCATTCAGATCCAATCACTAGCGAATCTAGAAGAAACTGTCATAAAGTCAGAATATTTCAGAAGCATGTCTCATCATAGATGGATCGGCACCAATAATGACCAATATGTGCCATACTGCATACTTTTGGCCGATTACAACGCCGAGATTCAACGACAATGTGGCAAGCCTCCCACATTTGCTATACAATTTGGTCCAGACGATATACCGGAAAGTGCTAAGCGTGGGTCCATCCATCAACCCACCTGGAGGATCAGGCTTTTGGAAACATATCCTGAAATGGTCCGAACCTGGAATAATATGCCGTTGTTTATTAAATATAATCCTTGCTACGTTCCAGTTCTTCGAAGACGCACCTGGCCTGAATTCACTATTGTCGTTAGAGACATTAAAGCCTGCGCAAAATGGTTAAATTATGTTTATCTAGCACCTCCACGAGGACCCCCCACGGTGAACTACATGATTTCTACAATCCGTCACTGGAGCATTCGGCTACGCAATAATCCCGATGTGATGGCCCAGATGTGTATGAAAATATTTGAATTAATGCTGATCACTTTCAGGACGTTTAAGAACATTAAGGACCCCCACTTCTCAGGAGCAGGCTTTGTGACAGGGAACCAGGATCTGGTGTACGATATGAGTACCACCCCATCAATTGAAGTAATATATGCTTGGCACGCCAGAATCAAGTACCTCCCAGCCTGCTTTAAACAGACATTTGAGGAGATGTTCATCACAGGATTCTGGGAATATCACTCCGAAATCTTTATACCCAGACCATCACATCTCCTCCAATTATTTGCTGTGGAGAGAACTATTCACTCAGAACAATTGAGGGTGCCTCATCCGGATGTTCCCGGACCTGTGAATTGGGATGATTTACTCACAGATCTAGCACGTGGCTTACGACTCGAAGAACACCACCTAGCCTCCGATGTCGTCCAATATTATATTCAAAAATCCTCTAGACAAGGGTCTGTCAGGGGCGACAGACGCGAGAGTGGGGGGGGTGTTGGCAGCAGTCAGGGAACCAAAGGAGCCACAAGACGAAGAGAGTCAGAGCGAAGGGACAGCACAAGCAGACATGGAAGTCAAAGAAGATCTGGCAAGTAGGCCACCTAAATTTTTCAGACATCAAGGAGTTGACACACAAGAAGAAAGAGCAAGTAGGGAGCTCAAAGGTATGTATGACAAATCAATAGAGAAAACCCCTACACAAATAGTGATTTTCATCACTAAAAACCATTGTAAATATCATTTCGTATTTTTGTAGCTCCATTTTGTGCAAGCCAAGGAGTCCTTGAGCTTGAGGAGCTTTAGAAGTATCTACCTGCCAATTTTCATATTTTTTAGATCTCGTTTGAGCCCTCGAATAAGCCCTGGAACCTAATTTTTAACTAGGCCGGACACTAGGTCTGAACAGGGCCAAAACCTAGTCAAAAACTATAAAAAGAGCTAGAGAGCTCATTTTTGAGGTTAGATTGTAATTGAAACGAACTTGTAAGAGCTTTTTGAAAGTAATCTAAGAACTCCATTGCTTCTCACTCTTTGTCTTGCCGTGTGTGCGCGTGTGTGTGTATGTGTGTGCATGTTTGTGTGCTTCTCACTCACGCACTTGTGCCTTCACTTGCTCGAGGTCTTCATACCATCCTCACGTCTTCCCGGATTGACATTAAAGGAGGTGCTACTCATCACTGAGCTACACGTTCCAAGGCTTTTGCCTACGCTTCTTCTCGGATTCGTTTTTCTTCTTCCTTGCGTTTCTTGGCAGTGTTGAGTCGATTTAGCATCTCTTCAGTCAGGGGTTCTTGATATAACTTGACTCTGCATCCGCTTATGTAGCTAGGGAGAACATCAACTTCTAAAGTGGCTAGTTGTACTGCCCCACTAGTTGAAATCCTATTTATGGTCATAGGTCCATAACCACGCTTCTCTAATTTTCTCGCATGTTGCTTCAACGTGTAAACTAAAACTAGGTCTCCTCCTTTCAATCCCTTATCCTTCACATGTTTATAAAAATATGCCTTTTGTCTTTTCTTAGCTGCATATATTCCTGCTACCGCTCTTAGTCTTGTCTCACCTAGTTGTTCCAAATCAAAAATCCTCGAAGAGAGTTCATGACCCGTCCACTCATGCTCCTATGCTACTTTCAATGTAGGTATCAAGAAGTCCAATGGTAGCACTGCATTTTGGACAAACACCATCTAAAAGGGTGTGGCTTGGAGTACTGTTTTATAGGCAACTCTGTATGCCCAGACAACATGGTGTAGCTGTTTGTCCCAATCAGAGCATTTATTATTCACTAATTTTGTCAATACATTGCATAGAATTTTATTTGTGCTTTCGGCTTGCCCATTAGCTTGTGGGTGATAAGGGGCAGACTTCTTATGTAGTACCAAGAATTCTTGGATAAGATTCTCAATAACTTCATTCAAGAAGTGAGTGCCTCTATCACTTACTAGCTCAATAGGTAGCCCGTATCTAGTGAACACATTCTCAAATAAGAACTTAGCGGTCGTCTGAGCATCATTCTTTGTCGTACCTTTTACCTCTACCCACTTGGTTAGATAGTCTGTGGCCACAATGATATATTCAGCATGTGAACCCTTAGCTGGAGGATTAATCGGACCAACAAAGTCTATTCCCCACTTAGAGAATGCACGTCCACCCATCATAGGTTTCAATGGAATCTCATCCTTACGGATAGGATACTGAGTTCGCTGACAAACATCACACCTCTTCACATAGGCATGTGCATCCATGTGAAGTGTTGGCCACCAAAGACCTGCAAATAGTATAGCCTTGATCACTCGATCTAGTCCAAAATGTCCTCCTACTACACCTTGGTGAGCAGTTTCCAAGATCTTAAGATACTCGCTCTCATGGACACATAATCTGAGGTAACCATCTTTACCATGTTTGTATAGATTATCACCAATGAGTGAGTAATCTAGGGCTTCTTGTTCTAAACTTCTTTTTCTAGCCAGAGTCATGTCTTGAGGGAATGTTTTCGTCCTCAGGAAGGCTACTAATGGTTCACTTCAATCTGGCACTAAAGACACTTGATAGAGAGTGGCATGCTCCACGAGTGGCTTAGTGCAACAGATCGGGCATTCTTTGCACAATTTATGGACATCAGCTTCCATAGTCGGCCAATGCACTCCGAGTCTCCTTAGTGTCTGTAGGGTTCGTTGCTTTGAGTGGTGTTGCTCTAATGCACCTACATGTGCTAATTGCAACCATTTAGCGTACTCATCCTCTTCCACACAACAAGCTAGGATCCCTTGATCTGTATGCTTGTACATACTTCCTGCCATGATCTGGTATTTTTGGGCCTTTACTATCTCCCTATCTTTAGTATTTATGACTGGATGTTTAGGCCCGTATGTCAATACTGGCACTAATGGCTTAGCCCATTGAGGTACAACTTCCAAATTAAATAAGTAAGCATCAAGAAGGTCATCTGATACTCGTTGTGGGGCCTCTCCAGATGTGAGTCTTGAGAGGTGGCCTGCTCTCAAATGAGTCTTCCCTTTCCTCACCACAACCTCAAAGTCATATTCCATCAGTAAGAGGAACCATCTTACTAATCTGCTTGTATTGCATGGCTTGTTTACCAAAATAATAGTGCTTGATGATCAGTAAAAATTTAAACTTGTTTGCAAGCAAATAGTGTCTAAACTTCTTAACCGCATATACCATGGCTAATCCTTTTCTCTCAGTAGTAGTATAATTCCGTTCAGCTGCATTTAACTGTCTACTAGCATATGCAATTGGAAGATCCATATTACCTTCACCAGTAGGTTGTGCGAGTACACATCCAATAGCATAATTGGATGCATGCATCTACATGAACATGAAAGGGCTTATTCCAATCTGGTGTGATCAAGATTGGTGCTAAACACAATCTTCTTTTGAGCTCGTTGAAGGAGTTTTCACATTCATCAGTCCACTCAAAGTTAGTCAAAAGTCCGTACAGAGGCTTGGCAATGATGGCGTACATGTGTATAAAGCGTCGGTAATAACCACAATGCCCCATGAAAGCTTGTACTTCCTTGACATTCTTTGGCCTAGTTAACTCTGCTATGGCTCTTACTTTCTCTTCATCAGTGGATATGCCATTCTTTGACACTATGTGTCCTAGAATCTTGCCTTACCTGACCATGAAAACAAACTTTTCTGGGTTCAAGCAGACTTGATATTCTCTACATTTGTCAAAGATTTTCCTGAGTTCTGGTATATGTGTCTGTCTAATGTTGGAATGAGCACAGAGATCATCAACATAGACCTCTAAGTTCTTCCTCAAGAACTCTTTAAATACATGGCACATCAATCTCTGGAAGGTCGCAGGAGCATTGGTAAGACCAAATGGCATTACTCGAAAGGCAAATATACCCCACTCTGTGGCAAAAGCAGTCTTATGCTGGTCCTCGAGAGCAATGGCTACCTGATTGTAGCCCGAGAATCCATCAAGGAAGCTGTACACTTCCTTGCCTGCTACTCTTTCTAAAAGGTGCTTAGTGATAGGAAGCAGATAGTTATCTCGAATAGTGGCTGCGTTAACCTTCTTCAAGTTAATGCACACACATAGCTTTACGTTCTTCTTGGGCACCACTACAATGGGGGATACCCACTCAGTGTGCTCAATTTCATAAATGAATCCAGCTTCCACTAAGCGATCTATCTCTTCTTTGATCTTAGCAGCGTAGTTATCGTTATAGGTGTATGCCTTTTGCTTAGAGGGTTTAGCGTCTGAGGTCATGGGAATTGTGTGTGAGCATATGTCTGGGTCAACACCCTTCAAGTCCTTGTAACTCCAAGCAAATACATCTCTGTATTCTCTTAGCAAAGCTATTAACACATGCTCTTCTTCCTCCGTCAGGTCATGCCCTATGTAAGTGCATCTTTCTTCTCCTTCTTCCATGGCTACAACTATTTTCTTGGTGGTTTCTTTGTTATCATAGGCCTCTCCTGATTGTGCCTCACGTTTAGGCATTCTTACCATGACTCTCCTATCGTCTATCTTATACTTTTTGAAATTTGCGGGGGCCTCAAACAAAGATTCCTCCTCTTCTCGTGTGACTTCTCTCTTCCTCCTCTTCTTGCCTTCACTCTTGGCAGTCACTTGTGTGGTTAACCTCACATCGTTTGTAAGCTCTTCGTGTCTCTGGGGTTGAAATTCTACTCCATAGAAATATTCTTCCTCTGATGCAAAAGGTGGGTCCATAATGATTGACTGTAGATTGGAGTCACTCGCATCTTCAAATGCATCAAGGCTAGGTTCGCACTCTTCGAGAACTTCATATCCCATGATTGGTTCTATTGAGAAGACTGAAATGTCATAGCCATCCTCATCACAGTGGGGTGTCCATTGTTCCTCATTGATGGCTATGTCCATTGGTGCTAAAATATTTGCCCAACCGTGAGGTTCAAATTCTTCATCAGGGAACACTACAAGTGCATAGGCTGGGTCTTGAATTGATCTATGTGTTTCTTTCGCACCTACCTCCCTGGCTTTTTCTCTCTTCTCTTCTTCTACTACTACTTTTCACATCCATAAGTGTGTGTCTTCATGCATCCATGAGGATCCTGATCCTATGGAATGCACTGACTCGGTATCATCTTTGGCTCTATGGATGGGGTTCCATTGAATGGGGGGTACATCCCTGTGAGAATAATCCTTGAGATTGAATTTGGTCGTAACACCTAAGTGTTGCAAATACAAGGAATTGGTTCCCCAATCCTGTACCACTTGCAACTGTCGCATAAATGGTCTCCCCAAAATCATCTCATAGGCCTGGTTTTTGCTAAAGTCACATATAGCAAATGTATGCTCAAACTCAACACCGCATGTAGTGAGAGTTATTCCTTCTAGCAAGCCTAAGGGTCTTTCTATGTGGCCATCAACCATCTGCAATTTCATCCTCGTGGGTTTGAGTGCTGGCTTGCCCCAACGCTTCCATAGTGAAGTGGTAGCAATTGCAACACCCGCACCAGAGTCCAAAATTGCCTTGGTTGTGTATCCTTGATGGGTGATGGGAAGATAGGTGTTTCCTTCTTCTCCTTCACTCATATCTCCTATCTTGTCTAGAGGAATTTCTGGCACTATTCTATGAGAACCTACTTGAGAACGAGGTTTAGTTACCTCTGGTACTTGTTTGGCTACATGTTTCCACAGTTCTGGCCTAACCTTGAGTAGCTCTTCTAAAGTGAGATTGCACTGCACTTTAGTGTTTTTCACTACCTCTGTGTTCCTAGGTATGACTGAGTCTTCGTTTCGTACCATAACCGTGGGTGCTCTCATACAAGTAGACTTTGTTTCCCATGGGCCTGTGAAGTGGGGTAATTCATGTAAAGAATTAGACTCAAAGTCTAATCTTTCCTGAGATTGGTTACTCTCCTGCTCTTCATAAATGGAAGGGATATCTTGTGGGAATTGATCATGTGCATCATCCACAAGTTCGATGGGAGGAGGGACTTCACTCTATTTAGCCCATTTCTCTTCTTGAAATTCTCGTAGGAATTTGGGTGAGTACCTATTCATAGAAGAGGATGTGTCAGGCTCTGTGGAGTTAGGCACATAGGCTTCCTGAGTGGGAAGGCTTAGCCTTTCACTTGGCATGCCCTTATTTTGAGAGGCGGGTTCCTTTTCTGATTGTGCAATTAGCCCCTCCAATCTTTCTAGCAGTCCATCAAAGTGCAATTGCGTCTTAGCTGAACTAGAGATGTTAAAGAGGCGACTGGCTTCAAACATGGTTTGATCCAATTCCACCATCTTAGCACAAATTTTGGTTCGTTCAAGCTCTAGTTCTGCTCTAGGGTAACACTTTTCATATCGGTTACGTTTGGCCCTTCTTGGATTCTGGCCTGATATGCTTTAAGCATCATATTTAGGTCCTCGGGAGTGGGATCCGCTAGGACTGATCCTACTCTAGGGGATGGTGGGGTCATATGAGGCGGGTTAGAAGGTGGTGGATTGGATGGAGATGGGAATGATGGTGGTGGAGTGGTGTGAGAGGGAGGTTGAGATGTAAGTTCAATTATCTTGGCTCTCGTTTCTCTTAGGCTTTCCTCGAGTTCGCTCATCTTCTTGGCCCATTGCCTTTTCATTCTTTCTCGGCTATCTCTCCAAGCTCTAGTCCTCTTCTTGGACATGCTCTCAGTTTCACTAACCTCAGCACTTTTTTCCTGGCCTAAACTTTGGTTCTGTTGCAAGGCTTGAGCTCTAGTGACCACTTGCACTAGTGCAATGGAAGTCACACTCCCTGTGGAGTCTACAACTAACCCAATAACGTTAATAGGAGTGATTTTTGGCATATTATTGGGATTCTTTGGGCAATCTCATAAGAGATGCTCCTTTCCACAATCTTGGCAAAAGCCCTGGATCGTTACTGGCTGGGGTTGTGTAGGTGCAGGCATGGGGCAATCACGAATGAGCTGATCTCCTTGACATCTATAGCATGGTCCTCTAGGGAATGTGGGTCGTGCCTGTCTAGGTTGAGGTCTAGAGTTGGGGTTTGCGTACATGACATTTGCGTAATCTAGCTCCCAACTAGGTTCACTCGGTTCTTCACTATAGTAGGACTCACCATGTTCAAGAGACTGCATGTAATAAGCATGGGGGCTATCAATATGTGTAGAATCAAAGCTATGGTCACTGGGGTCACTTTCCGAAAGTAATGGAGTTACTGGGACTATAGCTCTGTTCAAATTTTCTTCTGCAGCTGCATACTTTACCAGAATCACATTAGCTGGAGCAGGAGGCTGTTGGGCTAGCACTGGTTGAGGTCTTTGCTAGGGCTGATATTGTGGTTGGTAGGTTTGTTGAGGCCTAGTATACTGTTGTGGTGGGTATTGGTTCTGGTATCTTCCTGGTTGAGGGTATGGTTGTGGGTACGTCTGCCTAACTGCTTGCTTATTGTAGGGGCAATCTTGCGCGGTGTGATTGGTGTACCTCCGTTCTATGGTGCAGTACTGGCTACTAGGATTCACTTGGGGTTGAGCCATAATGGGACATACGTTTGCCATATGGTCACCACCGCAAGTATAACATCTCTTTACTGGGGCAAATCTTGGGATTTGTTTGCTAGAGACACCTAGTTTTTGAGCTACCTTCTCTGCGAGTTCCTCAATAGATGTGGATTCCGTGGAAGAGAGGCTAGTAGAACTATCTGAATCTTTGTAGATTTTGGAAAGCTCTAATTCCTCTCCTAGGTTATCCTCAATATCAATGCACATGCGTACACATTCTTCTATGGTCCTAGGGTCCTTCAAATACACGTATGATCTCAATTTGGTACTTAGCAATCCATCCAAGAATAAAGCCACTTGTTTGGCTGGAGTGGGTAACTCAGGAACAGGACATCTCTCTAGATATTGTCTAAATCTTCTTCTTGCAAGTCTTACGGTCTCTTGAGGGGTCTGATTGAAGCTATGAATCAGTGAGGAAGTGTTATGCCTTATGCCACTTTTGGAAAATTCAGTAATGAATGCCTCCAGAAGTTGGTCTATGTTCCTGAAGTGTCCCTCATTCAGTGGTTGAAACCACGTAAGGGTTGTGTTCCTTAGGGTTAGACCAAAGGCATTGTATTGTGTGAACAGGTCCTCAACTTATTCAGCTCTCAATACTTGCCTAAACTCAGCCACATGATCATATGGGTCTCCCATGGCATCGAAGTAATTCTTCGTGGACTTAACCAGCTGTGTAGGTCTCAAGGTTCTGGTGTGTTCCCTCGGCCTTGGCAAAGGAAAATCATCAGCATTTCTTAGGTTCCTTGGAACTCTAGTTCTCTCTGTTTCTTCTCTATCCGTCTCTGCTCGCGTTCGTTCTCTTCCTATTGGGTTGGAAAAGCTTACCTTAGGTCTATCTCTACTTCTGTCCCTTTGAGCTCCATGAGCTTGAGATGTTCCCGCTCCTTGGTGGCCAAAAGAGATATTAGATCTTGGTTGAGGAAAAATAGATTCTCCCTTCCAAGTGTAGGCATGTCTACCGTGCTTTGTGACCACAAATATTCTTTCCGAAGTGTTGTCTAAGTAGGTCACTTTTTCTGGGCTATCAGGATCTTTGAGCTCATAGATCATGATTGTCCCTACCTCCTTCAGTGGATTAGGCTTATACCTCCAAAAGGCTTCATCGGTCTCTCGGTTTAAGAGCAGATCTATACTTTTATTGTCTTGGGGAATCCACTCTGGCGTGATAATTCTAGTAAGAAATGATTAGCCTCGAGGTGTTTTAGGCTCTCCACTTAAGTTCCCTTGCTCTAAGTCACCTATTTCTGTCTCGAGGATCACATTCCCGAATTTGTTTGTCCTATCTGGGTGGCTGGTGACTACGTATATGGTTCCTTCTTTGTCCAAGTAAGCTCCATTTTCAAATTTGACTGCTGGACATTCTAGTCCAATGGGTTGATCTGGGTTTTTGATCTGGACCACAGATCTTCCTAGGCCGTCCTCATAGATGCTAGCATCTAATCGGTTGGTCCTAAGGTATTCGAGCTGTGTCTTGTAGGGGCCTTCTACCCTGTGTAAATATGGCACACTTGAACTCCCTGTGGGTCTCTCCATACCCTGAGACATCTCAGACTCGCTAGTTTCAAAGCTAGGGTAGTGCGAATGATAGCTCAACTGCTAGGCCTAAGACCTAGTAGTATGATTGACACTAGCCTTTGAAGACCTCAGAATCTGTCTATCTCTCCCTAGGTGTCGTCCTAATCTAAGGTTCATATGCTTATCTGAGCAATCCCAATTTTTACCTAAGGTACAACCTCGTTGGCGATCAATTTGTATAAGTCACTTGGTTCGTTTTAGTTGATTATCGTGTTTATGGTCTTGTTAGATATCACGTTGTTAGGAATACTTAAGTTAATTTCCGCACTTTAAGTTGTTCGTACCACGTTAAATTCTTTTCCCTTAAAGTTATTGGTCACACACAGGTTATCTCTTGACTTGAACTTGATTTCTTAGATAGTCTTTGAGTTGTCTTATGCCTAACTTTGCCCTGACTTACTTCTAGCACTGCTCGCGTATAGCCTAAGTTAGGAATTGACAAAGGGAGTTGAGAGTATTCCAACCTCACTTGCAGATCCCTTGATCTTTGGTGCTCAAGAACCCCGTTCTCAAGCTTGCGGAATGCCTTCTAATGCTCTCAGTGGACCTGTAACAATCCCAAAGTTAGCTCAAGACTTAGATTCAAATGACTTAACACATCACCTCCATTCATGCAATTTAGATATCAGATTGTTCTTTGGCTTTATGAAAAACAATCCCCAAGATCCCTCAGTTGTCTTCCCCCTAGGTATGGTCACTTTAAAAATACTATATCTAATAATCCTGATATTAATTTTACTCTAACCAATGGAAGTTTTGGTTGTACTCCCCATGAGCTTTCCAATAAAACAAAAATCACAGCAAACGGATTTCGTATGAGAAAGTTATGCTAGTTTAGGGTTCTAGGGCTAAAACAGGGTTCAAACAGGATGACAGACAAACAGGGTCTTCTCAAACTCTTTGCTTATGGCCTCCCTATGTGCTCTAGAGTCCAATATTCATGCCCAAAATTATCCAAATTCTTCAAATTAAAAAACCCTAAAAAATAGGCCGAAAATGGCTGTCAATCGCGATTGACTAGGCTGTCAATCGCGATGGACAAAGCTGTCCGTCGTGGCCTGTCAGTCGCGATGGACATGTGTCAATCGCGATTGATGGGTGTCAATCGCGATGGACAGGGGTATCGGTCGCGATGGACTGCTGTCGGTCGCCATGGACTGCTGTCGATCGCGATGGACTGCTGTCGATCGCGATTGAGTGCCAGTCCGTCGTGAGGTGTCAATCGCGATGGATGGAATTTTTCGGATTTTTTCGTGTTTATGTGTTGATCGAGCCTCTATACGTCGCGATGGTCAAGAATCTCGTCAAAATGGGGTGTCAATCGCGATTTTTTTGTCGGTCGCGATGGACAAGGGTGTCCATCGCGATGGACACGTGTCCGTCGGGGTCTGTCAATCGCGATGGATAGATTGTCCATCGCGATGGACACTGTCAATCGCAATTGATGCTGTCAATCGTGATGGACAGCAAAAATGCAAATTTTTAAAATTTTTTTGTGGATTTGTGATGTGCAAGGTCTCTAGTCTACTATGGTGCACTTAGTTTTACCAAAAGATGAGATTTTCTGTCAATCGCGATCGGCAAAGGTCTGCAACACAGAGACAGGACCGAGCTTTTCCGTACCTGCACGATGTACTGGAGATGATGGAACAACCAATACCTGCAAGAAAACTCAAGAAGACATGCAAAAGCAGCACACACAAACAGCTCTCTCGCTCTCTCTCACAAGTGGAATGAGGAAAATGAAAGGAGGAAGGAGATAAGATCCAAAAACTGAAATTTTTGCGATGATGGAGATGGAGGTGGGAGATGGTGAGGATGATGATGGTGATGATGATGGTGAAGTAAAAAAGAGAAAAGTAAGAAAAATAAAGAAATTACCTACAACGCCAACGTCACAACTCTACGTCTTACCATCACACGCTCGTCCTCAAAGCTCGATCCTCGACAACAGTGCCAAAATTTGGTGTAGCTCAGTGATGAGTAGCACCTCCTTTAATGTCAATCCGGGAAGACGTGAGGATGGTGTGGAGACCTCGAACAAGTGATGGCACAAGTGCGTGAGTGAGAAGCACACTAACATGCACACACATACACACACACACACGTGCACACACGGCAAGACAAAGAGAAAGACAATGGAGTTCTTTCAGATTAGTTCCAAAATGCTCATACAAGTTCAAATCTATTACAAGCTAACCTCAAAAATGAGCTCTCTAGCTCTATTTATAGTTTTTGACTAGGTTTTGGCCCTGTCCAGACCTAGTGTCCGGCCTAGTTAAAAATTAGGTTCTAGGGCCTATTTGAGGGCTCGAACGGAGTCTAAAAATTATGAAAATTGATATGTAGGTACTTCTAATGCTCCTCAAGCTCAAGCACTCCTTGGCTTGCACAAAATGGAGCTACAAAAGGTGGGATGGTATTTACAATGATTGTTAGTGATGAGAATCATGTTGATGATGCGACAAAGGCTCGAACCTTGTCAACCCTACGGAATTCGCCGCGCCATCGAAAAGTTGGCTAAGCTAGAGTGATATTAGAACACCTCTATAATCAGTAGTAGATTAGCAAAGTTACTGTCACTCAAACATATAAGACTGTGTTTTGAGTTTACTGAAAAATTCCAGTAGAATTTCACCGAACTGTCACCGGACAGTCACCGTAATTACACCGGAATGTTACCGGAATCAACCGCAATTCAGTTTGTAATTACTTCAAGTATATAAGGAAGTGATGCGTGAACTTCCTTCATTGAATGAACTCTTTCTGAAGTTTAAGGAAAAAACTTCACCAGTTCAGAATGCCTTTTTTTGGTCAGACTTTGTACTGTGTGTACATATCCATTTCACCGAAATCTTTGATGAACTGATAGTAGAGATGTCTAGCTACAAGATAAGCTATCTGTTTGTTATTGATCTTTGGAGTTGTCCTCTCCAATCATTTAGCATAAAGAATCAACAAGACATCTTTATTTTGTCAATCCTGGAAGTATTCTTGAGACCACAGCCCCTTCAAGATAATAGAATCCAAGAAATAAGAGAATAATGGCTGGATTTCTGAGAATAGTGAAGATGAAGAGGAATTTCTAGGGTTTGGATTATCTTGAGCAAATCTCCACCATTTTCTACAATCTTGGTGTCTATTGCATGCTATTTTATCAGCAGAACACAATTATGAAGTCAAAATAAAAAAATATCACCTGTATCATATAAACGAGACAATCGTGATTCTGTGCAATCAGACGATTTTCAGCTCCAGCACCATTCTTCATCAACTCATCACTCAACACAACAGTATTCAGCTCTCTTCATACACATTCAACAGATTTACACAATAGAAGCTCACAAATCTCCATGGATACACATGAATAAGACTCACAAATCTAAGAAACCACACAAAAGAGGAGAAAACACGATTTTCAGCAGAAAACTCCTTCTCTATTCACTTTGATAGCATGTAAACAAATGATTAACCAATCCCCTCATAATAGAGGAAATTAGCTTATATACATTTTCAAGTGTCCCTTTTCACACTTGAATTTTGGTCCTTTCCTCTATTATTCTAAAAATATGCTATCTAGGAGTTTCCAAAAATTCTAGAAAAAATACATAAGATTCTATTCTACATAAGGAAGACTCTTCCTTATTTTTACAACACTTGCATAAATATTTTTACAAATTTCTATCATTTTACAATTATTTTCCTTCAAAAAGGTTTCTAAAAATGCATCTTCCAACATCCTTCCCCTCCTAAGCCTTTCGGCTCGTGACGAAAGATCTTCCTGCTCTTCTGCACTGATCACTTTTCTTCATTTCTTCTTTCTTTGATATACTTGTGACAACAAATCATGACTTTTTCTTTCTGTAATATTTAAATTATTGACCATCTCAAATAATGCCTTTCTCCATTGTACTGCAGCTTCTGGTTTATCTATGAAATCCTTTTTCAAGTACTCTGTATAGGCAACTTCATATGCTGTAAGTCTGGACTTTGTAACAACTGATAGATTTCCAAAAATCTCTGACTCTCTTTCAAAAAACCCGTAATCAAAGGCATCTTCAAAAATTTGCAGGTAATGACTGCCCAAAAATATTACTCTACTGTAATAGGCCATTAAGCAGATTCTGTCAGGTGCTTCACTCAAATCAAATAATAATGCATCTATTGGAGAATTAAAGCCGATATAATTCAGTGTTCTGATATCTGTGTCGGTATAAGTTTCTATACAGGCCAAAATTAATCTCATTATTCTTATAAGTAAAATGCAAGCAGGGTCATTGACATCTTTGTATGTAGTTATCACAGACTCAGCAGTATTCACCATGTAACTCTTGGTAGGCCATGTGCCTGCCTTTGGACCTACTACTTTCGGGAAATTCAACCACTTAGGTGGAATTTGACCTTCTCTTCTTCTATCCCAAAAAGTTGTCCATTCTCTCCTTCGTGCCACTGGACAGTAAGCTGGATTGATCTTTAAATGAAGAGGTGCCTCTTTCCAGATTTTCCTACACTCTTTGTTGGCATCCAACCATTTATTTCTCCACTTAGGATTGGCTCTTTCAAATAGTTCTTTAGTCACATTGATGTCCTCTTCATACTCAAGGTATTTGTTTGGAGATAGCCCAACTCTGGCCAACTGATAATTCTTTATACTCTCCATAATCATACATATCGGTATTCCCAATCCATCTCCGGCCCAGTGATGCTGATCTGGATTGATTCCCTTATTTAATGCAAATGTAACAATTTGTTCTTCATACTCATCATGCATCTTCCTGATGAACTCCATTCTGGAATCTCTACTTGTCAGCAATTTTTGTACAAAATCTTCTCAATATTCTCCTTCTAATCTTTTATCTGCTGGTTCATTGTCATGTTGTATTCCCTCAGTATTTTCAACCCCATATTCTGCTGCATATGTGGTTTCCACATGTGTTTCTTCCTGGATTTTTGGCTTATCTAATTTTTTCTGTAATTCTTCTATCATCATCATCAGACTTCCATTCTGTTGTGCCCATAGGTCTCTTTCTTTTTTCCATTCATTCTGTTCCTTTTCTCTCTTTGTCTGCCAATCACTTCTTTCCTTTTCCATATCCATGTATAGCTTATTATACCCTCTCATAGATGTAGCACCATGTGTACTAGCCTGCTTTTCTAATTCCTGAGCTTCTTTCAATTCTCTTTGTAATCTCTGAATCTCTTTATGTAATCCTTCCTTTTCTTCCTCTATTATTTGGCATGTCTGACTTTCCTCCTTTAAATGCCCTTCCTCCAATAGCAGCTTATTGATTTCTTCATTAGCTTTGGTCAAAATTTGATAGGAAGTTTGCAGAGTTCTATATCTTCCCTCAATCTTTCTCAACTCTTTTTCCAATTTAGTGTTCTGCTCTGTTAGTTGTACACTCTTCTCTTCTAAGTATTGAATCTTATTTTGCTTCTGTACTTCTAGCTCTTCCAAAGCAATTATTTTACTGGAAAACTCCTCATTTTTCTCTTGCACCTTCCTTAGTTGCTCTGCCATCTGCTCCTTCTCCCTTTTATGCTCTTTAATAATCATACTACCTTTTTCAAATTCTGGCTCTGCTACCATCCCTGAAAGATCATGTTCCGGCTAGAGGGTCTGAACTGTTCAATGTTATTCATAATGAGTTGACATGTTGATCTTATACTCTTTGGTATTCTTTCCAATCCTCCTTCCATTGTTATTTGTTTGGTTTGTAGCTGGTTGTCCTCTTTGCTTTCACTCTCCTCTTCCTCTTCTCCTTCATATTCTATAATCTTGGCCTTGTTCTCTTCATTACTTGGATGAGTGTCCAATGTTTCTGAATCTGCCATGTCTTCTTGAACACCTGAATTCTTTTGCTCTAATACATCTGAGATCAGCTTTATTTCCTGTACCTTTTCTTTCTCCAATACCTGTTGAGTCTCTTCAGAAAGGTATCCTTCCTTTGTTTGCATCTCCTTTTCCTGGCTTAGAGTTTCTTGAAACAGGTTATATTCAATTTTCTTACCAGAGTTTTCCTGACATTCACCTGCCTGTTCTTGCTGTCTTTCCTTTTCCTGGGCTAGAACTGATTCAGTTACTTCCAAATCTTTCACCTGATTATTACTTCTTTCCTCTTTGTGTTCTTCTTCCTGTTCATCAATGTTCATGAGGTCCATTGCTACCTCTTGTTCTTGATCCTCATTGGATGTAAATTCCTCATTGTTCTTCAAATCATGCAACACATCCTTTATACTTTGAATGATCTCTTTTTCCACTACTTTCCCTGTGACTTCTTGAACATTGCCTTTCTCAAATATTTCCCCTGCTTCCTGTAGTGAATGTTGATCTGTGCCTTTTTGTTTTATGACTGAGCTGCTCACTTGTGCCTTCTTGGCTATTTCTTCTATGCTCTCTTCTAGTTTGAAGTAGGTTTGTGAGGGTTTTGTCCATAGGGATTCCATCCTAGCATGCACTAGTCCACAACTAACTTCTTCCCTTATCTCAGTTGCCTGTTCTAACATAGCTACTTTTCCCTTCATCAACCTTCTTTCTTCTTCAATACTAAGCTGTTTTCCTGTTTGTTCCTGAATTGGCTTCTCCTGAGACTTCTTCTTCAATTCCTCAGGTGTTTTTTTGTTTTTTTTTTTGTTTTTGTTTTTTTTTTTTTTGGTTCCTTCCCCTCCTAAGCCTTTCGGCTCCTGACGAAAGATCTTCTTGCTCTTCTGCACTGATCACTTTTCTTCATTTCTTCTTTCTTTGATATACTTGTGACAGCAAATCATGACTTTTTCTTTCTGTAATATTTAAATTATTGACCATCTCAAATAATGCCTTTCTCCATTGTATTGTAGCTTCTGGTTTATCTATGACATCCTTTCTCAAGTACTCTTTATAGGCAGCTTCATATGCTGTAAGTCTGGACTTTGTAACAACTGATAGATTTCCAAAAATCTCTGACTCTCTTTCAAAAAACCCGTAATCAAAGGCATCTTCAAAAATTTGCAGGTAATGACTACTCAAAAATATTACTCTACTGTAATAGGCCATTAAGCAGTTTCTGTCAGGTGTTTCACTCAAATCAAATAATAATGCATCTGTTGGAGAATTAAAGCCAATATAATTCAGTGTTCTGATGTCTGTGTCGGTATAAGTTTCTATACAGGCCAAAATTAATCTCATTATTCTTATACGTAAAATGCAAGCAGGGTCATTGACATCTTTGTATGTAGTTATCACAGACTCAGCAGTATTCACCATGTAACTCTTGGTAGGCCATGTGCCTGCCTTTGGACCGGCTACTTTCGTGTTAGCATCTCTTTTTCGTGGCTTAGAGTTTCCTGAAACAGGTTATATTCAGTTTTCTTACCAGAGTTTTCCTGACATTCACCTGCTTGTTCTTCCTATCTTTCCTTTTCTTGGGCTAGAACTGATTCAGTTACTTCCAAATCTTTCACCTGATTATTACTTCTTTCCTCTTTGTGTTCTTTTTCCTGTTCATCAATGTTCATGAGGTCCATTGCTACCTCTTGTTCTTGATCCTCATTGGATGTAAATTCCTCATTGTTCTTCAAATCATGCAGCACATCCTTTATACTCTGAATGATCTCTTTTTCCACTACTTTCCTTGTGACTTCTTGAACATTGCCTTTCTCAAATATTTCCCCTTTGATCTGTGCCTTTTTGTTTTATGACTGAGCTGCTCACTTGTGCCTTCTTGACTATTTCTTCTATGCTCTCTTCTAGTTTGAAGTAGGTTTGTGAGGGTTTTGTCCATAGGGATTCCATCCCAGCATGCACTAGTCCACAACTAACTTCTTCCCTTATCTCAGTTGCCTGTTCTAACATAGCTGCTTTTCCCTTCATCAACCTTCTTTCTTCTTAAATACTAAGTTGTTTTCTTGTTTGTTCTTGAATTGGCTTCTCTTGAGACTTCTTCTTCAATTCCTCAGGTGTTTTTTGTTTCTCAGAAGCCTGTGTAATGACATTAGGAGTATTTGGTATTGAAAAATTTAGACATTTTAACAGAAAGCTCTCAATGTCACTTTCAAAATCAGATGAAAAGTGCGAGGGTCCTCCTTTTTCTGGTTCTGTGGGTCTTGATACCTCTTCCACCATGGATGGCTTCTGTGTTTCTTCCATGATTACTTCCTCCCTCTCTTTGGTGACAATAGTTTCAACTATGGATTTGCCCTTCCCTTTCTTGGTCAATTTCTTCTTTTGTACTGGTTTCCTTGGAACCTTCGTTTTCACCACAACAGTGGTTCTGGTCTCTGGAGGTCCTTGCAATTCCTTAAAATAGGCCAGCAACTCAACTTCTTTCCTGACAAACACCTCCTCAGTTTCAGCTGTCATCATTTGATCATGGAGTGCTTCATAGTGCTCCACCTCCTCCTGAATCCAATCTGTAGCTTTGCATGAATAGTCTTCCATCATTTTTTGATATTGAGCCTCATACATAGCTCTTTTGTTATTTCCCTGGGTTAAATAAGTGTACAATTGCTCTTTGCTTGTTTGGGGTGGATGAGGTTCACTAGAGGATTGAACCTGTTTCTGTGCCTCCTCATGTTCCTCTTTTGTGGCTTCCTCCATTTCTAGTTCCACTTTCCTTGGGTCCAACCTTCTTTTCTTTACAGGAATAACTTCCTTAGATATCATTTTCCTTTTCATACCTGTTCCCCTCATGTGCCTTCTGTTTCCCTTTCAGTCATTTTCCTTGGAGGACTCGTGATTCCAGCCATAAGACTTCTGAAATACTGTGCCTCTGGAACCAATTTCAATTGATCTTCCATCCCTAGAACATGATAAATGATTCTTGTTAAGAAGTGGGCTCCATTCATGAACTTCTTCTGTTCCCAGTGTTTTGCTGCTTCTTTCAGCTGTTCATGGATGTATGGTGAGACATCCATTACTCCAAAACGTTTGGTTCTATCCTTGTTGTTGAACATTAATAATGTCACTGACTTATGCGGCATGGTATACCTTGGTAATTTTGGAAAACAAAAGTACTGTAAAAACATCCTTACGGCATATTCTTCATTCTCCCTTCCTTTAAAGTCAGTGAATTTTGTATATCCTGTGTAAGTTTCCTTATTCTTTTTGACAAAACTCGGGTCAAGTTTGGTTCCCATTGTGTAGAATTGCAGTGCTGCTCTGATATGTTCTGCCTTGATAGTGATACCTACATCCTGATTATCCTTGTTTTTGACTTTGCATCTGAAATAGGCATCATTCCCTCTTCCTATTTCTGTCAAACTGTTCATTACTTGTGATACCCTCTCAAAGTCAATGAAAAAGATGGACTCCTCCAATATTCTGTGCAGTCCTACTGCCTTCCATCTTTTCATATTGATTGCCACTCTTTGGAACCTGTAGAACTCCTGGCACAACATTGTATATTTATACCCTCCTACTCCCACTGTGAATATGTGATGACCGATGATGTTTAGGGTCTCCTTAAGTTCCTTTACCATCTTCTCAGCCTCTGGAATTTCTGGTTCTTCTTCTGACTCTAGGTCCACCTGTTCCTCCACAGCCTCACTATCCAGAAACCAATGGCCTCTTGATAGCACAACTCATTCTGATTAGCACGCTTAACATATAAGGTGCTTTCAGTTGGACTGTTCTCAAAACCATGTGCAACCAGATAGGCATGTATCTTCTCATACCAAGCACGTGGTGCTTGCTTTAAACCATATAATGCCTTCCTTAGCCTGCACACTTGGTTTTCATGCCCTTTCTTCACAAAGCCACGGGGCTGAAAAACATACAATGAATTGGCAGCTCCTTTGTATTCACCATTTTCTGAGGAAAGTAAAATACACAAAGAAAAACTCTACCCACATAAGTTATAAGAAATCATATAGTAATATGTAGGGATTTATTTTTAGATGTCATGACATAAGAATGAAAATAAAATCCAAAATAAATTCCACTTCTCCAGGAAAGACTCAAAAAGTGATCATCACATGATCATCACAGGTGTAGCAAGATGTCTAGTGCAGTCCCTTTTCCTAACCACTCTTTTGGAAAAACAAATCATTTATCAAATGATAGAAAACAAAAAAATTAACTAAAAAACTAACTAACAAAAAATAAAAAATAATTAAAAAAAATAAAATTATAAATAGATCTCTACTATTCTTCTACCTATATCTTGCTTTGTGACATATGATTTTTGTAAAAAACAACAGAAAATAAACAATTTTTCTCAATTTTTCTTTCCCTCTTTTTTTCAATAATGATTTTTTTCTCTTTTTTTTTTCAGCAATGATTTTTTTCTCTTCTCTTTTTTTCAACAATGAGTTTTTTCTCTCTCTTCTTTTCAAATACTTTCTTCTATTTCTTTTCTTTTTTCATTTTCATTTTTTTCATAATAATTTTTTTCTTTCTTTTCTTCCCCTCCTAATTCTCTTTTTAGAAAAGAAAATAGGTCTAATATGTATTTTTTCATAATTTTTATGATTTTCTAGATATAGGTCAAATCTGGATGATCTTTCTTCCACTGGAACAATGCTGATTTTTTAACCCAATACTTCCTGACTCCACTTGGTCTGGTTCCCAGCAAACAACCATTCCCTTTGGATAAGCATTTTGTAGGAGTTTTTGGTCTCCATATCCATTTTGTCCTTGATTCCTGCTTTAATGAGGAGACCTGTTGTAGACTTTGATTCCATGTGCTTTTTGCTCTAATGCTTTGATTCTTTGGACCATGCCATGATTGCCATCTTCTTCCTATCTCTCCATCCTTCTTTGTTCCTCCAATCTTTTGCTGGTTTTGATTATATGAAGCTTGATCATTTAATATTTGTATTGGTAATGTCTGTATATCCTCAAATGCAAAAGTGAATCCTTCAAAGTGTATATCATGCACATCTGTTGGAATTTCCTGTTTTTCATTACTCAATAGAAATATAAAAAACCTTTTGTCATTTATGTTCAATTTAAGCTCCATTTTTTCAAAATCCAAGATCACTTTACCTTGTTGAAGCCATGGTTGACCTAAAATCACTTTTTCAATCATCAGATTATCTGGCCATTCTTCACAGTCTATTTTCATATAATCTTCATTAAACTTTACTTCAATATTGTAAAAAACAACAGAAAATAAACAATTTTTCTCAATTTTTCTTTCTCTTTTTTTCCAACAATGATTTTTTTCTCTCTCTCTTTTTTTTTTCAGCAGTGATTTTTTTGTCTTCTCTTTTTTTTCCAAATACTTTTTTCTATTTCTTTTCTTTTTTCATTTTCATTTTTTTTCATAATAATTTTTTTCTTTCTTTTCTTCCCCTCCTGAGTGATCATGATCTTTTTAGTTTCTTCCTCATTATCATAAGCCTCTCCTTTCTTCTTTTCCCTCTTTGGTTTCCTTCTAAGAAGTAATCTATTTTCCACTTCATAAGTCTTGAAATTTTCTGGTACATCAAATTGTTGATCTTTGTTCACTTCCCTTGTCTTCTTCTCATTATCCTTGTTTTCTTCTATTTCCTTGTGTTTATTTTTCTTGTACTTACCTGAGATTTTATCCTTAATAGCATCCTCAGCTTTTACTTCCTCCAAAAATTGTGTCTTTCCTTTTTCTAATATAATTTCTTCTTCTATGTCCTCTTCTGTTCTGGATACCTTTATCATTTGTATTCCAATGTGAAAAATATCATTTCCTTCTTCATTTTGAAATTGCACACCTACATATTCATCACTGGCTAGATCCATGGTAGCCAAGATTTGATTCCACCCATAGGGCTCAAATTCCTCATCCTTGAATTGTTTAGGTACATAATTCTCATCATGTAACCCTCTTTCTTCCACACAATCCTCTCTTCTTAATCTTCTTTTCCTATTGGTCAGATTTCTTATCATATTGCACTTCCATACTGATGATTCAGCTTCATCCTGGTCCTCCATTTCTGATTCCTCACTCAACTCTTGATTATGATGAACTTTATACCATTCTTGAGGGGATATGTCACAGTAGTGCCAAAAAATGTTTGTTATTGATCTTTGGAGTTGTCCTCTCCAATCATTTAGCATAAAGAATCAACAAGACATCTTTATTTTGTCAATCCTGGAAGTATTCTTGAGACCACAGCCCCTTCAAGATAATAGAATCCAAGAAATAAGAGAATAATGGCTGGATTTCTAAGAATAGTGAAGATGAAGAGGAATTTCTAGGGTTTGGATTATCTTGAGCAAATCTCCACCATTTTCTACAATCTTGGTGTCTATTGCATGCTATTTTATCAGCAGAACACAATTATGAAGTCAAAATCAAAAAATATCACCTGTATCATACAGACGAGACAATCGTGATTCTGTGCAAACAGACGATTTTCAGCTCCAACACCATTCTTCATCAACTCATCACTCAACACAACAGTATTCAGCTCTCTTCATACACATTCAACAGATTTACACAATAGAAGCTCACAAATCTCCATGGATACACATGAATAAGACTCACAAATCTAAGAAACCACACAAAAGAGGAGAAAACATGATTTTCAGCAGAAAACTCCTTCTCTATTCACTTTGATAGCATGTAAACAAATGATTAACCAATCCCCTCATAATAGAGGAAATTAGCTTATATACATTTTCAAGTGTCCCTTTTCACACTTGAATTTTGGTCCTTTCCTCTATTATTCTAAAAATATGCTATCTAGGAGTTTCCAAAAATTCTAGAAAAAATACATAAGATTCTATTCTACATAAGGAAGACTCTTCCTTATTTTTACAACAGTTGCATAAATATTTTTACAAATTTCTATCATTTTACAATTATTTTCCTTCAAAAAGGTTTCTAAAAATGCATCTTCCAACACTATCTCTCATACAAAGCTTTAATTTATTCTGCGAGATATACTTCGTTGTTCTATCGGAAAACACGTTTACTGAGAAAACTGTAACTGACCGAAAAGTACGTTTACTGAGAAAACTGTAACTGACCAAAAAATATGTTTACTAAGAGAGTACCGAAAAACACGTTTACTGAAAGAACTGTAACTGTTAATTGACTTTATACCGTAACATGAAAATACTCAGATTTCTTCACATACGAAGAATGCGTGCAAGCTTCCACATGAACATGTGTTTTCTATTAGAGAAGATGTGTACAAAACTAGCTTGGCCTCTTCTTGCTCAAGCTATGGAAACTCTCCTATACTGAGTAGTTTCTCCTTACCATCTCTCTCAGATGAATACCTGACATTTCAGGTTTCTGTTATTCATCTTTACATACGCAATCTCTGCCGTCTTCTAGACCTATTCTTGATCTCTATATGCGCTCTATTTGCATTACACGCTCTTCTCACGCACGCTCTTGCTCACTCTCTTTTTCTGTTCTCGTCTCTCTTTATATACAGTTTTGATCCGGTGTAACAAACTATAACAAACTCTAATTCTAGAAGTTTCTACGCTGTACATTACAGTCGTGAATTTGTCCCTTCACTAAGGCTTTGATTTTCTGAATAGTTTGATTCTGCTTCTCTTTATCTTTCTTTATCTTTCTTTATCTTTATGTATGTCTGTATGTCAAATTCGTGAGTGATTCTTCAACAGCTCCCCCTCAATCACTAATTTGACTCTTCCTGTCTTTCATATATTTTTCTTTCTTTTATACCTGCCATTTCTTTGAATCTGCTTGTCTTTGTTCCATCCAAGCTCTTTGTCAAAATATCTGCAATCTGATCTTTTGTCGGAGTGTATACAATTTCTAGCTCCTTCTCCATCACCTTTTCCCTCAGGAAATGATACTGAATCTCTATGTGCTTTGTTCTTGCATGAAATACTAGATTTGCTGCAAGATACAACGAGCTCATATTATCTCCATGTATGATAGGTATACCTTGATCAATACCCATGCTTTTGAACAAGGTCTGTATCCATATCACTTCTTTTGCTGCTTCTACAAGTCCTTTATATTCGGCTTCCGTTGATGATAGAGCCACTGTGTGTTGTTTCTTCGAACACCAGCTCACTAGCTTATCTCCTAGGTATATCATATACCCATGTGTTGATCTTCTGTCATCTTGACTTCCTGCCCAGTCTGAGTCACTGAATGCTCTCAACTTTATATCTGACGTAAAAGGATAATATAATCCTTCCTTTATAGTTCTTTTGATATATCTAAGAACTCTTTGTCCTGCAACCCAATGTTGATCCTTCGGACAATGCATGAACTGTGAGAGAACTCCCACTGCATAACTGAGATCCGGTCTTGTTAGCGTAGCATAAATTAGGCTTCCTACTAACTATTAATACTTTCTCATATCTTTAAACTCTGCACCATCATATTTACAGAGTTTATGATTTATTTCAAGCGGTGTTGAAGCTTCTCTGTAGTTCTCCATATTAAACTTCTTCAGTAAGTTTAGGAGATACCTTTCTTGTGAAACATATACACCATGATCTGTGTATGTGATTTCCATTCCAAGAAAGTATGATAACTTTCCTAGATCACTAATCTTAAACTCCTTTTCAAGTAATCTCTTTACTTCTTTAATTTCTTCATTTGAGGTACCTGTGATTATAATGTCATCTACATAAATACAAATGTAGATCATACCTTCTTCTGTTTTCTTGATGAGTAGACTTGCATCTGCCTTCGAACTTTGGTATCCAAGTTCATTGAGATATTTCACAAGTCTGTAATTCCAAGCTCTTGGAGCTTGTTTCAACCCATAAAGTGCTTTTCTTAATCTGCAAACAAAATTTGGGTATCTAGAACTTACAAAACCTTCAGGTTGTTCCATATAGACTTCATCTGATATATATCCATTCAGAAATGCATTCTTTATATCTAGCTGACTTAGCTTCCATCCTTTTGATGCTGCTGTAGCAATCACTATCCTTATGGTTGACATCTTTGCCACCTGACTAAACATCTCATCATAATCTATGCCATGCGTCTGAGCATAGCCCTTGATAACAAGTCTAGCTTTGTATTTGGCTATCCTTCCATCTGCAAGTTTCTTAACTTTGAAAACCCATTTATTTCCAATCACTTTCTTACCATTTGGTTTAGGAACAAGTTCTCATGTCTTGTTCTCCTCCAGTGCGCTGAACTCTTCTTCCATTGCTTCTTCCCATTGCTTCTTGCCTTTAGCTTCATCAGAGTTCTGAGGTTCTTCATCATCTTTGACCATATATGCATAATTTTTCTGAGTTATGTACGAAGTATCATAAGAATACCTTTCTGGTTGTCTTCTAGTCCTGCTTGACCTTCTTGGTTCACATTCTTCATAAGTATCTGAATACACTTCTTCATCAAGTGTAGGAATTTCTTCATTTCTTCTTGTTAATCCATTTTTGGACGTACTTGCTTGCATATAGTCTTCATCTCTATTCACCTACACAATTGATTTCCCTTTCTCTTTTCTTCTTACCTCTTCTTCAAATTCTTCCATTGTATGACTTTGATCTGCATACCAGCTTTTCTGTTCATCAAATGTAACATCTCTGGAAACAGTAACTGTTTTGTTAGAGGAATCCATAACCTGTAACCCATCTGCTTTTCATCATATCCGACGAACACATATTTCTCTGCTTTTGGTTCAAGCTTATGTTTGAGTTGTGATGGTACATAAGCATAAGCTACTGATCAAAACACTTTGCAATGATCAAGTGTTGGTTTCTTTCCCCACCAAGCTTCATAAGGGGTCATTCCATCTAAAGCTGTACACGGTAATGTGTTTACCAAGTATGTAGCTGTATTTACAGCTTCAGCCCGAAGATAATTTGGACAATCTTTTTCTTTTAGCATAGCTCATGCAAACTCAACTAGAGTTCGGTTCCTTCTTTCTGCTACACCATTTTGTTGTGGTGTATACCTACAGGTTATTTCTCTCTTGATACCTGCATTCCAAAGATAATCATTGAATTCTCGGGAGAAGTATTCTCCCCCTCCATCAGACCTCAGTCTCTTAAGCTTTCGACCTGTAAGTCTTTTAGCATATGCATGAAAATGCTTAAAGGTTTCAAATACTTCTGATCTTTCCTTCAAAACATATAACGTTATCCATCTTGTAGCATCGTCAATGAACAAAACATAATACCTTGAGCCAGTGATTGATCCTTCTTTTGTTGGACCCCATACATCTGTATGAATGAGTTCAAGTACTCCATCATGTTTGAATCCTTTCTTCTGGAAAGGTAACATGTGGGCTTTTCCCATCCGACATGCTTCGCACTTATGAATCATATGTTGGTTCTGTACATTCGGTAATCCCAGTACTGGCTGATTTGAAATCATAGCTTTAATTCATTTTTCATTAAAATGACCTAATCTCTTATGCCAGAGATCAAGTTCTGTAATCACCTTTTCACCATGTGTGAGCAACGCTTGACCAATGTTCCCTTGTACTCTTAAAGTAAAGAGTCTACCTTCTTTCTTACTAGAGACGATCTGACGATATCCATTCTCGGGATCTTCTACAAATACTCCTTCATTTGTAAATCTGACCTGAAAACCTTTCTCAACTATCTGTCCCACACTAATCAAATTTTTTGGTATTGTCGGAACATACAAAACATTGGTTAGCAAATCTGCTCCACTCTTACATTTCACTTTTCCAATTGAATGTACACTATGTCTCGTATTGTCACCTGTTTGAACAGTATGACTAGAGCTACCTTTTTCCAATTCTGACATCAGTTCTATATTTCCTGAAAAATGATTAGAACATCTAGAATCAATGTAAAATACCTTAAGATCTTCGTTATCTGATGTGCCGATTGAGTTCATCATCAATGATGTATGACTTTCATTCTGTGTGTCATTTGCGTAGTTGTTGTAGGTGGTGTTGTAGGATTGATTCTGTCCCCAACTTCTTGCTCCACCTCTACCATAGCCTCCTCTTTGATTCTGTCTACCTCTTTGAAAATTACTCTGATATCTTCAGCTTCTGCCTTTGCTATTACTGTTCTGATTTTGATTTGATCCTTGTTGATTGTGCCAACAATCATGAGCCAGATGATTACTTAATCCACAAATCCAGCAAGCCTTCTTGTTGATATTCTGACTACCTCTTCCTCTTCCAAAACCTCTTGCTCGTCCTCTGCCAGTGCCTTTACCTCTTGCATAATAAGCCTGAGAACTCGACTCTTCTTCATCTTTTGACTTACCTTTATCTCCTTTCTTCTTGTTCTTCATGTACATTGCAGAACTTTGTCCTTTATCTCCATCTCCTTTCAGGTCTTGCTCATATGTGAGCATCAAACCAAGCAACTGATTTAAATCTGGTACAAAATGATTTAAAGAAAGTTTAGTTGAGAGTATGAAAGGTTTCCACCTTTCATCTCCTCTCAAACCTGTAAGCACTTGCGCTATCAATCTGTGATCTTCGATATCTTCATTTATGGATCCAAGACTATCTGCTAGATCCTTCATCTTAGTAACATAGTCACTAATGCTTTGATTCGACTTCTTTTTGAACGTGGTGAATTGAGACCATAAGCTAGCCTTCCTAGCTTTCGTAGTATTTTGGAAGTGATCTTCCAACGCACTCCATATGTCCTCCGCTTTCTCCAGACTTCTAATATGCGGTAGTAGATGATCTGTAACGGTATTATAAATGTAAGCTCTTGCCGTTGCATCTTTCTTCTGCCACAACTTCAAGGCTTCTAATTCTTCTTCCTTTGGTTGTCTACTGTCTTCAAAAGTCGGCTTCTTTTCTTCTCCGGTCACATACATCATTAAGTCCTTACTCATAAGTAAGGCTTCCATGCACATTACCCATGCAGGATAATTATATCTGTCCAATTTGTCAATTGAAACAAGATCTGCCATAATCTTCTTGTTTCTGTTTCTTTTGGTGAGTGTAACGATAAAGAACTTTACCTTTTGTAAACCTTTACCTTGAGAATGACTTCGGAATACTTCTTGATACCGTTTGCTGTTGATCACTTCAACTTTCACCTTTTTTTTATGAAAGTTTTTCTCGAATTCTCTTGTGTCTTTACTTCCGTTTGCTCTTTGAGAATCTTTCTGCTCTTTAGAATCTTTCGGCTCTGATACCACTTCTTGTGGTTAACCGGCTCTGATACCACTTGTTGTGGTTAACTGGCTCTGATATCACTTGTTGATGACGCGACAAAGGCTCGAACCTTGTCAAGCCTGCGGAATTCGCCGCGCCATCGGAAAGTTGGCTAAGCTAGAGTGATATTAGAACACCTCTATAATCAGCAGTAGCTTAGCAAAGTTTCTGTCACTCAAACATATAAGACTATGTTTTGAATTTACTGAAAAATTCCACTCGAATTTCACCAAACTGTCACCGGACAGTCACCGTAATTACACCGGAATGTTACCGGAATCAACCGCAATTCATTTTGTAATTACTTCAAATATATAAGGAAGTGATGCGTGAACTTCCTTCACTGAATGAACTCTTTTTGAAGTTTAAGGAAAAAACTTCACCAGTTTAGAATGCCTTTTTCCGGTCAGACTTTGTACTGTGTGTACATATCCATTTCATCGAAATCTTTGATGAACTGATAGAAGAGATGTCTAGCTACAAGATAAGCTATCTCTCATACAAAGCTTTAATTTATTCTGCGAGATATACTTCGTTGTTCTACCGGAAAACACGTTTACTGAGAAAATTGTAACAGACCGAAAAATACGTTTACTGAGAAAACTGTAACTAACCGAAAAATATGTTTACTGAGAGAGTACCAAAAAACACGTTTACTGAAAGAACTGTAATAGTTAACTGACTTTATACCGTAACATGAAAATACTCAAATTTCTTCACATACGAAGAATGCATGCAAGCTTCCACATGAACATGTGTTTTCTATTAGAGAAGATGTGTACAAAACTAGCTTGGCCTCTTCTTGCTCAAGCTATGGAAACTCTCCTATACTAAGTAGTTTCTCCTTACCATCTCTCTCAGATGAATACCTGACATTTCAGGTTTCTGTTATTCATCTTTACATACGCAATCTCTGGCATCTTCTAGACCTATTCTTGATCTCTATATGCGCTCTATTCGCATTACGTGCTCTTCTCATGCACGCTCTTGCTCACTCTACTTAATCCTTCTCTTCGCTCTGACTCTCTCCGCTGGCTTCCTTGTCTCATCAGTCCTTGGGTGCCCTGACTGCTATCAACAAAGTTTGTGCACAACACCAATATTGACAACCCCAGATTGGAGTAAGCCATTCCCTGTCCATGTGGATGCCTCCAATCATGCGATCGGATGTGTGCTAGCACAACCCATAGGTTAAGGGAATTTAGATTTGCCCATAGCATATGCTAGTAGACAACTAAACCCAGCTCAAAGAAATTATACCACAACCAAGCGAGAAGGCTTAGGCATGGTATATGCTGTGAAGAAGTTTAGACACTACCTATTGGCCAATAAGTTCAAGTTTTTCACTGATCATCAAGATTTGTTATATTTGGTCAATAAACCTTGCAATACATGATATCTAGTAAGATGGCTCCTCTTGTTAATGGAATATGACTTTGAAGTTGTCGTTAGGAAAGGTAGAACCCTCCTTCGGGTAGATCACCTTTCTCGCATCACTTCAGGAGAGTCACCGCACGGAGTGTCTGATGAACTACCTGATGCTTATCTGTTCACTTTAGAAGTTGTTCCTAAATGGGAAAATAAGTTGGTACCTGTCTTAACCTTTGGACCCGCAAATAAGAATGTTAAAACATCACATGAAGAAATTGTAAAATCACAAAAATATCACATATTGGTAGGAAGCATGTACAAACAAGATACAAAAGGTCTACTAGCTTGTTGTGTTGAGGATGATGAACATAGTAGTTGGCTGCAACAAGCCCATGAAGGAATGCTAGGAAATCACTATTCTAAACAACGAACATTGTAGAATTTGAAACGTTTAGGAGTGTATTGGCCTAACATGGACAAAGAAATACATGAGTGGATTAAGAATTGTCCAGTGTGCGAGGGAAAGCCCCCAGTGGAGCATGCTACTCTTTATCATGTATCGTTAATTCCAGATTGGAGTGCTCCATTGGTAGAATTTATGAGATCGGGGACATTACCCAAAGAGGCTAGTCTAGCTAGAAGACAAAGCATGGAGCAAGAGGCTCAATACTTTGCCTTACTTGGAGACAACCTATACCGGAGAGGAAAAGATGGTTACCTAAGATTGTGTGTTCATGAATCAGATTATTTGAAAGTCTTAGAAACTGCACACAGTGGTGTTGCAAGTGGACACTTTGGTCTTGACCGAATAATTAAGACCATTCTATTCTCAGGACTTTGGTGGCCCACTCTTCATATGGATGCACCCACCTATGTGAAGAAATGTGACACATGCCAATGTGCACAATATCCAATTAGAAAAGATGAGATGCCTTTGAGGCCAATGATGGGAGGACGTGCATTCTCGAAATGGGGTATATACTTTGTACGTCCTATTAACCCCCCATCTAGAAACTCCCATGCAGAGGACATTATTGTAGCCACAGATTACCTTACCAAGTGGGTAGAAGTAAAAGCCACAACAAAGAATGATGCTCAAACAATAGCTAAGTTCTTATTTGAGAATGTGTTCACAAGATCTGGACTACCAATAGAGTTAGTGAGCGATAGAGGCACACATTTCTTGAGTGAAATCATTGAAAATCTTCTCCAAGGATTCTTGGTGATACATAAGAAGTCTGCCCCCTATCATCCACAAGCTAACGGACAAGCTGAGAGCACAAACAAGATCCTATGTAATGTCTTGACCAAGCTTGTAAATAACAAACGCTCTGATTGGGATAAACAACTTCATCATGCTGTTTGGGCTTACCGAGTTGCCTACAAAATGGTACTCAATGCCACCCCATTTCAGATGGTCTTTGGCCAAAACGCTATGCTACCATTAGATTTCCTAATCCCAACATCAAAGGTAGCACAAGAGCACAAGTGGAATGGACATGAGTTGTCCTCTAGGGTCTTTGATTTAGAACACTTAGGTGAGACGAGGCTACGAGCGGCAGTAGGTATCTATGCTGCAAAGAAAAGGCAAAAGGCATACTTCGATGCACACATCAAGGATAAGGGACTGAAAGAGGGAGATCTAGTGTTGGTTTATACACTAAAACAACATGCTCATAAATTGGAAAAAAGAGGATATGGACCCATGATCATTAATAGAATCTCCACTAGTGGTGCAGTCCAATTGGCCACTCTAGAGGGTGACATCTTGCCAAACTATATTAGTGGCTGTCGAGTCAAGCTATATCAAGAACCTCTTATAGAGGAGAGAAAATAAGTTAAGGCGACTAGGCCTAGATGTCAACTCGAAAGCCCCAAAATATCACATGGATATGTGCCAAAAATCCGACATAATTACTTCTCAAGTCATTGACTGACGTCCCTTTGTGACCATAGAGATAGGACAAGGAAAGAGTGCAAGGATTGTGAAAGCATTGATTGACTCAGGTGCAGCAAGTAGTGCAGTGAGACTATCCTACTGCCAAGACTTACAATTGAACATCAATCCCATAGAAGCTTATCTCATAGGATTGGGAGGTGTGGAAACCCCTTGGGGCGAGGTCGAACTTCCCATCTACCTTCAAGATGTTCCAATGAAAGTCAAAATGCTAGTGTGTCAAGAGGAGGACCTTACAGAACCATTTGTCTTGGGTCAAGATTGGATCTATGACCATGCAGTTAACTTAAAACTAAGAAGTCAAATTCTTCAAGTTTGGGTACAGGAACAATGTGTTACATTAGAATTAGAGAACCCAATGCTCACAAATCCAGATGTCACACATTCTCTAAGCTCTTCAAGACTAATCATATGGAAGAAGATGTTGCATGTGTCCAAAGCTCTATGATGTAGAAGGATGCTACCTCCGACAAAAGAGTCAAAGACCCAATGAGACTCCCTTCTTGTACAAAGTCTCAGCCATCTGTAGTAGTTCCATCCCACAAGGAAGATAAACAATATATGACAACTGCTATACCAAATACACAAAGAGATGTTGTTGAAGCTCAAGGTCAAGGACAAAACATGGAAGTGCATCAAGGACGTGGACACATAAGAACAAGGAGAAAGTAGGGAGCTCCAAGAAGCACCTGTCAAATTTTTGGAATAAATCTCTATAAAAATAGTGATTTTTATCACTAAAAACCATTGTAAATACCATTTTTCATTTTTCTAACTCCATTTTGTTCAAGCCGAGGAGTCCTTGAGCTTGGGGAGTATTAGAACTATCATCTTATCAATTTTCATAATTTTTAGACTCCGTTTGAGCTCCCAAATAAGCCCCGGAACCTATTTTTTAACTAGGCCGGACACTAGGTCTGGATAGGGCCAAAATCACTCAAAAACTATAAAAAGGGCTGGAGAGCTCATTTTTGGGGTTAGCTTGTTGTAGATTTCATCTTGGTAAGAGAGTTCTTTTGTAATTGAAGTCCTTCCATTGTTCCACTCTTTGCTCTTACCTTGTGCGCGTGTGTGTGTATGTGTGTGCATGCTTGTGTGCTTTCACTCACGCACTTGTGCACTTCACTTGCTCTTGGTCTTCATACCGGTCCTCACGTCTCCACGGATTGACATTTATGAGGTGTATCTCCTCACGTTGGTACTCACCATTGTGCTAGAGTGACACCAAATTTGGCGCCGTTGCCGGGGAGAGAGCTTGGAGGACGAGCGTGTGATGGTAAGACGTAGAGTAGCGACGTTGGAAGGTAAAAAATCACCATTTTCAGTTCAGTTTTTGAGTTTTTCTTCTCCTTCATCTTCATCATCATCTCCATCTCCACCCCACCTTCATCTTCATCATCATCTCCATCTCCACCCCACCTTCATCTTCTCAGGTTTTTCCATTGTTTAGAGTAGATTCACCTCGCTTTTTATTTGTGGTTGTGAGAAACAGCCTTAGAGAGGGTGCAGAACTGAAATGCTGAAGAAATAGTACCAAAATAGCCGAAAATCAGAGTGAACAACCTCGGACGTGACGAAACCTACGCCAAGTATCATGAGTGCAATATCGCGGATTTGAAGGAAGATTTTGCATCTACAGACACATAGGAGTGTCAAGGAGGACACATGGTACTCATATTTGCAAAAAATTTTGAATTTGGACTCCGAAAAATCCAAGTATCGTGTTCTCCCACGGTTGAAGTATCGCGACACCTAGATATCATGAAACTCCCGTGGTCGAGTATCGCGATACTTGTAGAGGTCACGTATCGTGTATCGTGTTTTCCCGATCATGATACCTATCAAGTATCAAGTATCGTGTTTTCCCGATCGCGATATCTAGCAAGTATCATGTATCGTGTATCGTGTGATCTCAAGTATCGTGTACTGCAAGATCCTGATCGCGATACCTAACAAGTATCGTGTATCGAGTTTTGTACACGATATTGGGCAACTATCGTGTATCGTGTCTACTAAGTATCGAGTATCGTCTTTATCCAAGTATCGTATATCGTCTTCGGTGAAGTATCGCGTATCGTCTCGGGTAGATATCATGTATCATCTGATTCAAAGGTTGAGTATCATGTTCATCAAGTATCGTGTATCGTGATTTTTTCGCGATACTAGTCAAGTATCGTGTATCGTGACTTTATCCAAGTATCGGGTATCGTGTATCATGTTTTTACCTCTTGATGATACTTGTGCAATATCGTGTATCGTTGAATTTCTCTCGCGATATCTATCGGATATCGAGTATCGTGTACCTACTCCTGTGTCAAGTGTCATGTATCGTTTAGTTGAGATATCGTGTATTGCGGCAAGGCAAGTATCGAGTATCACCTACTTCAAGTATCGTGATACATACCAAGTATCGTGTATCGCCTGTTTTGAAGCATTTCCTAAGAGGTCCTGTTTCCCTGTTTTAACCCCCAGAACCCTGAATTGACATAAGTTTCTCATACGAAAACCGTTTGCTGTGATTTTGAGTTTGTTGTAAAATTAATACCAAGATTATTAGATAGGGTATTTTTAAGTTGACCCTCAGGTTGGACTAGGAAGCAAGGGGTTCCACAAGATTTTGAGCAGTTCAAAGGACAATTGTGGACTTGGAGACAAGGCTTATGAGCCTAAGATCAAGTAGACACTTAGGAAGAGATAGATAAAGTACCAAATCACTTGAAACTAAGGTCAACTGCACAACCAAGTCAGGGACTCACAACTCAGGGGTTAACACTACGTGCTGAGATCATAGACAAGTGAGTCAAAAATATCACTTAACTGGGAGAGACTCTTGGATTCAGAAGACATGCAAAGTTCAACACCTAGGGAAGGTTTTATGTCTAGAATGGAAGGCGAATATCGAATGCCTCTTCAATACGTATCCACTAACCTGCAAGGAATACCCATCTACCTCGACGGTCTATACAAGTCAATAGCAAGAATGATAAACACCACAGAATCTGAAATAATTCCAAGACCAGCTATCAAGTACGAAAGCGGAGTTTATAGGGACAAGATGGACCAGATATATGTAGTAACCGAAAATCCTGATCAGATTAATGAAAGAGGAGAGTTAGCTCGAGATCAGGCAACTACCTCACGAAACCCATTTGAGACCCAGCAAAGAACACAAAATGTAATGTTAGGACAAACGAGCCAAGGTAGTATACCCAATGGATCACATGAGCAATTCACCATGCCAGGAATTAAATCCCATAACCACACTAGCCAGGGAATGGGAAATCTGAATAGAACCACATTTAGGGGAGAACCACCCCAAGATGTAGGAGCTGGAATACACCTAGTAAAGTCCGCTTATCCCATCATAAGTCAAACCCCAGAGCCCGGCAAAATACTGAGACCAATCCAATTGGCCAAATGTATGCGAAATCGTTACGATGGCACAAGAGATCCATATGACCACATTTCAGAATTCAAGCAGGTATTGCGAGCGGAGCAGGTGGATGACTTTTTCATGCAATATGAATCCTTTGGACTAACCCTTACGGGAATAGCTTTAGCTTGGTTTCAATCCTTGGATCCAAAGTCCTTTGGGAATATCGAACAATTCTTCCAAGAACTTATTTGGGAATTCACTAAGCGAGGGATCAAGCACAATTCGTCATCCTTACTACATAGTTTCAAACAAGCTCCTAATGAGACAGTGAAAAATGCAGCACGAAGATTTAAGCAATACGTAGCCCGATGCCCTGTGACAGAGAGACCTTCTCAACAAAAAATGATATCATTATTTTTAGAAGGACTAACCAACGGAAGATTGAGAATGTTAGTATACGTAAAACGACTGCAAACTCTGAGCGAGTGTCTTCAAGAGTGCATGGATTTGGAAGACAACTTAGCTGAGGACCTCAAAATCACACAAGATCCTACCAAGTCAGAGGATATGATAAGCAATGAAACTTCTAGTTCGAGTTATGTGGAGGAAGTGACAGAGTTAGTGGCCAAGAAATTAGGAGTACAAGGACAAAGGAACTACGAAAACTCCTCCTTGAGAGTGCCAATGTTAGGAAGTTGCACACTTTGCGATGGGGATCATCCACCTCATGTCTGCTGCAGAGAAGCATTAGGGTTATCACAACCTTACCCTTACGATAGACAACCAACTCAAGTGCCTGACATGTACTCTTATAATGAGCAGAAGTACATCAACTACAACACCAAAAACTATCCAATGAATAGATAGCCACTACCGTTTGTACCACCCCAATGTAGACCATACGAGTACCCTCCTACATAACAAGGCAGAGAAGTTCCTAGGTATAACCCATGTCCAGGATCACGAGGAGCATCTAGACTATATGAACATGGAGGATATGGCCAACCTCAACCTATACCAAGACAACAACCACCCCACACACTAGCTCCGATACAAGGGTAGAACCTCACAATACAAGTCGTTTGTCTTGAGTGTGACAAAGAACAGCTCCTGAGAGATTGTCTCAGACATCCCTCTAGTGCACCAAAGGTTACACCCATTAATGTAGTAGGCTTAGCAAGGGATTCAGGTTCCAGTAGTGATAATGTGGCTCCTATACACGCAGTTACTAGGGCACAAGCCTTACAAAAAGCTAAACTAGTTGAGCAATCAGAGCCAAGTGAATCATGAGATCCTAGTAAGAGGAAAACAAGAACTTGGAAGGATACTAGAGAAAAGGCCAATCGTAAGTGGACCAAAAAGTTATTCGAACTAGAAGAAAGTCTGAAAGATGCAAAAACAAAAATGGAAGATATTGCCTCTCAAAGCCCCTCGCAGGTCAAGACTCCATCCACACCACCTCATCCCCACCCACCAACCACGGTAAATGGACCACCACAACTGGGATCTGTTCTTGCAGATCCAACCCCAGAAGATTTGGACATGATGTTCAAGGCATACCAGGCTCGACTTCAAGAAGGGCCAACACCTGCAAACCTAGACAAGAGCTACCCTAGAGCAGATTTAGAGATTGAACGGACAAAAATGTGCATTAAAATGGTGGAACTAGCTCAAGCTATGTTCGAGGCCAATCAATCATTCAATCAGACGAATGCTATTACACCGGGTTTGCACTTCCAGGGCTTACTAGAAAGATTAGAGCAGTTGGTAAATAAACCCCAATTTTCTTTACCTCCACAGGCTCAACTAACTATTGAAAGAGAAAACTCATCACCAAAGAAAGTCTATGTTCCTGACTCCATAGATGATGGAGAGCCTCTTTCAATTCAACAACACTCTCAAAAGTTCTTGTGGGAAATACAAGAAGAGAAATGGGCCAAGGAGAAGGATAATCCTCCTATTCTTGAGATTGATGACCTTCATGATCAATTTCTACAAGACATTCCATCTATTTATGGGGAAAAAACAGAGCAATAAGAAGATGAACGATTAGATTTTGAATCTAATTCTTTACAAGAGATGCCACAGTTCATAGGCCCATGGGAATCTGAATCTCTCCAGATCAGAGCTCCCACAATATTGATTAAGAATGAAGACTCGGTGGTTCCAAGAAACACAGAAGTCGTGAAGAACACTAAGGTTCAGTGTCATCTCACTTTAGAAGAGCTGCTCAAAGTAAAACCTGAGTTATGGAAACATGTGGCAAATCAGGTTCCAAAACTTGATTTCGATATGCCAGACGCAGGCTCTAAGAAAAAAGTTCCAGAGGTACCTCTAGACAAAATAGGGGACATGTGTGAGGGTGAAGAAGGTAATACTCATCTTCCAATCACCTACCAAGGTTACACAACCAAAGCAATCATAGATTCAGGTGCTGGTGCTGCTATTGCAACCACCTCCTTGTGGAAGCGATGGGGCAAGCCCACATTAAGACCAACTAGAATGAAGCTTCAGATGGCTGACGGCCATGTGGAAAGACCTCTAGGATTGCTTGAAGGGATAACTCTAACCACCTGTGGCGTAGAGTTTGAACACACATTTGCTATATGTGACTTTGAAAAAAATAATGTCTACGAGATGATTCTAGGAAGACCCTTCCTACGACAACTGCAAGTTGTACAGGATTGGGGAACCAACTCCTTATACTTGCAACGCTTAGGGGTCACAACCAAGGTCAATTTGAAGGATTACACCTTCAGAGATGTACCACCCCTACAGTGGAATTCTATTCACAAGGAGCAAGAAGATTCGATCTCTGTGCATTCTAAAAGTTCATCTGAGACATCTTGGATGCATGAAGATACTCATTTGTGGATGTGCAAGGTCGCAAAGGAAGAGGAGAAACGCCTAAAGGCAAGAGAAAAAGGAACTTCCCTAGGAGATAGACCAATTAGAGACCCAGCCTATACGCCGATGATATTTCCAGATGAGGAATTTGAGCCTCATGGTTGGGCAGAAATCTTAGCTACCATGGACATTGCTGTCAATGAAGAACAATGGACACCACATTGTGATGAGGAGGTGTTGGAAGCAGTCAGAGGCACAGTCAGAGGCACAGACGACATGGAAGCATGTAAAGACGGAGCAGGGAGCCAGTCGGATCATTTTTTCAAAACAATTATGTTTTTATTACTTCTTCAAACATCCAACAGTGATTTTCATCACTCTTGTAATATATGTAATATAGACAAAACCCCATTTTGTAATCCATAGCTCCATTTTGTGCAAGCCGAAGAGTCCTTGAGCTTGAGGAGCTTAGGTGGAATGCACGTACCAATTTTCGTTATTTTTAGATACCGTTTACCCTTCCAAATAGCCTCTAGGACCTATTTTTTAACTATGCCGGTCACTAGATGTGAAACCGGTCAAAACTAGTCTAGAAACTATAAAAAGAGCTAGAGAGCTCATTTTTGAGGTTGGTTCACGTTGGTTAGTGTGAGCTTAGAGCTAGTTTGAGCTTGTAAGAGTATCCTTGAGTAATAGAACTAATTTCCTACCTTCCATTGTGTCTTGCTTGTCTCTTCGTAGTGTGTGTGCATGTGTGTGTGCATTTCTATGCTTCTCACCTTCACTCTCACTTCATCTCACATTCACGATCTTCATATCACTCCTATCTCTTTCGCGGATTGACATTAAGGAGGTGAAGCTTCTTAATGTGGTTCTCACCATTGTGCTAGAGCAACACCAAATTTGGCGCCGTTGCCGGGGATTGAGTCTAGGACGAATGTGTGATGGTAAGAGTATAGCAAGAAGTGGCGTTGGAAGGTAAAAATTTCAGTTTTTGTTGTTGTTTTTACTTAGTTTTTAGTGTTTTTCACCTTCCCCATACTCCATCTTCATCATTGCATCATCATCTTCATTTCCAAAAAAATCAGAAAATTCACCATATCCACCCATTCACCTCATTTCCCCTCATTTGTGCATGCGAGAGAGCGAGAGAGAACTTTTGTGCTTGTGTGTGCTTGTGTTTTCTTGAGTTTTCTTGCAGGTACAGAGCTCCAGTGCATCAGGAAAGCTTGGAAAAGGTAAAAATTTACTCTCTGTCAAAGATCTGCCGAGTGTGGCGGACCATCGCGATGGTCTGCAACCTTCGGAATTCTTGGTAGGCGACCACACCACGAGGTAGGCGAACCTTGCGCTTGCACGAATCCACAGGCGCATCTCAAAAATCATCAGTTTGGTGGACCATCGCGATTGGCTCGGACCATCGCGATTGTGTCGCACCATCGCGATAGGCTCACGCCATCGCGACGGTCCACTTGGACCATCGCGATTGTTCAGCTGACCCTGGACCATCGCAATTGGCTCACGCCATCGCCACGACAGTGCCACGTGTCAAGATAGACCATCACGACGGTTCGCTTTTCGGACCATCGCGACAGCCCAAAATCGAACCATGGCGATTGGCTCACGCCATCACACTTGTGACCATCGCGACGGTTCACTCCGGACCATCGCGATTGTTCACCTTTGACCGTTGACCCGCGTCATCGCGATTGTCCGCCTGATCACGCCATCGCGACGGTTCATTTTTCGGACCATCGCGACAGTCCATTTCCACGCCATCGTGATCGTTCACTTCGGGCCATCGCGACGGTTCGACCTCACGCCATCGCGATCGTTCACTTCGGACCATCGCGATGGTTCATCTTTTCACGCCATCGCGATTGTCCAAACTCCACGCCATCGCGACGGTTCGCTCGGACCATCGCGACGGTCCCAGACCATCGCGATTGTGCACCCCCATTGCAAATTTAGGGCTCCATTTTTTCACCAATTTTGGGGGTATTTTTGAGAAATTTTTGGACCATTAGACTCATAGGAGACCCCTTGGCTCATATTTGAAGGAAAACCGGATTGTCAGTTTTTACCCCCCAGGGCCTGAACGCTCATAACTTTTTCATCCGAAGTCCGTTTTTTGAGCTTAATAGCTTGTTAGAAAGCTCATGACGAGTACTACGTGACCTCAATTGTTTTTTTCATAAAGAATACATCTACTTTTGGATAAGCTATTTGGAGGTTCACTTAGTTGGGGACTAGGAAGCCAGGGGGCACACATTGAAAATTTGGGCAAAAAGGGAAGGGACTTAAAAGGTGTATATACTCAAGTGTTTGATCATCCAACTGTGAATTGGTCTAATATTGGATTTTTCCAGGTCTAACAAGGGCAATCAAAGGCAAGCAAGCAAGGCAATGAAGACAGCAAAGCTTGGGAAGCGCGGCTTCTTGGGCAACAGGGCATCAGCGCAACCAGAAAAGCCGACTCGAGGTTGGAAGATTACTCAACCCCCTCAGTCAATTCTTAGCTTAGGCTAAACGTTAGCATTGTGGATTAACGACGATAGGAACGCCTCAAGTTCAAGATACTTAATTCTTTCAAGTTTAAGACTACAAGTAAAGGTGTGTGTGACGAAAACCTAAAGAAAAGAACCTAAGTCTGACGGAACGAGAACTCAAAATCATAACGGAAAGTCGAATTCCTGACGCATATATTAAGACAAGAATCCAAAGAAAATTAAAAATAATCAAGAAAGTAATAACAAAGAACCATTGACGATCTAAGTGTGTAATTGAGTGAGCGAGGAAGAAAATTAATGAACCTTAGATCAGGGAGACACATAGGTAAGTCGGACCGACGAAGCCTTAGATCATCAGAGGCAAGTGTAAGAACTACTACTCGATCGTGGGCTCAGCAATTGAATAGTAATTACCCCTACGAGAGCTCAGAGACTAGCGAATCAGAAATGGCATTTAGCACAGATAGACCAGAAGGAGGGTCTAATGTAGCATATTTAGAAAAACCTGAAGGACCCTATAGAACGCAATTAGAGTTTCTCCGAACCAACCGACTAGGTGCTCGCATCTATGAGGATGGTTTGCGAAGGCAAGTGGTGCAAATGCACAACCCTGATCAACCCATTGGATTGGAAAGACCAGTGGTGAAATTTGAGAGAGACGCGTACATAGACAAAGAAGGAACCATGTACGTCCTAAGTACGCAACCAAACGATACTAATGAGTTTGGCATAATTCAATTAGAGAAGGAAGCGAAATTTCAAGGAAAAGAACCGTTAGAAGAACCTAGAACACCTAGAGGGAAATCCGTATTAACAAGAGTGCTCATCCCAGAATGGATCCCTCAAGATAACAGGAGCACCGAGTTGTTTGTAAATAAAGAGACAGATGAAGCCTTTTGGAGGTACAGAAAGGAACACCCTGGTGAGATAGGCATCATTACAATTTATGAATTCAAGGACCCAGATACACCTGGAAAGGTTGTATACCTGGATGAGACTTCAGAAAGAGTCTTTGTGGTGCCTGAGCGCGCTAAAAACACATACACATGGAGAGGTGAATTGATATTCCCTCCATCTAGAACGAACATGAATACAAGTCAACAAGGGGCAGGAACCTCCTCAGCCCATGGACATCAAAGAGAAGGAAATAAAGAGAGACCGGAAGTAAGTTTTAATCACCCCATAGGGAGAGATAGAACAACCACGGACACTAATAGAGCAGATAGACAAAGAGATCATGGAATACCAGGTGGTAGAGATGATGTTCCTCTACCTAGACCACGCGAACACGCAAGAGTATTGAGACCCACTCAATTAGTAAAATCAATGAACAATTATTTTGATGGGACAGGAGATCCCTATGACCACGTCGCAGAATTCAAGCAAGTACTAAGAGCAGAACAAGTCGAGGACATGTTCACACAATACAATGCATTTGGACTAACGTTAAAGAATACCGCTTTAACTTGGTTTCAACCATTGCAACAAAGGCAATTTAGAGACATCCATCACTTTTTAGAGTCATTCATCACCGAATTCTCTAAAAGTGGGATTAGACATGACACGTCTTCGTTGATTCATAGCTTTAAACAAACCCCTCAGGAAACAGTTAGACTGGCAGGACGTAGGTTCAGACAATATGTCGAACGATGTCCAATGCAAGAGCTACCCTCACAAGCCAAACAAGTATCACTCTTCCTAGATGGCTTGTTGAGCGCTAAACTACGCTCTTATGTGTACCTAAAGGAACCCAGAACGCTAGAGGAGTGTGTAAGAATATGTATAGACATTGAGGATAACCTAGGAGATGAATTAGAACTCTCAAAGGTCTATAAAGACTCAGATTGTTCTTCTCTAGCATCCACAAAATTGTCTAATTCGATAGAGGACCTAGCAGAAAAAGTGGCCCAAAAACTAGGAGTTTCTAGTAAACAGGTGCCCAAGCTACCAACTAACGTACGTTGTTACACTTGTGGTGGAAATCATTTGGCAAACGTGTGTCCCAATGCACCACAACCTCAAGCCAACCCTAGTGGCCAATATTGTACAATTGAGAGAAGATACACGAATCATACGGCTCAGGACTGCCCATACAACAAACAAACCGTGAGACAGAACTACCCGCAAACATACCAGCAGCCAGGTAGGTATCAAGGCCAATACAATGCTCAACCTTATTACTATAGGCCTCCTCAGAACTACCCATACCAGGCTCAACAGAGACCTCAACCCGTCTTAGCTCAGCAGCCACCCCCACCAGCGAATGTCATCTCAGTCAAATACGCTGCTGCAGAAGAGAACCTAAGTAGGGCGTTAGTGCCTTCTTCACCCTTGATCACAGAAAGTGACCCGAACTCAAACAGTTTTGACTCTACTCATGTAACTAGTCCACCAGCTTATTACACGGAGTCACCAGAACATGTGGAGACATATCATTATGATAGTCCACCAATGGAACCTAGTTGGGAGCCAGATTATACTAATGTGATGTACGCAAACCCAAACCCACGGCCCCAATTGAGACAACAGAGACCACAGGGCCCTAGAGGACCATGCTTTAGGTGCCAAGGAGATCACTTCATTAAGGATTGTCCACATCCCCCAATAGCAAGGCAATCACAGTACTATAGCATCCAAGGCTTTTGTGCCGATTGTGGCAAAGAGCACATAATCAAAGATTGTCCTAAGAACCCAGTTAACGCTTTGAATGTGACACCGATCAACGTGATAGGTATTGTAAACAACGCAGATGGATCCAACCCTACATACGTGCCTATCCAAGCTATAACCAGAGCCCAGGCGCTCTTACAAAACCAACAGTTTAATCAAGAGAAAGTAGCCGGAACTAGTGAAGTTGCAGAATCTAGCAGTAAAAAGACAAAATCTTGGAAAGATTCTAGAGAAAGGATAAAGAGGAAATGGAGTAAAAAGATAAGCGAGTTGGAAGGAAGTTTAAGGGAATCTAGAGCCAAAATACAAGAATTGACTTCACAAGAATTAAACCAAGAAATCCCAGCTCAGAAATCAGGTTCAGTTTTAGCGGAACCCATACCAGAAGATCTAGACATGATGTTTCGTGCATATCAGGCTAGAATAAAAGAGGGACCTCAAGTAACAGAAATGAGTAAAAACTACCCTCGAGCTGACCTAGAAATTGAGAGAACTAAACTTTGCATGAAAATGGTAGAATTAGCACAAGCCTTGTTTGAAGCCTCTAGATATCTTAATTGGAATAACATGGCAAAACCGGAATTACACTTTCAAGGACTAATGGAGAGGCTAGAATACTTGATTGAAAGCAAAGAGAAAAAGGATTAGCATAGGAACCCTATTGTCCGAGAGACACAGGAAAGCAATGCACCATCCCTGTCTCAAGTACCCAATACAGAAAGTCAAGACAATTTGTCTTCCATACATAGGTACTCACATGAATTTTTGAGGGAAATCCAAGAAGAGAAATGGAGAAAGGAACAAGGAACCCATCCTCCTATTCAAGAAATAGACGATTTGCAAGAACAATTTCCCCAAGACATCCCCTCTATATACGATGATGTAGAGGTGGAACAACTGAGTGAACCCACAGGATTTGAATCTAATTCTCTACAAGAATTACCTCAGTTCACAGGACCTTGGGAAGCAAAGTCTATTAGTATGAGAGCACCCACGATAATAGTGAGGAATGAAGAATCAGTGATCCCTAGAAACACGGAAGTGATCAAGAACACGAAAGTACAGTGTAATCTCACTCTGGAGGAATTGTTAAAGGTAAAACCAGAATTGTGGAAGCACGTAGCAAATCAATTTCCTGAGCTTGCTACCATACCCTCTCAGATAGGATCACATAAGAAGGTACCAGAGATACCCGTGGAAAAGATTGGAGACGTCAGCGAAGGAGAGGAAGGTAACACATATCTTCCAATAACCCATCAGGGCTACACCACGAAAGCCATCTTAGATTCAGGAGCCGGAGTAGCCATCGCTACCACCGCTTTGTGGAAACGTTGGGGTAAGCCAGCCCTCAGACCCACCAGGATGAAGCTACAAATGGCCGATGGACACATAGAAAAACCATTAGGCTTACTAGAAGGCATATCTCTCACCACTTGTGGTGTAGAATTTGAGCATACTTTCGCCATTTGTGACTTTGCGAAAAATCGTGCTTATGAGATGATATTGGGATGACCATTCATGCACCAGTTGCAAATTGTACAAGATTGGGGAACTAATTCTTTGTACTTGCAACATTTAGGAGTGACTACTAAAGTCAATCTTAAAGACTATTCACACAGAGATGTACCCCCAATACAATGGAACACCATCCATAAGACACCAGTAGAGACGGAATCCGTGCACTCATTAGAATCAGATCCTTCTTGGTTGCATGAGGATACCCATTTATGGATGTGTAAACTAGCCAAACAAGAGGAAGAACGATTAGAAGCAAGGACCTTAGGTGCAGAACAACATCCACGAACCCTTCAAGATCCAGCCTACGCACCTGTAGTATTCCCAGATGAAGAGTTTGAACCCCATGGTTGGGCAGAAATACTAGCAACCATGGATGTAGCCATCAATGAAGAACAATGGACACCCCACTGTGACGAGGATGGCTATGACATTTCAGTTTTTACGATAGAGCCAATCATGTGCGATGCAATTTTAGAAGAGTGTGAACCTAACACTGATGCATTTGAGGATGCAAGCGATTTTGATTTAGAATCAATTATCATGGACCCACCCTTTGCATCAGAGGAAGAATATTTCTACGAAGTAGAGACTCACACTCAGAGACACGAGGAAATAACGAATGAGGTGAGGTTAGCCACTGAAGTGACTACCAAGAGTGAAAGCAAGAAAAGAAAGAAGAAAGAAACCATGACAGAAAAAGAAGAATCTTTGTTTGAAGTACCCGAGAATTTCAAGAAATATGAAATTGAAGATAGAAGAATCATGGTACGAATGCCTAATAGAAAAGCGAATGATGGACAAGTATATGATAACCGAGAGAAAACCAAGAAAGTAATAGTTGCCATAGAAGGAGAAGAAGAAAAATGCACATACATAGGGCATGATTTGACGACTGAAGAAGAAGAAGAGTTAGTTGCCCTATTGCGCGAATATAGAGATGTTTTTGCTTGGAGTTACAAAGATTTGAAAGGAGTAGATCCAGATATATGTTCTCATAGAATCCCTATGACTCCAGATGCAAAACCGACAAAACAAAAACCGTACACGTATAATGATAACTACGCTGCGAAGATTAAAGAGGAGATAGATCGCTTGATAGAAGCAGGATTCATTTACGAAATTGAGCATACCGAATGGGTATCCCCCATTGTGGTTGTGCCCAAGAAGAATGGAAAATTGCGTGTGTGTATTAACCTTAAAAAAGTTAATGCCGCCACGATTAGAGATAGTTATCCTCTTCCTATCACGGAACACCTATTGGAAAGAGTTGCGGGCAAGCAAGTTTACAGCTTTCTTGATGGATTTTCAGGCTATAATCAAGTAGCTATTGCTCCAGAAGATCAACACAAGACGACTTTTGCCACAGAATGGGGCATATTCGCATTTCGTGTAATGCCATTTGGCTTAACAAATGCACCCGCCACTTTCCAGCGACTCATGTGTCACGTTTTTAAGGAATTCTTACGCAAGAGCTTGGAAGTTTATGTTGATGACTTATGTGCTCATTCAAATGTAAGACAGACACATCTTCCAGAGTTAAGACAAATATTTGACAAATGTCGAGAATATCAGGTTTGTTTGAACCCAGAAAAATGCGTTTTCATGGTCAGACAAGGCAAAATTCTAGGACACATTGTGTCAAAAAATGGAATCTCCACGGATGAGGAAAAGGTGAAGGTAATTGCGGATCTACCCAGACCAACTAATGTGAAAGAGGTACAGGCATTTATGGGCCATTGCGGTTATTATAGGAGATTCATACACATGTATGCAATCATAGCCAAGCCTTTGTACTCTCTTTTAACCAATTTTGAGTGGACAGATGAATGTGAAAATTCATTCAATGAACTTAAACGACGCTTGTGCTCAGCACCTATATTGACAACCCCAGATTGGAGTAAGCCATTCCATGTACATGTGGATGCATCCAATTATGCCATAGGATGTGTGTTAGCACAACCCACGAATGAAGGTAATATAGATCTCCCCATAGCTTACGCGAGCAGACAATTGAACGCAGCAGAAAGAAATTACACCACGACGGAACGAGAAGGATTAGGGATGATCTACGCGGTAAAGAAATTCAGACATTACTTGTTGGCCAACAAATTCAAGTTCTTTACAGATCATCAAGCCCTATTGTACCTAGTCAACAAACCATGTAACACAGGGCGACTAATACGCTGGTTTCTATTACTCATGGAGTATGATTTTGAAGTGGTAGTCAGGAAAGGAAAGACGCATCTTAGAGCTGACCACCTTTCAAGATTAACCTCAGGAGAAGCTCCTCAAGGAGTAGCGGATGATCTACCAGATGCATACTTGTTTAACCTTGAGATAGCACCAGAATGGGCTAAACCAATAGTCCCTATTCTGACATACGGATCCAAGAATCCTAAGATAAAGATCAGAGAAGGAGAGATCACCAAGTCTCAGAGGTACCATATAATGGCAGGAAGCATATATAAACAGGATAATCAAAAGATTCTTGCTTGTTGTGTAGATGAATCAGAACATGCGAATTGGTTGCAATTAGCACACGTAGGTGCACTAAAGCAACATCATCCAAAACATCGAACATTATAGACTCTGCAGAGATTGGGAGTATATTGGCCTTCTATGGAAGCAGATGTCTACAAGTTGTGCAAAGAATGCCAGGTGTGTTGTGAAAGACCACCAGTAGAGCATGCTACACTATATCACGTGTCTCTCACACCAGACTGGAGTGAACCTTTAGTGACATACTTGAGGACGAACACATTCCCTCAAGGCATGACCTTAGCTCGACAACACAGTCTAGAGCAGGAAGCTCACGACTATTCACTTATTGGCGATAGTCTATACAAAAGAGGACGAGATGGATATCTAAGACAATGTGTTCATGAGAGCGATTATCTGAGCATACTAGAGACTGCACACCAAGGTGTTGCAGGAGGTCATTTTGGACCCGATAGGATAGTCAAAGCCATTCTCTTTGCAGGATTATGGTGGCCCACTCTTCACATGGATGCACATACCTATGTAAAGAGATGTGATGTGTGCCAAAGAACTCAGTTTCCTACTCGCAGAGATGAAATGCCATTGAAACCCATGATGGGCGGACGTGCATTTTCAAAGTGGGGTATAGACTTTGTAGGACCCATTAACCCCCCTGCAAAAGGTACACATGCTGAATACATTATTGTTTCCACAGATTATCTAACCAAATGGGTAGAGGCAAAAGCCACAAAAAAGAATGATGCTCACACGACTGCAAAATTCTTATTTGAAAATGTCTTTACAAGATATGGATTGCCTATAGAGTTAGTGAGCGATCGAGGCACTCACTTTCTAAACCAAGTCATTGAATATTTGTTATAGGATTTTATGGTGATTCACAAGAAATCTGCACCATATCATCCTCAGGCCAATGGTCAGGCTGAAAGCACTAACAAGATACTTTGTAACGTACTGACGAAACTCGTGAACAACAAACGTTCAGATTGGGACAAACAGTTACACCATGCTGTTTGGGCATATAGAGTGGCCTACAAGACCGTACTCAATGCAACTCCCTTTCAGATGGTTTTTGGTCAGAATGCAGTGCTTCCTTTGGACTTCTTGATATCGACCCTTAAGGTTGCACAAGAACATCAGTGGACCGGCCATGAATTATCAGCGAGAATAATGGACTTGGAACGATTAGGAGAGACCAGGCTGAAAGCAGCAGCAGGAATATACGCAGCGAAGAAGCGACAGAAAGCATATTTTGATGCACATGTGAAAGATAAAGGCCTAAAAGAAGGAGATTTAGTTCTTGTGTATACGCTGAAACAGCACGCACGGAAGTTAGAAAAGCGAGGTTATGGACCTATGATCATTAACAGACTTTCAACAAGTGGAGCAGTACAGTTAGCCACCTTAGAAGGAGATATAATGCCTAATTACATTAGTGGCTGTAGAGTCAAGCTATATCAGGAACCTCTTACTGAGGATATGCTTAGACGACTCACATTGGCAAAGAAGCGTAAGGAGGAAGAAAATAGAATACGAGCTGAAGCTCAGGCAGAAGCCATAGAACGCATTAAGCGCATGAAGCTAAGAAGACAAGGACTAGGGAGAGAACATTATAACCATCTGGAAACATCACCCAGATATTCCATGGCCATGTGTCAAGTAAAGTCAACCACTCATCCTAGCATAGTGGACAGGAGACCATTCATTACAGTTAGGCTAGAGCACGACAACCCTTGCCAAGAACTCAGGGCTTTAATTGACTCAGGCACTGCGACTAGTGCGATTAGATGGTCCCACTATAAGGATTCAGGAATAGAAATGCGGCCAATTGAGGCATACCTCATCGGCTTAGGAGGCATGGAAACCCCTTGCATGGGTGAGGTGGACCTTCCTATCCTCATTAAGGATGTGACCATGACAGCGAAGCTACTAGTGTGCCATGATGACGACCTAATAGAACCCCTAATCCTTGGCCAAGATTGGCTATACGATCACTCAGTGGACCTAAATCTTAGACAAGGCTCCTTACAGATTGGAACCTTAGAGCAGAAGCGAGTGATACCGCTTGACTTCCCTAATGGCATTCCGATTGAGGTTTGTAACCCTAGACCCTATGAAATACATGCGACGGAAGACCGGAAGATCTTTAATCAGATCAGTCACGCTACATCTATGCCAACCCACTCGGGCTTGGCTATAGACAGTTGTCAATCAGAAGGACGACAAGAGATCTTCCCTGGGACTTCCTGCAAACTAGAAGAGGCAGCTACCCATCCGCTAGGGCAGATGGACACAATCAGCGGTCAGGTGGGTTGCATCAGCGGCCAAATGAGCACGACACCCTGTGGTGCTCATCCTTCCAAACTTGTTGCGGACTGGCCTAGATTAAAGTTAAAGAACGAATCACTTCCTAATGGGCAGGTCACGCAAGTGTTGGATCTCCCTTCTTTTCCAAAGCAGAGCGTCCATCCGACCTCTCAACCTCAACCACAACAGAGTCAACCACGACGAAGGAACCCAAACCGACGGCAGTATCAGAGGACACAACAAGGAAAGCAGTCTAGACCACCCAAAGGAAGCGGCACCAGACAAATATGGGTGCCTAAAGGACAAAAAGCACCGAAGAACTCCAACCAAGCAGAGATCGATAAGAAAAAGGCAGAACAGAAACAGAATCAGTATCCACCATCCCCTCGACCTTCTTCTACAGGCCCGAGCATTCGACAAATTTGGATCGCCAAGAAATACCTTACCCATAGACCCACACCCACACAGATTTGGGTACCCAAACCATGTCTCATAGCTCAACCCTTAAGCCATGTAATATATACCCCTCACAAATCTTTCCATCCCTCAATACCACCACACCCGATACTACCTTTTGCCCCTCAGCAGCAACCCACCACCCACCCAAAGACTCTTAGGAAATGGATACCGAAGCGTGTCCAACCATCTTCCCCTAACCCATTGTCTAACTACTCCCCGACTAACATACAACCTTGTAATAAATCACTAACCTTTAAACCTTGTATAAATTCACCCACCATCATAACACATCACTCATGATCTCATCTCATCAAGAAATGTATGCATGATCTGAAACGTGTAGGTGTCTAGAGACCTGCACTAGTGCTGCAAGAAGCATTGCATCCATTACATCACAGCACTTGGCTACACGGATTACGCATCAGTTATGGAAAGGGATTGTGGTCTCACTTTAATGGGATCATAATTAATTTCCATGCTAATGTGTTAATCTTTTGTAGCAGATCTCTCTCAATAGCGCATCAGTCATCATGCAAACCGACGAAGGACCATCAGAAGCAGGCCCCAGCGTAGCTGCAGTGCCCCTCAACGTTTTACGAGCAGAATCCCACCCGACTGCTCCACCACCAGAATTCCAAGGATTTCCAGGGCCCATGCCGATCGATAACCCACCTATGGGCTACACAGAAAAGATACACCGTAACTCTCACTGGTTTCAGGGACTCGTAGGACCCTTAGCGGACGCGGATTTTATATTTGAATCTAATTTGACGTTTGATGACCGCACGTGGGGAAAATACCAATTCTTCTCCAGAGAGTTCGAAGCCCTACAGAACACCCAGGATTTAACTCACGTTTGGGCCAGAGCAGGCTTCACGGAGTATTTCAGTGATCCTCTGCCCAAACCTGACTTTTACAGGTGTTATTATTTAATCACTACTTTGCTGGCCTCAGAGAATAAGGATATCCCCGGAACTTTTATTTTGCCTTCTTTAGTGGATGATCCACCCTACAAAAGGTTTTACCTCTCAAAGGATTTACACGCCCACAGATCGAGAAAGATTAATTCCAGACCCTATGAAACGTGGGGATGTCACTAAGTGGGAGGAGATCTCAGCAATTACACCTGAGCTGTCAAAGCCGCTACGGATATGCATGCAACATTTTGCATTCCCCGCTCAGGACAGATTTACCATGCCACACAAAAGAATATGGTTTGGATTGTACTTGGCATGTACGGGACCTCATACGGTTGATCTGGCGAGCTGGATCATTGATCAAATGTATTTGGCACAACACAGATGGGAACGAAAGAAAGTGCTTAATGGATGTTGTGCGCTCACAAGAATTGTTTATATGTGCTTGGCTTATGACTTGCCAATTGAACGTGCATTAACAGGAGAAGAGCTGAAGGCATTCAAAGGAACGACAAAGAAAGCCAGGAAGCCCAACAGAGCAAGGGCAGGTAAGCGCATGAGAGGCACTATTCCTTGCCTTCAAATGCCAGAGTCACCATCACCACAACCCTCTCCAGAGCGATCACCAACAGAAGCCGCTCCCACAGTGCAACCTATTCGCATAAGGTTGTCTAGACCAGTGGTCACGGAGGGCACTACTAGTACCGTTGCACCTCAGGCAGCTACAACTATAGAACCCACCACCACGACAGCAGAAGCTCCCACCACTATTGGTGCGGAAGCCTTTTCTTTCCCAATACCACACATGGAGGCAGAACCAATAAACACAACATTCGATTTTGAAATGCCTGATGCATTCTCAAATGAATTCCAGTTTTCAGAGGCACAGATGTTCTCCCAAGAATATGAACGCCCCAGTTACCCTACCACACCGCGGGATCTGCCACAGGGACAAGTTGTGTCTAGCTCTGATGACGAAAGAACAGCCACCGACGATGACGAAGGTGATGACGAAGCCAGCCAGGGCACGCATGATTCCCAAGAACAAGGACAGACAGACGGCCGAGGCCAACAAACCGATGCACACGGTGACACCAGCACGCACGAAGAGGAGACTTTCGAAGCAGCAGCTTACACGCTGGCAATCAAGAAATTATATCGTACGATGGAGAAAGTCTGGGCACGGAAGAAATTGACTGAAGAAGAGAGCCAAACCCTAATCGAACAAGAACTAGTCTCCGGAGGGTTTGAAGAAGTCTACATCAGAGGGTTCAGAGAATTGGTCAAATCCATTGGCCCGGTCGAAGCACTGAGATATTTACAAAGGAAGCCACTCCCCCAATATGACCCTCGCAGAGTTCGCTTGCTATCGAAACCAGGTGAATATATTCGAGTTCCGATAGGTGCTCAATCATCCCACCAGGCGCAAGATGCACGCCTACGATCGGAAAGATCCTTCACCGAAGAAGCCATCCTAGTCGACTCCCCACCACATACTACCGTTGTACATACTACCACGATCCTTGAAATAACATCCACACCATCTACTCCTCTCTCACCTCATGTTTCACCAACCCATCCTGTATCCCCAGCACACCCACCTGCTCCTCCCACATCCACACCAGTCCACGGCAACATAGCCACAGCCTTTACCCTGCCCATTCATGCCACCATGCCCGCACCCCCACCTCGTCTACATGTTAACCCCTTCATCCCTTCATCCTTCCCATCTTTTCCCCCACCTTTAAGACACCCTTTCACCTTTCTAACCCCACTAACCTTCTCACCCGTTTCACCTCCCCAACCCACCGTAACCCCTATTTCCCCTTTTCACCAAGCTGCTCCAGCCATCCCCCCTGTAAATTACTCTACATTTGTCAATCCCGTCTTCACACCTACACAACCACCCACATACACACCGCTTTTCACAATCACCGCACTTGACACGTCCAATGACATGGACATCTCACCACCCACCGCACCAGCACCCACTCCACTCACAGCACCATCATATTTAGGTACGTCACAATTTTCCACGATCACCACTGCATCCACCTTCCCAACCCCGTTTCCCATTCCCGCTGCATCTACTTCCTCTGCATCCTCACTTAGCACTCCATTACTATTATCACCAACCATAGACACTGCACTTCAACAAATGTTCACATGCATGTCACAAGTACGAGATGAGTTTGCATCTCTTGGCAACAATTATCAACAGCTGCAGAGGACGACAAATGAATTACAGTTGCAGCTTAATTCATTATCGATCGAGAATACCTCGCTAAATACGCGATACCAAGAACTAAGAGAGGCATATCATAAGTTAGAGCTAGAAAGTGAAGAGAAAACAAAAGAAGCCACTGCTGATCTGGACAACCTGCTTCGAGCCCAAACAATTAGGAACGCGACGCTGACCAGGAACATGGGCCTACTCAAGAGGCACCTAGCCGCAGCCAAGGAGGAGAACCAGAGACTCCAAGAGCAGAATAGAGAAAATTTGGAAGCGGCATTGGACCATCCTGAACAACCATTAAGTCCTAGCAGATTCAAGGCAATCCCATCCGAATCGATGCGGATGTTGCTAGATGACCATGTTCGACTGCTAGAGGACTATGATCGAATGAACGAAGAGCATCAGAAGCTAAAAGAAGATCACAAGTTACTACAGCTCAGAGAACCGGCACCACAACAAATACCAGTGGCAGCAGAAGTACCAGAACCTGTGGACCCCTCTCCTGAACTCATAGAGGAACTCAACGCATTACGGGCCCAGGTAGCCACTCTCCAATCACGCATAGATGTATACGAAGCACCCCCACGGCCTGATTCCCCACCGGAGATCCCAGCTGACGACGAGAACATAACCATTCCGGTGGAGGAAACGTTTGAAGAAGCATACGAGCCCATACCCATCCCAGGCGGACAAGTCACGGCCGAAGGCCAGATGACCTATGAACTTCCTACCCCTGCGTGGATGAAAACGATCGAAGAACTTGGAACGACACATTCGGCCAGAGTAGAGGCACAATTACATGCCATGCCCATGATTGAAGAGAGAATCTTACAATCCCCCTTCTTTGCTCATTTGGCCCCCCGACGCTATATATCTGGGCATGAGCTGCAGTATAAACCGTACTTCATGTTAATGACTGAATATCAGCTAGCTATAGAGAAAGAAACCGGCATGAAACCCACGCATGCTACACAATTCGAGCCGGCGGACTTGCCACCAAATGCGCAAAGAGGAGAGATCCATCAACCGGATTGGCGCAAAGATCTACTCCAGAAGTACCCAGAAATGATGAGCACATGGGTGAAAGCGCCCTTACATTTAAAGTATAATCCTTGCTGGGGACCAGTACCACGACGCCGCTCCTGGACTGCATTCGCTATCAAAGTACAAAATAACAGGCAGTGTCAGGATTGGCTGAATTACCCCTACTTCAAGCCACCCACCAAGTTGCCCACTGTTGGCTATATGATGGCCACAATCCGTCACTGGCTCCCTCGCCTGAAGCATATGGATGATATCGCAGCGCATATGACTGTCAAGATATTTGACATGATGCAAATGATATTTAAAGTCTTCCGACGCGTCAAGGCACCGCATGTAAACACCCCGGGATTTGAGCATGGTAACTTTGATCTAGTATATGACATGAGCACAACGCCATCGCTCCGGGTGTGTTATGCCTGGCACTGTAGGATAAAATACCTCCCGGCATGCTACAAACAAACCTTTGAAGAGATGTTCACCACCGGGTTTTGGGAATACCATTCCGAGGTATTCATCAGCAGGCCCACACATTTATTGCAACTTTTTGCCTGTGAGCGAATGGTTTATTCCACGCATTATCAACTCCCGCCACCCGACGAACCGCAACCAATTGACTGGGAGAAGCTCGAGGCTGATCTGGCCCGAGGCATTCGAGTATCTGAGCACACCCTCGCTCACGACCTCCTACAAAACTACATCCGGCAGACCGCACAACAAGGTTCTGTCGAGGACGACAGAAGCGAGAGGGAGGGGGGTGTTGGAAGCAGTCAGAGGCACAGTCAGAGGCACAGACGACATGGAAGCATGTAAAGACGGAGCAGGGAGCCAGTCGGATCATTTTTTCAAAACAATTATGTTTTTATTACTTCTTCAAACATCCAACAGTGATTTTCATCACTCTTGTAATATATGTAATATAGACAAAACCCCATTTTGTAATCCATAGCTCCATTTTGTGCAAGCCGAGGAGTCCTCGAGCTTGAGGAGCTTAGGTGGAATGCACGTACCAATTTTCGTTATTTTTAGATACCGTTTACCCTTCCAAATAGCCTCTAGGACCTATTTTTTAACTATGCCGGTCACTAGATGTGAAACCGGTCAAAACTAGTCTAGAAACTATAAAAAGAGCTAGAGAGCTCATTTTTGAGGTTGGTTCACGTTGGTTAGTGTGAGCTTAGAGCTAGTTTGAGCTTGTAAGAGTATCCTTGAGTAATAGAACTAATTTCCTACCTTCCATTGTGTCTTGCTTGTCTCTTTGTAGTGTGTGTGCATGTGTGTGTGCATTTCTATGCTTCTCACCTTCACTCTCACTTCATCTCACATTCACGATCTTCATATCACTCCTATCTCTTCCGCGGATTGACATTAAGGAGGTGAAGCTTCTTAACGTGGTTCTCACCATTGTGCTAGAGCAACAGGAGGGTTATGATATTTCAGTGTTCATGTGTCAGCGCTTGCTAGAAGAATGTCGCCCTAGTGATGTCATAGAAGAAGAAGAGAACGATGATGATCTAGAGTCCATTGTGATGGATAGTTGCTTTATTTCAGAGGAGAACTATCTAGAAGACATAGGAGTATTTACACAAAAGGAAGAAGAACCTCTTACAAGCATCAAAACAGTAAATTCAAAGGATGGGAGTGAAGGTAGTCAAAAGAAAAAGAAAAGAGAAGTAGTGAAACAGGACAAGGAGGAACCATTGTTTGAAGTACCAGAAAATTTCAAAAAATACAAAGTTGAGGACCGAAAAATTTTGGTACGAATGCCTAAGAGAGAGGCCACAACAGGAGAAGCATATGGTAACAAAGAAAAGACCAAAAAAATCATAGTCACCATCGAAGAGAACGAAGAGAGATGTACATACATAGGAGATGACCTAAGTAAAGAAGAGGAAGTAGAGTTGGTAGCATTATTAGAGGAATACAGGGACGTGTTTGCATGGCACTATAGAGACTTGAAGGGAGTAGATCCAAAAATTTGCTCTCATACGATCCCCATGATAGCAGATGCCAAGCCCACCAAACATAAGCCCTACACATATAATGACACTTATGCAGCTAAAATTAAAGAAGAAATCGACAGGCTGATTGAAGCTGGATTTATCTATGAGATTAAGCATACTGAGTGGGTGTCCCCCATTGTAGTGGTGCCCAAGAAGAATGGAAAGTTACGTGTGTGTATTAACCTTAAAAAAGTGAATGCCGCCACGATAAGAGATAGTTATCCGCTTCCAATCATTGAACATTTATTAGAGCGTGTTGCAGGCAAGGAAGTTTATAGCTTCCTTGACGGATTTTCAGGTTACAATCAAGTAGCCATTGCCCCAAAAGATCAACATAAAACAGCTTTTGCCACAGAGTGGGGGATCTTTGCATTTCGGGTGATGCCATTTGGCCTCACCAATGCACCTGCAACCTTTCAACGGCTCATGTGCCATGTCTTCAAAGAGTTATTGCGAAAGAGCTTAGAAGTATATGTGGATGATTTATGAGCTCATTCCCAAGAGCGAAGATACCACATCCTTGAGCTCAGACAGATCTTCAACAAGTGTAGAGAATATCGAGTGTGTCTGAACCCAGAGAAGTGTGTGTTCATGGTACGTCAAGGTAAAATCTTAGGTCACATTGTCTCTAAGAACGGAATATCAACAGATGAGGACAAGGTAAGAGCCATAGCGGAGCTGCCAAGGCCAAGGAATGTTAAAGAGGTACAAGCCTTTATGGGCCATTGTGGATATTACCGTAGGTTCATTCACATGTATGCGGTCATAGCTAAACCTCTTTATGCCTTGTTGACAAATTTTGAGTGGAACGATGAATGCGAAAAGTCCTTCAATGAGCTGAAGAGACGCTTGTGCATAGCGCCAATACTGACAACTCCTGATTGGATGAAGCCATTCCATGTACATGTGGATGCATCCAATTATGCAATAGGATGTGTGTTGTCACAACCCACAGGTGAAGGGAATTTAGATTTGCCTATAGCATATGCTAGCAGGCAATTGAACGCTACTGAATGAAACTACACCACAACCAAAAGAGAAGGTTTAGGCATGGTATATGATGTAAAGAAGTTTAGACATTATCTGTTGGCCAACAAGTTTAAGTTTTTCACAGATCATCAAGCTTTATTATATTTGGTCAATAAACCTTGCAATACCGGACACTTAGTAAGATGGTTCCTCTTACTAATGGAATATGACTTCGAAGTGGTTGTTAGGAAAGGTAGAACCCACCTTAGGGTGGATCACCTATCGCGCATCACTTCAGGTGAGTCACCACAAGGAGTGTCTGATGAATTGCCCGACGCTTATCTGTTCAATCTACAAATTGTTCCTAAATGGGCAAATAAGTTGGTACCAGTCCTAACCTTTGGACCTGCAAATAAGAATGTAAAATCAAACAAAGATGAAATTGTAAAATCACAAAAATATCAAATATTGGCAAGAAGCATGTATAAACAAGATACAGAGGGTTTATTAGCTTGTTGTGTCGAGGACGATGAACATAGTAGTTGGTTGCAACAAGCCCATGAAGGATTTCTAGGGAATCACTATTCTAAACAACGAACACTGCAAAATCTTAAACGTTTAGGAGTGTATTGGCCTAGCATGGACAAAGAAATTCATGAGTGGATTAAGAATTGTCCCATGTGCAAAGAGAGACCCCCCGTGGAGCATGCCACCCTTTATCACGTGTCATTAATTCCAGATTGGAGTGCTCCATTGGTAGAATTCATGAGATCGGGGACCTTACCCAAGGAGGCTAGTCTAGCAAGGAAACGAAGCATGGAGCAAGAGGCTAAAGACTACGCCTTCGTAGGAGACAACCTATATAGGAGAGGAAAAGATGGTTACTTAAGATTGTGCGTTCATGAATCAAAATATTTGAAAGTCTTAGAAACTGCCCATAGTAGTGTTGCAGGCGGACATTTTGGTCCTGATCGAGTAATTAAGACTATTCTATTCTCAGGACTTTGGTGGCCCACTCTTCATATGGATGCACATACCTATGTGAAGAAATGTGACACATGCCAACGTGCCCAATACCCAATTAGAAAAGATGAGATGCCTTTGAGGCCAATGATGGGCGGACGTGCATTCTCGAAGTGGGGCATAGACTTTGTAGGTCCTATTAACCCCCCAACTAGAAACTCCCATGCAGAATACATTATTGTAGCCAAGGACTACCTTACAAAGTGGGTAGAAGTCAAAGCCACAATGAAGAATGATGCTCAAACAACGGAAAAGTTCTTATTTGAGAATGTGTTCACACGATATGGATTACCAATAGAGTTAGTAAGTGATAGAGGCACACACTTCTTGAATGAAGTAATCGAAAATCTTCTCCAAGAATTCTTGGTGATACATAAGAAGTCTGCCCCCTATCATCCACAAGCTAACGGACAAGCTGAGAGCACAAACAAGATCCTATGTAATGTATTGACAAAACTACTAAATAACAAACGCTCTGACTGGGACAAACAACTTCATCATGCTGTTTGGGCATATCGAGTTGCCTATAAAACGGTACTCCAAGCCACTCCTTTTCATATGGTGTTTGGCCAAAATGCAGTGCTACCATTGGACTTCTTGATACCTACACTAAAGGTAGCACAGGAGCATGAGTGGACGGGCCATGAGCTCTCCTCTAGAATCTTTGACCTTGAGGGATTAGGAGAAACGAGACTAAGGGCTGCCGCAGGGATAAATGCAGCTAAGAAACGACAGAAGGCGTACTTCGATGCCCATGTTAAAGATAAAGGATTGAAGGCCGGAGACTTAGTTTTGGTGTATACCCTGAAACAACATGCAAGGAAGCTAGAAAAGCGTGGCTATGGACCCATGATCATCAATAGAATTTCCACTAGCGGTGTAGTTCAATTGGCCACACTAGAGGGAGATATCCTGCCAAACTATATCAGTGGTTGTCGAGTCAAGCTATATCAAGAACCTCTTACTGAGGATATGCTAAAGAGACTCAACACTGCTAAGAAGCAAAAAGAAGAAGAATTAAGGGTTAGAGAAGAAGCACAGGCTGAGGCTAGAGAACGCATTAGGAGAAACAAGTTAAGATGCCTAGGCCTAGATGTTAATGTTGAGGCCCCAAGATACCACATGGCCATGTGTCAAACATCAAGTACAATTGCTTCTCAAATAAGTGATCGACGTTCTTTTGTGACCATAGCTGTAGGACAAGGGAAGAATGTAAGGACTGTGAGAGCATTGATTGACTCAGGTGCAGCAACTAGTGCAGTTAGTCTATCCTACTGCCAAGACTTGCAATTAAAAATAAATCCCATAGAAGCCTATCTCATAGGTTTGGGAGGTGTGGAAACCCCTTGTTTGGGCGAGGTGGAACTTCCCATCTACCTTCAAGATGTTCCAATGAAAGTCAAAATGCTAGTATTTCATGATGAGGACATTATAGAGCCACTTGTCCTGGGTCAAGATTGGATTTACGACCATGCAGTCAACTTGAACCTAAGAAGTCAAATCCTTCAAGTTTGGGCACATGAACAATGTATTTCATTAGAATTAGACAATTGCATGCTCACAAATCCAAAGGTCACACATTCTCTTAGTTCTTCCGAAACTAATCTTCGTAAAGGAAATGTTGTGTATGTCAAAAACCCTACGAAGCCAAAGGACTCAATCATGGAAGCACAAGCTCAAAGGGCAGCAAACCCCTCTTCTTCTTCACATACTAATGCAAGTGTAACTCGACCAAAGAGGCACACAAAGATGACATTTGCTATATCAAGTAGACATACAAAATTCAAGAAGAAAGAAGCTTAGGGCATGAAGCAGATTTGGGTACAAAAAGGAAAACAACCACCAGCCTTGCCACAACCCGTCCCAATCAGGCAAGTCAACCATGCTAAAAGAAGCACCAAGAAATGAGGGCCAACTCAATCCTACAGTCTTCGACAAATTTGGGTACCAAAGCAATCGGGGGAGGTTGACCATAATAACGTACAAATTTGGGTGCCAAAGAAGTTAGTTGCAGCTCAACAAGGGCGATTACAAATGTGGGTACCCAAGACACTCTTACATGCACAAACACCACAAATCTCCCTCACAAGCAAAGTTTCCACAAAGACGCCAAGGAGAAGCAAGGGTCAACACCAAGCACAAAGAACCAAAGCAGATCAGCCCACCTCTTCGATAATCATAAAAAGGCAACCAAAAAGGGTATGGGTTTGGAAGCCAAAAGCACCAGCAACATCCACAGAACCAAAGGGCCAACCACATTGGATACCAAAGTTTGGAAAGCATCCAAAGATGAAGTGTCCTGAGGTGATCTCCACAGGACCAAATCCTATTCTAAAATGGGTTCCAATCAGGAGGATTACATCATTTCGAGATCCAATCGACACCTCCAATCAAAGAATGCATCAAGTATGCAAGTAACATCAAAAGCCTCGACCAACAGCAACCATGTGCCTTTGGCATAACCCAGTCTTTTGCACCATTCAGGTCATGCATTTCCAAAGTATGGATCAATATAGGGCCACCTTACATGGCCGTGCATAGACACAATTGAGAAATCCCAGGCACATGAGACACCATTTTCACATGTAAAATATTTTATTCATACTAACCTCTTTCTTCTTGTTTGATGTCATCGTGCATACCAACCAAAAAAAAAAGAGAGAGAAAGAAAAGAAAAGAAGAGGACTATGTGCTTGAAAATGCTCATCAGCCAACTATCAGCAAGGACATCCATCAACAAAAAAAAACAAGCCTATGGTCAAATACCATGATGGAACTACAACACAAAGAGATGAAAATCAACGGACCTGTCACCATGGTAAGACGTGTATGCTTCAACAACACTATAACCATGATAGATTAGGAAACCTCTTCCTCAGCATACCCTTGAGCTCTTAGCTCAAGACCCAATCTCTTGCACCATACTTCTTGCCACACATTTTCCAAGTATGCATACGTAGGGCCACATTACAAGGCCATGCACAAGGCACATATTTTGTTCAACCCATGCACTAATGCACTTACCCATCATACATTATGGGTTACAAGTACTTGGCATGAAAACTATGAAAGCCATCTTTGGGAAAATCAGAGGACATCAAGGTGACCACTACAAGAGCAACTCACAAATGCACCATCAAAATGGAATACAAGGAAGAAGTACATACAAAGGGACTACAAACTACAAGAGCTAGCCGTGGCAAAGTGAAGAGCCAGACAAACGGCCAGGCTACATTGGGAAGATGGATCGCTCCTGTTGGACGTAAAGGACACTACCTCTCAACGTACTACATGGAACAACCACTACAATAAGGGTCTGTCAGGGGGAGTGTTGAAGCTCAAGGTCAAGGACAAAACATGGAAGTGCATCAAGGAAGTGGACACACAAGAACAAGGAGCAAGTAGGGAGCTCCAAGAAGCACCTGTCAAGTTTTTGGAAGAAATCTCTATAAAAATAGTGATTTTTATCACTAAAAACCATTGTAAATACCATTTTTCATTTTTGTAACTCCATTTTGTTCAAGCCAAGGAGTCCTCGAGCTTGGGGAGTATTAGAACTATCATCTTATCAATTTTCATAATTTTTAGACTCCTTTTGAGCCCCCAAATAAGCCCCGGAACCTATTTTTTAACTAGGCCCGAACACTAGGTCTGGACAGGGCCAAAATCACTCAAAAACTATAAAAAGGGTTGGAGAGCTCATTTTTGGGGTTAGCTTGTTGTAGATTTCAGCTTGGTAAGAGAGTTCTTTTGTAATTGAAGTCCTTCCATTGTTCCACTCTTTGCTCTTACCTTGTGCACGCGTGTGTGTGTGTGCATGCTTGTGTGCTTTCACTCACGCACTTGTGCACTTCACTTGCTCTTGGTCTTCATACCGGTCCTCACGTCTCCACGGATTGACATTTATGAGGTGTATCTCCTCACGTTGGTACTCACCATTGTGCTAGAGTGACAGATGTCGAGAAGAAAGTAGTGTTGGGCAGGAAGCAGATCTGGGTACGAAAAGGAGAGCAACCACCAGCCTTGCCACAACAATTCCCATCTCAGCAGGTCAACCATGCCAAAACTAGAACTAATCAACTAGGACAGGTTCAACCACAAGGTATCCGACAAGTTTGGGTGCCTAAAAAATTCGTTGCAGCTCAACAAGGGCAATCACACATGTGGGTACCCAAAAAACTCTTACATGCACAATGCCCTATGCTCTCCACCATACAAAAGGTCTCAACAAAGAAGCCAAGGAGGGAAAAGGGTTAGAACCAAACACAGAGACCGAAAGAAGATCAAATCACCTCTTTAGCAATGGTAAGAAGACAATTGTCAAGGATATGGGTTTGGAAGCCAAAAGCACCCCAGGCCCCCACAGACCCAAAGAGCCAACCACGAAGGATCAAACCCTCAAGAAACCATCCAAACATGAGGCAGCCAAAGAAGATCATTAAACAGTTGAAGACCATTCTGGAATGGATCCCTATAAGGAGGAAGGATCAGTTATCATCTCGAGATCCAATGGATATTTCCAAGACAAATGGCATCAACATCTGCAAATAACATCGAAAGCCTCGATGAGCAACAACCATGTGCTCTTTGCACAACCCTGTCTTTTGCACAATTCAGGTCATGCATTTCCAAAGTATGCATTAATATAGGGCCACATTACATGGCCATGCATAGACACAATTGAGAGTCCCATGCACGAGAGCACATTGACACATGTAAACCATTTTTTGATACTAACCTTTGTCTTCTTGTTTTGTGACATTGTTCCACAAAGAAAAAAAAAGGGAAGAAAAAGAAAAGAAAAAAAAAGGGGAGAGAGAGAGAGAGAAAGAACTTATTCCCAGGTTTGGATCATGGAACATGAATGAGTCATGCTTAGTTGAAGGTGGAACCGCTGATTATTGGGCATTTATCAGTTTGGATAGAAGTGTGCCTCGGCTAGCAGATGATATTATTGCTGCCTTAGCTAGTAGATGTCAAGCGCTTGGTATGAACAGGGCATCCACAACTATTATTTCCCCTTACCATGGTAGGAGGGAAGAGCTTGAAGGTCTACAACTCGAGTGATGCTTAACTAGTGTATGTACGAGCGCATCCAAGGAGATATCTGTAAGGGCTAGTTTGGTACCCTGAAAATCCTTGTTTGTATACTGATTGAGAAGACTCCTGCTTATGGTGAGCTAAAGGGAATATGTGAAACTAAGCTTGGTGTAGTTACCCAATGTTGTTTGTCAAGGAATATAAAGAAATTCAATTCTCAGTACTTGGCAAATGTTTCTTTGAAAAGAGGAGACAAGACCAACCATTCAAAAAATCTCATCAGTGGACCATCAACACGGACATTCATCAACCATATTCCATCACAAAGGCCAGGCGTACAAGACGAAGAGATAAACATCGATCGACCCTTCACCATGGTAAGTATCTTTACTTTGGCAACACCATAACCATGATATATTAGGGAACCTCTTCGTCAACATACCCTTGCTTGTTAGAGAATAGAGCTTTTGTAAGAGAACTCTTTTGCAATCGAAGCTTTCCATTGTTCCTCTCTTTGATCTTACCTTGTGTGCATGTGTGTGTGTATGTGTGTGCATGTTTGTGTGCTTTCACTCATGCACTTGTGCCTTCACTTGCTCACGGTCTTCATACCAGTCCTCATGTCTCTGCGGATTGACAAGTAAAGGAGGTGGTGCTTACGCTTGAGCTACAACCCACAATTGGTTGTGGAAATATGTCTAATGTATATGAGAAGCAAAGAACAATTGACCAATGATAATAATATTTTTCTCAAACTCAAGAAAAGGAATAAATATCACATATAAATGAAAGTTCAAGTCAAAATATCATGATGGAATGGAAAAATCATATCCTAAGGTGATATTTATCCTTTAGTTTGACAATTAATAAGTGAACAAAACTCAAGCAATAAACTTCATAGTATTGTCCAAAAGTCTAGAATTCCTTTAAAGGATCATTCTAAAGGTGCAAAAGATTCCAAGATGAATCCTTTGTTCATATTGTTGAATACTTAAAGAACTTTAAGAACAAAATTCTCCCTAGTCATGAGAACAAAATTCTTCAAGATATTTTGATAGCAAGTAGTTCCCTAAAAGTCCCAAACCACTAGCAGTTGTACTAAAATCCAATGATTGATATAACCCACATGTGTATCTAGCACAATAGAGGTACCGCCATGGTGAAGATCCACCTTGTAAATGTCAATATGTGGAGATGTGAGGATGGTATGACGATCGTGAGTGAGAGGAATGCACAAAAGTGAGTGAGAAGCATGAAAACATGCACACACATACACACACACACACACTCACTCACACAAGGTAGAACAAAGAGTTTGCTCAATGGAATCTTCTATTATCAACTCAAGCTACAAGTATGCTCCTAGAAAGCTCAATTCTATAAAAAGCTAACCTCCCAAATGATATTTCTAGCTCTTTTCATAGTTTTTTGGCTAGTTTTGGCCTGTTTTAGACTAATTTTTGGCTAGTTTTTGGCTTAATTACAAATTGGGTTCCTAGAATAATTTGAGGGCTCAAATGAGATCCAAAAAATATGAAAATTGATATATCTGCTCTTCTAAAAATCGTCAAGATCAAGGAATACTTGGCTTGAAAAATGGAGTTACAAATACCAAAAATGGGTTTCTACATGGATGTGTAGTGATGAAAATCAGAGTTTGATGAAAAAATAATGTTTGAAAAATTGATCGACCTATTCTCAACGAGATCTATGTTGACTACCTTGCCTATTCAGTCCTTTCTCCAAGCCTTGTCCTTCTTGTTGGCCTTCCTACCCGTACTTCCTTATCTGATTAGGCCTCCTTGGATACTCTTGTCTCTAACATTGCCCTCCCTCTCGAGTCTGTCATCCCTAATAGACCTTTGTGGGATGGGTTGATCTGTGTAGTACTGAAGAACATTTGCTACTAAATCATGTTCTTGTAGCCTAAGTACTCCAACAAGATCTATTTGTAGGCATTCCTAATCAATGGCACCTAGAACTTTCAAACTCCTCTAGTTTCATGCCTTCCCATTCCATCACCCTGTAGGAACCTTTAACCTCATCTGACAACCACACCTAAAATAGTCAGTCAAGTTGCATAACCTATCTTCCATACTCCCCCTAACTTACCCCCCATAATGAGTGAATCTATTCAAATTGCACACACTAAAGTACTGGGAACCACTCACATCTCTGCCACCAACATATGAGTTGTCACTGAAACAATAACTACCCTTTCTAGTTTTACATTTCATAGCCCCCTCTCCCATTCACAACTTTTCTCCTCCATTGATAACCTATTGTACCATACTACCACCTCCGTAACCACATATCTACTACCTTAACTTGTAATTGGTCATCTTGCCAACATTGCACCTTACCTTCCCACTCAACCAACATTTCCTTCATTCCCATCTACATAACGGTATTCATTTCCACTCCAATTTACCTTGAATTTATCCTCCACATTCCAACAACGCCTCATATGCACTTCTTTTTGGGACTCACTTGCTCCTTCTTATACACAATAATGTCAGATGTATTTATCACCCAACCCTCATAGGACTTCTCACTTTTTGTTGATCACTCCACCCATAGTCTCAGTATTTGGGGTGGCCACCACAATCACAAGCACATCCAAACCCATGGACATTTCTCCACCAATCAGTGCACCTACCTCATCCTCGATCACTACACCTCTGACCCCATGGACATTTCACCACCAATCACTGCACCTCTGCCAACCCCCAAAATTTCACCATCCCCAAACTCCCCTCCACCAATGTTACCTCCACTCACAACATATTTCCCCATGGCATTCACTCTTTGCATTCCCCTTCCCTTACCCATTGCATCTTCATCTTTTGAAATTGCATTCACTATAAATAATTCATTAGTAGACTCAACCATAACATCAATGATCAATTGTGCCAACCAATTACAACATGAGTACAACTACTGGCACAATGAAACACAGAGCTTCAAGATCAATCCATGCACCTTTAGGCAAGGATTTTCGACTTGGTAGCCAACAACACTCTTTTGCAAGATCAGTTCGACACCTTATAACTATCAAATAAGGATCTAGGGACAAAGGTATGAACATGGATCAAGAAGCTATCCAAGTCATCGAAAGACATTTACATGCACAAATGGAGCACAACGTGAATATTACACGTAACATGGCATTGTTAAGATGACATTTACCTAAGATGCAAAAGGAGAACAAAAGAATACACCAATAGAACCAAGAGAACTTGGAAGCGACCATTGGAAATACACTAGTTGCACCTATAATTCCATCCAAGTTCTAGGCCATTCCTCCTAAAATCACTCATGGTATTCTCCAAGATTATGCAACATTGTTGGAAGCACATGATAAGCTCACTGAGGAAGTTAGCCAACTCCAACAACAGCAACAAGCGACACTACCCACATGACCTACTTCAATTCTTGAAACCACCATAGATACTATAGAATCCATGGAATTAGCCACTCTCTAGAATCAAAGAATGGAACTCCAAACCAATCTTCTCCAATATGAAAGAACCCCATGCCACTCTAGCACAATGGCAATTTGCATTGTTGGTTTAGTGATGAAAATCACTCTTGATTGAAAATAATTTATGAAAAATTGATTAGGCCTATTCTCCACCTGATCTTCATGATGGTTCCATCTCCTTGCTCCTTCTAACTCCTTTGTTTGGCCTTCTTGTCGACTGATGCTTCTCATACTCCCTCCTCTCTAGCATCTATCATCCCTGACAGACCTTCATTTTGGAGGATGGTCAATGTAGAAGCAGGGTGTCCAATAGTGGGATCCATGAAAGAACCTATTGGCTGGGTGGCGGTATGGTACAGTGGATTGTTGAAAGAAGAAAAGAGGGATGAAATGGAAGTCAGGTTACAAAAGGTGAAGATGTGTTCGGGGAGTGGAAGTAGGTATTATAGTTACATCCTTGATTCAGGGGGAGGGGGGTGATGGTGGAGCTGTTGGAAGAATTGGCTTGAATGTCTCTTCATGGATGATAGTTGTTTTGGTGCCAGGAGCTCTCAACAAGGATATTGGGGGACTCGACATATCAGTGTCAATTGCTTGGGAAACCATCTCCCCTTGGGTTGCACAAACTACGATGGTAGTCATCTCTATCATTTCGGGTGGTGTAGTCATCATTGTCATGATAGTGATGGGAGTCTGAATACTTTTGCCTGGCCATGTTCGGGTTTGTAACATGCATGGATCGCATGTGGTGTGAGGTCCTTGCGGTGTGTATTTTATGGCCTCTAATACATAACATGCTTCTGAGAGCATTTGTAGAGATTCATTGTATTGAGAATCTACAGTGGCCTCTTCCAAGGGTTGGGCCATGAGTACTTTGTTGCCTTGTTTAGAAAGTATTTTTTGGGATTGAACGTTCTCCATAAGTTGATATAATCGACCAAGTTGTGCGGTATAGGCCATAGCTTCAGTATCTACTTCTTCTTCTTCACCCTCGGGTTGCTTTCATTGCTACAAATGCATTCATTCTTGTCCATCTTCCCAATGTACATGCATTGCTTCTCTTGATTGTCCCATCCTTCATGTGGAGGTGCCAGGACCCTTGGTGTCTGAAAAGAATTCAACATCTGAAAGTTGAGTTGTCTGTAGGAAAGACTCAAAGTCAATCACTCCCATCCCTTCGATGTCTCTAGTGGAGGCAAATTCAAACTTCACAGTCATAGGTGGAGCAGAGGGTGCCACTTGTAAAGTCCCTTCAGAACCAGATCGAGAGATTTTAATAGTGAATGGGGGCACAATGCCCTCTCTCATTGGTGATATTTTTGGGGGCTGAGACAACTCCTTGTGGTTGGACACATGGAATAATGCCTCTCATTCTCTTAGATTGATGAGCTCAAGCTCTATGGCCTTTAAAAAGTTGTAGTTGGGACCAGGTAATAGAACGCTCGATGGGCACAACGTATGATAAACACTTATAAATAATGTGCATAATAGCACAACACCCATTCAAGACTGGCTTCCTGAACCACCTCTTGTTAGCTTCATATATCTGTTCAAAGATCCATAGGGGAAGCTTGATGGTCAATGAGCCTGTCTCAGCTAAATAGAGACTGAACCAAATTCTTTTGTGTGGCTGAGTGAAGTGGTCTTGACCCAGAAATGCAAAGTGCTACATCCATAAGTGAAGGGGTATGGAAATGTTAGGCATTAATGAAGCCATATCTTTTAGCTTCAAAATCTTCCTATCCTTCATGTTGTCCAGTATCAAGGTTTCTTTTTCCAAAGGAACATGTGTGCCATGCATGTTGAGTGCATCTCTTAATATTTACAATGTGAGCTTGAACTTATTTAGTTCATTGTTGTGCAACAACAAAGGAATGACAAAGGTTCCTAGTCGATCCCTCATGCCACTTGCTTGTAAGGTGGATACCAAATAATAGGATCATTTGAAATCTGGTTTTGGTGAGGGGGCATTGAAATAGTATGCCAACCCTGTGCATTGCCGAATTGCTTAGAGCTTGGGGGTGTTCTGTAGTTGATCGCATTCTTGTGAGAAAAATTGAAATCTTCCCCAAATGTTATCGAACTCACACTTTGGCTCCCATATGTATGTAGCTTCTCCTAACTGTCCTAGCATCCCATTGAACTAGTGGGAATTACTAAGCTTTTTTGTCACTCTTGTTGGTGGATCTTGAATGGCTATTTGATGGAGGCAGTGTAATTCTACAAGCTACTCAATCAATGGTACTTCAATAGGCAAGTTTTTTGTATTGATTGTTGGTTGTTTTTTCTTTTCCTACAAATTGGTGCCTGCTATATCTGCCATGAGTATGATGGTAACTACTGATTTCTTATCTACTAGAAGACGAAGATCACATTAGTATTGCAATAGAGAAGAGATGAAACTTTGTTCCCCTTGCAATACTAGCATGACATTTGTGCAAGTTAGCTATTTGTTAGGTTTCACTGAGTGAATGTGTGTGGGAATTAGAATTTTAGTTGATCCTCGATGCATACTATAGATGTGCAGTGAACTCCCAATGCATCTAATAGTGTACAATTATTTTACAATGTTAAATCAAGTGGTTTAGTGCCAGACTTAACTCTCCAAACATCTTGTAGGGAATTATAGATTTGCCAATAATTACAGTTGAGGGTTCTAGAGATGATTCCACCTGGATTTGGGAATTTTTGGATACCCATTTCCAAGTAGTTCTAGGTGAATGTGCATGTGTTCTTGTGATGACATGTTTTAGCTTTGGATCCTATTGAGCGAGTGCATGTGAGTGTTTCCTCGCCTCTAGAGGATTTCTTGTGGAAAGTTGAGCATGTAAGTAGGTCTTAGGCACCTAGATTCATCTAGCATTGGGATATGCCTTCCTTGACTGCTTAGGTATCCAAATGGAGAGGACTCACTAAGCTTGACTCCTAGAATGTTCCTATGTTGTTGTCTTTGATTGAGGTATTCTTTTGGTGCATCTTTGGGGTCCTGTTACAGGAGTAGAGGAGTGCTCACTCTTGTGCCTCCAAATCTACTTCACTTCATGAGGTACTCTATTTTGCACTAGTTGTTGATCATGCAACTTGGTCATCTGTTTCATCTGCCTCCTGGGTTGTCTTGCTTGTTTTTTTTTTGGATTGTCTTTGGAAAAGAAGGGAGTTGCATTTTTGATTCTACAACTCCTTCAAGAGTGGCCTTGTTTTCAACCATAGGGCTTTGGACAAGAAGAGCATCATTATCTTCATGTGTGCTCCTAGAAGGACTAGGCATGGGTGCCTTTCCTATTTCCTTGAGTGCTTGATTTTCTAACTCATCCGTAATGTGGTTTTGATTTACCTAGACCTAAAGAAGTCCACTTCTTAGGTTGAGGTTCAGTGCATGGTCATAGATCCAATCTTTGTTAGAGAAAAACAATCATAAATTGATGATTACAAAGAGAATTGAAGAGTGAAGAATGAAGAAAAGAAGAAAGAATGAAGCATAAAGTGAAGAGAAGATTCAGAGAGAGATAGTTTGCAAACTCATGTATATTAATCTTGTAAATAGCTTATATACACTTTGTAATAGTAACAAATCTTAATATACACACCTATATATACTTGTATATAGATGTGCCATATACGAGAGAGAAAATATAGATGAATAGAGGATGAGTAGATGATAAGAAAAAGAGTTTGAGTGTGAGAATTATCCATAAGATGTAAGTTCAAGTGAATATAAGTTTTTTTAGAGAATTGCACCTTGATCTTTCTCCGAATTCTACTTCTATGCTTAGCCAATTGAGAAATCCTTTTCTACATGTATGAGTCTATAGTTGACGCATCTATGGTCAAGATTTGAGAGTCTAATTGTAATCAGACTGAGAGAGTCATGAGTAGGAACATTCATATGTGTAAAAGTGATGAGTGACTTCTAAAATAGGTGCAATCTCGATGGTCAAAGATTTGATTAGATCTCAGTGTAGGGTGTAAAATTTTACATAAATGAGCATTCAAAATCTAAGTTGGAAGGTAATTCATCTAGGTCTAAAAGCATTTGATGAAACAAGTTGTAGATTGAGAGAACCAAGTGTTTAAAGTCACATATGTAAAAGTCGCTTGTAGAGAAAGCCTATTTCAAACATAGGTTTACTTATTGAAGTAAATCTAAGGTTTTGTAAGTTCTTTTGAATAACTTTGACGTGGAGTACCTGTGCAAACATTAGGAGAATGTTGTTTCAAAGTTTCATAGAAAACTTTAATCATTTCATTAGTCAATGAGTGAGTTTTGCAATGCAGACTTTCTTGAGTAAAGCCATGTCTCACAGAAGAGTTAAGTGTTCATAGTTTGGTGAAGACTTCCAAAATTGGTGAAGATTTTGAGCTACGCTTGACATAGAGGTATTCTAAACTCAAGTATAGCTTTTCTTTTGGAGATTAATCATCTGCATCAGTGGTATCATAGCAAGTTCTATCAAAACTAAAGGAAAGAAGGACCCCGACTATTGCAAACATACAAAATTCAACATCTGAAGATTCAAAAGGAGAAAGTTTGAAGGAAAGGCTAAAGGAAGACACACAACAACAATCAAAAGGATTAGAAGGAGTAAATCTCAAAGTAAAGGTACATTCATTACTCATAAGGTTGAAGATTTGATAGTACAACTAAAGAAAGAATGGGAGATAGTCTTCAAACTGAGAAATTGGATAGAGAAAACTATCCAGCTTGGCCCATGAGGATGGAAGCTCATCTTATGAGCAAAGATCTAATGGGATACATCATAGGAGAAGAAGAAAAGCCAGAATTCAAAGACCCTAGTGTTCCAACAAGGGTGGAGCTTGCAGATTTGAAGGTTTGGATGAAGAAGGACGCTCAAGCAAGGAGCATTATCTATATGACAGTGAATGATTACTTGCTTCCTCACATTAGAGGACTTGAAAGTGAAAATGATATATGGAATGCTTTGGAGGAGCATTTCCAGAATACAACCAAGTCAAGGAAGACATCACTATGGTCAAAGTTTACCACATTCAAGAAGAAGTCCTCACAATCAATATCTGATTATGTGGCAAAGATGAAAGACATTGCTGATTCTTTAGGTGCAGTTGATGAAGACATTGAAGAAGATAAATTAGTACGACAAATTCTTACAAGGTTAAGAGGAGATGAGAAGTGGAAGCCCTTCATATTATCAATAGAACTTTATTTGGATCATTTTACTCTTGATTTGAATCAATTACTAGGTCGTATGCTAACTTTTGAGCATGATATCAAAGGGGATATTGATAAGAGTGCAGGTCAAGCAATGTACTCCAAGGATAAGAGGAGGACTAGCAAAGGAAAGCAATGATTAGCTGAAGATGAAGGCACTTCAAGTCAAGCAAACTTCCTAAGAGGAAAAGGAAGTGGCAGAAGTAGAGGAAGAGTCAGAAAGAACAAGGATAATATCAAAGCTTGTTGGATATGTGGTGAGACCAATCATCTAGCTCATGAATGTTGGCATAATAATCAAGGCAGTTGTAATTTTAATCATAACTTCAATCAAAGAGGTAGAGGTGGAAGAAATCAGAGAGGAAGTTTTAGAGGTAGAGGTGCTAGAAGTTTCTTTGGAAGGAATGGTGGAAGAAGCTTCCAAAACCAATCCTGCAACAACACCTACTATAACTATGCATCAGATCAGAAAGAAGACTCAACTCTAATTATGAATGCAACATGTGAAGTTCCAAAAGAAGAACAAAATGTATCTTACATTGACTCAGGGTGTAGTAATCACTTGAGTGGGAATATTGTTTTGATGATTGATTTGGAAAATAAGGTAATCAATCATACTATCCAAGCATGTGACAATACAAAACACAAGGTAAAGTCTATTGGCTCAGTGAAGGATAAAGATGGAAGTACTCTTTTGAGTAAGGTTTTGTATGTTCATACAATTGCAAAGAATTTGATCAGTGTAGGACAAATTGAAGAAAAAGGATATGAAGTGAGGTTCACTAATGATGGAGTTTATGTTGAAGACCCTAGCCAAGGGTATAAGCAAATTGTTATAGTGAAGAAAGAAGAATGATCTTCACATTGAAGGTACAAGGTAATGTTGGAAATGCCTTGCTTACATATGGAGAGCAAAAGATATCTGAGTTGGATCTTTGGCACAAGAGACTTGGACACTTCAATGAAAGAGGTATTAAAGATATGATGAATAGTGGTTCAATGCTTGGATTACCTAATGTTGCAGGTCAACACATGACATACAGATGTGAAGCATGTCAATTAGGTAAGGCTCACAAGCAATCATAGAATAAGCAAGGTTTCATGTATTCAAAGGAACTTGAATTGGTGCATATAGATGTATGGGATACCTCAAAGAACTTTAGTATAAATGGTTCCAGATATTATGTGATTTATGTTGATGATGTTGTCATGTGGATCACTATTTATGTGATCAAAGACAAATTAGAAGTGTTTAACACATTTAAACACTATCATGTATATGCAGAGAGGGTTATAGGACAAAAATTGAAGAGGCTAAGGTTAGATGGAGGGGGAGAGTATTTCTCAAATGAATTCAGTGAATTCAGTGATTATTTGTGGAATGCAGGTATAAAAACAGAAGTTACTTGTAGGTAATCTCCTCAACAAAATGGTGTAGCAGAAAGAACAAATAGAACTCTTATTGAGTTTGCAAGATCAATGATGAAAGAGAAGAATTGTCCTAATTATTTGTGGGTTGAGGCTGTAAATACTGCTAGATACTTGGAAAATAGGCTACCATGTAAAGCTTTGCAGGTTATGACACCATATGAAACTTGGTGGCGTAAGAGACCTACATTAGACCATTGCAAAGTATTTGGTTGTTTAGCCTATGCTTATGTTCCCTCTCAATTAAGGCATAAGTCAGAACCAAAAGCTGAAAAGCATTTGTTCATTGGTTATGATGATAAACAAATGGGATACAAGTCGTGGAGTCCATCTACAAAGCAATTCCTTGTATCAAAGGATGTCACATTTGATGAGCAAGGTACTTGGTACTCACATACAAATAGTGCTTATGTAGGACTTGAAGAAACACTGAATTAGAAGAAAGGTACATCAAAGGTTCAAATTTCTGAGGAAGAAGAGAATGATGAAGTGCTAGTTGAAAATGAAGAATGGCCAAGATTTGATCCAGAATATGATGAACCAAAAACTTCAAGAAGTGGAGAGCTCAAAAGTTCATCAAGGAACAAAAGACATCCTATAAGGTATAGCTATGACACCTCTTTCTTGACAACTAAAGATTATGCTTATATAGTGAAAGTAGATGAAGATCAATCTAGGTATGATGAAGCCAAAGGAAAGGAGAATTGGGAAAAAGCTATGAAGGAAGAGTATGATGCACTAATTGAGAATGAGACTTGGGACTTGGTGCACAAACCAAGTAATCAGAAGGTAATTGGATGTAAGTGGGTCTACAAAACAAAAAGATTTGCAGATGGAAGTGTGTCTAGGTACAAAGCTACACTTGTTGTGAAAGGATATGCACAAACTTATGGTGTGGACTATGATGAAACATATAGTCCTGTTGCAAAGATGACAACCATAAGGACTCTCATAACTATTGCTGCTTGCAAAGGTTGGAAATTATCTCAATTATATGTGAAGAATGCATTTTTAAATGGTTACATTTCAGATAAAGTCTACATGGAACAACCAAATGGTTTCAAAGATCAAGATAAACCAGATTATGTGTGTAAGCTCAAGAGAGCTCTTGCCTCGCATCGAATAGCACCAACTACTAGACAAACACAATCATACTAAATTCTAATGAGAAAGAGAACTCACCCAATCGTGGAACAATATAAAGTATTCTGATAATGCTTTGTATGAGGAGGTGGTTGGGTACTCTACCTAGACTTCACTCCATGTGAAGCACCTAAGCCTCCTCATCATTACCTCCTCAATCTTCATATAAACCTTGTGACTGCCTTGTGAAGTTTGGAGCTACATGATAAGTTACTAAAACATCAAGTGGAACCACTGATTGATAAGTTTCTACTTAATTATTTAGCTCTATGACCATCGTCTCAAGGCCAGGTCTTTCAAAATGGCCCTTGATAATGTCAAAATTATGAAAGTGTGATCCTTGATGCCTTGCAAAGCTCTCCAAGGTGTTAGCTTTATATCTTCAATAGCTTATTCAATTGAGAGATCCGACTTCTTTCCCTTTCCCTTTACATCCACTTGAGGATCTAGCTTTGCCTTCTATTTTTTCTTGCCTTTCACCTCCTTGTTCTCCAACATTGTGCATATTTTACCCTGGAGATCCTAGATTTGCCCTATCCTAAAGGCAAGTTGGAACCATGGATCAAACTTACAAAAAGCATATGACTTCACATTTTCATCCACTGCAATCCCAACCTCTATCAGGTGTTGGAGCAAGTCTATGAAAAGCCTAAGTATTGGCTTGAGTCCCACGAAGTCATAGAAGAAGCCTTAAAATGAAGAGAATGTAAAGTTCACTTGTGAACTACCTGTTGTAACTTTTGAAGAGTTTACTTAATGTAAAAGTGAAAGAATCTTAAGTGGTTGAGTCCACTTGATCAAAAAAGGAAAGAGGAGCCACGAATTTGTGATTTGTGGTAGGTAGAGAATCAAATCAATCATTGATTGATTGGAGAGTGATTGACGGAAGTTAGCCTCCCAAACTCAACTATAAATAGATGGCAGTTTTAGTCGTGGTTAGAGAGACCTATGTGAAGACCTCCAAGAGCTGACATTTATGCCATATCAAGGTGTGATTACAAGGCACACATATGTATCAGTAAGTCATTGTATTGTACAAGCAATATACTTTCATTTTCATGATTATTTGAGTTCATATGTCCATGTTCTTGTGAAGTGTACTACTCACTGCCATTACTCTCAGTTTTCTCAGTCAGATTGCAGATATGTTTTCTCTAAGCTTGGTGCATCAATTTCAGTGATTTAACTTGGTAAAGTTAACTCTATAAGTCTACTATATGCTCACAAATTCTCATGTCATTTGGATGTTGCAATCTTCAGTTATGTTCAGTTGAAGTCAACAGCGTCTGTTCATTTTCACTTCTCTGTCAGGTACCCGACTTTTTTGCTCACATTGTCATAACCATTTCTCAGTGGTTACTTATCCAAATTCAACGATTTAAAGCTTGTTGGATTCAGCTTACTGTCTAGTGGAACCATACAATTTTTCATAATCATTGGATTCCTACATTTTGAGTTATGTTCATTTTTCTGGTCACTGGTCTCAAACTATAGTAGCCCGTTAAAATCGGGATGATGTCATCACTTGTTAAAACTCATTCTCAGTGTGTGATTTATTATTTTTGATGAGATTACTCTTGAAAGTTAGGTCTTTAAGTTAACTAGACTTCCCCAAGAGGAATTAAGCTAATTGCTGTTGTGCTCAGAGAATTATGCAAAACACTGGACAGGTGTATGAACCAAAATAGCAAGTTCTTCACCTTTGAGCTAACTCCAACTTACCTGTTTTGATCTATCTTTTTGAGAGTGATCTTCCAAGGTACATAGGGTGTCTAATACATCCAATGGAAAGCTAAAAGGGCCCACCATATACTCCTGGAGTTCATTTGGCTGGTGTAGATCAAGGATTTTGCAACACCTCTTCATCTTCAAGCACATACATATCCATCTCTTCACAGTGGTATCAGAGCAAGGTTGGACAACATGGCAGATGGATTTCCTTCATCAATTGACAATCTGGACAGAGGTAACTACTCAGCTTGGTCATTAAGAATGGAAGCTTATCTCCAAGGTAGAAGTTTATATGGTTATGTGGATGGAGATGAAGTTATGCCAAGTTTCAGGAACAAAAGTCAACCAACACAAGAAGAGCAAGAAAGATTGAGCACATGGTGCTCCAAGGATGCACTTGAAGGTCTTATCTCCTCAACTCTATCTCATATTTTTTGTTGCCTCACATTAGAAGTTTTAAGACATCTCAGGAAGTGTGGGATGCACTTGAAGCTTTCTTTTCTTCAAGTACCAAAGCTAGGAAGCATCAACTATGGCTGGATTTCACAACTCTCAAGAAGGCTCCCAAACAAAATGTGACTGATTTTGTCACAAAGCTCAAGGACATAGCAGATCAGTTGGGAAGCATTGGAGAGATAATAGATGAAGAGCAAATTGTAAGGTAGGTCATCAATGGCTTGAAGGCAGATGACAAGTGGGAAGCATTCACCACAGCTATGGATTTGTACATGGACATGCATGTACCTGATTTCAATACACTCATTGGACAACTACTTACTCAAGAGGCAAAGCTTATCAAAAATGGAGAAAGCTCTAAAGGTAATCAATCTTCAGCTTTATACACTGATAAAAGCAAGTCCAAAGATAACAAAGGAAAGGCAAAGAAAGTGGATGATGAAGCAGGTGCATATCAAGCTAACTATGCAGGTAGAGGAAGACATGGCAGAGGTAGAGGAAGAGGAGGTAGACAAGGAAGGGGGAGATCCCAAGACTCCAACCCATGTTCTATTTGTGGATTAACTAATCATACAACTGAAAATTGCTTTAGGAATTCCAAGAATCAAATACAATAGAGGAAGTTATGGCTACTCAAGAGGAAGGTTCAACAATTCTCATGGCAACTACAACAACTACAATCATTCAAACTATCAAGGAGGCTACAAAGGAAGGAGAGACTACAATAACTATACAGAAGACTCAAACAAAGAGGATTCATTATTGATCATGAACATGGCTATGCCACAAGGTAAATCTGATGAGCATGTTTTCTACATAGATTCAGGTTGTTCAAATCATGTGGCAGGAAATGTGGCACTCCTATCAGATTTAGAAGATCCAAGGAATAAGCATGAGGTCCAAACGGGAGATGATACAAAACATCCTGTGGAGAAAATAGGCAATGTCAAAGCACCTGATGGAAACATCAACCTACTCAGTAAGGTACTCTATGTCCCTACCATTACAAAGAATTTGATAAGTGTTGGACAGATAGTAGAGAAAGGGTTGCAAGTTAGGTTCACAAAGGTAGGAGCATTTGTTGAAGATCCAAGTCAAGGATTCAGAAAAATTGCAAAAGGTGAAAAGACAAGTAGATTGTTCACATTTGAATTACAGGACACTAGAAACATTGCTCTCTTTAATTATGGTAGTCAGACACTCATAGAATTGGAAGTATGGCACAAAAGGTTAGCACATATTGGTGAAAGGTCATTAAAGCAAATTTGCAGGGACCAAAGTGTACTTGGACTCCCTAACTTGTCAAAACAACATATGATTTATAAGTGTAGTGCATGTCAATTTGGAAAGTCTCACAGGTTACCATTCATGAAGAAAGGTTATATGCATGAAGATCTCTTGGAGTTGGTTCATACAGATGTATGGGGACCTAGCAAGGAAGCTTCAATATCTGGATCAAGGTATTATGTCTCCTTTATTGATGATCGCAACAGACGGACTATCCTATTCTTTATGAAACACAAAGATGAAGTTTTTTCATGTTTCAAAAGATATTTGGCTCTTGTGGAGAATCAAACAGGTAAATCACTAAAAAGGCTAAGGTCAGATGGAGGGGGAGAATACTTCTCCCATGAGTTTGATTCTTTTCTTCAAGAAAGAGGAATCAAAAGAGAGGTAACTACAAGGTACACTCCTGAGCAAAATGGAGTGGCAGAAAGGAGGAATAGGACAATTGTTGAAGCTGCAAGGTCTATGTTAAATGAAAAGCATTTACCTAATTACTTATGGGCTGAGGCTGTATCTACAACCACTTACTTGATTAACAGGTTGCCTTCAAAATCCCTTGATGGGATGACTCCATATGAGGCTTGGAATGGAAGAAGACCAAGCTTAGATCATTGTAAAATTTTTGGATGTATTGCTTTTGCTCATGTTCCTTCACAGGCTAGAGGCAAGATGGATCCAAAGGCAGAAAGGTGTGTATTTATTGGATATGAAAACAATCAAAAGGGCTACAGGTTATACAACCCTACCAACAAAGAATTCTTGGTAAGCAGAGATGTAGTTTTTGATGAGAACAATTCATGGTATGAAGATTCATGCAGGAAGGTCAATTTACCATATGATCTTGAAGAAGATTTTCCAAAGCTTGGTAGAGAACAACCAAAGATTGAAGAACAAGACACCTCAGAGGATGATGAAGAATCTCAGATGGAAAAGATCAAAGCATGGAAGTCTAAAGGTAAAGCAAAATTGCAGGAACTTGGACATGAGGCTGAATCATCACATCATGGCCTAAGAAGATCTATGAGGGAAAAGAAAAAACCAGAAAGGTATGGGTTTGACACCTCATTAGTAACTAAACATTCTATCTACATAGCACACGACATAAACCAAGAGGAGCCATCATCATTTGAAGAGGCCAAAACAAAAACAGAATGGAAGCATGCAATGAAGGAAGAGATTGAAGCACTTGAGGAAAACAACACTTGGGATTTGGTGCCCAAGACTTCATCCATGAAGGTAATAGGCTCAAGATGGGTCTATAAACTCAAGAAGAATTCTGATGGTTCCATTAATAGGTATAAGGCAAGGCTTGTAGCAAAAGGCTTTGCACAAACTCAGGGAATTGATTATGAGGAGACCTTCTCTCCTGTGGCAAAGATGCCTACTATTAGGGTTTTGCTTAGTATTGCCTCTTCCAAGAATTGGAAGATACTTCAACTAGATGTAAAGAATGCATTCTTGAATGGTTGGATAACAGAAGAGGTATATATGGCACAACCACCTTGTTTTGAGAATCAAGTTTATCCTGATTATGTGTGTAAACTTAACAAAGCATTGTATGGTCTCAACCAAGCTCCAAGAGCTTGGAATTTCAGGCTTGTTTCATTCTTGCAGGACAAAGGCTTTCAACCAAGCAAGGCAGATCCTTCACTCTTTATAAAAAAGAGTAACTCTGAGGTCATCTACCTATGTGTATATGTAGATGATATTATATTGATAGGAAATGATGCAGATGGTATGAAGAAGATCAAAGATCAGATGAGAGAAGAGTTCAAGATAAGTGATTTGGGTTCACTTACCTACTTCCTAGGTTTGGAAGTTGTCTACAAAGATCATGGTTTGTTTCTCACTCAAAGAAAGTACATTAAGGACATGTTGGCAAAATTCAAGATGCAAGATTGTAAGATTGCAGGTACTCCAATGGAGGTCAATCACAAATTGAGCTCACATGAAGGTGAACTCATAGAGAACATCACATCATATCAAAGTCTAGTGGGTAGTCTCAACTATGCCACATTGACAAGAGTAGATATATGTTACAGTGTGAGTGTGCTAAGTCAATTTATGCACACACCAAGGAAACCACATATGGATGCTACCAAAAGGTTTCTCAAGTATCTCAAAGGAACCATAAATGAAGGACTTTATTATCCTTATGTATCTGATTTAGGTTTGAAGCTATTTTCTGATGCAGATTGGGCTGGCTCCAAGGAAGATAGAAGGAGCACTTCAGGTTATCTTACCTTTGCAGGTTCAAAGCTTATTTCATGGTCATCCAAGAGGCAACCCACACTTGCTCTCTCTTCTACTGAAGCTGAATACAGAGGTCTTGCCATAGCTACTCAGGAAGCTATGTGGATGAAGACATTATTCAAAGATCTTGGATTGGAGTTTGGAACTCCAACTATTTTTGGTGACAATATGAGTTCTATTCATTTGGCTGCTAATCCTATTTTTCATGCAAGGACTAAACATATTGAAGTTCATTATCACTATGTAAGAGAGAACGTTCTAAGAAAAGAGATTCAAATATCATATGTGTCCACTCATCAACAATGTGCAGATATTCTAACCAAAGCATTGGATGGTACAAAGTTTTGCAAATTCAAGGCTATGATTGGTTTGCAGGTAATCTTGGAAGATTGAAGACCTCAAGCATACTTGGCTTGAGGGGGAGCTGTTGGAGCAAGTCTATGACAAGCCTAAGTATTGGCTTGAGTCCCACAAAGTCATAGAAGAAGCCTTAAAATGAAGAGAATGTAAAGTTCACTTGTGAACTACCTCTTGTAACTTTTGAAGAGTTTACTTAATGTAAAAGTGAAAGAATCTTAAGTGGTTGAATCCACTTTATCAAAAAGGGAAAGAGGAGCCACGAATTCATGATTTTCGGTAGGTAGAGAATCAAATCAATCATTGATTGATTCGAGAGTGATTGAGGGAAGTTAGCCTCCCAAACTCAACTATAAATAGATGGTAGTTTTAGTCGTGGTTAGAGAGACCTATGTGAAGACCTCCAAGAGCTGAGATTTATTCCATATCAAGGTGTGATTATAAGGCACACATATGTATCAGTAAGTCATTGTATTGTACAAGCAATATACTTTCATTTTCATGATTATTTGAGTTCATATGTCCATGTTCTTGTGAAGTGTACTACTCACTGCCATTACTCTCAGTTTTCTCAGTCAGATTGCAGAGATGTTTTCTCTGAGCTTGGTGCATCATTTTCAGTGATTTAACTTGGTAAAGTTAGCTCTATAAGTCTACTAATGCTCACAAATTCTCATGTCATTTGGATGTTGCAATCTTTAGTTATGTTCAGTTGAAGTCAACAGTGTCTGTTCATTTTCACTTCTCTGTCAGGCACCCGACTTTTTCACTCACCTTGTCAGATCCATTTCTCAGTGCTTAATTATCCAAATTCAATGATTTAAAGCTTGTTGGATTCAGCTTAATTTTTAGTATAACCATACAATGTTTCATAATCATTGGAGTCCTAGATTTTGAGTTATGTTCATTTTTCTGCTCACTGGTCTCAAACTATAGCAGCTCGTCAAAATCGGGATGATATCATCACTTGTTAAAACTCATTCTGAATGTGTGGTTTATTATTTTTGATGATATTACTCTTGAAAGTTAGCTCTTTAAGTTAACTAGACTTCACCAAGAGGAATTAAGCTAATTGCTGTTGTGCTTAGAGAATTATGCAAAACACTGGAGAGGTGTATGAACCAAAATAGCAAGTTCTTCACCTCTGAGCTAACTCCAACTTATCTGTTTTGATCTATCTTTTTGAGAGTGATCTTCCAAGGTACATAGGGTGTCTAATACATCCATTGGCAAGCTAAAAGGGCCCACCATATACTCCTGGAGTTCATTTCGCTGGTGTAGATCAAGGATTTTGCAACACCTCTTCATCTTCAAGCACATACCTATCCATCTCTTCACATCAGGCACTACTTTCTCAAATTTGGATGAATGCTTCCACCATCTTCCCTTAGTGCATCAATGTACTAATGGTGGAAGAAATGGATATGCTCAATGGATGACATTTTCTGCTTGTAATCATTGTCATTGTTGTGGTCCCAAACTAGGAGCTTTGCCTCCTCTATAGTTAAACCAACATAGATCTTACACTCTACATACCTCAAGACATATGTAGTTGGATGCTCTTTAACAAGCTATCTTTGGGCCTCTATACAGTGTGATCGTGCAATAACATAATATGTATAACCTCAGACAAGTCGTCGTTGCACTCCTCCACCAAACCGCACTCATTTGGATTGACCATTACCAAGAATGGCACAACAATTACATGTGGATTTATCTTCATCTTCTTCTTAAGATTCTTCACATGGAGGTTATGCGGCTCCCTTATCTCAAGAGACCTCCTTCCTGTAAGTGGGTCAATGGGGGTTTGTTGAAGCTCAAGGTCAAGGACAAAGCATGGAAGCACATCAGGGAAGTGGACACACAAGAAGAAGGAGCAAGTAGGGAGCTCCAAGAAGCACCTGTCAAATTTTCAAAAGAAATCCCTACAAAAATAGTGATTTTTATCACTAAAAACCATTGTAAATACCATTTTCCATTTTTGCAACTCCATTTTGTTCAAGCCGAGGAGTCCTCAAGCTTGAGGCATATTAGAACTATCATCCTACCAATTTTCATAATTTTTAGACTCCGTTTGAGCCCTCAAATAAGCCATGGAACCTATTTTTTAAATAGGCCAAACACTAGGTCTGGACAGGGCCAAAACCACTCAAAAAACTATAAAAAGGGCTGGAGAGCTCATTTTTGGGGTTACCTTGTTGTAGGTTTCAGCTTTGTAAGAGAGATCTTTTGTAATCAAAGCTTTCCATTGTTCCACTCTTTGCTCTTACCTTGTGGGTGTGTGTGTATGTGTGTGCATGCTCGTATGCTTTCACTCATGCACTTGTGCACCTCACTTGCTCTTGGTCTTCATACCGGTCCTCACGTCTCCGTGGATTGACATTTATGAGGTGAATCTCCTCACGTTGGTACTTGCCATTGTGCTAGAGTGACACCAAATTTGGTGCCATTGCCGGGGAGAGAGCTTGGAGGACAAGCGTGTGACGATAAGACGTAGAGTAGCAATGTTGGAAGGTAAAAAAATCACCATTTTCAGTTCAGGTTTTGAGTTTTTCTTCTCCTTCATCTTCATCATCATCACCATCTCCACCCACCTTCATATTCTCAGTTTTTTTCATTTTTTAGAGTCCAGTCACCTCGCTTTTCACTTGTGGTTGTGAGAAAGAGCCTTAGAGAGGGTGTATAATTGAAACACTGAAGAAATAGTACCAAAATAGCCGAAAATCAGAGTGAACAGCCCAAACATGAAATAACATGCACCAAGTATCATGAGTGCAATATCACGGGTTTGAAGGGAGATTTGGCATCTACAGACACATAGGCATGACAAGGAGGACCCAAGGTACTCATATTTGCAAAAAATTTTGAATTCGGACTCCAAAAAATCCACGTATCGTGTTCTCCCGCGATTGAGTATCACGATATCTGGATATTGTGAACTCCTGTGGTCGAGTATCGCGATACTTAGGCTTGTGAGATATCGAGTATCGTTCAGGACGTGCTCGCGATACTTGTCACATATCGTATATCGTGAAAGCTTCTTCCGCGATACTTGGGAGATATCATGTATCGCTGAGTATTTCTCACAATACTTGGGGAAGATCGTGTATCATGGAGCTCTCAAAGCGATATTTGGCGAGTATCGAATATCGTGGGATTTTTCTTGGTTGAATATCGAGTATCGTCAAAGTTTTTTGCGACATTTGTTGAATATCGTGTATCGTGAACTTCTTTTCTCAATACTTGTGCAATATCCTATATCATTGAACTTTTCACGATACCTCACAGATATCGAGTATCGTTGATTTGGCTCTCGTGATACTTGTGCAATATCGTGTATCATTGAATTTTACTCGTGACACCTAGCGCATATCGTGTATCGTGAGATTCTCGCAACATCTGTCGGATATCGAGTATCGTGGACCTTCTCCTGTGTCAAGTGTCGTGTATCGTTTAGTTGAGATATCGTGTATCATGGCAAGGCAAGTATCGTGTATCGTCTACTTCTAAGTATCGCGATACTTGATAAGTATCATGTATCACCTGTTCTGCAGTAATCCCATAGAGGTCCTGTTTCCTTGTTTTAACCCCTAGAACCCTGAACTGACATAACTATCTCATACGAAATCCATTTGCTGTGATTTTGGGTTTGTTGGAAAGCTCGTGGGGTTAGCTCATTTTTGGGGTTAGCTTGTTGTAGATTTCAGCTTTGTAAGAGAGCTCTTTTGTAATCGAAGCTTTCCATTGTTCCACTCTTTGCTCTTACCTTGTGGGCGTGTGTGTGTATGTGTGTGCATGCTCATATGCTTTCACTCATGCACTTGTGCACCTCACTTGCTCTTGGTCTTCATACCGGTCCTCACGTCTCCGTGGATTGACATTTATGAGGTGAATCTCCTCACGTTGGTACTTGCCATTGTGCTAGAGTGACACCAAATTTGGCGCCGTTGCCGGGGAGAGAGCTTGGAGGACAAGCGTGTGACGATAAGACGTAGAGTAGCAATGTTGGAAGGTAAAAAAATCACCATTTTCAGTTCAGGTTTTGAGTTTTTCTTCTCCTTCATCTTCATCATCATCACCATCTCCACCCACCTTCATATTCTCCATTTTTTCCATTTTTTAGAGTCCAGTCACCTCGCTTTTCACTTGTGGTTGTGAGAAAGAGCCTTAGAGAGGGTGTATAATTGAAACACTGAAGAAATAGTACCAAAATAGCCGAAAATCAGAGTGAACAGCCCAAACATGAAATAACATGCACCAAGTATCATGAGTGCAATATCACGGGTTTGAAGGGAGATTTGGCATCTACAGACAAATAGGCATGACAAGGAGGACCCAAGGTACTCATATTTGCAAAAAAATTTGAATTCGGACTCCAAAAAATCCAGGTATCGTGTTCTCCCGCGATTGAGTATCATGATATCTGGATATCGTGAACTCCTGTGGTCGAGTATCGCGATACTTAGGCTTGTGAGATATCGAGTATCGTTCAGGACGTGCTCGCGATACTTGTCACATATCGTATATCGTGAAAGCTTCTTCCGCGATACTTGGGAGATATCATGTATCGCTGAGTATTTCTCACGATACTTGGGGAAGATCGTGTATCATGGAGCTCTCAAAGCGATATTTGGCGAGTATCGAATATCGTGGGATTTTTCTTGGTTGAATATCGAGTATCGTCAAAATTTTTTGCGACATTTGTTGAATATCGTGTATCGTGAACTTCTTTTCTCAATACTTGTGCAATATCCTGTATCATTGAACTTTTCACGATACCTCACAGATATCGAGTATCGTTGATTTGGCTCTCATGATACTTGTGCAATATCGTGTATCATTGAATTTTACTCGCGACACCTAGCGCATATCGTGTATCGTGAGATTCTCGCAACATCTATCGGATATCGAGTATCGTGGACCTTCTCCTGTGTCAAGTGTCGTGTATCGTTTAGTTGAGATATCGTGTATCATGGCAAGGCAAGTATCGTGTATCATCTACTTCTAAGTATCGCGATACTTGATAAGTATCATGTATCACCTGTTCTGCAGTAATCCTATAGAGGTCCTGTTTCCTTGTTTTAACCCCTAGAACCCTGAACTGGCATAACTTTCTCATATGAAATCCATTTGCTGTGATTTTGGGTTTGTTGGAAAGCTCGTGAGGTTAGCTCATTTTTGGGGTTAGCTTATTGTAGATTTCAGCTTTGTAAGAGAGCTCTTTTGTAATCGAAGCTTTCCATTGTTCCACTCTTTGCTCTTACCTTGTGGGCGTGTGTGTGTATGTGTGTGCATGCTCATATGCTTTCACTCACGCACTTGTGCACCTCACTTGCTCTTGGTCTTCATACCGGTCCTCATGTCTCCATGGATTAACATTTATGAGGTGAAGCTCCTCATGTTGGTACTTGCCATTGTGCTAGAGTGACATGGTTTTACGGATGATGGTAATGGACAGGTGGAAAAGTTGCCCCTTTCGAGCTTTCTCTTGACATTATCCTCTCTAATAGTATTATGTTCAGTAAGAAATATCCTAGATGCAAGCTCTCCACTAAGGGCAATGATATCATCCTAGGAGTCTGAGCTTTCTATTGATTCCACATCAGTGGGACTTGTCATCTTCTTGTGGGTCCTTTTTTGGGTCTTCTTCTGTATGGGCTACTTACCCTTTGACTTTACAGGTGTCATCTCTCATTGGTGGGTTGGCATGATGTTCCCATGTTTCCATGGCTAGAAATCCACAATTAGATTGTCCGAATCCTTGCAAATTTGAGTGAGCCTATCTGGCACACAACATTCTCGCCATAGTAGTCTTCTTGCAAATGGCATTCCTTAATCATTTTGAATTCTCCACTAGGAAAAGTAGGTTATATGAGTCCTCATCCTCATAGTCCACCTTGAATACCAGGCCATACTGAAAAATTGTGGTCATAATCTTTCCCCTCCCATAGGTGCATGCAAATACAAGTAAGTTGGCATTTTTCTTCTATATATTGAAGGCACCACTCTAGGTTTTTCATTCCTCAAAGTGGTCTCTCTTTCCTATTGACTTCACTCTCTTTGGATTTATCTTTCCTAACTACCTCTTCCTCAATTGTCTTGACACTGCTATAGCAACCTAATGATAGGGCCATTGGATTAGTTTCACATTCAGAGGACAAAGAAAGGGTGCTCTTCTTTGGATTCACAACATGTCCAATGCTTTTCTCCCAGGCACCCTCTCATGAGCTAAGTGTCAGCTTCATCTTCTTAATTGACTTCTCCTTGCACTTCTTTATGTCCCTAAAGTGTTACAAGAAATCTTAGCCAAGTGCAAGAAATTAATTTATCTGAAGCAACTGGGTGGAGCAACTTGGTGCCAGGCATCAATTTTGTGGGCCAAATCGATGCCAAGCATCAATCTTGTGGATCAAGTAGATGCCATGAATTGACCTTGTGGGCCAACTCAATACCAAGCATCAAGTTTTCATGGGGCAAGTTGATGCCTGACATCAACTTGGCTCACAAACTTGATGCTTGGTATCGAGTTGGCTCGAAAAGTCAATGCCTGGGATCGTGTTGGCCCACAAGTTTGATGCTTAGCATCCAGTTGGCCCACAAACTCGATGCTTGGAATCGTCTTGGCCCAGAAACTTGATGCTTGGCATCGACTTGGCCCACAAGGTCGATGCTTGGCATCGACTTGGCCCACAAGCTTGATGCCTGGCATCAAGTTGCACCATCGTGATGTTGGACATAAATTTGAATTCATTAAAAAAAAATAGAAATTTAAAGGAATCTTTGTTTGCTATGTAAATTTGGGTTACCTGTGAGACATTTTGCCAATACCCTTCTTCTCCATTGTTGACTTTCTGCTTTTCCTGTTCTTTCTTTGCTCTTTTTCTCTCTTTGTTCTTTTGCTCTCTATGCTCTATCTCGACTCAGGGATGTGGAAAATGAGACTCAATTCCTCTCATCTATTTATAGACATTTGGATAAGTTGAACTTGCCTCAATCTGTGTGTGTGCTTCTCCTTGAGAGTGAGAGTGTGTGTGAGCTCTCTTCCTTATCTCCTTCCTCGTGACATGGTATCAGAGCCAGCTTGGCTGTAGAGAGCTCATGAGAAGGTGATGGTGAAGAGTACGCAGCAAGGCGTGGAGAAAATGCGATTCACAAATGACCTCTGCTTGCTACGAAAATTGGCGTGAAGGTAGAAGACGTCAAAATATTTTTGAGAGTTATCCCTTTAGGGTCACTTGTTTTTGTCAGATCGAAGTTTCGGAGCCATCTCGACCTCTGTTTAGAGCCTGCAAGGTGGGGTCCACAGAAAAACCAGGAAAACTCTATTTTTTTGAAATCGAATGATCACGTCATAGTGGGATAGTGTTCAAGCAGAAGTGCTGCTTGTAGTGTTTTGCAATGTTGTGAATTGCTGCAGAAATGGCAAACGCAGATGGAATGAGTCAGCTTATGAGCGATAAGCTAGCCAAGAACAACTTCCATGCTTAGAGATTCAGAATGATGAATTTCATGATGGGAAAAGGCTACTGGAAGTACATCGAAGGAGAGAACGAAAATGCTCCACAGTTACGAGAGAGGAATCGGACTGCAAAACAGATAAGAGCATATGAGGAATGGAATCAAGGAGCACGAAAGGTAATGTATTGGCTATCTATTAGCATACAAGATAGCATGATTGGGCACATACAGGATGCCAAGACTCTAAAAGAGGCTTGGAATAGTTTGGTCACATTGTATGAGACCAATACAAAGGCACAGAAATTGCAACTCAAGAACGAGTTGCATACCTTGGAGAAAAAGAGCATGTCGGTAAGTGACTATACCGTGAAAATCAAAAGCATATGTGAGTCACTTGCATCTATTGGAGTGAATGTAGATAATGATGATAAGGTGGAAGTATGCCTTCCTGGTTTAGGAGCTACATATAAGCAGTTCAGAACTTCTATATAGACCAGGGAAAATATTCCAAATTTTGTTGATCCATCTAAGCTCATTATTGAAGAAAAGAATCTTGGTGAGGATTCAAACTCCCAAGGAAAGCCCAGTTTTGAGCAGGTATTCTACTCTGGCAGAGGAAGAGGTAGAGCTAGAGGTTTTGGAAGTGGAAGAGGACACAGTAACCAAGACCAAGGTCAACAACAGAATCATGCAGGAGGAAGAGGATAGTTTCGAGGCAAGGGGAGCCAAAGAGGTCATAGAAATTTCCAAAGAAATGATTCAGGTAATGATAGTAAAGGATGCTCGAATTGTGGTAAACCTGGACACTTTGAACATGATTGCAGGTTGAAGAATCAAAATAACAGAAGGAAGCAAAACAACTATGCACCCACAAGTGTAGATGATTCTGAGAAGCTGTTTATGGTTCAACATCACATGATGAATACAATGTCTGTTGGTGTTTCAAAATCAAATGATAATGTCTAGTATGTTGATTCAGGTGCTTCAAATCACATGACCATTCATGCAAAATGGTTTAGTAGTTTGCAGAAATTTTCAGTTCCTAGATATGTTGAAATAGGTGATGACACACCACATCCTATTGAGCATACAGGAAACATAGCACTATCTATGGAGGATGGAAAGGTAAAACATCTCGCTGATGTGCTGCATGTTCCAAATATAACAAAGAATCTGGTTTTTGTTGGACAAATGGTTGACCAGGGATTACAAGTCAGGTTCAATGCTGATGGATTATATGTAGAAGAGTACAAGCAGGATGGACGATTGGTTGCAAAGGAAACAAAGTGGGTAGGATGTTCACCTTAAATGTGAAGATTCCTGAAATGAATGCAGCCATGTTTGCAAAAGGTGCAGGAGTTATTGCAGATATAGAGATGTGGCATAAACGGATTGGACATGCAAACTTGCAAAGGCTGAAATTGATGCAGTCAAAGGAGATTGTCCATGGACTACCAAATTTCAAAGTTGCAGAAATGCAAAAGGTATGTCCAGCATGTCAATTTGGTAAATAGTCAAGAGCATCATTTCCACATGACAAGCATGTTAGTGAGAATGTACTAGAAGTAGTACATACAGATGTTTGGGGTCCAACAAAGACCACAGCTATCGGCGGATGTAGTTTTTATGTTACTTTCATTGATGACCATACACACAAAGTATGGGTATATTTCATGAAAGAGAAGAGCGAGGTGTTCACTCACTTCTAGAATCTTAAAGTTATGGTGGAAAAGCAGACACGGAAGTACATTCAGACATTAAGATCTGATGGAGGAGGTGAATACATGTCAAATAAGTTCAGCACTTTTCTAAAAAATCATGGAATTCGGCGTGAGTTTTCATGCAGGTACACACCACAACAGAATGGTGTTGTTGAATGCAAAAATAGACATATTGCAGAAATAGCAAGAGCCTTGATGGCTGAGAAGAATATGCCTCATTGTTATTGGGTAGAAGCTGTGCATAGTGTTGTATACATCATGGACAGAACTTCGACTGCGGCTGTACATCAAGTTACACCTGAAGAGAAGTTTACAGGTAAAAAGCCAAACTTATCACATCTAAAAGTTTTTGGTTGTATTGCATATGTACATGTCCTAGATGAATTGAGGACGAAGCTTGATCTAAAAGCAGAAAATTGTATCTTCATTGGATAATCCCTTGAGCAAAATGGATATAAATGTTATAACCCACTCACTGATACATAAAGGTGAGCAAAGATGTGGTACTTGATGAAATGTCAGCTGCTACGCAAATGCCAAAGAAGGACTGAATCTTGAACCAAATGAGAAAGAAAATGCTGAAAAATCAAGTGTAGAATCTCAAGTTTTGAGTGGACCGGATGCATCACCAAGCAATAGTTCCAACTCAAATCCATGGAGTGGAAGATTGCGTGGAAATTTCAGTCGTGAAAATTTACCAAATACATCCAAGAAAGGTAAAGAAAAGCTTTTTGTAGGTCATAAAATATGTGCAAGTTTCGAAGATGTTGATGGAGATTCAAGCGGTTTAGAAAAGATTCTTGATGAGGAACTTGGATTGCCCTCTATGAAGACTCCAAGAGTAAGAAGGGCACATGTAGATGATACAAGGAGAAGTGACCCAGGACCAAGAAGATGTGGGAGGATGCGGAATTCAGTGCAACGATTGACGTATGACAGTTATATGGCTCGTCATTGTGCCTACATGACAAAGATAATACAAGATGCTGAACCTTCTTGCTTTGAAATGATACATGGAAGCTGGTTCCATTGCCGCAAGGAAAGAAACCCACAGGCTGTAAATGGGTTTACAAGGTAAAGCATAATGCTGATGGTAGCATAAGCAGGTATAAAGCACGATTGGTAGCTAAAGAATATGCACATACATATGGCATTGATTATGAGGAAACATTCAGCCCTGTAGCTAAAATGTCCACTGTCAGAACAATTGTTGCATTAACTACAACAAAAGGATGGACTTTGCATCAGATGGATGTGAAGAATGCTTTCCTACATGGTGAGTTATAGGAAGAAGTATATATGGACCAACCACAAGGATATGAAGATTCAAAGCATCCAGAATATGTTTGCAGGTTGCAAAAGGCTTTGTATGAGTGAAGCAAGCCCCTCGTGCATGGCATGCAAGGATTGCTGATTACTTAACCAACATTGGGTTTTCTATGTGTGATGCAGATCACTCACTATATGCAAGGAAGGCTGATGATGAAATCACTATTGTGGCTATTTATGTTGATGATCTGATTGTAGGTGGTGATAATGAAGGAAGCATCAAAGAGGTAAAGCAACTTCTTATGCAGGAATTTGACATGAAAGATCTTAGTGTGCTGCGCTATTTCTTGGGCATCGAGTTTATACATATAGAAATAGGTATATGGATGTCACAAAGGCAATATGCCTTGAATATGTTGCAAAAGTATGGTATGACTGATTGTAAGCCAATTTCTATGCCATTAGATCAGAATTTGAAGTCGGACACTACATCAGGTGAAGCATTGGAAAATGCTACTATGTACAGGAAAATTGTGGGAAGTCTTATATATCTCACAATTACAAGGCCTAATCTAAGTTATACTGTTGGACTTGAAAGTCAGTTTATGCAGGTTCCTAGGAAGCCACATTTGGATGCTCTGAGGTGCACTCTACGTTATGTGAGTGCTACTTTGGATTATGCATTGTTTTATGAGGCTGGTGTAGATTTGTAGGTTTATGGATACACCAATGCAGATTGGGCTGGTAGCATTCTAGATAGAAGATCTACTAGTGGTTTTCTATTCTCACTTGGGAGTGAAATTGTTACATGGAGCAGCAAGAAGCAATCCACTGTTGCTTTGTCGAGTACAGAGGCTGAGCATAGAGGTGCTGCAATGGCAACATGTGAGGCATCATGGCTGGAGATGCTACTTGCGGATTTAGGTGTGGAAGTGCAAAAGCCTATCACCATTTATTTTGATAATCTTAACAACATACAATTAGCACGGAACCCTATTTTCCATGCTAGAACAAAGCATATCAAGGTACATTATCACTTCATCAGAGAGAAGGTATTAGCAGGTGATATTGATCTTGTTTATGTGAGAATAGATGAGCATGTTGCTGATATTTTCACCAAAGCACTTGGAGCTGAGAAGTTGAAGAAGTTTCAAGAGATGCTTGGATTACAAGATATGGTGTTGAGCTTGAGGGGGAGTGTTGAGATAAGTGATGATCCTGGATGACACGTACCAATTTTTTGTTTCTCTGACATGTATAGTGGTCACGCCGGTATATGTCACGGATACTTCATTGAGATTTATTAGATTTATCCACCAAGAGTGATGGCAAATTTGTTCCTTGCCAGCTCACTCATTCACGAACATTAGGTTTTTCCTTATGTATTGATCTTTATATATTGCACTTGTTGTATTCTTGTTTTCAAGTCATTCTTGTACATTCATTTTTATGTAATAGAAGAAGAAGAAGAAGATCATTCTTCCTTGCCTCAATCTATGTGTATGCTTCTCCTTGAGAGTGAGAGTGTGTGTGTGAGCTCTCTTCCTTATCTCCTTCCTCATGACAAAGTCATGTATACACCAACAAAAGAACAAGTAGCAAATATGCTGACAAAAAGTTTGGATGGACCAAAGTTACAAAGGTTTAAAGAGATGGCATGTATAAAGAAGGTGCAGGTAATCACAATGATGATTGAGGGGGAGCTGTTGAAGCAAGACAATCATCCATTGATTATTACATGAAGATTAAGAATGAAGAAGTGAAGGAAAGACTCAAGCTCAAAGCATTAAGTCAATTGAAGAATCAGGTTGAAATGTTTTGTACATTTATGTATAATAGTTTTAAAAAAATACTTCAAAAATACTTGATGAAGTGACGATTTTATAGTCACATCTATATATAAGCTCATGTGTAGTTGAGATATAGAAGAGAGATGAGAGAATATATTAAAAAACATCAATAGATTTCAAGTTCTTCAAGAGATAGATGAGTAGAGAGTTTTCTGAGTTAGTGACTGGTCTTTCCTAGTATTCTCTCAACCTGATCATGTGGATGAGGAAATTTTTTGTACACATCTAATTCAAAAGTTAATCAAGCTATGAACAAAGTTTGATTATCTAATTCTCTTCAGGTTGTGTGTATCACAAGTAGGAACATTCATATGTAGAAGTCTGCAAGTGAAGTTTTGAAAATCGTGCATTTTGCTGCTTAAAGATTTGCTTGGATCTCAGTGGTCAGTGTCAAGTTTTTTATGTTTGAGCATTCAAAATCTACGTTAGAAGGTGAGGAAGCTTTTTTCAAAAGAATTTAGCAAAATGTGTTGGATCCTAAGAGAAATCAATTTAAGAAAATGACCATGTCAAAGTCACCATTTCTGGAAGGCAGTTTCTGACACAGGTTTGATCTAAGTGATCAAATTAGAAATCTAATAGTTCTTTTGAAGAACTAATAGTCATTGTGATTGTGCAAAGGGAGTATGAACATGAGAGTATCATTTGAATGATTAAAATCAAATTCATATGCAAAGATTGAAGTTCATTTTTTAAGTAGACTCTTGAAGCTGAAGAAAACTTCATACAGAGAAGTATTTCTTAATGCATATGAAAGATAATATGAATCTTGTGTAAAGTTTGGTTTATTCTTGATATAGAAGAGTTCTTAAATCATGATCAATAAGCCATTTGGAGAATTAAAGGTCTCCAACAGTTGTTACATGTATACCTCTTCACTTATCCAACCATTTAAAAATTCTTTTTTCACATCAACTTGGAGGAGTCTCCAATTTCTTACTGCAACTACACTTATTAATTTTTTGATTTTAGTCATCTTTGTAACTGGTGAGAATGTTTCCTCATAGTCTATACAATGGGTTTGTGAGCATCCTTTGTAATTAATCTTGCCTTGTACTTGCAAATTGTTGATGTCGACGTGACAAAAGCTTGACAAACTAAGCTGCGGAATATTGCCGTGCCACAACAATAACTAAGCTAGAGTGATGTTAGAACACCTTTATAATCATCAATAGCTTAGCAAGCTTCCTGAAACTGAAAACTTTATAACTATCTTTAGTGAAATCTGAAAAATTCACTTTACCGAAAACTTTGCCTTTCCTTCAGGCTTCAATTCTGATCTGGTTTACTTCAGTCTTTACAATTCTTTGTTAGCTTACTGTTAGATATACTTTTTGTCACTCAAATATATCAAAAACTGTGTTTTGAGCTCACTGAAATATCATCGGAACTTCACCGGACTGTCACCGAAATGTCACTGTAATTGTATCGGAATCAACTGCAATTCTGTTTGTAGTTACTTCAAATAATTGTTGATGAAGTAAGGAAGTAATATCTGAGCTTCCTTCAGTGAATGAATACTATCTGAAGTTTAAGAAAAAAACTTCACCAGTTCTGGATGTCTTTACTTTCAGACATATTACTGTGCATACTTGTCCCGTTTCATAGAAGTCTTTTGATCAACTTATAGTTGAGACTACTAGCTTCAAGATGAGCTATCTCTCATGAAAAACTTTACACTATGTTGTGAGATCTAACTTGTAGATGTACCGGATACTGAGAAAACTGTAACTGTTAACTAACTTTCACAGTAACATGAAATCACTCAGATTTCTTCACATACGAAGAATGCGCTCAAACTTCCACATGAACATGTGTTTTCTATTAGAGAAGATGTGTACAAAAATAGCTTGGCCTCACTTTGCTCATAGCTATGGAAAACTCTCCTACTCTGATTAGTTATTCCTTTCTCAAATGAATACCCGATAGTTCAGGTTCTATTATTCATCTCTACATACGCAATCTCTGGCATCTTCTATATCTCTATCTTTTCACACATGGGAGTTCTATCTTCTCACCTATTTAAGCACTCTCTCAACTCTCTTATATACATTTTGATCCGAGATTCAAAAACTCGTAATTCTGGAAGTTTCTACGTGGTATATTACAGACGTGAATTTGTTCCTTCACTAAGGCTTGATTTTTTGAATGCTTTGTTTCTGCTTCTCTTTGTCTTTCTTTGTCCTTATATCTTTCATATATTCTTCTTTTCTTTTATACCTGCCATCTCTTTTAATCTGCTTGTCTTACTCCATCTAAGCTCTTTGTCAGAATATCTGCTATCTGATCTTTTGTAGATGTGTATACTATTTCAATCTCTTTTTCCATTACCTTTTCCCTTAGGAAATGATATTGAATCTCTATGTGTTTTGTTCTTGCATGAAATACTGGATTTGTTGCAAGATACAACGAGCTCATATTATCTCCATGTATGATAGGTATACCTTGATCAATACACATACTTTTGAACAAGGTCTGCATCCATATCACTTCTTTTGCTGCTTCCACAAGTCCTTTATATTCTGCATCCGTTGACGATAAAGCCACTTTGTGTTGCTTCTTTGAACACCATCTGACAAGCTTATCTCCTAGGTAAATCATATACCCATGTGTTGACCTTCTGTCATCTTGACTTCTTGCCCAATCTGAGTCACTGTATGCTCTCAGCTTTATATCTGATGTAAAAGGATAATATGTTCCTTCCTTTATAGTTCTTTTGATATATCTAAGAACTCTTTGTCCTGCAACCCAATATTGATCCTTCGGACAATGCATGAACTGTGAGAGAACTCCCACTGCATAACTGAGATCAAATCTTGTTAGTGTAGCATAAATTAAGCTTCCCACTAACGACTGATACTTCCTCATATCTTTAAACTCTGCACCACCATATTTGCTGAGTTTATGATTGACTTCAAGCGGTGTTGAAGCTTCTCTGCAATTCTCCATGTTTAACTTCTTTAGAAAGTTTAGGAGATACCTTTCTTGCGAAACATATACACCATGATCTGTATATGTAACTTCCATTCCAAGAAAGTATGATAACTTTCCTAGATCACTGATCTTGAACTCTTTTTCAAGCAATCTTTTTACCTCCTTGATTCCTTCATCTGAGGTACCTCTGATTATAATGTCATCTACATAAATACAAATGTAGATCATACCTTCATCTATTCTCTTAATGAGTAGACTTGCATCAGCCTTTGAGCTTCGGTATCCAAGGTCATTGAGATACTTCACAAGTCTGTGTTGGTGCAAACAAGCCTACACACATTGGCTTGGACCCTTAGACTCATTAAAGACTAGCATGGATAAAGGTTTATCAAAGCTTCACTCAAAGCAAGGCTCATGTGAACATATGCTTATATGATCTTACTTCTTTACCCCTTGTAAAAGTCTAAGTGACTTATCATTTGTTTGTAACCACTTTAAGTCATCCACCTACCACTAGAGTCGTGGAAATTTGATTGTTGAGATAGAGAGAATATCTCCCTACTTTTAGAGGAGAGATTCAAGGGAGCCTAAGTTTGAAATTCAAATTCAAAAGAAGATCAAATTCCTATAAAGCATGTAATGAAAAAGTCGCGGGTTACACTGTCATTCTAGCTCACTCCCCGAGGCTAAATCTCTTTGTAATTCATTGTGTGTGAAGGTTACTCCATAGCCAACACCACAATACCTCATCTAGCTCTGCTTGGCAAGCTAATGAGATTGTACAAACACATATATCAATAGAAGTATACATTCATCATCTCTGTTTTTGTCTGAGTCACCTACTCCAAGTCTGTCAACTTCAAAGAAGCATTGCTCTGGATCTACTGAACCAAATCAAGTGTTCTATAGCTCATTGGAACCAACTCAAGGTCTACTACAAGCATACAAAATTTCAAAGGATTCCATTCAGCCATTTGGGAGAAAATCAAGTCGAGGTGCACACTGGTATTTGTCTGCAGAGTTCCTAAAAAATCGGGGGTGATTATAATTTTGCTAAACATCTTTCTCAGTGCATAGTTTATCAATTGAAGTGATTTCACTTGTGATTGGTAGCTTACTAAGGTACATTAATACTCCCAAAAGGAATTGTTCCAATTTTAAGTGTGCTGGACACACTCAGTAAAAGTCTGAGCAGGTATCACTACAGGAATAGAAGGTTTTGCTTGATTTGTGAAGTACCAAGTTATCTGTTTTGATTTGGTCATTACCCAAATCATTTCCAAAGCACATATATGGTTTCTTTATGTCATTAGGAAGCTAAACTTGTGTACTAAGCATATCTGAAAAGAAAAAAGGGCAGGTGTGAAGCAGGTTTAGCAGCACCACCTTAATCTTCTGATTGTACCCAGCCATCACTCTCAACAGTGGTATCAGAGCAAAAGAAAGTAATCATGGGTGATGGTTTCCCCTCTTTCATTGACAAATTGGACAGAAACAACTATCAAGCTTGGTCATTGAGAATGAAGACCTATCTACAAGGGAGAAGTCTATTTGGATACATATCAGGAGATGAGGAGTTGCCTTCATTCAAGACTAGAGGACTACCTACAAAGGATGAGCATGAAAGACTTAACCAATGGTGTGCAAAGGATGCTTTGGCAAGGTCTTATCTCTTAAACTCTATATCTGACTTTCTTTTACCTCATGTAAGGAACTGTAAGACTTCCCAAGAGACTTGGGAAACCTTGTCAAATTATTTTTCTTCCAACACAAGGGCTAGGAAGAATCAATTATGGATAGAGTTCACAACACTTAGGAAGCAGCCCAAGCAATCAGTCTCAGATTATGTGACAAAGATCAAAGATGTGGCAGACCAACTAGCAAGCATTGGAGAGGAAATTGAAGAGGAGCAAATAGTCAGGCAAGTGACAAATGGACTCAAGGCAGATGATAAGTGGGAAAGTTTCACCACTGCAATGGACCTCTACATGGACATGCATACCCCTGATCTTACAACACTCATGGGCCAACTATTTACACATGAAGCAAAGTTCACCAAGACTGGAGATCAATCAAAAGGTAATAACCCCTCTGCTCTCTTTACTGATAAGAAAGTTAAAGATAAAGGCAAGAAAAAACAGGATGAAGAAGGCTCTACCTCTCAAGCCAATTATGCAGGGAGAGGTAGGTCATCTAGAGGAAGAGGCAGAGGAGGTAAGTCAGGTAGGGGGAGACCCTACAACTCATCACCTTGCAACATCTGTGGGTTGTCCAATCATACCACAGATGAATGCTACAAGAATTACAAAAATCAGAGAGGAAGAGGCTACTCAAGAGGTGGATACTCTCAAGGAAGAGGCAGATTCAACCATAATCAAAGTTACAATGGGTACAACAACCAATACAACAACAATTACAACAACAACCACAATGGAAGCTACCAAGGTGGATTCAGAAATAGAAGAGACTACAACAACTACACAGAGGAGCAAGATGACTCCTTATTGATCATGAATATGACCTCAAAGATAGGTACAAATGATGATCATTTATTTTACATTGACTCAGGATGTTCTAACCATGTAGCTGGCAATGTGGCATTGCTTTCTGATTTGGAAGAGCCCAAGGGCAAACATCAGGTACAAACAGGTGATGACACTAAGCACTCTGTTGTCAAAGTTGGAAATGTAAAGACATGTGATGGTAATCAGAACCTATTAAGCAGGGTACTCTATGTACCAACAATAACTAAAAATTTAATGAGTGTTGGTCAGATTGTGGAGAAAGGTTTGCAGGTCAGATTCACACAACATGGAGCATATGTGGAGGACCCAAAACAAGGATTCAGAAGGATAGCCAAAGGGGAGAAATCAGGTAGATTATTTACATTTGAGCTAGAGGATACAAAAAACATTGCTTTGTATAATTATAAGGATCAGACACTCTCAGAGTTAGAGATATGGCACAAAAGATTAGGGCACATAGGTGAAAGGACTCTTAAGCAAATGTGCAGGGATCAATGTGTGCTTGGGATACCTAATGTATCCAAGCAACATATGATTTACAAATGTGGATCATGTCAATTTGGTAAGTCTCACAGATTACCCTACTCAAGAAAAGGTTTCATGCATGAAGACTACCTAGACTTGGTACACACAGATGTTTGGGGACCTAGCAAGGACCCTTCCATTTCTGGTTCAAGGTATTATGTGTCCTTCATTGATGACTATAGCAGATGGACCATTTTATACTTTATGAAGCATAAAGATGAAGTGTTTAATTGTTTCAAGAGGTATCCTGCACTTGTTGAGAATCAAACAGGTAGAAGCTTGAAGAGGCTAAGATCAGATGGTGGAGGAGAGTATTTCTCCAATGAGTTTGAAGATTTCTTGCAGGAAAGAGGCATCAAGAGAGAGATCACTACCAGATATTCACCTGAACAAAATGGGGTAGCAGAAAGAAGGAATAGACTTATAGTGGAAACAGCTAGGTCTATGCTCAATGAGAAAAAGTTACCAAATTACCTATGGGCAGAGAGTGTGTCCACTGCCACTTACCTCATCAACAGGTTGCCATCCAAATCACTTGATGGCATGACACCATATGAAGCTTGGCATGGTAAGAGACCCTCTCTAGATCATTGTAAAATCTTTGGATGTGTAGCATATGTGCATATTCCCTCACAGGTAAGAGGAAAGCTAGACCCAAAGGCAGAGAAATGTATCTTCATTGGTTATGATTTAAACCAAAAAGGATACAGATTTTACAACCCCACAAACAAAGGGTTCAAGGTAAGCAGAGATGTCATATTTGATGAGAATGACTCATGGTATGAGAATGAATGCAGGAAAGTGAGTCTACCTTATGACATGGAGGAAGATTTTCCAAAGCTTACCAAGGAAGAGCCAACTCAGCAAGAAGATTCAAGCTCAGATGATGATACCATCAACCTTGAAGAGTTCAAGGCTTGGAAGTCCAAAGGAAAGATGAAAATGAAGCAATTGGAGGACAAGGCAGAGACTTCTACTCAAGCTATGAGAAGATCTCAGAGAGAGAAGAAGAAACCTATCAGATTTGGGTATGACACATCACTTGTAACTAAACACTCTGTATATCTTGCAAAAGACTTGTTGAATGAAGAACCAGGTACCTATGAAGAAGCAATTACAAAGCCAGAATGGAGAGAAGCCATGGATGAGGAGATAGAAGCCCTCCAAGAGAGTGATACTTGGGACTTGGTACCCAAGAAGGATACTATGAAGGTAATAGGATCCAGATGGATCTACAAATTGAAGAAGAATTCAGATGGAACTATTAACAGGTACAAAGCTAGGTTGGTAGCCAAGGGTTTTGCACAAACCCAAGGCATCGATTATGAGGAGACATTTTCTCCTGTGGCCAAGATGCCAACTATCAGAGTTTTGGTGAGTGTAGCTGCATCCAAGAATTGGAACATGTACCAATTGGATGTGAAGAATGCATTCCTAAATGGATGGATATCTGAAGAAGTCTACATGTCACAACCACCTGGCTATGAAGATCCAAAAAAGGTACATTATGTTTGTAAATTGAAGAAGGCTCTGTATGGTTTGAAGCAGGCACCTAGAGCATGGAACTACAGATTGACCACCTACCTCCAAGACCAAGGATTTGTGATGAGCAAAGCAGACACTTCTCTATTCATAAAGAGAAGTAGCACAGAGGTAATTTACTTATGTGTTTATGTTGATGACATCATCATTACAGGTAATGATGTCAATGGGATTAGACACATCAAGGGTCAGATGATGAAAGAATTCAAGATTAGTGATCTTGGATTACTAAAATATTTTCTAGGTCTTGAATTGATCTACACAAACTCAGGTATATACATTACTCAAAAGAAGTATGTACAGGATATGGTCAAGAAGTTTGGTTTGCAGGATGCTAAGGTATCTACTACTCCAATGGAGGTTAACCAAAAGCTAAGTGCTCATGAAGGAGAAGAAATCAAAGACATTACAGGATACCAAAGTATGGTGGGTAGCTTAAACTATGCTACCTTGACAAGAATTGACATAGCATATGGAGTAAGTGTGCTTAGTCAATTCATGCACAAACCAAGGGTACCTCACCTAGAGGCAGCAAAAAGGATCTTGAAGTACCTCAAGGGAACTCAAAGTCATGGTTTGTATTTTCCTTATACATCAGACATTGACATTAAGGTTTACTCAGATGCAGATTGGGCAGGATGCAAGGATGATAGGAGAAGCACCTCAGGTTACATTTGTTTTGCAGGAGATAAGCCTATCTCTTGGTCAGCTAAGAAGCAACCTACAGTGGCATTATCATCCACTGAAGCAGAGTATAGAGGACTTGCAAATGCTACTCAAGAAGCTATCTGGTTGAAGCTTCTATATACAGAGTTAGGTCTATTCACAAGACCACCTATCATATTTGGAGATAACACTAGCTCTCTTCACCTTGCAGCAAACCCAATTTATCATGCCAGAACAAAGCACATAGAGGTTCATTACCACTATGTGAGAGAGAAATTGCTAAGTGTTGCAGAGCCAAAGAGCGCACAAAGCAGAGAAAAAGACGGGCCCCAAAATTTTTCCGATTTGGACCACATATTTTTGTAACATATTCATTTTTGTAATATATTTCCCTTGTAAAGGCACTAGAGGAGTCCTCTAGATGCATTCCCATAGAAGAATAGAAGCTTATCCATGTAAAATAGTAGGAAATTAGCTCTTAGTGAATAAAGTGCCGGTCACTTGTGTGAAAGGACCATTTTTAGGGCACTAGTATATAAGTCAATTGTGACTCTTTGTAAAAGACTTTTTGCCATTGTGAGAATAGAGAGCAGAGAAATTCGAATTTGTGTCTTCTTCCCTCTTCATCTTCTTCTTCGTGAGCTCGTATGCATGTGTATTGCTTGGAAAGAGTGCTTGTGAGTGTGATCTATCCTTGAGAGTGTTTCTTTGCTATAGGAGAGGTGTGTGCGAGGTGTAGGAAGTGCTGAAGTGTAGGAAAGTATTCCCGCGACTCAGTATTTCTGTCATAACTTGAAGTAGGAGTGTCGGAATTGCGTGAAACCACTGCCATTGGATGCGTCTTCTCGAGAGCTTCGAAACGCATATGCTATTCGCTATGTTTGGAGCTCGGAGCTAGGAGAAAAATCCAAAATACTGACGGCTGCTGCACCAAGTATCGTTTCGTCTTGACCTACTGTAGAAGCTTGTTAGGATAAGTATTTTCCTCATTTTCACTCTTGAGTAATTCATTTGCATTGACCATTACACGTTTGCATGTCTTCATACACTCGGCTAGGTTAGCATACTCTTCGGATTGATAAATTAAAAGCGTGTATCCCCACTATATGCACTTGTGAGGGGATTGAGGTACAGTCTCTTTCTCCGCAAGTCCCTAAGTTGAAGCTTAGGTCAACACACTTTTTGGCGCCGTTGCCGGGGAGTGACGAATCAAACCGAGGCATTCGTGTGATGGTAAGTAGCTTTTTTACTTTGAAGAACTTGGAGGAGCGGAAATTTTCTCTTCTTTGGTAAGTCAATTTCAACCGCACTTGCTACTTCTCATTCTTGGAGTGTGTGTAGTAAGTTGATAGATTAGGGGAGTGAGTAGAAGAAGTAAAATAGGAGTGAGTGGAGAGTAGAGTAGGTTTTAGGTTTGTTCAAGAATTTTCATTTTTCAGTAAGCTAGGAATTCCCAAATATAAAAGCCAAAAAAATTTCATTTTTCAAGTTACTTGTTGAACAAGTATCGTGGAGAGCTGCATCGAGTGTCGTGTGAGCCCAGCGGTCGTTTTGAGGCAAGCAAGCAATAGGGGAGAGTTCTGTGCAAAGGAGTTGGACCAAGAGATCATGGGAGCTTCCAAGGTAAACTAAACCACCTCCTTGCTCAAAAATTTCAGCATTTCAACCTAGGAGAAGGAAAAAACGACCTGCGCTGAGTGTCGTTTGGGCTTTCAGGGGGTTAAAAGTAGTTTGTTGATTGATACAGTGGGTAGGGGTAAGAGAGAGAACCTAGGAGAGAAAGGGGGAAACATCCAAACCTCAAAAAAACAACACAAAAATTCGAAAAAGGGTCAAGTATCGCTTTGCTCCTGCGGTCGAGTATCGTTTTACTCCTGCGGTTGAGTATCGCGATATTTCCCAGCGGTCGTCGATCGTTTTTGGAGATATCGTAGATCGTTTCTAATAGAGATCGTAGATCGTTTTCAGACAGAGGTCGTCGATCGTTTCGCTAGAGATCGTCTCGCTAGAGATCGTTTTGATCAAAGGTCGTCGGTCGTGTATCGTTTGCCAAGTATCGTGATCCAGAGATCGCGATACTTGTCAAAGGTCGGTATCGTTTCAGATAGGTATCGTCGATCGTTTCCAGTGAAGGTCGTAGATCGTTTCTATCCGAGTATCGTGTATCGTCTAGTGAGAGATCGTGTATCGTTTCAACGAAGTGTCGCCGATCGTTTCTCTCAGAGATCGTCGGTTGTGTATCGCTTTTTGCCAGAGATCGTTTTGCTAGAGATCGTTTGGTCAAAGATCGTTTTCTAGCGATCGTGTTGATCAAGTATCGTTAGACCCAAGTGTCGATTTTCAGCGATCGTTTTGATGAAGTATCGTTTGTGAGCGGTCGTTTTGGGTCAGAGATCGTTGATCGTCTTGTGGAAAGGTCGTGTATCATTCCCAGTCAGAGATCGTTTGGGGAAAGGTCGTTTTCCAGCGATCGTTTTACCCAAGTATCGTTTGTCAGCGATCGTTTTTTCAGAGGTCGTGAGAGCCAAGTATCGTGACTTGAAATTTTCTTTCAGTCACATTCCAGCCTAAGTTTTCCTAGACTTCTGAGCCATAACTTAGAACTTTAGAGACTCAAGGTGGACAAGATTTGTTTAGAGCTCTTAAGTGAATGAACTTGAGATCAGGAAGAACCCTAGGAAGCCGAAGAAGTGTAATTTCTTCCGTAGGGAGTGTTGCCGAACCAAGTAACCGTTCACACTATTCTGAGACCTCCAGTGAGTCAGAAGGAGAAATCCCCATGGCTTCCGAGGATATGCAAAACACTGTGCCCATGATTGGCCAGATGTCCATCATTGAGGGCGAATACAGGACTTCCTTAGAATATGTGAGCACTAACCACAATGAGATCCCTATCTATTTAGATGGTCTAAACAGATCAGTGGCCAGATTGAGGAAGGCTTCAGAGGCCTACATAGTGCCAAGACCAGCAGTCAAATACATAGGAGGACTGTACATGGATAAACAAGACATTCAATACATGGTCACTGAACACCCGGAAATCATTAATGAGCGTGGTGAGGAAAATGACACTTCAAGTTTAAATAGACATGGAACTGAGGAACAAGTAACAACTCCTAGAGGTAGATCGACAATTACTAAACTTTGGAGAGGAGACTTAGTCCCCCAGGATGACACTCTAATAGATGTGTATTTGATCAATGGGATGGAGCACCTGCTCAGAACCCATTCCTCTATTTGGGACGCTGCTCCTAATCCAGTTACCATCTATGAGTTACAAGATCCTGAATTCCCCACCATCATTACATATTTGGACAAAGACCACAGAAGATATTGGCCAGTCACTGAATTAGAGAGAGCTGAGCTGAAATATCAGAACATTCCAGTGTTCCCCCCAAGGGACCAAGCAACCACTTCACGGAACCCACATGGAACTTCTCAATATGACTCAAGTCAACATTCGGGACAAACACAACAAACTCAACAAACCCAGATCCCCATCAGACCTCATGTGCAATTTGCAATACCTGCCACTAATCCTAATTACCGGCCACAACCAGCTATGGACCCCAGACAAGGAGTTCGTGCTCCAGTCAGACCACAGGTAGTACGAGAACCAGGCATACCTATAGGAAGACCAAATTACCCTGTAATGCCGAGACAACCTGAAGTAGGAAGGAGACTAAGACCGATTCAAGTGGCCAAATGCATGAGAAATCATTATGATGGCTCGAGTGAACCCTATAATCATATAGCAGAATTTAAACAAGTAGTTAGAGCCGAGCAGGTAGATGACTTCATGATTCAATATGAATCCTTTGGCCTCACCTTGTCAGACACAGCCCTGGCCTGGTTTCAGCCATTGGATCCAAATACCTTTCAGAACATGGATCAAGTGTATCAAGAAATGATTGAAGAATTTACCAAGTCTGGAATTAAGAACAATTCTTCGTCATTAATCCACAGCTTCAAACAAGCTCCAACTGAGTCAGTCAGATTGGCAGCCAGGAGATTCAAGCAGTATGTGGATAGATGTCCCGTAGAGGAGAGACCCACACAAAACAAAATGGTATCATTGTTCTTAGAAGGACTATTAAATGGAACGTTGAGGTCATTAGTGTACGTGAAGAGAGTTCAAACTCTGCAAGAGTGTATGAAGGAATGTATAGACCTAGAGGATAACCTTGCAGGAGACTTGAAAATACCCCAAGGAAGTGTGAAAAGTGAAGAGTCATCAAATAGCACATCTAACCCTAAAAACAACATTGAGGAAATTGCCGACTTGCTAGCAAAAAAACTGAATATGCAAGGACAGAGGAATTATCCCACCAATCCTATGAGAATGCCTATGCTTAGAAGATGTATGCAGTGCGGAGGGGATCATCCTTCTCACTTGTGTACTAGGGGAGTAGTCCCACCACCTGCCTATGCTCCTCAGAGACCCTCTGTCCCAGGACCACTGCAGTATTGCAGCATAGAGCAGAGATACACAAATCATAGCACGGAGAACTGCCCTTACAATAGGCAGACCAGACCCACCCAGCCTTATGTGAGACCATATGGATATCCGCAGAACCAGCAAGGAGGAGAAGCCTTCAGATATCCATCATATCAGCCGCAGGCACCAATGCCACGACCATACGCATACCAGGGATATACACAGCCTCAACCAGTGCTAGGACAACAACCGCCCCACCCTCAGAACGTTGTCCCAGTTAAGATAGCACAACCAGAGGAAAACTTAGAAAGGGCCATAGTGCCGGCAACGCCTTTGACTAGCAGTGAACCATATGACTCATTTTATGAACCTAGTCAAGGAGCATACCCAGGTTATGAAAGCTCAACAATGGAATATGGGCAACAATACGACCCATATGCTTATGGCATGGAGACGCCGGAGAGTTCATATAACTACGAGCAAGATTATGTACCATTAATGTACACAGCTCCTAGAGCAACCATGCCACCTCGACCAATGAATAGACCACCTGTACCTAGAGGACCATGCTACAGATGTGGAGGTGACCACTATATCAGAGAATGTACAATGCCAAACCCACCACCACCACAACGAATTTGGGAAGGTTATTGTAGCGATTGTGGAAAGGAACATCTTTTTAGAGATTGTCCTAAGAACCCAAACAAAGTCACATCTAACGTACAGATTAACGTGATAGAGGTAGTTGAATCGTCGGGGAGTGATAAAGAGTACACTATACCTGTAAAAGCCATAACGAGAGCAAAGGCTAGAGAAAACCCTGATAAAACCGAAGAAATTAATCAAAGTGACAAAGAGGGAAATACACCCATCCCTCACAGAGTAGAAGACTCAGAAGAACCAGAAAAAAGTATCATCAGTAAACGATCCCAAAAATGGAAGCAAAGGAGAGACAGGATAAAAGAAAAAAAGTTAGTGCAAAAGAAGGAAAAGGAAAAGAGTGAACAGAAATCAACAGAGGAATCACAAGTGGAAGAAGACAATAAAAAGGAGAATAAAAAGGAGGAGTTAGAATCGGTATTAGCAGACCCAATGCCTGAAGATTTAGCGATGTGGATTCAGGCATACAAAGAGAGAATTAAAGCAGGACCTACCATAGAACAACATGAGAGAGAATATCCGAGAGGCGACTTAGAGAAAGAAAGATTGGAAATCTGCAAAAAATTGATAGAAGTTGCCCAACAAACGTTAGAAAAACCCGCATCACCTTTACCAAACAACCGAATTTGCGAAGAAAAATTCCAAGAGTGTCTAAATAATCAGAAAAAGCCTAACGTAAATAGACATCTTGATAATGAAATTGGTGTTGAAAGAAAGGAAGGATCCATAGTCCCTGAAACAGAAGGAGACTGGACTAAGGATTTATGGGCGAGAGTTCAAGAGGACAAGTGGAAAAAGGTAGAGGGAATGGAACCGCCCTTTGAAGAATTGAAAGCAGAAAACGAAATGGAAGATTCAATACCTGAACTTAATTCAGAAGAAATTTTCCCAATGGATGCAAGTGACAAAGAAGCCGAAGACGATGTAAAGGAGCTACCTAATTACACCGGGGAATACGAGCACAACTCAGAATTGTATCGCATTCCATCAATAACAAGAAGAGAAACGAATCCATCAGTTCAAACATCGGAGATCATACAGCGCCTTAGAGAAGTGAAAATCCCATGTACCTTAACATTCGAAGAATTGCTAAAGGTAAAACCACATCTAAAGGAAAAATTGATCAATCAGTGGGAAGTCAAGGAGGCAAAGAAGGAGGTAGATGACGAAGTGAAAACGGTGAGAGTTCCAGTGGATAAAGTAGGAGACTTTAGTGAAGGAGATGAAGGAAATACATGTCTACCAATCACTTACAAGGGTTACACAACCAAAGCCATATTAGATTCAGGAGCTGGTGTAGGCATTGCTACCAAAGAAATTTGGGAGAAATGGGGAAAACCAGCATTGAGACCAACACGTATGAAAATTCAGATGGCCGATGGACATACAGAAAGACCCTTAGGATTGTTGGAACGAGTAGTCTTCACTACGTGCGGAGTGGAATTCGAGCATACCTTAGCAATTTGTCACTTTGAAAGGCCGAGCAACTATGAGATGATCTTGGGAAGGCCATTCATGAGACAGCTAAAGGTAGTACAAGATTGGGGAAAAGATGCAGTGTACCTACAACACGCAGGAGTCACCACTAGGATCAACCTACATACGTATGCATATCAAGATGTACCACCTCTGCAATGGAATCAAATCCATAAAGAGGAAGACGATCAATCGATTCATAGTGCAGGTTCTAGTGACCAATCCTGGATGAACGAGGACACTCATCTATGGATATGCCAAGCTGCTAAAAAGGAAGAAGAGAGAAGAAAAAGTTGGCAGCAGAAACAAGGTGTAGTGAGATCGGTACAAGATCCAGCTTATATGCCACAAGTATTTTCAGATGAAGAATTCGAACCTCATGGTTGGATGGAAATCTTAGCTACCCTCGATGTTTGTGTAAACGAAGAAGTGGTAACTATGAACGAATGTATTGACGAGGAGGGTTATGACATTAGCCTGTATATGGTAGTCCTTCAGGAGGCAGAAGAAGGAGAAGTATTTGAGCAAAACTGGAAGGAGGACTACGAGAGCATTGAAATGGAACAAGAACCCATGGATTTAGGAATTAGTACCACCAACATGGACTTCACTGCCAATGAACAACATGAGGATCTCACACGAAAGGAAAAATTAGAAGTCGAAAGGGAGTTAGAAGATGGAGATAATAAGCTTCAAGACCAATTTGAGGTACCAGCTCATTTCAAAAAATATGAGATAGAAGAGAGGAAGATTGCTATTCAAATGCCTAAAAGAGAGGCACAACCGGGAATAGCATATGATAATAAAGAGCAGACCAAGAAAATAGTTGTAACCATGGAAGGAGGAGAGGAACGATGTACTTTCATAGGACAGGATGTTTCCGAGGAAGAGGAACAAGAGCTAATTCGACTCATAAGAGAATACCGGGATGTCTTTGCTTGGACCTATAAGGATTTAAAAGGAGTAGATCCATCTATATGTGCGCATAGAATCCCCATGACTTCCGAGGCCAAACCTTCCAAACAGAGACCTTATACTTATAATGATGTATATTCAGCCAAGATAAAAGAAGAAATAGATAAGTTGTTAGACGCTGGATTCATCTACGAAATTGAGCACACGGAATGGGTATCACCCTTGGTAGTTGTACCAAAGAAAAATGGGAAGTTAAGAGTGTGCATCAATTTGAAAAAAGTGAACTCCGCCACCATAAGGGATAGCTATCCCTTACCGATCACTGACCATCTCTTGGAAAGGGTAGCAGGGAAGGAAGTTTATAGTTTTTTGGATGGCTTTTCAGGGTATAATCAGGTAGCCATTGCTCCTGAGGACCAACATAAGACTGCATTTGCAACTGAATGGGGAGTATACGCCTTTAGAGTCATGCCTTTTGGTTTAACGAATGCCCCAGCTACGTTCCAAAGACTGATGTGTCATGTGTTCAAGGAATTTTTGAGAAAGAGCATGGAGGTATACGTGGATGATCTGTGTACATATTCAGCTATACGATCAGAGCACATCCCTGAACTAGAAAAGATTTTTGCCAAATGTCGACAATATCGAGTATGCCTCAATCCAGAAAAATGTGTCTTCATGGTGCGACAAGGGAAAATCTTAGGACATATTGTTTCTAAGAATGGAATTTCCACGGATGAAGACAAAATCAAAGTCATTTTGGATTTACCGAGACCGAAAACTGCTAAAGAAGTTCAAGCATTTATGGGACATTGTGGTTACTATCGAAGATTCATACATATGTATGCCATAATTGCTAGACCTCTTTATGCATTGTTAACTCAATTCAATTGGACCGAAGAATGCGAAAAAGCTTTTAATGAGTTGAAGAATCGATTGAGTTCAGCACCCATTCTTCGAGTCCCTAACTGGAATAAACCGTTTCATATTCATGTTGATGCTTCCAAGTTTGCCATTGGTTGCATCTTAGCTCAACCAGCGGATACAGGTAAATTAGACCACCCGATAGCCTATGCCAGTAGACAGTTAAATCAAGCTGAACGCAATTATACTACTACGGAGAGAGAAGGCCTAGGAATGGTTTATGCCGTCAAGAAGTTTAGACATTACTTATTGGCAAACAAATTCAAATTCTTCATTGATCATCAAGCTCTATTGTACTTAGTCAACAAGCCTTGCAATACAGGACGTCTAGTACGATGGTTTTTATTGCTAATGGAATTTGATTTTGAAGTAATAGTCAAGAAAGGAAACACACACATAAGGGCAGATCATTTATCTCGCATGACCCATGGTGAACCACCTATAGGAGTTCCTGATGATCTGCCAGACACTTATCTCTTTAACCTGGAAGTATGTCCTCAGTGGGCAGAAAAGTTGATCCCGATACTCACACATGGACCTAAAGATGGGATCACGCCAAACCGAAAGCAAGATCTATGGAAGACTAAGAACCTTCATATTATTGCTGGAAGTTTGTATCACCAGGATTCAAGTGGACTGTTGATGAGATGCGTGGAAGAAGGGGAACAAGAAATGTGGCTTCAGAAAGCACACATAAACCAATGGAACACTCACTTGAACGCAACGGGAACATGGCAAACACTCAAGAGATTCGGCATATATTGGCCAACCATGCAACGAGACGCACATCATTATGTGTCAAACTGTCAAACCTGTCAAGAACAAATCCCGGAAGAGAACTCTACGTTATGCTATTCTACAATAGCACCAAGGTGGAGCATGCCTTTAGTAAAGTTCTTGAAAACTCGAGAGTACCCGGAGGGAGCTACCTTAGCAAGGAAACGTGCTCTTGAAGAACAGAGCAAAGATTACGTCATCCTAGGAAAACAACTCTTTAAACGCGGAAAGGATAACCAACTAAGATTGTGCATTCATGAGAATGAATATCTCTCAGTATTAGAAATGGCACACGCAGGAGCTGCGGGAGGACATTTCTCAGCAGATAGAACGGTCAAGATGATTCTCTTTGCAGGCCTGTGGTGGCCAACTCTACATATGGACGCAGAGACATACGTGAGAAGCTGTGAAACATGTCAGAGAGCAAAATATCCTATTAGAAGAGATGACATGCCTTTAAGACCCATGGTTTGTGCGAGAGCATTTACCAAATGGGGAATTGACTTCATAGGACCTATCAATCCACCTGCGAAAGGATCACATGCGGAATACATCATAGTAGCCACTGATTACTTGACTAAGTGGGTAGAAGCAAAAGCCACTAGAAAGAATGATGCTCAAACTACAGCAAAATTTCTCTTTGAGCACATATTCACACGCTTTGGACTACCGATTGAGATAGTGAGTGATCGAGGAACTCATTTCTTAAACGAAGTCATTGAATCGCTAATGAATGAATTCTTAGTGATTCATAAAAAATCAGCCCCTTACCACCCTCAAGCTAATGGACAAGCTGAAAGTTCCAACAAAGTACTTTGTACTGTTTTGACAAAGATTGTCAATAATGGAAGGTCAGACTGGGACAAGCAATTGCATCACGCAATTTGGGCCTTCCGAGTGGCTTATAAAACGGCTATTGGAACTACACCTTTCAATTTAGTGTATGGGCAAAATGCAATTTTGCCAATTGACTTCTTAGTGCCTACATTAAAAGTAGCCCAGCAATATGAGTGGAACGGTCATGAATTGTCTCAGCAATTAGATCAAATTGAAAAGCTGCATGAGACTAGATTGCAAGCAGTAGCAGGCATCTATGCCGCTAAACGGAGACAAAAGGCATATTATGATGCACACATAAAAGACAAGGGACTGAAAGAAGGCGATTTAGTCCTAGTATACACTCTCAAACAGCATGCAAAGAAACTACAGAAACGTGGATATGGACCTATGATCATAAATCGAATCTCCACCAGTGGTGCAGTCAATCTCGCCACACTAGACGGAGATATTCTCCCCAACTACATCAGTGGTTGCAGAGTGAAAAGATTTATGGAGCCTCTAACGGATCAATTGTTAGCACGACTCTTAGGAGCTCAGAGTAGAAAAAAGGAAGAAGAACGCATACGAGAAGAAGCTAGACAGGAAGCCCTAGAACGTATCAGAAAACGGAAAGAGTGGATGAGGGAAAGAGACGAGAGATATCGAGTAGGAGAAGAACTCATCCCCATGGCTAATTTTAGAGCCACTGAGAACTCAGGACAACAAAGAAGACAACCTTATTTGAATCTGGGGGCAGGACGAAAAGAGTACCACTTAGTGGATGCTCTCATAGACACAGGAGCAGCAATAAGCTGTATTAGATTTTCCTTGTCTCAGAGACTTAAAGAGGAGTTACGGCCATCGAAGGCGCTGCTAATTGGAATAGGAGGAAAAGTTACTCAATGCATAGGTGAGATCACTTTACCTTTACATATGGGGAACAACACAATGGAGCAGAGACTTTTAGTATGTCAGGACCAAGATCTGCTTGAAGATGTGGTGCTAGGCCAAGATTGGATATATGAATATGAGGTAACTATTCAATTGGCTTTAGGATACATCTCGGCCAGAATAGGACCTCGTGAAGTATATAGTTTGCTAGACGAACGACCACCCAAAGCTGCTATTATAGAGCCAGAAGTTCATCCTAATGAACAAAGTCATGATTGTATGTTCCCTAGCAATATAGAAACCCCATCATCAAGTACTTCATGTGAAAATACCGTGAGTCCTGTGTGCACTCCATCCTTGAGTTTAGAGAGTCACAAGAGTGCACAAGAACATGAAATCAAGCACAGAGAACCACAAAGTCCAAGAAAAAATATTCCTCTGCAAGAAGTGAAATCTACACCCGTGAAAGTGTACCCCATTCCACACTCTACATTAGCTTGGATAAGAAAGGATCAAAAGAAGGCATATCTCCAGCAACAGAAACGTCTTCGACAGCAGCATGAGCACTGGTATAAGAGGACAAAGAATTTCGGACACTTTCAGCAACCACGACTCAAGAGCATATGGATCCCAAAGAAGCTGATAACTGCACAACCTGATCGAACCAAAATTTGGATCCCAAAGTCACATACCCAAAGGACGACCATCCCAAACAAAGAACATCCTCAGAAGAGCTATCATAATCACATTGGTCAACAGACACATCAGACGAGGGAAAGGACATATTGGAGGAAGAAGGAATCTCCAAATGCAATACAAACCGACTTGAGATTCCCAAAACAGAATCAGAAGACATACAGCCGAAAACGAACAGCATTCATCAAGAAGGTGGAGAATACAGTACGTCGCACCCAAGTGAAGCAAATATGGATGCCGAAAGACAAGACAACCTGCATACAGCATGCAACTACTTCCAATTGCACACATGAGGAGTTGCCAAGATCCAAAGTATGCATGATAGGGCCACATTACAAGGCCAAGCATTCGGCACGTCCTTCTTCTATTTTCGGATAGTCACGCACATTTTCCCTTTGGAAATAGGAGAGCACTTGTACATACTTAAAATATTATTCCACAAAAAAAAAAAATTTTTCAGTAACCGCTTCGGCTATGAACTAACTTTTATGTTTTCTTTTCAGCAAAAAATATAAAAATACATGAAAAATTCAGGTATTACCTTTCTCACACCCACGGGAAAGGGACGACACCATGCACTCGGAGCAACATCGAATTAATAATCAACATATGGAGGAGGATTTATGGAAAACATAGGGATACTAATTCATCCTCTATATTGAGTGCAGATGACATCTTCTGACTCAGAAGCTACACAGCAGGAAGAGGAACTACTTCTTCCATTGGGGTCAATAACCAAGGTCAGAGGACATTGGTTTCGAGATGACCAACCTATCTCGGAACTTCTATTCATGGCAACCATCAAGATTATGGACAGGGACCACTATTTCCCTATTATGTCACAGGATTTCAAGACCATAATACAAGGGTTACCACATATCGAAGAAGTATGGACTCAAGCTGGCATTGAAGCATTTTTGAAGATACCTATATGTGTACCCGACTTCCAAAGATGTACACAAGTAATGAATACTATGCAGCCGGCTGCTACAAAGATTTCGGTTCCAGAAGCAAAGGTTTTGGACAAGGTGGGCAAGTGGAAGACTATTCAATTCACTCATGAATTGATCAATAAGGCCTTTGGATGGAATCAGGAAGGCATCACCAATGTTAAGGAAGAATGCCATGACCCCAAGAAAAGATCCTTCTTGGAGATTAACAGAGTAGATATCGAAGATGCAGTACGTTTGGTACACCAACACTTTTGTTTTCCTGGCATGAACAGATACACGGCACCTCAGAAAATTGTAGTACAACTCCTATCGCATGCCATGAGACAGATAGGAAACAAAGTGAATCTCACAGGCTACATACAAGAGCGATTGTTTGAAGCTCAGAAGAAATGGGGGCAAAAGAAGTTCCTGAACGGTGGTTCAGCTTTGACCTTATTGATATATGAAGCCCTAGACATGAGACACTGCTTACGAGAGATGCCAACAGCAGAAGGACTAGCAAGGTATGCAAAATCCGCTTCTGTCCCTAAGAAAAAGAAAGCAGCAGTTGTAGTGGAAGAGGCCGGAACCAGCACACAGAAGCCCATGAGGGGTACAAAACGCTTGCGAGAAGAAGAAGCCCAAGCAACACCTCAGTCTAAGAGAACGCATCTCTTGCCTAAGGTCACGACGGCTCAAATGCCGATTTCAAAAAGAGACTTGTCTGCCGCCCTCGAGCAAACACACCAGTACATGCAAGGGCAGGTGAATCTAAATGTCCAAGGACATCAATATAGACAAGCTAGTCAAAGTCAGCAAAAACAGAGTACAGAAACACCTCCAAAACAACCTGGAAGATACCAAGAATTGGGCATTGATGACTCAAGTACAAATACGGAATCCAGTCCTGAGAAAGATACGCTAGATACTGATATTAGGACAGAAACTTATGAAGACGAAGGACCAGAGGTCAATCAAATGGAAGTAACACCAGACAGCCAGAAGGAAAAAGAAAAGAAGGTGGATGATGCTCCGGAACAGGAGCATATCATTCAATTGAATGACACTACCAAAGTAAGTATCAAGGAAGACACAACTACTGGGGTTACACATGTCAAGATACCTATTAAAGAGGAAGAACAAACCCCAAAGAATCTGGATGCGGGAGAGATCCCACAAAAAGAACAAACAATAATCGAGGTGCCTGATGACACACCTCAAGCACAGGATGAAAACATGGGGGCTGAGCCAAGGATCCAGCTTCAAATCAGGCAGCCCCATGATACCACTTTACACATTGCTCAAGGCAAAGACGTGACTACCGGAGCAGAACCTTCCATACCGAAAACTTGGCTCAATGTGGATGTAACTCAACTGAAGCCGGTAGTAAAGCAAATGATCCAGACAGCCATGGACACCCAGCAGCAAATGATGGATACAGATGCTGAATATGATCAAGCACGAAAAGAAAAAAATCAGTTTCAACTCATGAGCGAACAATTATCGGCACAGCTAATTGCAGCACACAAAGAAGTGGCGAACAAAAATACTGAAGTGCTAGCAATTAAGACACAATATGACGAATCCATTGCCCAAAATCAAAAGCTGCTTACACAACTAGAAGAGTTGCAACAATTACACAAAGCAAGCGAGGCTGAGAAAGAAAAAATGAGGATGCGAAGCGTACTATTAGAGCAACAACTCAAGCTATATCTCGAAGAGAACGACAGCCTGCGCGATAGGAATAAAGAATTAATGAAATCATTATTATATGATCAACCACTGATACAACAGGGCCCCTCAGAAACTAAAGAACAGGAATTAAAAGAACAGATAGCGGAGTATGCCAAATTGCTACAACAAGCTAAGGAAGTACAAGAAGAATCAGAACGGCGGCACGATCAAGAAATGAGTGAGCTAAAAAGGCAGCTGAATTCAGCACAGGCCAAATTGGTACAGAGCTACAGTGAAAACATGGATCACGTAGCTGACATAGGTAAGGAGCTCCTAGCCACCAAAGAAAAACTTAGTGAAGCCATGCAAAAGGTAAAAGAAAAAGAAGAATGCATTGAAGAGCTACAGAATCAGCAGAAAGGTAAAGAACCGATCGGGACATCAGTAGTGCCAGAAAAAGGACATCCTACTGACGAGGTAGAGGTAAGCCCTCTATCTCAACCGATCTATCATTCTCCAATGCATGAGCAGATGGCGGATATGCATGATGATCATCCAATGCCATACACTGCAGAAATAAGTCAGAAGGAACGGGCACTAGTGGTGTCCCGATTGACGGAAAGTTTTGAGAATGAAGTCATCAAGGTCATGAAGGAAGCCAAAATCAAAGGAAAAGACTTGGAGAAGATCATCAAGCCTTTCAACATTCCATATGGACTGTTGAAAGAGAAAGCAAGGCAATATATAAAGAAGGTTACACACAAAAGTCCGGATCAGCAGCTTAATTTCAAGAATGACACATTCACGTACACTCAAGCAGAGTTTGAAGCTGCACAGCCAGTGTGGAGGAGAAAGTTTTTGGAGAAATATCCCACACTACGGGTGCACTGGGAGGCCGCACCTTATTTATTGCAGGTAAACCCTTCGTTTTGTCCCATACCACGCAGAAGGGTTGCAACAGAATTTTTGGCTTTACAACGCAGCGGCACTATTAATAAACAGTGGCTAAACTATCCGATGTTACCTAGCCCGCCGCATAATTATTTGCCAACCGAGGATTATATGATCAAAACCATAGAATTTTGGCTACAAAACTATGCGACTGTACCAGATTTAGCAGTTAAGATGACAAATAAAATACTTGGTATGCTACTTACAGTCCTGAAGGTTTTCAAACATGCGGCATATACATTTCTGAACTTCATCGGCATAAATCAAGGCACCGATATCCTTATCTTCGATCTATCAGTAATGCCGAGCCGCCCCACAATAATGGCATATTATTCTAGACTCATGTTTTTGCCAAGTCCATACATGCAAATATTTGAAGAAGCATTTTTTACAGGATTTTTTGAAATAGATTCAGAGGTATTTTTGAAGATGTCATCAAATCTGAATGCCAGGCTTGTGGCATATGAATTAAGCTTCTTCGCAGATCATAGACAACCGCCGAACGATGGAGTCAAAGCTGAACAATGGAAACAGATCATGATACGTGAAGCTAATCTGCTAAACGATACAGAGCAACAAGTATACAGAACATATGCCCGGCGCTTATCAAAGCCTGTCGGGGACGACAGAGTTCAGGAGGGGGGCAGTGTTGAGGGCGAGACGAGTAAAAAGAGGAAAAAGAGAAAGCAACGAAAGAAACAGCTCCACTAAAAGGCAAATTTGAAGATCAGACAAATGTAAAGATACATCTCTGCAGGAAGCCCCGCAGGGGCGCAACACCCATCTCTGCACAGAGCCCCGCAGGGGCACGCACCAGGCTACAAAGCTAAACCCCGGGGTCCAGAGGAGTGGATTTTTCAAACATCAGAGTAGGACCAAAAGTTAGAAAGGGGTAGAGGCTGAAAAGTTGAAGAGGGTGACTAAGAATAGCACATTCCTAGTCACTGGTGGCGTGCGTGGCAACCCAAGTCAACAGGCAAGGCGACTACATCAGGCTCTCGAGTAGTAGAGCTTGAATCAAGAAGGCCATCGAATCTGCATGTCTGTTTAACTGCAGACAATACTGACCACAGGGCGCGTGCGCGAAGCAAAGTCTGTCAAAGGAAGCGAAGTCTGTCAAGGGACGACAGAGGCGAAGAGGGGGAGAGTGTTGCAGAGCCAAAGAGCGCACAAAGCAGAGAAAAAGACGGGCCCCAAAATTTTTCCGATTTGGACCACATATTTTTGTAACATATTCATTTTTGTAATATATTTCCCTTGTAAAGGCACTAGAGGAGTCCTCTAGATGCATTCCCATAGAAGAATAGAAGCTTATCCATGTAAAATAGTAGGAAATTAGCTCTTAGTGAATAAAGTGCCGGTCACTTGTGTGAAAGGACCATTTTTAGGGCACTAGTATATAAGTCAATTGTGACTCTTTGTAAAAGACTTTTTGCCATTGTGAGAATAGAGAGCAGAGAAATTCGAATTTGTGTCTTCTTCCCTCTTCATCTTCTTCTTCGTGAGCTCGTATGCATGTGTATTGCTTGGAAAGAGTGCTTGTGAGTGTGATCTATCCTTGAGAGTGTTTCTTTGCTATAGGAGAGGTGTGTGCGAGGCGTAGGAAGTGCTGAAGTGTAGGAAAGTATTCCCGCGACTCAGTATTTCTGTCATAACTTGAAGTAGGAGTGTCGGAATTGCGTGAAACCACTGCCATTGGATGCGTCTTCTCGAGAGCTTCGAAACGCATATGCTATTCGCTATGTTTGGAGCTCGGAGCTAGGAGAAAAGTCCAAAATACTGACGGCTGCTGCACCAAGTATCGTTTCGTCTTGACCTACTGTAGAAGCTTGTTAGGATAAGTATTTTCCTCATTTTCACTCTTGAGTAATTCATTTGCATTGACCATTACACGTTTGCATGTCTTCATACACTCGGCTAGGTTAGCATACTCTTCGGATTGATAAATTAAAAGCGTGTATCCCCACTATATGCACTTGTGAGGGGATTGAGGTACAGTCTCTTTCTCCGCAAGTCCCTAAGTTGAAGCTTAGGTCAACACACTAAGTAAAGATATACAATTGACATATGTATCTACTAATATGCAATGTGCAGATTTACTTACAAAGGCATTGGATGGAACCAAGTTATGCAGATTCAAATCTATGATTGGATTGCAGGAAGTAATTGAAGAATGAAGAAGAAGACTTAAGCCAAAGTGTTTGGCTTGAGGGGGAGCTGTTGGTGCAAACAAGCCTACACACATTGGCTTGGACCCTTAGACTCATTAAAGACTAGCATGGATAAAGGTTTATCAAAGCTTCACTCAAAGCAAGGCTCATGTGAACATATGCTTATATGATCTTACTTCTTTACCCCTTGTAAAAGTCTAAGTGACTTATCATTTGTTTGTAACCACTTTAAGTCATCCACCTACCACTAGAGTCGTGGAAATTTGATTGTTGAGATAGAGAGAATATCTCCCTACTTTTAGAGGAGAGATTCAAGGGAGCCTAAGTTTGAAATTCAAATTCAAAAGAAGATCAAATTCCTATAAAGCATGTAATGAAAAAGTCGCGGGTTACACTGTCATTCTAGCTCACTCCCCGAGGCTAAATCTCTTTGTAATTCATTGTGTGTGAAGGTTACTCCATAGCCAACACCACAATACCTCATCTAGCTCTGCTTGGCAAGCTAATGAGATTGTACAAACACATATATCAATAGAAGTATACATTCATCATCTCTGTTTTTGTCTGAGTCACCTACTCCAAGTCTGTCAACTTCAAAGAAGCATTGCTCTGGATCTACTGAACCAAATCAAGTGTTCTATAGCTCATTGGAACCAGCTCAAGGTCTACTACAAGCATACAAAATTTCAAAGGATTCCATTCAGCCATTTGGGAGAAAATCAAGTCGAGGTGCACACTGGTATTTGTCTGCAGAGTTCCTGAAAAATCGGGGGTGATTATAATTTTGCTAAACATCTTTCTCAGTGCATAGTTTATCAATTGAAGTGATTTCACTTGTGATTGGTAGCTTACTAAGGTACATTAATACTCCCAAAAGGAATTGTTCCAATTTTAAGTGTGCTGGACACACTCAGTAAAAGTCTGAGCAGGTATCACTACAGGAATAGAAGGTTTTGCTTGATTTGTGAAGTACCAAGTTATCTGTTTTGATTTGGTCATTACCCAAATCATTTCCAAAGCACATATATGGTTTCTTTATGTCATTAGGAAGCTAAACTTGTGTACTAAGCATATCTGAAAAGAAAAAAGGGCAGGTGTGAAGCAGGTTTAGCAGCACCACCTTAATCTTCTGATTGTACCCAGTCATCACTCTCAACAGTCTGTAATTCCAAGCTCTTGGAGCTTGCTTCAATCCATAGAGAGCTCTTCTTAATCTGCAAACATGATCTGGGTAACTGGAACTTACAAACCCTTCAACTTGTTCCATGTAGACTTCATCTGATATATATCCATTTAAAAAAGCATTCTTTATATCGAGCTGACTTAGCTTCCATCCTTTTGATGCTGCTATAGCAATCACTGTCCTTATGAAATCTTTGCCACCGGACTAAACGTCTCATCATAATCTATACCATGCATCTGAGCATAGCCTTTGACCACCAGTCTAGCTTTGTATCTGATTATCCTTCCATCTGCAAGTTTCTTAACTTTGTAAACCCATTTATTTCCAATCACTTTCTTACCATTTGGTTTTGGAACAAGTTCCCAGGTCTTGTTCTCCTCAAGCGCATTGAACTCCTCCTTCATTGCTTCTTCCCATTTTTCTTTACCTTTTGCTTCACTGTAATTCTGAGGTTCTTCGTCTTACTTTACTAAGTAATCATAGTTCTTCTGAGTCAAATAAGAAGTGTCATATGAATAACATACCAACTTCTTGCTCCACCTCTACCATATCTGCCTCTTTGGCTTTGTCTTCCTCTTTGATATCTTCTGCTTCTGCCTCTGCTATTGTTATTCTGATTCTGACTTGATCCTTGAGAATTATGCCAGCAATCATGAGCCAAATGATTGCTTAATCCACAGATCTAACAAGTCTTCTTGTTGTTAGTCTGATTACCTCTTCCTTTACCTCTACTTTTACTTCTTATTTTACCTCTTCCTCTTGCAAAATTTGCTTGAGTAGTCATGTCTTCTTTATCTTTCTCTTTTCCTTTATCACCTTTCTTCTTATTCTTTGCGTACATAGCAGAACTATGTCCTTTATCTCCATCTGTCTTCAAATCTTGCTCAAACGTTAACATTAGTCCAAGCAACTGATTTAAATCTGGTACAAAATGATTTAAAGAAAGTTCAGTTGAGAGTACGAAAGGTTTCCACCTTTCATCTCCTCTTAGTCCTGCAAGCACTTGTGCTATCAACCTATGATCTTCGATATCTTCATCAATAGATTCAAGACTGTCCGCCAAGTCTTTCATCTTGGTGACATAATCACTAATGCTTTGACTTTGCTTTTTCTTGAATGTTGTAAACTCTAACCATAAGCTAGCCTTCCTAGCTTTTGTCATATTTTGGAAATGATCTTCCAATGCACTCCATATGTCTTCCACTTTCTCCAGGCCTCTAATGTGCGATAGTAGATGATCTGTAATGGTATTGTAGATATAAGCTCTTGCCGTTGCATCTTTCTTCTGCCACAGCTTCAAGGCTTTTAACTCTTCTTTCTTTGGTTGACTGTCGCCTTCGAAAGTCGGCTTCTTTTCTTCTCTTGTCACATATATCATTAAGTCCTTACTCATAAGTAAGGCTTCCATGCGCATTACCCATGCGGGATAATTATCTCTATCCAATTTGTCAATAGAGATATGATCTGCCATAATCTTCTTGTTTCTGTTACTTTCGATGAGTGTAACGTTAAAAGGTTTTACCTTTTACAAACCTTTACTCTTGAGAATTACTTCGGAATGTTTCTTGACACCGTTTGTTGTTGATCATCTCAGCTTTCACCTTTCTTGTGAAAGTTCTTCAAATTCTCTTGTATCTTCACTTCCGTTTACTCTTGAGAACCTTTTCTGCTCTTCAGAACCTTTCTGCTCTGATACCACTTGTTGATGTCGACGTGACAAAAGCTTGACAAACTAAGCTACGGAATATTGCCACACCACAACAAGAACGAAGCTAGAGTGATGTTAGAACACCTCTATAATCATCAATAGCTTAGCAAGCTTCCTGAAACTGGAAACTTTATAACTATCTTTAGTGAAATCTAAAAAATTCACTTTATAGAAAACTTTGCCTTTCCTTCAGGCTTCAATTTTGATCTAGTTTACTTCATTCTTTACAATTCTTTGTTAGCTTACTGTTAGATATACTTTCTGTCACTCAAATATATCAAAAACTGTGTTTTGAGCTCATCGAAATATCACTGGAACTTCACCGGTCTGTCACTAAAATGTCACCGTAATTGTACCGAAATCTTACAAGAATCAATTGCAATTCTATTTGTAGTTACTTCAAATAATTGTTGATGAAGTAAGGAAGTAATATCTGAGCTTCCTTCAGTGAATGAACACTATCTGAAGTTTAAGAAAAAAACTTCACTAGTTCTGGATGTCTTTACTTTCAGACATATTACTGTGTGTACTTGTCCCGTTTCACAGAAGTCTTTTGATCAACTTATAGTTGAGACTACTGGCTTCAAGATGAGCTATCTCTCATGAAAAACTTTACACTAGGTTGTGAGATCTAACTTGTAGATGTACTGGAAAACATTTACTGAGAAAACTGTAACTGTTAACTAACTTTCACAGTAACATGAAATCACTCAGATTTCTTCACATATGAGGAATGCGCTCAAACTTCCACATGAACATGTGTTTTCTATTAGAGAAGATGTGTACAAAAATAGCTTGGCCTCACTTTGCTCATAGCTATGGAAAACTCTCCTACTTTGAGTAGTTATTCCTTACCATCTCTCTCAGATGAATACCCGACAGTTCAGGTTCCATTATTCATCTCTACATACGCAATCTCTGGCGTCTTCTATATCTCTATCTTTTCACACATGGGAGTTCTATCTTCTCACCTATTTAAGCACTCTCTCAACTCTCTTATATACATTTTGATCCAAGATTCAAAAACTCGTCATTCTGGAAGTTTCTACGCTGTATATTACAGACGTGAATTTGTCCCTTCACTAAGGCTTGATTTTCTGAATGCTTTGTTTCTGCTTCTCTTTGTCTTTCTTTGTCTTTATGTCTGTCTGTATGTCAAATTTGTGAGTGATTCTTCAACACAAGTTGATCCATCTAAGTCTATTTATAGTTTATATGCACATCTACAACCAATTACCTTTTGATTGGATGACATTGGAACCAAATCCCAAGTGTCCATCTCCTTCAATGCATCTATTTCTTCTTTCCTGGCCTTTTACCAATTAGGGTTTCCCTTTGCCTCTTCATAGGTTGAGGGTTATTCTAAAATTGAGTCCTTTTCCAAATAGATTGAATTCTTTATAACAAATGTGGAATCATATCCAAACCTTTTTAGTTGTCTCTTCTCCTTTGTTGACCTTCTAAGTGCTTGCTTGGAGCATTCTCCACATTCTTGCATTTTTGCTTTGCATCTTTACTATTTGTAATCCTTTTCCCTTTCATCTTGTTCATGATCTCTATCACTTCATGGATATTGGACCTGTGTATCATGCTTGCTTCCTAATTGATGGAAATCAGAATCAAGATCATATGGTAGAGTTACCTTTTGTTCATCTTCATCATAGCAAGACCTTTTTTCTTCAAACACAATATCCCTACTTATAGTGAATTGCTTGGTTGAAGGATTATAGAACCTATAACCCATATGCATTATATCATATCCAATAAACACCACCTTTTTTGCGCTTTCATCTAGCTTACCTCTTATTTGTGATGGTACATGAACATAAGCTAAACAACTAAGCACCTTGCAATGTGCAAGACTAGGCTTTCTTCCATACCATGCTTCAAAAGGAGGCATACCTTGAAGTGATTTGGATGGTAGTCTATTGACAAGGTATATAACAGTTGAAATAGCATTTGCCCATAGATAATGTGGCAACTTCTTCTCTTCAAGCATTGTTCTGGCTTATCCAACCAATTTCTTGTTTCTTGTCTCTAAAATTCCTTTCAATTGAGGAGAGTAAGTGGTAGTCACTTCCCTCTTCATAACTTTATCATGCAAGAACTCATTAATTCCTTGGAGAAGTATTCTCCCCCTCCATGAGATCTGACTTTCTTGAGTGATCTATGTGTATGATTCTCCACATGTGCTTCTTGATAAATTATAGAATAGTCCATTTACTATGTCATCAATAAATTAGGCATAATATCTTGATCTTGCCAATCAAGGTTCTTGACTTGGTCCCCACACATCAATGTGTACTAAGTCCAAAAGGTTCTTGTGGATGTAGCCTTTGTGGTACAATGGTTGTCTTTGTGCCATCCCAATCTCACATGCATCACATATGTTGATCATGTGTTGCTTTGATATGTCTTGTAGTCCTAGAAAACTTTGATCCGTGCATATATCCTTGAAGGTTCTTTCATTCACATGAGCTAGCCTCTTATGCCCAACTTCAAGCTCACTTAGGGTTTGATACCGAAAGTTGAATAGAGATATGTTTCTGGTTTCTCCGACCTCAAAAGTAAAGAGTCTACCATGCTTCTTACCTCTCGCTATCTTCTTGAAGCCTTGACATGGATCTTCCACAAAAACTACATATTGGGTGAACCTAACTTGCAAAACGTCCTCAACTATTTGGCCTACACTTATTAGTTTTTTTGTAGTAGTGGCAACATAGAGTATCTTGCTCAGAATGTTTGTCTTGCCATTGGAAGACTTGACATTACTAATCTTCTCCACACTATGCTTTGTGTCATCCCTTATTTGAACTTCATGTCTATGCTTTGGAATGCCAAAATAAGATAAGAGGGGTATGTTTCTTGCAACATGATTTGAACATCTTGAATCTATATAGAGTAAATGATCATCTTTTTTACCTTCCTTATGACTTAGATTCATCAAAAGAAATGAGTCTTCATGTTGGTAATCTACAAAAATTGTTGTAGTCCCTTCTGTTATGGCCTCTATTGTATTGTTGAGTTGTGTCCTCCTCTACCTCTATTGCTACCATATCCACCTCTTCCACTTCTTTTTTGGGTCTTCCCATTGAAGCAACAATTATGAGTGGTGTGGTTGGGCTTATTATAGACAGCACAAGGTTGAGCATTGTGGCTTTTTGTTTTGTATGCTTTGATCCTCCCTTCTTTCCTTTCCACTTGCTCTTGCCTGCATATTTACGAACCCTAAAAGGTCTCTATAAGACTAAGCTAGAGTTCATTTCAACCAACTGCCTAGCTGCACACATCTATGAAGATGCTTTAAGAAGGTCATTAGTGCAACTTAGGAACCCAAAACAACCCTTTGGAATTGAGCACCCAATGGTCAAATTTGAAGAAGGATCCTATGTAGATAAGCAAGGAACTATTTATGTGGTAACTAGCTTAACTGTTAGGACAAACAAGTTTGGATCAATCATCCTAGAGGAAAATCTATGGTATCTAGGATGATAAAACCTAAGTGGATTCCTTAAGACAATAAAAGTAGAGAACTCTTCATGAATAAAGAGACAGATGAAGCATTTTGTACATTCAAGTTAGAAAATCCTAGGGAAGTAGATGGAGTGATTATATGCAAATTCAAGGATGATGATGTTTGAAGGAAGATTATTATCACTAGCACAATGGGAGAACCATCATGGTGAAGATCCGCCTCATAAATCTTAAACTGTGGAGATGTGAGGATGGTATGATAACCATGAACAAGATGAATGCACAAGTGTGTGATTCAAAAACACACTAACATGCACACACATGCACATATGGCATAATAGCTTCACCCCTATCAAGCTAAAGTTTACCTTTAGGTGTTAAGGGCTAAAGAAAAAAAAATAAACATAAAGAAAACTAATTAGGTACTAAAGAAGATTGGGCCTTGCATAGGAGATTGTAATCTTTCATACAAATTTTCATGAAAAATCCAACCTCAAAAGTGAGCTCTCTAGCTCCTTTTATAATTTTGTACTAGCTATGACCTAGTTCATGTTGGTGTTGAAACACCACAAGAACCAAGCTAACGTGATATTAGAAAACATCTAAAATCACAATTAACTCAACAAGACTTCAATCTTCAAAACCTTTAACAACTTCCTTAGTAAATGTGAACATTCACTTTCTTGAAATTGTGCCTTTTCTTCTAGCTTCAATTCTTCTCTGATTTGACTTGAATCTTAAAGATTCTTGTGCTCAATGATTAATAGAAGTTCTTACATATAGTAAGCAACACATTGCAAGCAAAATTTTCAAGTAATAGCTTGCAAATGACTTTAAATGTCTTCAAAAGTTACACTATGTCTGAAATATGAAAGTTACTATCATTGATTTGACATGCCTTCACTATTAAACTCATTTCTGTGAGCACACATCCCATTTTGAAAAGATCTTTTGTTCGACTATACTTGAGAATGATAGCTTGAAAATGAGCTATGAGTCATGAAAAATTTTACAACATACTATGAGATCTGGCTCTTGGAAGATCAAGAAAATTTGTGCCTAAAAACTTGTAACTTCCAACCACCATTCATACACTTATGAAATCACTTAGATTTATTCACACAAAGAGAATCAACTCAAATCCTTCTACACAAGTATGTCTTTACTATTAGAGAAGATGTGTACAAAATGGCATGGCTTCATTCTGCTCATAGCCATACAAAGATCTCCTACTCTGCCTGATCTCTCATCATCATCTCTCTCATAAGTTAACATGACTACCTCTCTACTCACATAGGAGTTACAAAATCGAGCTCTACTACTTTTCTTTATCTCAAATTAAATTATATATATTTTGTTTATACGCTTCCAAATGCAAAACACATATATCTAGAGGTTTTGAACTAAATTTGACCTCTAATTTGGCACTATATTACATGTGTGAATTTGTCCCTTCACATAGGCATGATTTTCTATGAATGCCCAAGTTCTATAGGTTTTTTTCTTTTTCTTACTTCATATGTCTTCATACCTTCATGCCTAATTAGTGAGTGAAGCCCCAACAGTTCCCCCTCAATCACTAATTAGAATTCTTTGACTTCTTAATACACTCTCCATCTCTTTTATTCTTTCCATTCCTTTGAATCTACTTGTCTTCACTCCATCCAAGTTTTTTGTCATAATATCTGCTATCTAATCTTTTGTAGGAGTATACACCACTTCAATTTCTGTCTCCATTACCTTTTCTCTCACGAAATGGTATTGAATCTCTATATGTTTCATTCTTGCATGAAATACTGGACTTGCTACAAGATACAATGAATTCATATTATTTCCATGTATTATAGGTATACCTTGATCAATGCGCAACCTTTTGAACAAGTTCTACACCCACATTACTTCTTTAGCTGCTTCTACAAGCCCTTTGTATTCTTCTTTAGTTGATGATAATGCCACTGTATGTTGTTTCTTATAGCACCAACTTACAAGATTATGACCTATGTACACCATGTATCCATGTGTTGATCTTCTATCATCTTGACTTCGTGCCCAATATGAGTCACTATATGCTCTCAAATTTATGTCTGAGGTAAAAGGATAATATAATCCTTCCTTTATAGTCCCTTTGATATATATGAGAACTCTTTGACCTGCAATCCAATGTTGATCCTTTGGGCAATGTATGAATTGTGAGGACTCCTATGCATAAGTAAGAATTTAGGTCTTGTTAATGTAACATAAATCAAACTTCCCACTAAAGATTGATACTTCCTCGTGCCTTTAAACTCTACATCATCATATTTTCTACGATTATGATTGACTTCAAGAGGAGTTGAAGCTTCTTTGCAATTCTCCCTATTAAAGTTCTTCAATAGGTTCAGAAGATACCTTTCTTGTGATACATATATGCCATGATCTGCATAAGTGATTTCCATTCCAAGAAAGTATGAAAACTTCCCTAGGTCACTTATCTTAAATTCCTTCTCAATTAATCTCTTTACCTCCTTGATTACTTCATTTGAGGTACTTGTGACTATAATTTCATCTACATAAATACAAATGTAGATTATACCTTCTTCTATTCTTTTGATAAGTAGACTTGAATCTGCCTTTGAACTTTGATATCCAAGATCATTGAGATCCTTCAACATCATTGAGATCCTTCACAAATCTATAGTTCCAAGCTCTTATAACTTTCTTTAACCCATAAAGTGATCTTCTCAATGTGCAAACATAATTTGGATACCTAAAATCTGCAAACCCTTGTGGTTGCTCCATGTATACTTTATTAGACATATATCCATTAAAAAATGCATTGTTTACATCCAGTTGAATCAAGGTCCATCCTTTCGATGTTGCAATAGCAATGATTGTCCTTATGGTTGACATCTTTACCACAGGACTAAATGTCTCATCATAATCTATGCCATGAGTTTGGGCATAGCTTTTGACCACCAATCTTGCTTTATATCTGGCTATTCTTCCATCAACAACATTCTTCATCTTATAAACCCATTTATTTCCAATCACTTTCTTACCATTTGGTTTTGGAACAAAACCCCAAGTCTTTTTCTCCTCTAGTGCATTGAAATCTTCCTTCATTGTTTCTTCCCATTTTTTCTTGCCTGTTGCTTCATCATAGTTATGAGGTTCTTCATCTTCTTTGACCATATAAGCATAGCTTTTCTGAGTCATGTATCATAAGAAAACCTTTTTGGTTGTCTCCTTAACCTGTTTGACCTTTTTGGTTCACATTCTTCATGTGTATCTGAATACACTTCTTCATCAAACCTAGGTGCATCTTCATTTCTCCTTGCTCCAACTCTAGATGTGCTTGCTTGCATGTGATCTTCATCTCCATTTACATGCATATTTGATTTACCTCTATCATTTCTTCTTACCTGTCAAATGCTTCAATATTATGACTTTGTTCTGCATACCAACTCTTATGTTTATCAAATGTCACATCTCTAGAATCAAGAAATTGTTTGGTTAGAGGATTCCATAACCTATAACCCATATGATTTTCATCATATCCTATGAACACATATTTCTCAACCTTTGGTTCAAGCTTATGTCCGAGCCGTGATGGTACATAAGCATAGGCTATTGATCCAAACACCTTACAATGATCTAGTGTTGGTTTCTTACACCACCAAGCTTCATAAGGGGTCATTCCATTTCGAGCTATACATGGTAAGCTATTCACAAGATATGTGACTGTATTCGTTGCCTTAGCCCATAGATAATTTGGACAATTCTTTTCCTTTAACATTGCCCTAGCAAACTCAACCAAAGTTCTATTTCTCCTTTCTACCACCCCATTTTGTTGAGGTGTGTTCTTGCAAGTTATTTCTCTCTTAATACCTGCTTCCAAAGATAATCATCGAATTCTTGGGAGAAGTATTCTCCCCCTCCATCAGACCTTAGTCTCTTGAGCTTTTGACCTATAACGATTTTTATATATGCATGAAAATGTTTGACGGCTCCAAACACTTCTGATCTTTCCTTCAAGATAAAGAGTTATCCATCTTGTAGCATCATCAATAAAAAGAAGCATCATAATACCTAGAGCCATTGATTGATCCTTCTTTTGTTGGTCCCCATACATCTGTATGGATGATCTCTAGTAGTGTGTGAATCCTTCTTTTGAAATGGTAATCTATGTGCTTTTCCAATTTGGCATGCTTCACATTTGTGGATCATGTGTTGATTGTCCACATTTGGTAGCCTTAGTACGGATTGATTTGCCACCATAGATTTGATTCCTCTTTCATTGAAATGTCCTAACCTCTTATGCCAGAAGTCTAGTTTTGTAATCACTTCATCACTATGTGTGAACAAGGCTTGAACAATGTTCTCTTGCACTTTTAGAGTAAAGACCCTACCTTCCTTCTTACCATAGATAATCTGATTATATTCATTCTCTAGATCTTCCACAAATACTCCTTGATTTGTAAATCTAACTTGAAAACCTTTCTCCACTATTTGTCCCACACTAATAAGATTCTTAGGTATTGTGGGAACATACAAAACATTGGTTAGCAAATCTACTCCACTCTTAGATTTCACTTTTCCAATTGAATGCACATTGTGTCTTGTGTTATCACCTGTTTGAGCTGTATGACTAGACATTCCTTCTTCTTATTCTTACATTTATTCTATATTACCTGACAAATGATTAGAACAATCAGAGTCAATATAGAATACCTTGAGATCTTCTTTCTCTCATGTACTTATTGAATTTTTCATCATCAATGTTGTATGGTTCTCATTCTTTGTATCATTTGCATAATTGTAGTAGGTGGTGTTGTAGGATCGATTCTATCCCAAATTTCTTCCTCCACTTCACCATAGCTTCCTCTTTGAAATTGACTTTTCCTTCCTCTTTGAAATTGACTTTGATATCTTCCACCTCTGCCTCTACCATTATTACTTTGATCTTGATTTGAATCTTGTTGATTGTGCCAACAATCATAAGCTAGATGATTTCTCAAACCACAAATTAACTCAGCAAGACTTCAATCTTCAAAACCTTTAACAATTTCCTTAGTAAATGTGAACATTCACTTTCTTGAAACTACACATTTTCTTCTAGCTTCTTCTTTGATTTCACTTGAATCTTAAAGATTCTTGTGCTCAATGATTAATAGAAGTTCTTACATATAGTAAGCAACACATTTGTGTACCTAATTCATGAAGTCTTAGGGACTTGTGTCGATGAGACGGTACCTCACACAGGTATGTGCATCCATATGAAGGGTAGACCATCAAAGACTTGAGAAAAGTATGTCTTTGATCACTCAGTCAATTCCAAAGTTTCCTCCTGTAACACAGTGTGCAATCACTGGTACTATTAAGTACTCACTTTCATGTACAAATAGCCTCAGATATGTGTCTCTTACTCGCTTGTATAGATTATCTCCAATGAGCATATAGTCTTGAGCCTCCTGCTCTAGAATCCTTCATCATGCTAATGCCATCTCTTGAGGGAATGTTTTCGTCCTTAGAAAGTCTCTAACGTATTCTCTAATATAGTATTGACGACACGATATAAGGTGGCATGTTCAATGAGTGGTCTCTCAATACAAGTCAGATTATGCTTGACCAACCTATAGACATTTGCTTCCATTGTTGGCCAATACAAACCTAATCATTTTAGAGTCTATAGGCTTTTGTGTTTTGAGTGTTGTTTCCCTAATGCACCTTCATGGGCTAATTGCAACTACTTATCGTGCTCCTCCACTTTCACACAAAAAGCTAAGATCTCTTGGTTTGTTTGCTTGTAAACACTCCTTACAAGTGTACAATATCTCTAAGATTGGACAATCTTTTCATCTTTTGTCTTGACCACTTGATTTCTCGGTCCAAATGTGAGAATACGCACAAAGTTCTTATCCCATTTGGGAACTACTTCTAGTTTAAACAAGTTAGCATCAGGAAGCTCATATGACACTCCTTGCTATGATTCTCTTGAAGTGAGTCTAGAAAATTGATATGACCCTAAGGTGATTCTTACTTTTCCTAACGACTACTTCCACATCGTATTCCATAAGTAAGAGAAACCATCTTACTAATCTTCCTATATTCCAAGGTTTTTTCACCAAGTAGAACAGTGTGTGGTGGTCTATTAAGAACTTAAACTTATTTTCAAGCAAATAGGGTCTAAATTTCTTAACCACATATGCATGCCTAATCTTTCTCTCTCAGTGGCCATATAATTTCTTTTTGTAGCATCGTGTTTCCTGCTTGCACATGCAATGGGAAGGTCTATGTTCGCTTCACCTGTTGGTTGTGCTAGCATGCATCCAATAAAAAAATTGGAAGCGTCCATGTGAACATGGAATGGCTTGTTCTAGTCTGGCATTTTCAAGATTGGGTTTGAGCGTAATCATCATTTTAGCTCCACAAATGGCTTTTCAACCTCGTCAATCCGTTTGAAGTTAGTCAAAAAGTTGTACATAGGCTTTGTGATGATATTGTGCATTTCAGTAAGACATAGGTAGTATCCACAGTGACCCATAAAATTTTGTACTTTCTTAGTTGAATTGGGTCTAGGTAACATCACTATAGCTCTCACTTTGCCTTCATCTGTTGATATTCCATTCTTTGAGACTATGTGCCCTAAGATCTTGCCTTGCCTAACCATGGAAACACACTTCTGGGTTCAGTCACACTTGATATTCTCTACACTTGAAAGATTTTTCTAAGCTCTAGGATGTGTGTTTGTCTTATGTGGGAATGGGCACAGAGGTCATCCACATAGAATTTTAGATTCTTCCTCAAGAAGTCCTTAAACACATGACGTATTGGGCTTTAGAGTGTAGCTGATGCATTGAAGAGCCAAATCACATCACATGAAATGAGAAGATACCCCATTCAGTGGAAAAAAACCATCTTGTGTTGATCTTCAAGGGTGATGGCTACTTGATTGTAACTAGAAAATCCATCAAGGAAGTTTTACACTTCCTTGCCTGCTACTCGCTCTAATAGGTGTTCAATGATTGGAAGTGGATAACTATCTCATATAGTGGTGGTGTTAAATTTATTCAAGTTAATGCACACATGCAATTTTCCATTCTTTTGGGGAATTACAGTGATGAGGGATACCCATTCTATGTGCTCAATGTCATAGATGAATCCTACTTCTATCAATCGATATATTTTTTCTTTAACCTTGGTTACATAAGTATCATTATAGGTGTAAGGCTTCTGCTTTGTTGTCTTGGCCTCTAAGGTCATGGGGATCCTATGGGAACAAATGTCTCCATCCACTCCTTTTAGGTCCTTGTAGCCAAGTGAACACATCTCTATATTCTCTCAACAACTCGATCAACTCTCATTCTTCTTCGTCATTCAAATCATGTCCTATGCATGTAAATTTTTCTTCTCCATCTTCACTCATCACTACAGTGTTCTTAGTTTGTTCTTTGTTATCATAGGCTTATCCATCAAAGCTTCTTGTTTAGGCATTCTCACTATGATTGTTTTGTCTTCTATTTCATATTTCTTGAATTTGCATGGCATTTCAAATAAGGATTCCTCCTCTTCTTGTATGTGGGGCGCTTTTTCTTTCTTTTCTTCTTCTCACTCTCAATGACTACTTGCATAGATAAAATCACTTCGTGCTTAGAATCTCCTTATTTTTTAGTTTTATATTCAACCAATAGTAGATACTATTCTTCTAAAGCATAGAAGGTGTAGTTCAATGATGAGTAGCACCTCCTTTAATGTCAATCCGAGAAGACGTGAGGATGGTATGATGACCTCGAGCAAGTGAAGGCACAAGTGCATGAGTGAGAAGCACACCAACATGCACACACATACACACATGCGCACACACACGGCAAGACAAAGAGAAAGACAATGGAGTTCTTTTAGATTACTTCCAAAATGCTCATACAAGTTCAAATCTACTACAAGCTAACCTCAAAAATGAGCTCTCTAGCTCTATTTATAGTTTTTCACTAGCTTTTGGCCCTGTCTAGACCTAGTGTCTGGCCTAGTTAAAAATTAGGTTCTAGGGCCTATTTGGGGGCTCAAACAAAGTCTAAAAATTATGAAAATTGGTACAATGCTACTTCTAATACTCCTCAAGCTCGAGGACTCCTCGGCTTGCACAAAATGGAGTTACAAAGAGGTAAAATGGTATGTAAATGATTTGTAGTGATGAGAATCACTGTTATGAAGATGTTCTTTTGGAAAAATTTGAATGGCCTACTTGCTAGATCTTCGGTGACTACTTAGTGTTCTTGTGCCTTCTCTTCGCTCTGGCTCCCTTCTTTGGCTTCCTTGTCTTGTGAGTCCTTCGGTGCCTTGACTGCTGCCAACACCCCCCCCCTCTCTCGCGTCTGTCGTCTCTGACAGACCCTTGCCTAGCCGAGCGTTGGACATAATATTGAACCACATCGGAAGCAAGGTGGTGTTCTTCTAATCGCAGCCCCCGTGCTAGGTTTGTTAACAATGCATCCCAATCCACTGGACCTGGGACGTCTGGATGGGGCACCCGCAATTGATATGAGTGAATGGTCCTCTCCATAGTGAATAGTTGGAGGAGATGTGAGGGCTTGGGTACAAATATTTCTGAGTGATATTCCCAGAACCCTGTGATGAACATCTCCTCAAAGGTCTGCTTGAAGCATGCAGGGAGGTATTTTATTCTTGCGTGCCAAGCATATACTACCTTTATTGAGGGGGTAGTGCTTATGTCATATACCAAATCTTGGTTGCCTGCAGTGAAGCCAACTCCTGAGAAGTGGAGGTCCTTGACGTTCTTGAATGTCCTGAATGTGATCAAAATTAATTCAAAGATTTTCATGCACATTTGTGCCATCACATCAGGTGTGTTCCGTAGTCAAAGGCTCCAGTGACGGATTGTAGAAATCATATAAGCAACTGTGGGAGGTCCTTGTGGAGGTGCTAGATAGACATAATTTAACCACTTTGCACAGCCTTTGACGTTCTTTACAACAATGGTAAACTCGGGCCACGTGCATCTTCGGAGGATTGGAACATAACAAGGGTTGTATTTGATAAACAACGGCATGTTATTCTAGGTACGAACCATTTCAGGGTAAGTTTCTAAAAGTCGTATCCGCTAGGTGGGTTGATGAATGGATCCTTTTTTAGCACTCTCCAGGATATCGTCAGGGTCGAATTGTGTGGCAAAGGTTGGAGCCTTGCCACATCATTGTTTAATCTCTGCGTTATAATCTGCCAAGAGTACATAATATGGCACATACTGATCATCGTTGGTGCCTATCCATCTGTGATGAGACATACTGCGGAAATATTCTGACTTTATGATAGTGTCTTCCAATTTAGCCATTGATTGGATTTGGACTGCCACTCGATCTTCATGGGTTTTAGCTGTCTTTTTGAGTGTCTGAAGCCATTCGGGTGCTTCGACTTCCAGGGTGTCCATTCCTTCCCAGGTTTGCTGACCTCCTGGCATTGGCATAGGAACATATGGTTCCTCATACGACTCATCCACCTCGATGGGTACCAATTCATCTGGCTCTGGTTCTATAACTGGAGAGGGCTGTCTTTCATATTCCAGTAACTTCTTCTGCAATTCTGCCACCTACTCTATTAATGTCTTTACCTCCTCTGAAGTCGAGGTTGTCTCTATGACCTTGGGTTGTTCCTCCTGTTCCCTGATCTGGTGGCGCAGTGCGTCTCGTTCCTTTTCTAAATCATCATGTGCTTCCAACAGATCAGCGTAGCTTTCCAGGATTGTCTTCATTGTCTCTGAGGGGACTGCTTTGAATTGTTCTGGGTCGATCTCATGGGGAGAGCCTTCCATTGCAGCTTCCAGGTTTTCTTCGTTTTGCTTCTACAGATGCTTGTTTTCTTCAAGGGCGGTAGCCATGTGTTTTCTGAGTAGAGTCAAATTACGCCGGACTCTTAGATTATCTGTTTGGTAGTCTTCAAAATAAAGCTTCGAGTTGTTTGACACCTGGCACTTGTGATGGTTGGGGTGCCTCCAGGAGGGTTTGATGGGCCTGCTCGAGTGTGGTATAGCGTTGATTGAGGTCAGCATTTTCATCTTCTATAGTTATAAGCCGTCTCTGTAGTTGTTGGTGATTCGAAGTCAGTTGACGATGACGGTCTTCTAGAGCCTGATACTCACTCTGAAGTTGATACACACACTGGTGTAATGTTGAAAACATATTATTTACATTAAAGAATGCAGGGAAAGGGGAAGATGCAGGGGGAATGGGAAAGGGAAAGGGAGTTGTGAATGAGGTTGAAACAAGTGGTGAGGTGGATGGAGGGGGTATGAGAGATTGAGGCTGCGTGGGGGGAGGGAGCGGTGCTGTGGCTGGTGATGTTTCCATGGTGTCAACTGTGTGTGTGACCGTGTATATGGGGACAATGGGTGGGGTGGATGTGATGTTCGTGAAGAGTGTTGTGAAAGTGGGCATGGTAACTCCTCCGAATTGGATGCCTGGAGAGAGAGGAATTCCCATGACAAATGTGGCGATGGTGGAAGTGGGGGTGGTAGTGTCATGTGGTGAGGTGAAATGTGTAGTGAGAGGTGAGGTGTGTGGTGAGAGTGGTTCCACCTGATGTTCTTCTGTTTGTGTGTTATCTCCTGGTTCTGATACATTGATGTCGATTTGCTTACCGGATCACATGGGGCGGGTAGGCACTCGTTTCTCAAAGCAATGAATATAAGACATGGCTGCATGTACGGCTTCATCTAAGCCTACCGCATCTGCGTGCAGGTTCATTGATTCAATAAACATTTCATCCACACCTTCCTCGGCTAACATTTGGCTCATGAGCATCTTTCCTGTCTCGAGCGATAGTTTGTGTTGTTCTTGGACTCGCTTCATGGTTTCATACATTCTTTTTATTTGGGCCGAGTATGCTGGGGCACTTGCTAGTTCTGAAAGTTCATCATATTCTTGATCATACTCCTCGTTTGCTTCTTCTTCTTCTGTCTCTTCATCATCCTCTTCTACTTCTAGTACTTCCGGTTGGGTCAAGGCTGAAGTTGTAGTAGTGGGTTGTGGTCCTTGGGTCTGCTCTGCTTCTGTCTCCAGGTTAGACTCATTGATCATGCGGGCAATTTCTTCATCTGTCAAATCAGCTAGGGTGTAACCTTGTGGGAACTCCAAGTCCGATGGGATCGGAGGGAACACCAGATTGGGTCCTTCTGCACTTGGTCTGGGTAGGCGAATGGTAAATGTTCGGACACATCGTGTTTGTGGAGGGGTCACCTCTGGTGTGGTGGTGGCTCCCCTTGCTTGGGCACATGGTAATTGAACTCCCCCTCTCATTTTCTTCGATGGAGGACCCACCGTTGACAGCCGTCTTTGGAATTCTTGGGCCTTGGACCATACTAGTGCTCTTTGAATGGGCACCTCATACGCTAAGCACCTGTAAATTATTTTTGTCAAAGCACATCACTCATGAAGCACATTCTTCTGTTTCTTATTCCATCGTTGATGGGCTAGATGGATTTGATCGATGATCCAGTGTGGCAGATTGACGGTGAGATTCTCTGTCTCTACCAAGTACAAGCTGAACCATATCTTTTTAGGTGGCATTGTGAAGCGTTCTTGGGTGGGGAAAGCGAAGTGCTGCATGATCGTTCGTAGGTGGAGAATGATGGTTGGTGTCATTGCTACCATGTCCTTCAATTTGTTGAGATCCTTGTGCTTCATCCTGCCTGGAATCATTGTTTCTTTCTCAGTGGGAATATGCATACCTTGCATCTTCAATGCTTCTCATACTAGGTTGAGGGTCAGTTTGAATCTTTTGAGTTCGTGGCCTGGCATCAGTGATGGTAGCACAAAATTACTATCGCCTCCCTTGGCCCTGCTGGTGGTGATGGTACTTATAAAATAGGAGCAGCATAGGAAATCTGGCTTAGGTAAATGTGCCCTGAAATAGCCATCCAAGCCCGCTTTGGTCCATACTGATCGCATTACTTCTACATTCTGATACTGCTCAAATTCGCGGGTAAAGAAATGATATCGTCCCCATTTGCCATTAAACTTGAGTTCTGCCTCCCAAAAGTAGGTGTCGTCTCCCAAAGGCCCTGCGACATCACTGAACCAATGTGCATGTTTCCCCACTTGAGAAGTGTGCCCCTGAGGCGGGTCCTGAATAGGAAGCACATGCACAGCTCTAAGTTCTTGAGGTCTCTCAGTGAGTTGTGGTTCCAGAAGGAGGGTTTCAATGTCCACAATCTGGGCGCTAGAGCCTGCCTGGGAGCTGGTGCCTCCGGTTTCTGCCATGTTACAGCTTGCTTGCTAGTTCTGTGAGAATATAGAAGCATGCGTTAACATTGTAAAGGACAAGGTAGAACAATTTTGTCCCCAGTACAACATTAACATGAGGTGAATGATGAGTTAGTCGATCAGTGAGTGCTCGATGAGTGTGTGTGTTGTTAGTCCTATGAGCTAAGTGAAAAGATGGAGTGTGAGAATGATGCAGTTAGTAGGTGGAGATGAATGTACAAATGGGATCGGGGGGTTTATTACAAGCTTTGGGCTGCCAAACATAGTGAATGGGTTTTGGTTTTGATTTTGTGGAAACTCTGGAGGGTTGTATAAGAGTGTCTACTTGGAAATGAGGCTTTTTAGGAACCCATTTACAAGTGATTTTGCTCGTGTTCATGTGTAAATGTGTGTTTGTGTCTATTGAATGAGAGTGGGCATCGGCTCTTTGAGTGAGTGAACCCTGTTGTACATGGTGCAATTTGTGTGTGACTAGTTGAGCCCGCAAGCAAGCCTTAGGCACCCAAATTTGTCTTGATTGTGGGCCAGCCTTCATCGACTTCTTGGGTACCCAGATAGATTTCACTTTCACAGAAGAATTTCTAGAAGTCTTCTTATTAGTATCAGGTTGTTGATCACTAATAGGAAGTTGAGCTAGTTGTTGTGGCTTGACCGCAATAGGACGCTCGCCTTTCCGCACCCACATTTGTTTTGGTGGCTGGGACACCTTGCTTCGTACTTTCTTTTGGCTTCGAGCATAAGTCGTCTGCTTCTTCTGCCTTTTATCTGTCTTTGATTGCTGCATCCCGATGGCCTTTGGAAAAGAAGGGAGTTCCATTGCATCCTTGGCTTCTGTGTTGCGATAATCATCCCTCTGCATCACATAGTTTTGGACAAGAATAGCATGGTCATCTTCATGTGTACTCCTGGAAGGTCCAGGAGTGTGTGCCTTCCCTAGTTCCTTGAGTGCTCCATTGTCTAACTCAACTGTAATTCGACTCTATTCACCCATACCTAAAGAAGTCCACTTCTTAGGTTTAGGTTGACTGCATGATCGTAGATCTAGTCTTGACCCAAGACAAGAGGTTCAGTGAGATCCTCATCTTGACACACTAGTACGTTAACTGTCAGTAAAATGTCTTGAATGTAGAGGGGAAGTTCCACCTCGCCCATGCAAGGGGTTTCCACGCCTCCCAACCCTATGAGGTATGCTTCCATAGGATTGACATTTAAGTTCAGCTCTCGACAGTAAGAGAGTTTAACAGCACTAGTGGCTGCACCTGAGTCAATCAAGGCTCTTACAGTCCTTGCACTCGTTCCTTGTCCTAACCCTAAGGTCACAAAAGGATGTCGGTCAATTATTCTATGAGAGCTACTACCTAAAACTTCACACATAGCCATATGATATTCTGGGTGCACGTAGTCATCTGTCCTATGCAGATCTCTACCCTGTCTTCTCAACTTCATTCTTCGGATGCGTTCCAACGCTTCTGCCTGAGCTTCTTCTCGAATTCATTGTTCTTCTTCCTTACGTTTCTTGGCAGTGTTGAGTCTATTTAGCATCTCTTCAGTCAGGGGTCCTTGATATAACTTGACTCTGCATCCGCTTATGTAATTGGGGAGAATATCGCCTTCCAAAGTGGCTAGTTGTACTGCTCCACTAGTTGAAATCCTATTGATGATCATAGGTCCATAACCACGTTTTTCTAGCTTTCTCGCATGTTGTTTCAGGGTATAAACCAAAACTAAATCTCCGGCCTTCAATCCTTTATCCTTAACATGGGCATCAAAGTATGCCTTCTATCGTTTATTATCTGCATATATTCCTGCGACAGCCCTCAGTTTTGTTTCTCCTAATCGCTCAAGGTCAACAATCCTAGAGGAGAGCTCATGACCCGTCCACTCATGCTCCTGTGCTACTCTCAATGTAGGAATCAAGAAGTCCAAAGGTAGCACCGAATTTTGGCCAAATACCATCTGAAAGGGTGTGGCTTGGAGTACCATTTTATAGGCAACTCGATATGCCCAAACAGCATGGTGTAGCTGTTTGTCCCAATCAGAGCGTTTATTATTCACCAATTTAGTCAACACATTGCATAGAATCTTATTTGTGCTTTCTGCTTGCCCATTTGCTTGTGGATGGTAGGGGGCAGACTTCTTGTGTAAAACCAAGAACTCTTGGAGAAGATTTTCGATAACTTCATTCAAGAAGTGAGTCCCTCTATCACTGACTAGCTCTATAGGTAGCCCGTATCTTGTGAACACATTCTCAAATAAGAACTTAGCCGTTGTTTGAGCATCGTTCTTCGTGGTAGCTTTCACTTCTACCCACTTCGTTAGATAGTCTGTGGCCACAATGATATATTCAGCATGGGAACCCTTAGCTGGGGGATTAATAGGGCCAACAAAGTCTATTCCCCACTTAGAGAATGCACGTCCACCCATCATTGGTTTCAAAGGGATCTCATCATTGCGTATAGGATACTTAGTTCGCTGACAGACATCACACCGTTTCACATAGGTATGTGCGTCCATGTGAAGGGTAGGCCACCACAACCCTGCAAATAGGATTGCTCTAATCACCCGATCTGGTCCAAAATGTCCTCCTGCTACACCCTGGTGAGCCGTTTCCAAGATCTTTAAATATTCACTCTCATGGACACAGAGTCTGAGGTAACCATCTTTACCACGCTTGTATAGATTATCACCAATGAGTGAGTAATCTAGGGCTTCTTGTTCTAGACTTCTTTGTCTGGCCAATGTCATATCTTGTGGGAATGTTTTCGTCCTCAAGAAGGCTACTAGTGGTTCACTCCAATCTGGCACTATGGATACTTGATAAACAATGGCATGCTCCACGGGTGGCTTAGTGCAACAGATCGGGCATTCTTTACACATCTTATGTACATCAGCTTCCATAGTAGGCCAATGCACTCCGAATCTCCTTAGTGTTTGTAAAGTCCTTTGCCTCGAATGGTGTTTCTCTAATGCACCTACATGTGCTGATTGCAACCACTTTGCGTACTCGTCCTCTTCCACACAACAAGCCAATATCCCTTGATCTTTTTGTTTGTACATGCTTCCTGCCATGATGTGGTACTTCTGGGCTTTTACTACCTCTCTATCCTGAGTGTTTATGACTGGGTGGTTAGGCCCGTATGTCAATACTGGCACTAAGGGCTTAGCCCATTGGGGTACAACTTCTAAATTAAACAAGTAAGCATCAGGAAGGTCATCTGATACTCCTTGTGCGGCTTCTCCAGATGTGAGCCTAGAGAGATGGTCTGCTCTCAAGTGAGTCTTTCCTTTCCTCACCACAACTTCAAAGTCGTATTCCATTAGTAAGAGAAACCATCTTACTAATCTGCCTGTATTGCATGGCTTGTTTACCAAGTACAATAGTGCTTGATGATCAGTAAAAAATTTAAACTTATTTGCAAGCAAATAGTGTCTAAACCTTTTAACTGCATATACCATGCCTAATCCCTATCGTTCAGTGGTGGTATAATTTCGTTCAGCTGCGTTCAATTGGCAATTGGAAGATCCATATTACCTTCGCCCGTAGGTTGTGCAAGCACACATCCAATAGCATAATTGGATGCATCTACATGAACATGAAAGGGCTTATTCCAATCTGGTGTGGTCAAGACTGGTGCTGAACATAATCGTCGTTTAAGCTCATTGAAGGAATTCTCACATTCATCAGTCCACTCAAAGTTAGTTAAAAGTCTGTACAAAGGCTTGTCAATGATGGCGTACATGTGTATAAAGCGTCGGTAATAACCACAATGCCCCATGAAAGCTTGTACTTCCTTGACATTCTTTGGCCTAGGTAGTTCGGCGATGGCTCTTACTTTCTCTTCATCAGTGGATATGCCATTCTTTGACACTATGTGTCCTAGAATCTTGCCTTGCCTAACCATGAAAACACATTTTTCTGGGTTCAAGCAGACTTGATATTCTCTACATTTGTCAAAGATTTGCCTGAGCTCAGGTATATGTCTCTGTCTAATGTTGGAATGAGCACAGAGATCATCAACATAGACCTCTGAATTCTTCCTCAAGAACTCTTTAAACACGTGACACATCAATCTTTGGAAAGTTGCAGGAGCATTGGTAAGCCCAAATGGCATTACTCTAAAGGCAAATATGCCCCACTCTGTGGCAAAAGCAGTCTTATGCTGGTCCTCGGGAGCAATGGCTACCTAATTGTAGCCAGAAAATCTGTCAAGGAAACTGTATACTTACTTGCCTGCTACTCTTTCTAAGAGATGTTCCGTGATAGGAAGCGGATAGTTATCTCGAATAGTGGCTGCATTAACCTTCTTCAAGTTAATGCACACTCGTAGCTTTCCATTCTTCTTGGGCACCACTACAATGGGGGATACCCACTCAGTGTGCTCAATTTCATAGATGAATCCAACTTCTACCAGTCTATCTATCTCCTCTTTGATCTTAGCAGCATAATTATCGTTATACGTGTATGGATTCTGTTTAGAGGGTTTCGCGTCTGAGGTCATGGGAATTGTGTGTGAGCATATGTCTGGGTCTACACCTTTCAAGTCCTTGTAGCTCCAAGCAAAGACATCTCCGTACTCTCTTAGCAAAGCTATCAACTCATACTCCTCTTCTTCCGTCAGGTCATGCCCTATGTAAGTGCATCTCTCTTCTCCTTCTTCCATGGCTACAACTATTTTCTTGGTGGTTTCTTTGTTATCGTAGGCCTCTCCTGATTGTGCCTCACATCTTGGCATCCTTACCATGAATCTTCTATCATTTATCTCATACTTTTTAAAGTTTTCAGGGACCTCAAACAAAGATTCTTCCTCTTCTGGTGTGACTTCTCTCTTCTTTCTTTTCTTTCCTTCATCCTTAGGGGCCACTTGTATGGCTAACCTTACATCATTTGTAAGCTCTCCGTGTCTCTGGGGTTGAAATTCTACTTCATAGAAGTACTCTTCATCTGATGCAAAAGGTGGGTCCATAATGATTGACTCTAGATCGGAGTCACTTGCATCCTCAAATGCATCAGGGCTAGGTTCACATTCTTCTAAAACTGCATCTCCCATGATTGGCTCTATTGAGAAGACTGAAATGTCATAGCCATCCTCATCACAGTGGGGTGTCCATTGTTTCTCATTGATGGCTACATCCATTGTTGCTAAAATTTCTGCCCAGCCATGAGGTTCAAATTCTTCATCAGGGAATACTACCGGTGCGTAGGCTGGGTCTTGAATTGATCTATGTGTCTCTTTCGCACCTACCTCTCTGGATTTTTCTCTCTTCTCCTCTTCTACTGCCACCTTACACATCCATAAGTGAGTGTCTTCATGCATGCATGAGGATCCTGATCCTATGGAGTGCACAGACTCCGTGTCATCCTTGGCTTTATGGATGGGATTCCATTGAATAGGCGGTACATCTCTATGAGAGTAATCCTTGAGATTGACTTTGGTCGTAACACCTAAGTGTTGCAAATACAAGGAATTGGTTCCCCAATCCTGGACCACTTGCAACTGTCGCATAAAAGGTCTTCCCAAAATCATCTCATAGGCATGGTTCTTGCTGAAATCACATATGGCAAAAGTATGCTCAAACTCAACACCGCATGTAGTGAGAGTTATTCCTTCCAGCAAGCCTAAGGGTCTTTCTATGTGACCATCAGCCATCTGCAATTTCATCCTCGTGGGCCTGAGTGCTGGCTTGCCCCAACGTTTCCATAGAGAAGTGGTAGCAATAGCAACTCCTACACCTGAGTCTAGAATCGCCTTGGTTGTGTACCCCTAATGGGTAATGGGAAGATAGGTGTTTCCTTCTTCACCTTCCCTCATATCTCATATCTTGTCTAGAGGAATTTCTGGCACTGTTCTATGAGAACCTACCTGGGAACGGGGTTTCGCTACTTCTGGCACTTGGTTAGCTACATGTTTCCATAACTCTGGCCTAAGTTTGAGTAGCTCTTCTAAAGTGAGGTTGCACTGCACTTTAGTGTTTTTCACAACCTCTGTGTTCCTAGGTATGACTGAGTCTTCGTTTCTTACCATGACCGTGGGTGCTCTCATATAAGTAGACTTGGCTTCCCATGGGCCTGTGAAGTGGGGTAATTCCTGTAGGGAGTTAGACTCGAAGTCTAGCCTCTCTTGACTTTGTGCACTCTCCTGCTCTCCATAAATGGAGGGAATATCTTGCGGGAATTGGTCATGTGTGTCATCCACCAGTTCAATGGGAGGATGGACTTCGCTCTCTTTTGCCCATTTTTCTTCTTGAATCTCTCGCAAGAATTCTGGGGAATATCTATTCATAGAAAAGGAGGTGTCTGGTTCAATGGAATTGGGTACATAAGCTTCCTGGGCGGGAATGCTTATTCTTTTACTTGGCAGATCTCCCCTTGGTTTTTTTCTTCCTTGGCAGATCTTGCAATTATGCTCTCTAACTTCTCTAATAGTCCATCCAAGTGCAATTGTGTGTTAGCTGAGCCAGAGTAGTTGAAGAGGCGACTGGCTTCAAACATGGTCTAAGCCAATGCAACCATTTTCGTGCAAAGCTTGGTTCTTTCTATCTCTAGGTCAGCTCTAGGGTAGCACTTGTCATGATCCGTCACATTTGGCCCTTCTTGGATTCTGGCCTGATATGCCTTAAGCATCATGTCTATGTCTTCAAGAGTGGGGTCAGTTAGCACTGATCCTACTCTAGGGGGTGGCGGGATGGTCTGAGCTGGGTTGAAAGATGGTAGAATTAGATGGTAATGGAGATGAAGGTGGTGGTGGCATGTGAGAGTTTGTTTGAGAGGTGAGTTCCACAATTTTGGCTTTTGTTTCTCTTATGCTTTCTTCTAAGTCGCTCATCTTTTTGAACCATTGTCATTTCATTCTCTCTCGTCTATCCCTCTAGGCTCTCGACCGTTTCTTGGCTATGCTCTCAGTTTCACTAACCTCTGCACTCTTTTCTTGACCTAAACCTTGGTTCTGCTGCAAAGCCTGAGCTCTAGTGACCACCTGTACTGGTGCAGTGGAAGTTACACTTCCTGTAGCATCTACTACTAACCCAATAACATTAATTGGAGAGATTTTTGGCATATTATTGGGATTCTTTGGGCAATCTCGTACGAGATGCTCCTTTCCATAATCTTGACAAAAGCCCTGTATTGTTACTGAGTGGGGTTGTGTAGGTGCAGGCATTGGGCAATCACGGATGTGGTGATCTCCTTGACATCTATAGCATGGTCCTCTAGGGAATGGGGGTCTTACCTGCCTAGGTTGAGGTCTAGTGTTGGGAGTTGTGTACATGATGTTAGCATACTCTGGATCCCAACTAGGTTCACTCGGTTCTTCACTATAGTAGGATTCACCATGTTCAGGAGACTGCATGTAGTAAGCCTGGGGGCTATCAATATGTGTAGAATCAAAGCTATGGTCACTGGGATCACTTTCTAAAAGCAATGGTGTCACTGGCACTATGGCTCTACTCAGGTTCTCTTCTGCAGCTGCATATTTTCCGGAAATCACATTAGCTGGAGCAGGGGGTCGTTGTGCTAACACTGGTTGAGGTCTCTGTTGGGCTTGATATTGTGGTGGGTAGGCTTGTTGAGGTCTAGCAAACTGCTGTGGTGGGTATGGGTTCTGATATCTTCCTTGTTGTGGAGGAGGCTGAGGGTGATTTTGTCTGATAGCTTGTTTGTTATAGGGGCAATCTTGTGTGGTGTGGAGTACTGGCCACTAGGATTCACTTGGGGTTGAGCCATAATGGGACATACACTCGCAAAATGGTCACCTCCACAAGTATAGCATCACCTCCTTGGGGCAAACCTTGGTATTTGTTTGCTTGATATGCCTAGCTTCTGAGCTACCTTCTCAGCTAGTTCCTCAATAGAGGTGGATTGCGTGGAAATAAGGCTAGTAGAACTATCTGAATCCTTGTAGATTTTTGATAGTTCTAATTCCTCCCCTAGATTATCTTCAATGTCTATGCACATGCGTACGCACTCTTCTATAGTTCTAGGGTCCTTCAAGTACACATATGATCGTAGTTTGGTACTGAGCAATCCATCTAAGAATAAAGCCACTTGTTTAGCTAGTGTGGGTAACTCAGAAACAGGGCATCTCTCTAAATATTTCCTAAACCTTCTTCTTGCAAGTCTAACCGTCTCTTGAGGGGTTTGCTTGAAGCTATGAATCAGTGAAGAAGTATTATGCCTTATGCCACTCTTAGAGAATTCAATAATGAATGCCTCTAGAAGTTGGTCTATGTTTCTGAAGTGCCTCTTATTTAGTGGTTGAAACCACATAAGAGCGGTGTTCCTAAGGGTTAGACCAAAGGCATTGTACTGCGTGAATAGATCCTCCACTTGTTCAGCTCTTAAGACTTGTCTAAATTCGGCCACATGATCATAAGGGTCTCCAGTGCCATCGAAGTAGTTCTTCATGGACTTAACTAGCTGTGTGGGTCTCAAAGTCCTGGTGTGTTCCCTAGGCCTTGGCAAAGGAAAGTCCTCAGCATTTCTTAGGTTCCTTGGAACTCTAGTTCTCTCTGTTTCTTCTCTATTCGTCTCTGTTCGCATTCGTTCTCTGCCTATTGGGTTGGCAAAGCTCACTTCTGGCCTATCTCTGCTTCTATCCCTTTGAGCACCATGAGCTTGGGATGTTCCAGCCCCTTGGTGGCCAAAAGAGACATTAGATCTTGGTTGGGAAAAAATAAATTCCCCCTTCCAAGTGTAGGCATGTCTACCATGCTCGGTGACCACAAAGATCCTCTCTGAAGTATTGTCTAGATAGGTCACCTTGCCTGGGCAATCAGGATCTTTGAACTCATAAATCGTGATCATTCCTACCTCATTCGGTTGACTAGGCTTATACCTCCAGAATGTTTCATCGGTTTCTCGATTGAGAAGCAGATCTATGCTCTGATTGTCCTGGGGAATCCACTCTGGCGTGATAATTCTAGTAAGCACGGATTTGCCTCGGGGGGTTTTAGGTTCTTCACCCATGTTCCCTTGCTCTAGGTCACCTATATCCACTTCTGGGATCACATTACCAAATTCATCTGTCCTGTCTGGGTGACTGGTGACTACATATATGGTTCCTTCTTTGTCTAGGTACGCTCCATTTTCAAACTTGACAGCAGGATGCTCAATTCTAAAGGATTGGTCAGGGTTTTTAATTTGAACCACAGATCTCCCTAGGCCGTCCATATAGATGCTAGCACCTAATCGGCTGGTCCTAAGGTATTCTAGCTGCATCTTGTAGGGGCCCTCTACCCTATGTAAATATGGCACTCCTGAACTTCCTGCAGGTCTCTCCATACCGTGAGACATCTCTGACTCACTAGTCTCAGAGCTAGGGTAGTAAGAATGATGGCTCAACTGTTGGGCCCAAGACCTAGCAGTATGATTGACAGTAGCCTCTGAAGACCTAAGACTTTGTCTATCTCTTCCTAGGTGTCGTCCTGATCTAAGGTTCATAAGCCCAATTGAATAATCCCAATTTTTTCCAAGTATAATTTTCGTTGCTAAGTTCTTTTGTATTAGTCACTTGTTCTTTTTAATTTTCTTAGGATGTCACTTCTTGTCAAATCAATCTTCGTCGCAAGGATCACTTAAGTTTTATTGTACTGAGTGTGTTCACTCAATTTAAATTCTTTTCCCTTAGGTTGTTTCGCAATTGTAATCTCCTGGCACTTGCACTTGAGTGATTAAAGTTCTTTGACTTGGTCATTCTTAACGTATCCCTAATTAATCAAAACCTCTATCTGTACTTAGCCTAAGCTAGGGATTGACAGAGAGTGTTGAGAATTTCCAACCTTGAGTTTCTGTCCTTGTGTGTTGCCCTGGTGTGCCCAGGAAGCATGTTCCCAAGCTTGCACTTACTCTTGCTTTGAGTACCTTTGATGCTCTCAAAGAACTTGAAAAAGTCCCAAAGTTAGCTCAAGACTTAAATTTGATTGACAGACAGATCACTTTCATGCATGTAATTCACTAACCAAATAGCCTTTTGCCTTTATGAAAAACAATCCCAAGGGACCCTCAGTTTTTCCTACCCCGAGATATGATCAACTTCAAAATACCCTATCTAATAATCTTGTTTTGGTTGTACTCCCCCGAGCTTTCCGACAAAACAAAAATCACGGCAAACGGATTCCGTATGAGAAAGTTATGCCAGTTCAGGGTTTTGGGGCTAAAACAGGATTAAAACAGGCTAATAGGCAAACAGGAATTCTCAAATTACTTGTGTCGTGGCCTCACAATGCAATGATAAACCATAGAGTTTGTCCCACAAATTGCCAAAAATAGACCACTATTTTTGCCCTAAAAAAATTGGCCAAATTTGCCCGTCAATCATGGTCGCAAGCTCTGTCAATTGCGATTGATATGTCAGTCGCAATCGACGTGTCGATCGCGATTGACAGGTCCGTCGTGGCTGTCAGTCGCGATTGATGGGTCAATCGCGATTGACATGTGGCCCGGATTTTCAGTCGATCGTGGTCAAGGGGTCGTTGACTCTGTCGATCGCGATTGATGGGTCGATCGCGATTGAGATCCGTCACGAGTGTTCATTCGGTCGTGGTCAAACAATCGTTGATTGGGTCGGTCGCGATTGACAGGTCCATCGGGGCTATCAATCGCGATTGACTGGTCGATCGCGATTGATGGCTTGATCGCAATTGACACATGTCACGCGTAGATTCAGTCGGTCGTGGTCAGTTGGTCGTTGACTCTGTCAGTCGCGATTGACGTGTCAATCACGATTGACAGGTCGGTCGGCAAGTGTCCCTCGTGGTTTGTCGATCGCGATTGACGTGTCGATCGCGATTGACAGAAAACAGAGGAGTTTTAAAATTTTAAACACATATTTAGGAAGCTCTAGGCATGTAGATCATGATTATGTACTTTGTTTAGCAAAAGGATCATTTTTTCTGTCGGTCGCGATTGACAGAGGTCAACACCTCGGGACCTGCATAGTCAGATTTTTTACCTGCTGGGGCTAGTGAAGCTGCTGGGGATGCTGATTCCTACAGAAAATCTCAAAAAACATAGAAAAGCACTAGCACACAAATGCTCTCTCGCTCTCTCTCACAAGTGAAATGAGGGAAATGGTGCGGGTGTGGTGATATGACCAAAAAGCTGAAATTTTTGCGATGATGGAGATGGAGGTGGAAGATGGTGATGATAATGGTGGTAATGAAGATGGTGAAGAAAACAAAAGAAAATAGATAAAAGTGAAGGAAATACCTATGACTCCAACGCCTCAACTCTACGTCTTACCATCACACGCTCGTCCTCAAAGCTCGTTCCCCGGCAACGGCGCCAAAATTTGGTGTAGCTCAATGATGAGAAGCACCTCCTTTAATGTCAATCCGGGAAGACGTGAGGATGGTATGATGACCTCGAGCAAGTGAAGGCACAAGTGCATGAGTGAGAAGCACACCAACATGCACACACATACACACACACACACACATGGCAAGACAAAGAGAAAGATAATGGAGTTCTTTTAGATTACTTCCAAAATGCTCATACAAGTTCAAATCTATTACAAGCTAACCTAAAAAATGAGCTCTCTAGCTCTATTTATAGTTTTTCACTAGCTTTTGGCCCTGTCTAGACCTAGTGTCTGGCCTAGTTAAAAATTAGGTTCTAGGGCCTATTTGGGGGCTCAAACGAAGTCTAAAAATTATGAAAATTGGTACGATGCTACTTCTAATACTCCTCAAGCTCGAGGACTCCTCGGCTTGCACAAAATGGAGTTAGAAAAAGGTAAAATGGTATGTACAATGATTTGTAGTGATGAGAATCACTGTTATGAAGATGTTCTTTTGGAAAAATTTGAATGGCCTACTTGCCTGATCTTCGGTGACTACTTAGTGTTCTTGTGCCTTCTCTCCGCTCTGGCTCCCTTCTTCAGCTTCCTTGTCTTGTGAGTCCTTCGGTGCCTTGACTACTACCAACAGAAGGGCTCGATGATGATGTATTCTGAATCCTCATCACTTGCTTCTATTGGTACATCTATATTCCTCAATCAAAGGTCGAAACATGATGGGTTCTAATATAAATTCCAAGATGTCATAGCTCTCTTCATCACAATGGGGTTCCATTGTTCCTCATTCATGACTATGTCCATCATAGATAAGATTTTTGCCCAATTGTGGGGTTGAAAACGAAAACCAAAAAAATTTTGAAGCACATAAACACTTTGGACTTTGCTTTGAGTGGATATACCCATGCATGCCTGGGAAAATCATCAATGAAAGTCATGCGGATGTAGTTCTATAGGAGGTCTTGAGAGAGGTGTGCTCTGATACTCGAATACCTCGGGCCAGATCTGCCTCAAGTTTCTCCCAATCAATTGGTTGTGGTTCATTGGGTGGTGGGAGTCGATAATGTGTGGAATAAACCATCTGTTCACAGGCGAATAATTGAAGCAAGTGGGTGGGCCTGCTGATGAACACTTCTGAATGGTATTCCCAGAAACTGGTTGTGAACATTTCTTCGAAGGTCTGCTTGTAGCACGCCGGTAAGTATTTGATTCTGCAATGCCAAGCGTAACACACCCGAAGCGATGGCGTTGTACTCATATCATATGCAAGATCTAGATTTCCATGCTCGAAGCCCGGGGTGTTTACATGAGGTGCCTTGACGCGTCTAAAGACTTAAAAAACCATCTGCATCATGTCAAATATCTTGACAGTCATGTGCGCTGCTATATCGTCCATGTGTTTCAAGGGAGGGAGCCAGTGACGAATCGTGGCCATCATGTATTCGATTGTAGGTGGTCCGATAGGTGGTCTAAAGTATGGGTAGTTTAACCAATCCTGGCATTGTTTGTTGTTTTGTATTTTAATAGCGAATGCCTTCCAGGAGCGGCGACGTGGCACTGGTCCCCAACATGGGTTATACTTTAAGTGTAAAGGTGCCTTAACCCAAGTACTCATCATTTCAGGATATTTCTGTAAGAGATCCTTGCACCATTCTGGTTGATAGATCTCTCCTTGCTACGCATCTAATGGCATATCTTCCGGTTCAAATTGAGTTGCGTGGGAGGGCTTTTTGCCTGTTTCTTTCTCTATGGCTAACTGATATTTTGCCATCAACATGAAATAAGGTTTATACTGTAGCTCGTGCCCTGATATGTATCTACGCGGGGCCAAGTGAGCAAAGTATGGCGACTGTAAAATTCTTTCCTCAATCATTGCCATGGCGTGAAGCTGCGCCTCTACTCGTGCTAAGTGGGTTGTTCCAAGCTGTTCAATTGTCTTCATCCATGCGGGAGTTGGAAGTTCAAAAGTCGTCTGGCCTTCAGCTGTGACGCGTTCGCCTGGGATGGGTTGGGGCTCATAGGATTCCTCAAAGGTTTCCTCCACCGGAATAGTGACTGTTTCTTCCTCGGCTGGTAGGTGTGGTGGGGAGTCTAGTCTGGGTGGTGCTTCATATACTTCTATCCGTGATTGAAGAGTAGATACCTACGCCCGTAAAGCATCGAGTTCTGTTAGGATGTCAGGAGATGGGTCCGCAGGAGCTGGTAGGCCTTGTGGTATTGGTGCTCTTAACTGCAAGATCTTGTTTTCATCTTTGAGTTTCTGAAACTCCTCGTGCATGCTGTCGTACTCATCTAACAATCTGATATGATCCTCTAACAACATTTTCATTGATTCTGAGGGCACGGCCTTAAAGTGACTAGGGCTTAGTGGTTGGTCTGGCTGATCTAAGGCAGCTTCAAGATTCTCTCTATTTTGTTCTTGTAAGCGCTGGTTTTCTTCTTTCACGACTGCCAAGTGTCGTCTAAGTAATCCCATATTTCGTGTTAACGTTGCGTTGCGAATGGTCTGTGCCCTTAACAAATTATCAAGATCAGCAGTGGCCTCTTTGGTTTTCTCTTCACTTTCTAGTTCTAGTTTGTGGTATGCCTCTCGGAGTTCTTGGTATCTGGTGTTTAGGGAGGCATTCTCGATGGTCAGTGAATTTAGCTGTGACTGTAAATCATTGGTTGTCCTCTACAGCTGCTGATAATTATTTCCCAGAGATGTGAACTCATCTCTTACTTGAGTCATACACGTGAACATTTGTCGAAATGCAGTATCTACAGTGGGTGATAATATTAACGATGTGCTAAGCAAAGATGCAGTAGGTGTAGATGCAAAGGGAATGGGGAATGGGGGTGGGAATGTGGATGCTGTGGTGATTGTGGAAAATTGTGGTGTGCTTAAATATTGTGACGCCACAAATGAAGTGAGGGGAGGTGTGGTGGGTGGTGATATATCCATATCGCTAGATGTGGTGTCGAGTGCGGTGACTGTGAATAGTGGTGTGATCGTGGGTAAGTGTGTAGGTCTAAATATGGGATTTACAAAGGTTGATGAGTAATTTACAGAGGGGTTGTCTTGGACGGCTTGGTGGAAAGTGGAAAGGGGAGTTACAGTGGGTCGGGGAGGTGAGACTGGGGAGAAGGTTAATGGAGGTGGGAATGGGAAAAGGGGTCTTGGAGGTGTGGGGAAGGTCGGAAAGGATGGGGGGAAAATTGGATTGGATAAAAAGGTAGGTGTGCTAGGGGGTGGACTAGGTTGAGTGGGTGCGGGAATTGTGGGCTGAATGGGAGTAAGGACGACTTCTACTACTCCGCCGGAGATGGAGGATGTTGTTCTGGGAGAAGGAGGGTGTATGGGGGAGACTGGATGGATGGGAGGTGATGGAGGAGCGGTTGGGGTGGTCGGTACTTCGACAACTGTGGTGGTATGTACAACAGTAGTACGGGGTGGGGAGTCGACGATAATGGTGTCTTCTGCCAATGAGCCTTCAGGGACGAGACGTGCTTCCCTGGCCTGTTCTGAAGATTGTCCGCCGGTGGGTACCTGAATGTATTCACCAGGTTTGGTTAGTAGACGGATTCTACGCGGGTCATACTGCGGTAACAGTTTCCTCTGCAAATATCGTAAGGCTTCTATGGATCCCACTGATTTGACAAGTTCTCGAAAGCCTCTGATATATACTTCTTTGAATCCACCTGAGACAAATTCCTGTTCTATAAGTGCTTGACTCTCTTCCTCAGTCAATTTCTTGTGTGCCCAAACTTTTTCCATGGTTCGATACAATTTTTTGATGGCTAGCGTATAAGCTGCTGCTTCGAATGTTTCGTCTTCGTGTGTGCTTGTGTCACCTTGGGTGTTGGTGTGTTGTCCTTGTTCATTTGTTTGTCCATGCTCTTGGGATTCGTGAGTACCCTAGCTGGCAAAGTCATCGCCTTCATCTTCATCGGTTTCCGTTCTTTCTTCCTCGGAACTAGACACTATTTGTCCTTGTGGTTGGTCTCGGGGCGTGGTAGGGTAGCTGGGCCTTTCATATTCGTGAGAAAATATCTGTCCTTCTGAGAACTGAAATTCACTGGAGAAAGCATCTTGCATTTCAAAATCAAAGGTTGTATCCAGTGGCTCTGCTTCCATGTTTGGTATCAGAAAAGAGAAAGCTTCCGAAACAATAGTGGTGGGAACTTCTGCTGCAGTGGTGGTCGGTTCCTGAACTGAGGTTGGTTGTGAGGTAACTGCGCTGGTAGTGCCTTCCGTTACAACTGGTTTTGATAACCGTATACGAATAGGTTGTACTGTTGGAGTGGCTTCTGTCGGAGACTGCTCTGGAGATGGTTGTGGTGAGGGTGATTCTGGCACCTGAAGGCAGGGGATAGTTCCTCTCATTCACTTTCTTGCTCGTCCTTTGCTAGGCTTCCTATCTTTCTTTGTTGTTCCTTTAAATGCTTTCAGCTCCTCACTTGTCAATGCATGTTCGATCGGCAAGTCGTATGCTAATCACATATATACAATTCTAGTCAGAGCGCAACATCCATTGATGACCTTCTTTCTTTCCCATCTATGTTGGGCTAAGTAGAGCTGATCATTGATCCAGCTTTCGAGATCAACTGTCTGGGGTCCAGTACATGCTAAATACAAACCAAACCATATGTGCTTGTGAGGCATGGTGAATCTGTCCTGAGCGGGGAAAGCAAAATGCTGCATGCATATCCTTAATGGTTTTGAAAGCTCAGGTGTGATCGCCGAAATCTCTTCCCACTTAGTAACGTCTCCACGTTTCATTGGCTCTGGAACCAGCTGTTCTCGTTCCGTTGGAGTGTGGGTCCCATGAATCTTGATGGCAGCTCGAATCAAATCTTTAGAAAGATAAAACTGTTTATATGGCGGATCATTCACTAAGGATGGCAAAATAAAAGTGCCGGGCAGATCCTTGTTCTCTGAAGCTATCAAAGGGGTGATTAAGTAATAGCATCTATAGAAGTCGCGTTTAGGCAAAGGGTCGCTGAAATACTATGTAAACCCTGCTCTTGCCCAAACGTGCGTTAGATCTTCCGTGTTCTATAATCCTTCGAACTCTCGTGAGAAAAACTGATATTTGCCCCAGGTACGGTCATCAAAAGTCAAATTAGCCTCAAATATAAACTTAGCATCCCCAAATGGTCCTGCTAGCCCTTGAAACCAGTGAGAATTACGACGAATCTTCTTAGTATACCCTCTAGGAGGATCATCAATAGGCATGGGTCCTGGAAATCCTTGGAATTCTAGGGGCTGAGCCGTAGGATGGGGCTCTGCTAGTAGTTCACCAATATTAGCCCTGGGTACACTGGGTCCAGCTTTCGATGGCCCTTCTGACCTGCATGATGTATGATGCAGGTGCGTAGAAGATCTGTGTTGGCACACAAGTCAGATGAAGAGCATACTAGCACAACGGAGCAGTCATGCACAATACGGCAACAAGGCCTAATCATTTTTTTCCAAGGACCATTCACAACTCAAGTGATTTTAATCACTACACACATTGTAAATTCCGTTTTTGGTAGAATAGACTCCATTTTGTTCAAGCCGAGGAGTCCTCGAGCTTGAGGAGTATTAGAATTAGCTACATATCAATTTTCATAATTTTTAGACTTCGTTTGAGCCCTCAAATAGGCTCTAGAACCTAATTTTTAACTAGGCCGGACACTAGGTCTGGACAAGGCCAAAGCTAGTGAGAAAACTATAAAAAGAGCTAGAGAGCTCATTTTTGAGGGGAGATTGTTTGTGAACTGAGCTTATGTAAGAGACTTTTTGACTAATGCAAAAACTCCATTGTTCCTCTCCTTGTTCTTGCCTTGTGTGCGCGTGTGTGTGTATGTATGTGCATGCTTGTGTGCTTCTCACTCACACACTTGTGCCTTCACTTGCTCATAGTCTTCATACTAGTCCTCACATCTCCACGGATTGACAATTATGAGGTGAATCTTCTCACGTTGGTACTCACCATTGTGCTAGAGTGACACCAAATTTGGCGCCGTTGCCGGGGAGAGAGCTTCGAGGACGAGCGTGTGATGGTAAGACGTCGAGTTGAGACATTGGAGTTATAGGTAATATCCTTCCTTTTCTTTATTTTTATTCATTTTGTCCTTACTTTCGCATCACCATCATCACCATCATCATCCCCACCACATCCCACCTCCATCTCCATCTCCACAAAAAATTTCAGTTTTTTGGTCATATTACACTCCCCACCTCATTTCCCTCATTTCATTGTGAGAGAGAGCGAGAGAGAGCTTGCATGCTATCTGTTTTTGGTGTGTTTTTGAGCTTTTGTTGCAGGAACTAGCTGTACCACCTTCTCCAGCAATGTGTGCAGGTACGACAGACTCTGCACAGGTCCCGGGACGACGACCTCTGTCTGTCCCGACAGACAGAATAACTTAATATTTTGTGAATGTGTGTTTGGCACGGTAACCTACACCATTAGAGCACTCCAAATCACTAGAAGTTTCTCAAAAATTTGCGTTTTTTCAGTCTATCGTGACAGACACCGTCTATCGCGACAGACCACTCTATCGCGACAGACACCGTCTATCGCGACAGACCACTCTATCGCGACAGACACCCTCTATCGCGACAAACACCCGTCTATCGCGACAGACAGAGACCCACGATAGACCCCGTCTATCGCGACAGACACCTGTTTATCGCGACAGACCAAATTCCACGACAGATCCAGTCTATCGCGACAGACCGAAGCTAAACGTGGGATTCTTACAAGATCATCGAGAGCTCTTGGAGGAAGCAAAGTAATTGCCAGGGCGAACAAGCTTGGGAACGTGCTTCCTGGGTAGACTAGCATCGCCAGGAGGAGCGACTTGAGGTTGGAACATCACTTAACCCCCTCAGTCTATTCTTAGCATAGGTTAAGTGCGAGTAGTTGTTCTGATTGACTAGGGGTACGATAGGAACACTCAAGTTTGAAGAGCCTTTAAATTCTCAAGTGCAAGGATAGGCTAAATTGCAATCAAGGGACAACTTAAAGCAAAAGAACTTAAACTAAGCAAACACAGAACATCAAGTACGACACACTAAAGTGCTCCTCACGATGCTTAATTAAAAACAAGAAAACACATCCAAAGGAACTTAAAAGGAACAAGTGTCTGGTACCAAAGAATCAGCAACGTACAAAGGGCATATGAACCTTAGGTCAGGTAGACACCTACGGAGAGACAGACAAAGTCTTAGATCTTCAGAGGCTAGTGTCAATCATACTGCTAGGTCTTGGGCCCAGCAGTTGAGCCATCATTTGTATTACCCTAGTTCTGAGACTAGCGAGTCTGAGATGTCCCACGGTATGGAGAGACCTACAGGGAGTTCTGGGGTGCCATATTTACATAGGGTGGAAGGCCCTTACAAGATGCAACTCGAGTACCTTAGGACCAACCGATTAGGTGCTAGCATCTATGAGGACGGACTAGGAAGATCTGTGGTCCAGATTAAAAACCCTGACCAATCCATTGGACTAGAGCGCGCAGCTATCAAGTTTGAAAATGGAGCATACTTGGACAAGGAAGGGACAATATATGTAGTCACCAGTCATCCCGAAAGGACAGATGAATTTGGGAATGTGGTCCCGGAAACGGATTTAGGTGACCTAGAGCAAGGAAACATGGGCGAAGAACCTAGAACCCCCCGAGGCAAATCTGTTCTCACGAGGATTATCACACCAGAGTGGATTCCCCAAGATAATAAGAGCATAGATCTCCTCTTGAACCAAGAGACGGATGAAGCCTTTTGGAGATATAGACCTAGTCAGCCGAGTGAGGTGGGAACAATCATGATATATGAGTTCAAAGATCCTGATATTCCAGGAAGAGTGACCTACTTAGATCACTCTTCAGAGAGGATCTTTGGGGTTACAGAAAATGATAGGCATGCTTACACTTGGAAAGGAGAATTTATTTTCCCCCAACCAAGATCGAATGTGTCCTTTGGTCGCCAAGGAGCTGGAACATCTCAAGCTCATGGGACTCAAAGAGAAAGGAGTAGAGAGAGACCTGAGGTAAGCTTTGCCAACTCTTGGGGAAGAGAAAGAACGAGAACGGAAACGAATAGAGGGAAACCAGAGGGATATAGAGCCCAAGGGAACTGAAGAAATGCCGATGATTTCCCTTTGCCAAGACCGAGAGAGCACACGAGGACCTTGAGACCGACCCAGCTAGTTAAGTCCATGAAAAACTACTTCGATGGCACTAGAGACCCCTACGATCATGTAGCCGAGTTTAAGCAAATCTTGAGGGCTGAACAAATTGAACACCTGTTCACGCAGTACAATGCCTTTGGTTTAACCCTTAGGAACACCGCCCTGACATGGTTTCAGCCACTAAACGAGAGGCAGTTCAGGAGCATAGATCAACTTCTAGAGGCATTCATTATTGAATTCTCTAAAACTGGCATAAGGCATAATACTTCCTCATTGATATACAGCTTCAAGCAGACCCCGCAAGAGACTGTGAGACTTGCAGGAAGAAGATTTAGGCAATATCTTGAGCGATGTCCTGGTCCTGAGTTACCCACGGCTGCTAAACAAGTGGCTTTATTCTTGGATGGATTGCTAAGTAACAAATTGAGATCATGTGTACTTGAAGGACCCCCGGACTATAGAAGAATGTGTACGCATGTGTATCGATATTGAGGATAACCTAGGGGAGGAGTTAGAGCTTTCCAAAATCTACAAAGATTCAGATAGTACCTCTAGCCTCTCTTCCTCACAATCCACATCAATTGAGGAACTTGCGAAAAAAGTAGCTCAAAAACTAGGTGTCTCTAGTAAACAAATTCCTAGATTTGCCCCAGTAAAGAGGTGCTATACTTGCGGTGGTGACCATATGGCAAACACATGTCCCATCACGGCTCAACCCCAAGTGAATCCTAGCAGCCAATATTGCACCATAGAGCGAAGGTACACAAATCACTCAGCACAGGACTGCCCATACAATAAGCAAGCGGTTAGGCAAACCTACCCTCAGCCTTACCCTCAACAAGGCAGATACCAGAGTCAATATTCACCACAACAATATATTAGGCCTCAGCAAAATTACCAACCGCAATATCAGGCCCAACTGAGACCCCAGCCAGTGCTAGCACAGCAACCACCTGCTCCTACTAATGTGATTCCGGTCAAGTATGTTGCTGTAGAAGAAAACCTGAATAGAGCGATAGTCCCAGTAACACCATTAATCTCAGAAAGTGATCCCAGTGACCATAGCTTTGATTCTACACATGTTGATAGCCCCCAGGCTTACTACATGCAGTCTCCTGAACATGGTGAGTCTTACTACAGTGAGGAACTGAGTGAACCTATTTGGGAAACAGAGTATGCGAATGTCATGTACGCGAACCCCAACCCTAGACCTCAACCTAGGCAGGTAAGACCTCCATTTCCTAGAGGGCCATGCTATAGATGTCAGGGAGATCATCTCATTCGTGATTGTCCCTTGCCTCCACCTACACAACCCCAGTCAGTGACAATCCAGGGCTATTGCCAGGAGTGTGGAAAGGAGCATCTCTTACAAGACTGCCCAAAGAATCCTAATAATATGCCAAAAATCACTCCTATCAATGTGATTGGCTTAGTGGTAGACTCCACAGGAAGTGTGACTTCCACAGCCCCAGTACAAGTCATCACGAGAGCCCAGACACTTAAGCAACACCAAGACTCAGGCCAGGAAAAGAATGCGGAGGTTAGTGAGACTGAGAGCCAGAATAAGAAGAGGACAAGAGCTTGGAGAGATAGTCGTGAACGTATGAAAAGGCAATGGGCAAGAAAGATGAGCGAACTTGAGGAAAGCCTACGAGAAACTAAAGCCAAAATCATAGAAATCACATCTCAAACGCACTCTCACACATCCCCGCCACTACCATCCCCTTCACCCTCCATTCCTCCACCCACCAATCCACCACACGTAACCCAACCACCACCCCGAGTAGGATCAGTCTTAGCCAATCCCACTCCTAAAGATCTAGACATGATGCTTAAAGCATATTAGGCCAAAATTCAAGAAGGACCCAATGTAACAGATCTTGAGAAATGTTACCCTAGGGCCGATCTAGAGATAGAGCGAACAAAGCTTTGTGCTAAAATGGTCGAATTGGCGCAAGCCATGTTTGAAGCCAGTCGTTTGTTCAATGACTCTAACCCCATCAGAACACCATTGCACTTTGATGGTCTATTGGATACATTGGAGGGGTTACTTGCAAAGGCTGGAAAAGGAGCCACCACCCAGGCTAAGGAGAGGGCAAGCGATAGAATAAGCATTCCTCCCAAGGAAGCTTATGTGCCTAACTCCACTGAACCAGACACATCTTCTTCTATGAATCAATACACACCAGAATTCTTGCGAGAGATTCAAGAAGAGAAATGGGCTAAAGAGAGTGAAGTTCCTCCTCCCATTGAACTTGTGGATGACACACACGATCAATTCCCACAAGACCTTCCTTCCATTTATGGAGAGCAGGAGAGTGCCCAATCTCAAGAAAGATTAGACTTCGAGTCTAATTCTTTACAGGAACTACCCCATTTCACAGGCCCATGGGAAGCAAAGTCCACTTGTATGAGAGCACCCACGGTCATGGTACGAAATGAAGATTCAGTCATACCTAGGAATACAGAGGTAGTGAAAAACACTAAAGTGCAGTGCAACCTCACCTTAGAAGAGCTGCTTAAGGTTAGACCAGAAGTGTGGAAACATGTAGCCAATCAAGTGCCTGAGATAGCAAAACCTCGTTCCCAGGTAGGATCCTAGAGAACGGTGCCAGAAATACCCTTAGACAAGATAGGAGACATGAGTGAGGGTGAAGAGGGAAACACATATCTCCCCATCACTCATCAGGGATACACAACCAAGGCCATTTTGGACTCAGGTGCAGGAGGTGCAATTGTTACCACCTCCTTATGGAAACGATGGGGCAAGCCAGCTCTCAGGCCAACGAGAATGAAATTGCAGATGGCTGATGGGCACATAGAAAGACCCTTAGGACTACTAGAGGGGATAACTCTCACTACTTGTGGTGTAGAGTTTGAGCACACATTTGCTATTTGTGACTTTAGCAAAAATCAAGCCTATGAGATGATTTTGGGAAGACCATTTATGCGGAAGTTGCAAGTGGTACAGGATTGGGGAACCAATTCCTTGTATTTGCAGCAATTAGGTGTTACAACCAAAGTCAATCTCAAGGATTACTCTCATAGAGATGTCCCTCCTATCCAATGGAACCCCATCCATAGAGCCAAAGATGATATGGAATCGGTGCATTCCCTAGGATCAGGATCCTCCTGGATGCATGACGACACTCACTTATGGATGTGTAAGGTAGCAGTAGAAGAAGAGAAGAGAGAAAAAGCCAGGGAGGTAGGTGCAAAAGAAACCCATAGATCAATCCAAGACCCAGCCTATGCACCGGTAGTTTTTCCAGACGAAGAATTTGAACCTCACGGCTGGGCAGAAATTCTAGCAACAATGGATGTAGCCATCAATGAAGAACAATGGACACCCCACTGTGATGAGGATGGCTATGACATTTCAGTCTTCTCCATAGAACACATCATGGGAGAGGCAGTTCTAGAAGAGTGCGAACCTAGCCCTGATGCATTTGAGGATGCGAGTGACTCCGATCTAGAGTCAATTATTATGGACCCACCTTTTGCATCAGATGAGAAATACTTCTATGAAGTGGAATTTCAACCCCAGAGGCACGGAGAGCTTACAAACGATGTAAGGCTAGCCACACATGTAACCCCTAAGGAAGAAGGAAAGAAAAGGAAGAAGAAAGAAGTCACACCAGAAGAGGAAGAATCTTTGTTTGAGGTCCCAGAAAATTTTAAGAAGTATGAGATAGACGACAGGAGAGTCATGATTAGAATGCCTAAACGAGAGGCGCAATCGGGAGAGGCCTATGATAACAAAGAAACCACCAAGAAAATAGTGGTAGCCATAGAAGAAGGGGAAGAGAGATGCACGTACATAGGCCATGACCTGACAGAAGAGGAAGAACAAGAGCTAATAACCTTGCTAAGAGAATACAGAGATGTATTCGCTTGGAGTTACAAGGATTTGAAAGGAGTGGACCCGGACATATGCTCACATACGATTCTCATGACTACAGAGGCCAGACCCTCAAAACAAAAGCCATACACATACAATGACAACTATGCTGCCAAGATCAAAGAAGAGATAGACCGCTTGGTTGAAGCTGGATTTATCTATGAAATTGAGCACACTAAATGGGTATCCCCCATTGTAGTGGTGCCCAAAAAGAATGGTAAATTACGTGTATGCATTAACTTGAAGAAGGTTAACGCAGCCACTATCAGGGATAGTTATCCGCTTCCTATCACCGAGCATTTATTAGAAAGGGTAGCCGATAAGGAAGTGTACAGCTTCCTAGATGGGTTTTCTGGCTACAATCAAGTGGCCATTGCACCAGAAGATCAACATAAAACGGCCTTTGCCACAGAGTGGGGCATATTCGCCTTTAGAGTAATGCCATTCGGGCTTACCAATGCTCCCGCAACCTTCCAGAGATTGATGTGCCATGTGTTTAAAGAGTTCCTAAGAAAGAATTTGGAAGTCTATGTTGATGATCTATGTGCTCATTCCAACATTAGACAAACACATATACCTGAACTCAGGCAAATCTTTGACAAGTGTAGAGAGTATCAAGTCTGCCTGAACCCAGAAAAGTGTGTTTTCATGGTCAGGCAAGGCAAAATTCTAGGGCACATAGTGTCAAAGAATGGCATAGCTACGGATGAAGAGAAAGTAAGAGCTATAGCCGAATTACCTAGGCCAAAGAACGTCAAGGAAGTACAGGCTTTCATGGGACATTGTGGTTACTACCGTCGGTTCATCCACAAGTATGCTGTCATTGCAAAGCCCATGTACGGACTTCTAACTAACTTTGAGTGGACTGATGAATGTGAGAATTCCTTCCAGGAGCTTAAACAAAGATTATGTTCAACACCAATCTTGACCACACCAGATTGGAATAAGCCTTTCCACGTTCATGTTGATGCATCCAATTATGCTATTGGATGTGTACTTGCACAACCTACGGGTGAAGGTAATATGGATCTCCCTATTGCCTATGCCAGTAGACAATTGAATGCTGCTGAACGGAACTATACAACCACCGAACGAGAAGGATTAGGCATGGTATATGCAGTTAATGTTGGAGACCTCTTAATCTCCAAAGGTTTGATCTATACTGACTTAAGAACACTTCTATGTCAGTTATAAACCAAACTTTACACAAACAATGTTCTTCTTTACCAAAACTTCAAGCAACACTTCTCTGAGTGAAGAAGTGTTAACTTCAGAAAGTCTGCTTCAGATATCAACTTCTTTACCTGCATAAATCTTCAAATTTCTTCAAGTAAATGATGCACAAGTATTAGAAATACCTTTGCGCAATCATACTAGTCATTAGTTCTCAAAACTAATCACCAAAAGTTTAATTTGATCATTAAGATCAATTACATGTCAGAAAATGTCTCTCAGAAGTTGCGCCTTCGACATAGCCAACTTCTTAACTTGATTTCTCCCAATCTGAAGCCCGTTTTGCTAAATGCTTTTAGCCATAGCTTCCTTATCTTCTAACTTAAATTTTAAGTGCTCACTCATCAAAAACTTTACAGTATACACTCAGATCTGATCAAAATACTGAGACGGAAAAGTGCGCTACTTTCAGACTTCAGTTCTCACATTCTACATATGAATGTTCCTAATGATCATTCTCACAGTAGGAGAGGAATTAGATTCTGAAACTCTAGACATAGCTCAATTAGCTTCTCAATTAGATGTGTACAAAAGGATTTCTGATCCACATGATCAGACAGAGAGCACTCAGAGAAAAACCCGTCGCTATTTTCTGAGAAAAAACTCTCTACACATCTTCCTGGAAATTGTCATCTACAAAATGACTCTCTTACTTTCTCTCATACATTTCTTGTCATAATTATCTTATATATACACGACTTTAAACTCATCTCGCGTCTATGACTCTACTCCTTATCATCCTAAGGGTTTAACTATACTTAGCTTACAAAATTCTTCACTTATATGTACATATGTGTACAAGACATCATTCTGAATTCTTCTTCACTTTACAAGTGTCTTTCTTTGCTTCATTCTGACCATAAGCATTCTCCAAGATCTGTATAATCACCAATTTGTGATTGGTTTGCTCCAACAGCTCCCCCTCAATCACTAATTGTGATTATTCCATTCTTCTTTACTCCTGTCATCTCCTTAAATCTCTGTAGCTTAGGTCCATCCAAACTTTTTGTCATCATATCTGCCACCTGTTCTTTTGTTGAAGTGTACATCACTTCAATCTCTTTATCAAGTACCTTTTCCCTCAAGAAATGATACTGAATCTCTATATGCTTAGTCCTGGCATGAAAAATAGGGTTAGCTGCCAAATACAAAGAACTCATATTGTCTCCAAAAATTATTGGAGTACTATGATCAGTCTCAAAACTTTTCATCAAGGTCTTCAACCATATGACTTCTTTTGCAGCTTCTACCATTCCCTTATACTCAGCTTCTGTGGATGATAAAGCAACTGTATGTTGCTTCCTTGAACACCAAGACACTAGCTTATCTCCAACATAACACAGATATCCATGAGTAGACCTTCTATCATCTGAGTCACCTGCCCAATCTGCATCACTAAACACTTTGATTCTTGTGTCAGAAGTGAAACCATAATACAAACCTTCACTTAGGGTTCCTTTGATATATCTGAGTACCCTTTGGGCTGCAATCCAATGAGTCTTCTTTGGACAATGCATGAATTGTGACAACACACCTACTGCATATGATAGATCTGGCCTTGTCAAGGTAGCATAGATTAGACTACCTACCAAACTCTGATATTTCTTCATATCATTGAACTCTTCACCTCCATACCTGCTTAGTTTATGATTTACCTCCAATGGTGTGGTTGAGGTCTTGCAATCTTCCATATTAAACTTGATTAGGAGATTTTTCAAATATCTCTCTTGTGAAACATATACTCCATGTTGAGTATACACAATCTGCATTCCTAGAAAATAAGATAAGTTTCCCAAGTCACTTATCTTAAACTCCTTCTCTATTTGCTTCTTGAGTTCATTGATTCCTTGAGCATCTGTTCCTGTAACAATAATATCATCAACATAAATGCACATGTAAATGTATCCATTTTCACTTGCCTTCACTAGCAAGCTACTATCTGCCTTTGATGCTTGAAATCCACATTCATTCAAGAACTTGACCAATCTGTAATTCCAAGCTCTTGGGGCTTGCTTCAACCCATATAAAGCTCTCTTGAGCTTACACACATAATCTGATCCAATTGATTCCATTAAGCCTTCTGGTTGCTCCATATATACTTCATCTGCAATGTATCCATTTAGAAATGCATTTTTCACATCCAATTGTGATAATTTCCATCCCTTGCAAGCAGCAATAGCAATCAATGTCCTAATTGTAGACATCTTAGCAACAGGACTAAAAGTTTCATCATAATCTACCCCATAAGTTTGGGCATAACCTTTGACCACAAGTCTAGCCTTATATCTAGACACCTTACCATCTGCAAACCTCTTTGTTTTATATACCCACTTGCATCCAATGACTTTCTGATTCTTTGGTCTTGGTACTAGTTCCCAAGTTTCATTTTCAAGTAGAGCATCATACTCTTCCTGCATTGCCTTCTCCCAATTCTGTTTACCTTTGGCTTCTTCATAAGTGGTTGGATCTTCTTCTGTTTTCACAATGTATGCATAATCTTTTGTTGCTAGGAAAGATGTATCATAACTATACCTTATAGGTTCTTTCCTTTCCCTTGTAGATCTTCTAATTTCTGCACTTCTTGAAGTTTCAGCCTCATTTGATTCTGGATCAAATCTTGGCCCTTCTTCTACATGATCCTGCACTCTACATCTAGAGTCAACTTCATCAACAATTTCTTCACATACTTTTACCTTTGCTTTTCCTTTCCTTTGTATTTCTTCAACACCTGCAAAATCATTTGTTGATCCTGTATACCATGTGTTTTGCTCATCAAATGTTACATCTTTAGTAACAAGAAATTGCTTTGTGGATGGACTCCACAACCTGTAACCCATCTGTCTATCATCATATCCAATAAACACATACTTCTCTGCTTTTGGTTCTAGCTTATGTCTTAATTGTGAAGGAACATAAGCATATGCAATACATCCAAATACTTTACAATGATCAAGACTAGGCTTCTTACCCCACCATGCTTCATAAGGGGTTCCTCCATCCAAAGCTTTGCAAGGCAACCTATTCACAAGGTATGTTGCAGTGTTAATGGCTTCTGCCCATAAGTAATTTGGACAATTCTTTTCCTTCATCATGGCTCTTGCAAACTCTACAAGAGTCCTATTCCTCCTTTCTGCTACTCCATTCTGTTGAGGGGAGTACCTGCAAGTTACTTCTCTTTTGATACCTGCATTCCACAAATAATCATCAAACTCTTTAGAGAAATACTCTCCCCCTCCATCTGATCTTAACCTCTTGAGCTTTTGCCCTGTGATCCTTTCTGCATAGACATGAAAATGTTTGAATGTCTTGAAAACTTCTGATTTATCCTTGATTACATACGAAGTAATCCACCTGGTTGCATCATCAACAAACAACACATAATATCTGGATCCATTTATGCTATAGTCCCTTGAGGGTCCCCATACATCTGTATGAACCAATTCAAGCATATTTGTATACTTGTACCCTGATTTGTTATAAGAACTCTTATGTGCTTTACCTAATTGACAAGCTTCACACTTGTACACCATATGTTGCCCTTCAATATTTGGCAATCCAAGTACCACCTGACTCTTTGACATTTCCTTTATAGCTCTCTCATTGAAATGACCTAGCCTTTTATGCCATAGGTCTAATTCAGATACCTTTTGACTTCCATAGGTAAATAATGCATGTCCCACATTACCTTGGACTTTGAGAGTGAACAATCTTCCTTCCTTTTTCCCTGCAATTATGTTTCTATATCCCTGATTTGGATCTTGTACAAAGACACCATCATTTGTGAATCTTACCTCATATCCTTTCTCCACAATTTGCCCTACACTTATCAAATTTTTAGGAATAGTAGGAACATAAAGTACCTTGCTCAGAAGTGTACTTCCACTCTTTGTCTTCACTGATCCAATGCTCTCCACTTTATGTTTGGTATTATCACCTGTTTGAACTGTATGTCCATTCACCCTTGCTTCCATATCAGTCATCAAAGATAGATTCCCACTCAGATGGTTGCTGCACCCTGAGTCAATATAAAACACTCTTTGATCTTCTCCCATTGATTCATGAGTTGCATTCAAGATAAGAGTCATGTCATCCTTCTGATCTGATGCATAATTGTAATAATTGTTGTTGTAGGACTGAGATTGGAAGTTTCTTCCACCTCCTCTACCATATGATGTCCTACCTCCTCTTCCTCTGAAATTGCCTCTTTGGTTTCTGCCTCCTCTACTTCTTTGACTATAATTCTGATTATTGGTTCCACCATTTTGATTGTTATACCAACAATCATTTGCCAAATGATTTGTTCTGCCACAAATCCAACAAGCTTTAGCATTATCTTTATTCTTACCTCCTCTTCCTTTACCTCTGAAATTTGTCTTCCCTTTTGTGAAGTTAGCTTGATTTGAATTCCCTTCATCATCATTTGATTGCTTTCCTTTGCCATTCTTTTTCTTGTCCTTGGAGTACATAGCTTGACTTGTACTTCTATCATTGTCTCCTTTAAGATCCTGCTCAAAGGTTAGCATGTGTCCTAGCAATTGATTAAGATCAGGAGTAAAGTGATCAAGTGACAATTCTATGGACAATATAAAAGGCTTCCACTTCTCATCTCCTCTCAGACCTGTAAGTATTTGTCTTAACAACTTTTCTTCTTCAATATCTTCATCCACTGCTCCCAAGCTATCTGCAATATCCTTCATCCTTGCCACATAATCTGAAATTGATTGTGAGCTCTTCTTCTTGAAGGTTGTGAACTCAGCCCATAGTGAGGACTTCCTTGACTTAGTTGTATTTTGGAAATGCTCTTCCAAGGCATTCCAAACATCTGTAGCACTTTCCAAACCTCTGATGTGAGGTAGAAGGTAATCATTTACAGCCATGTAGATGATACTCCTTGCTTGAGCATCCTTTCTCATCCAAGTCTTCAACATTGCAAGCTCTTCCCTAGTAGGAATACTAGGATCTGCAAATTCAGCTTTTTCTTCATCTCCTGTAATAAATGCTATAAGGTCTTTGCTCATGAGGTGTGCTTCCATCCTCATGGACCATGCTGGATAGTTCTCCCTATCTAGCTTATCAATCTGCAAGCTTTCTCCCATCCTTGACTTTCTGTATCTGCAATTACTATGGTTTATGAGGAGAAAGTGTACCTTTGATATAAGCTTTTATCCTTCTTGATTCTTTCAAACTTGTACTATGAACTTCTGCAAGTTATCTTCAATAATTTGTCCTTGTCCTCCTTTGATTTGGAAGATCATCAATATCTGCACCAGTCGGAACTTCAATTATCTTTTCTTCTCTTGTACTTCACCTTTAGCTCTGATACCACTGTTGGAGACCTCTTAATCTCCAAAGGTTTGATCTATACTGACTTAAGAACACTTCTATGTCAGTTATAAACCAAACTTTACACAAACAATGTTCTTCTTTACCAAAACTTCAAGCAACACTTCTCTGAGTGAAGAAGTGTTAACTTCAGAAAGTCTGCTTCAGATATCAACTTCTTTACCTGCATAAATCTTCAAATTTCTTCAAGTAAATGATGCACAAGTATTAGAAATACCTTTGCGCAATCATACTAGTCATTAGTTCTCAAAACTAATCACCAAAAGTTTAATTTGATCATTAAGATCAATTACATGTCAGAAAATGTCTCTCAGAAGTTGCGCCTTCGACATAGCCAACTTCTTAACTTGATTTCTCCCAATCTGAAGCCCGTTTTGCTAAATGCTTTTAGCCATAGCTTCCTTATCTTCTAACTTAAATTTTAAGTGCTCACTCATCAAAAACTTTACAGTATACACTCAGATCTGATCAAAATACTGAGACGGAAAAGTGCGCTACTTTCAGACTTCAGTTCTCACATTCTACATATGAATGTTCCTAATGATCATTCTCACAGTAGGAGAGGAATTAGATTCTGAAACTCTAGACATAGCTCAATTAGCTTCTCAATTAGATGTGTACAAAAGGATTTCTGATCCACATGATCAGACAGAGAGCACTCAGAGAAAAACCCGTCGCTATTTTCTGAGAAAAAACTCTCTACACATCTTCCTGGAAATTGTCATCTACAAAATGACTCTCTTACTTTCTCTCATACATTTCTTGTCATAATTATCTTATATATACACGACTTCAAACTCATCTCGCGTCTATGACTCTACTCCTTATCATCCTAAGGGTTTAACTATACTTAGCTTACAAAATTCTTCACTTATATGTACATATGTGTACAAGACATCATTCTGAATTCTTCTTCACTTTACAAGTGTCTTTCTTTGCTTCATTCTGACCATAAGCATTCTCCAAGATCTGTATAATTACCAATTTGTGATTGGTTTGCTCCAACAGTTAAAAAGTTTAGACATTACTTGCTTGCAAATAAAATTAAATTTTTTACTGACCATCAGGCACTGCTATATCTCGTGAACAAGCCATGCAATACAGGTAGGTTAGTAAGATGGTTTCTCTTACTAATGGAATACGACTTTGAGGTAGTGGTGAGAAAAGGCAAGACTCATTTGAGAGCAGATCATCTCTCTAGGCTCACATCTGGAGAAGCTCCACAAGGAGTGTCAGATGACCTTCCTGATGCTTACTTGTTTAATTTGGAAGTGGTGCCACAGTGGGCTAAGCCATTAGTGCCAGTATTGACATACGGGCCTAACCATCCAGTAATAAACACACAGAAAAAAGAGAGGTAGTAAAAGCCCAAAAGTATCACATCATGGCAGGAAGTATGTACAAACACACAGATCAAGGGATCTTGGCTTGTTGTGTGGAAGAGGATGAGTACGCTAAATGGTTGCAATTAGCACATGTAGGTGCATTAGAGCAACACTACTCAAAACAACGGACCCTACAGACACTAAAGAGACTCGGAGTGCATTGGCCGACTATGGAAGCTGATGTCCAAAAGTTGTGCAAGGAATGCCCAATCTGTTGCACTAAACCACCTGTGGAACATGCCACTCTTTATCAAGTGTCCATTGTGCCAGATTGGAGTGAACCACTAGTATCCTTCCTGAGGACGAAAACATCCCCTCCAGACATGACTCTGGCTAGGAAAAGGAGTTTAGAACAAAAAGCCCAAGATTACTCACTCATTGGTGATAATCTATACAAGCGTGGTAAAGATGGTTACCTGAGACTATGTGTCCATGAGAGTGAATATCTCAAGATCTTGGAAACTGCTCACCAAGGTGTAGCAGGAGGACACTTTGGACCAGATCAGGTGATCAAAGCAATACTATTTGCAGGCTTCTGGTGGCCGACCCTTCACATGGATGCACATACCTATGTGAGACGATGTGATGTCTGTCAGAGAACTCAGTATCCTATACGAAAATATGAGATGCCACTGAAACCTATGATGGGTGGACGTGCATTCTCTAAGTGGGGAATAGACTTCGTAGGTCCTATTAATCCCCCAGCTAAGGGTTCCCATGCAGAATATATCATTGTTGCGACAGACTATCTAATAAAGTGGGTAGAGGTAAAAAGCCACAACGAAGAACGATGCTCAAACAACTGCTAAATTCTTGTTTGAGAATGTATTCACAAGATACGGGTTACCTATAGAGCTAGTCAGTGATAGAGGCACTCACTTCTTGAATGAAGTTATTGAAAATCTACTCCAAGAATTCTTGGTAATTCACAAGAAGTCTGCCCCCTACCACCCTCAAGCAAATGGCCAGGCTGAGAGCACCAATAAGATCCTATGCAATGTACTGACAAAATTAGTGAACAATAAACGCTCTGATTGGGACAAACAGCTACACCATGCTGTTTGGGCATACCGAGTCGCCTACAAAACGGTACTCCAAGCCACCCCCTTTCAGATGGTATTTGGCCAAAATGCTGTGCTACCATTGGACTTCTTAATACCTACATTGAAAGTAGCACAAGAACATGAATGGACAGGTCATGAACTCTCCTCTAGACTTTTTGACCTTGAACGATTAGGAGAAACAAGACTGAGGGCGGCTGTAGGGATATATGCAGCTAAGAAACGACAGAAGGCCTACTTTGATGCCCACGTTAAGGATAAAGGTTTGAAGGCAGGCGACCTTGTACTAGTCTACACTTTGAAACAACATGCGAGGAAACTAGAGAAACGAGGCTACGGACCCATGATCATTAATAGAATCTCAACAAGTGGAACAGTACAACTAGCCACATTAGAAGGCGATGTTCTCCCAAGCTACATAAGCGGATGCAGGGTCAAGTTGTATCAGGAACCTCTCACAGAGGAAATGCTAAGTCGACTCAATACTGCTAAGAAACGCAAAGAAGAAGAAAAGCGAATTCGAGAAGAAGCTCAAGCAGAAGCTTTAGAGCGCATCCGGAGAATGAAGTTGAGGAGGCAGGGTAGAGAGCAACCTAGGCCAGATGCCGATGCAGATCAAGGATATCACATGGCTATGTGTGAAGTTTCAGGTATCCGCTCCCATAGGATAATTGATCGACGTCCTTTTATAACCTTAGATATAGGACAAGGAAAGGGTGCAAGGACTGTAAGAGCCTTGATTGACTCAGGTGCAGCCACTAGTGCTGTTAAATTGTCTTACTGTCAAGAGTTGAAATTAACTGTCAATCCTATTGAAGCATATCTCATAGGATTGGGAGGTGTGGAAACCCCTTGCATGGGCGAGGTGGATCTTCCCATCTCCATTCAAGACGAAGTGATGACAGTCAAAGTACTAGTGTGTCAAGATGAGGACCTCACTGAGCCTCTTGTCTTGGGTCAGGACTGGATCTATGATCATGCAGTCAACCTCAACCTAAGAAGTGGACTTCTTCAGGTATGGGTAGATCATAGCCGAATTACAGTTGAATTGGAAAATGAGGCACTCCAAACTCCTGGTCCTTCCAGGGGCGCACATGAAGTTGACAATGCTATTTTTGTCCAAAACTGTATGATGCAGAAAGAGGCTTGTCTCAACAACGGAGTCAGGGAAAGGACGAAACTCCCTTCTTTTCCAAAGACGAGAAGGTTGCAACAACCAATGGCAGATCAAATACAGAAGAAGCAGAACACCACCGATACTGGATGCCAAAAAAAGGAGCAAAGTAGATTGTTTCAGCCATGGAAACAAGTATGGAGGCGAAAAGGCGAATACCCTGTTCAGACCAGGCCGACCCCACGGCCAAAACCTCTTATTAGTAGTCAACAACACGATGCTAATAAGAAGTCCATTAATCCTTCTGCGAAAGTGAAGTCTATTTGGGAACCCAAGAAGTCAATGAAGGCCAGCCCACAATCACGACAAATCTGGGTGCCTAAGGCTTGCTTGCGGGCTCAAATAGCTACACCAAGGCCACAACCGGTACAACATGTTTCACTCACTCGAACATCTGAGGCCTAGTCTTACACATCACGCACGGACACATATTCTTCCATGAGCACAAGTAGAACCACTGGTAAATGGGTCCCTAAAAAGCCTCATCTTCAAGCAGATACCCCTATCAAACTCTTCAGAGTCTCCACAAAATCAAGATCAAAGCCCATCCACTGCATTTGGCAACCTAAAACTTGTAATAAACCCCCGGACCCCATTTGTAAATCCATGCCCACCTACTAACTACGTCACTCTCACACTACATCATTCCACTTAGTTCTTAGGTCCAACCAATTCCTAACGACACACACAAGCACCGAGCACTTATTAACCTACTAATCTCTCCCGAACCTCATGATAATGTTGTAATGGGGACAAAAACGGTTCTAACTTGTCCTTTACAATGTTAACTCATGTTTTTATATTCTCACAGAATCAGGAGGCAAGAAGTAACATGGCAGAAGCGACAGGTCCGAGCTCACAAGTAGGAATACTTACTGCAGGAATCGATGTGGATAGTCTACCTGTGGATGTGCCACCAACTGAACGACCTGTGGAGTTGCAACACCTTCAGCAGATTCCGGTACCGGATCCACCCACAGGGATCACAGAAAGAATCCATGCCAATTCTCATTGGTTCAATGGCATGCCATGTCCATTAGGAGAGGCCAAGTATATATGGGAGTCTAAGTGCGAGTATGACAGATCATGGGTTTGATTCCAATTTTTCTCCAAGGAGTTTGAGACTCTACAGAACACAGAGGATCTCCAGACCATATGGCAATGTGCAGGGCTAGCAGAATACTTTGAAGCACCACTACCTAAACCGGATCTCCTCCGATGCTATTATTTGGTCTCCACATTACAAGCTAATGAAGAAAAGGACAAACCAGGATCATTTGTTCTTCCTTCCTTGCTGGGCAACAACGAGTTAAAGAGGTTTGAACTTACCTTGGAGTTGGTGAGCTCTGCTTTGAATATGCATGGCACACATGTACCTTCTGAGAAGGATGCTCTTGTTCCTACTAACATGAAGGATAGGAAACTACTGAAGCTTAAAGACATGGCAGCACTCACACCAAACGTGTCCATCCCTCTCCGTATGTGCATGCAACATTTTGCTTTCCCCGGCCAAGACCGCTTCACACAACCACACAAAAGAATCTGGTTCACTCTCTACTTAGCGGAGACAGGTGCGTTACCAATTAAGCTGCCTGTATGGATTATAGATCAATTGTATGAAGCAAATAAAAGGTCTTCTAGGAAATTAGTGGTGAACGGTTGCTGTGCAATCACACGCATTATTTACCGGTGCCTAGCATATGATGTTCCCATTGAACGTGCCTTAACTTGGGCACAATTACAAATGTTCAAGAAGCTCAAGACGTCCACACATCAATCCAAGCGCATGAGGGGTGCCATCCCTTGTGTCCAGACAAGGGAAGTTCTGACTACTCCTGAAGTATCGCCACGAAGGGAGGCCACTGTACCTTCCTTTACCATTAGGATACCCCGGTCTGGATCTGAAACTACGACACAAGCTACCCCATCAGCTCCTCCCGCTCCATCTGAATTTGAATTTGCTACAACTGGAGATGCTAAAGGAATGGATCCCCAGGACTTCGAAGCATTCTTACAAAGTAAACAACTCTCTGATGTAGAGTTTTATTCAGATGCAGAAGAACAAGGCACATCTTCACAAAGAAGAAGAAAATCTACAGACGGCCGCCATGTACATTGGAGTGACGCACAGCAAGGTCAACAACAAGGACACGTAGAAGAAGAAGGAGCATATGAAGAGGAGACCACTGAAGCCCCAGCCTATACAGTAGAACTCCGAAGGCTGTATCAAATCATGGAACGAGTGCGATCGCAACAACTGCTCACCAAACAGAGCAGTAGAGTACTCATGACTCAGCTGTTGGAAGAAGCAGGAGTTGACTTAGAATATAGTGAAGGTCTCTTATTGATGGTAGAAACATATGGGGTAGTAGAAGCAGTGCGGACCGCCATTAGGAGGTCTCCAGTTCAATATGATCCACAAAGATTCCAGACACGACCACGGTCAGGTAAGAATATCTAGATCCCCATTACAACGGCAGAAGGGCCAATTAGTACATCCGAACCCATCGGGACAACCTCCCAAGCAACAAAAACTGCTAGCCAAGAGCACCCAGTCACCCATGAGGAATCCACCGAGCCACTACCACCCACACCCCCACCATCGCCTCCTAGAGCAGAAACCGTGGAGACCACCTCGACCACTAAACCCACCGAACAAACCTTCATCTTCCGTACTCCCATCTCTAGTTCAACCCTATTCTCCACCTCTGATAACCCAATCTATGAAGCAACCACCATCACTACACAATCCACCGAATCGCTCATAGAGCTTGCCCTAGGACAACCATCCCCCATGCCCTCAGCCATAGGTCATCCTGACCCTAGATCCATATTCATGGGTTTCCCTGCTACCACGCAACCCTTCATGCCCTCCTCAACTCTACGACCTCAACCCCCAACCTCCATCTCTCCACTTCTCCAATCCCTCCATAACTTCCTTGCTAGAACTTTTCAACCTAGGTCTCAACCGTTCCCTTTATTTTCAGCTCCCCACCCCACTTCTCATCTATTCACCACTTTCACACACGCACCACCTACCATTCCAATGTATATGGTAGACCCCACACTCGCACCCACTCCTGAGAGTATGGACATCTCACCACCCACGGCACCTCCCCCTCCCCCCACGCTTCCACCTCCTCCCATTCTCCCTCCACCAATTTCACCCACACATACGTCTTCAATAGACACATCATTCACTCTTCCCCTTCCCCAATTCCCTTCCCATGCATCTTCCATTGTAAACACCCCCCCCTCATCTATAGGCAATGCATTGGACACCATGCTAGCTTGTATATCAAACTTAAGGACAGATTACAATCAGCTCCAGCAACATAATGAACGCCTGCAAGAGCACTCAGAAACACTACAACACCGCCTTGCTGCACTAGAAGAGGAAAACGCTCGCCTCCACACACAATTCCAAACTCTCCAAGAGGCTCATAGCATATTGGAGGTACAGTTACAGAACACAGATCAGGAAGCAATACAAGTGGTAGAAGGTCATCTACGGACACAGTTGGAACGCAATTCAAAGCTTCAACGAAATATGGCCCTACTCAAGCGACATCTTGCTGCCGCTCATGAAGAGAATCGACGCCTGCAATTACAAAATCAGGAAAACCTAGAAGCAGCTATTGAAAGCACACCTGGGGCACCCATCAGCCCATCCAAGTTTCAAGCAGTGACCCCCGATAATATCAAGATCATATTGGAAGACTATGCCATGTTGCTTGAAACACATGACCAGCTATCAGAGGAACTGGGTCAACTGAAGCAGAAACACCAAAAAGAAACAACAACAGCCTCTCAAACCACCTCCTCCGCGGCTTCACTTCTTACAGACTCAGAGGCCTTAAAAGATCTCCAGAAACAGGTCACCGAATTGCAAGCACGTCTACTACAATATGAGAGACCCCCTTCCCCTCCAGAGGCTCCCACCGACGAAGAAGTAGTACAAATTGCTGTGGAACAAACATTTGAAGAAGAATACGACCCACAACCCTTCCCAGGAGGCCAACAAACGGAAGAAGCTCAGGACACATTCAAAGCACCATGGCCTCCATGGCTACGTCAAGTGGAGAAAATCGGCTCTCACGAAGAGCGCACAGTAGTGCAAAATCAGGCCATGAGGGTCATACGAGGAAATTGTGCTACAATCTGCTTACTTCAAGAACCTATCATCGAGACGCCTTATCCTCTCATTTGAACTCCAATACAAGCCTTATTATATTATTCTGGATGATTATAATGTAGAAATACAGAGAGTCACGGGTAAGATTCCTACCTTTGCTACCCATATTCAACCCGAAGACCTTCCTGCAAATGTGCAAAAAGGCAAAATTCGTCAACCCACCTGGCGACAGAAACTTCTAGAGACATATCCAGAAATGCTACACACATGGAACAACGCGCCTTTACATCTCCTATACAATCCATGCTACGGTCCAGTTCCACGCCGCAGGTCTTGGAAGGCATTCAATATCAAAGTGCAGAACAACGTGCAATGCAAAGAATGGCTAAACTACCCGTACATTGCGCCACCACAGGGACCACCGTCAGTAGCATACATGATGGGAACAATTCGACATTGGATACCGCGATTGAAGCCCATGCCAGATGTGGCAGCTCAAATGATGCTTAAGATTTTAGATATGATGCAGGTAGTCCTGAAAACTTTTAGAAATGCAGCCGCACCACAGGTACAACTACTGGGGTTTACTAATGGAAATTATGATTTGGTGTATGACATGAGCACCACCCCCAGTATTCGTGTGGCTTACGCCTGGCATGCACGCATCAAATACCTCCCTGCATGTTACAAACAGACCTTCGAAGAAATGTTCAGATCAGGTTTCTAGGAGTATCACTCGGAGGTCTTCGCACCGAAGCCAACACACCTGCTCCATCTCTTTGCTTGTGAACAAGCAATGTACTTTGAGTACTACACCACACCGCAACTAGAGGTCCCTGGCGCAATCAATTGGGATGCATTGGAAGCTGATCTAGCAAGAGGCTTAAGGATAGGAGAACACGAACTTGCCGCGAATGTCATCCAATACTATATCGACCACCCAATAGAACAGAGGTCTGTCAGGGCCGACAGACGCTAGGAAGGGGGGAGTGTTGGCACACAAGTCAGATGAAGAGCATACTAGCACAACGGAGCAGTCATGCACAATACGGCAACAAGGCCTAATCATTTTTTTCCAAGGACCATTCACAACTCAAGTGATTTTAATCACTACACACACATTGTAAATTCCGTTTTTGGTAGAATAGACTCCATTTTGTTCAAGCCGAGGAGTCCTCGAGCTTGAGGAGTATTAGAATTAGCTACATATCAATTTTCATAATTTTTAGACTTCGTTTGAGCCCTCAAATAGGCTCTAGAACCTAATTTTTAACTAGGCGGGACACTAGGTCTGGACAAGGCCAAAGCTAGTGAGAAAACTATACAAAGAGCTAGAGAGCTCATTTTTGAGGGGAGATTGTTTGTGAATTGAGCTTATGTAAGAGACTTTTTGACTAATGCAAAAACTCCATTGTTCCTCTCCTTGTTCTTGCCTTGTGTGCACGTGTGTGTGTATGTATGTGCATGCTTGTGTGCTTCTCACTCACACACTTGTGCCTTCACTTGCTCATAGTCTTCATACTAGTCCTCACGTCTCCACGGATTGACAATTATGAGGTGAATCTTCTCACGTTGGTACTCACCATTGTGCTAGAGTGACAATCTGCTACATAAGATTAACACATTAATATGGAAAATAATCATGATCCCATGAAAGTGAGACCGTAATCCCTTTCCATAGCCGATGTGTAACCCGTGTAGCCAAGTGTTGTGATGTGATTGATGCAATGCTTCTTGCAGAACTGGTGCAGGTCTCTAGACACCTATATGTTTTCAGATTTTGCATGCAATGCTTTGATGAGATGTTATTACAGGTGATGTTGGGTTATAGTGTGTGGATTTATACAAGGTTCAGTCATGAATGAGTTATTACAAGGTTGTAGATTAATTGGGGTGGGAGTTATGTTAGAGAGGGAAGTCGTAGAAGGCATTTGGATATGTTTCGGTACCCACTTCCTAAGAGTTCATGTGCGGGTGATAGGCTTCTGTTGAGGCCGGGATATGTGTCTGTCTGATATTTGAATGTGCACATAAGTCATCGACATAGACTTCCAAATTCTTACGTAAGAATTCCTTAAAAACATGACACATGAGTCGTTGGAAAGTAGCGGGTGCATTTGTTAAGCCAAATGGCATCACACAAAATGCAAATATGCCCCATTTTGTGGCAAAAGCCGTCTTATGTTGATCTTCTAGAGCAATGGCTACTTGATTATAGCCTGAGAACCCATCAAGGAAGCTGTAAACTTCCTTGCCCGCCACTCTTTCCAATAAGTGTTCTGTGATAGGAAGAGGATAACTGTCTCTAATTGTGGTGGCATTAACTTTTTTAAGGTTAATACACACATGCAATATTCCATTCTTCTTGGGCACAACCACAATGGGGATACCCATTCGGTATGCTCAATTTCGTAAATGAATCCTGCTTCTATCAAGCAATCTATTTCTTCTTTAATCTTCGCAGCGTAGTTATCATTGTACGTGTATGGTTTCTATTTCGTAGGTTTTGCATCTGGAGTCATAGGGATTCTATGAGAACATATATCTGGGTCTACTCCTTTCAAAACTTTGTAACTCCAGGCGAACACATCTCTATATTCGCGCAATAGGGCAACTAACTCTTCTTCTTCTTCCTTCATCAAATCATGCCCTATGTAGGTAGACTTTTCTTCTTCTCCTTCTATGGAAACTATTATTTTCTTGGTTTTCTCTCGGTTATCATATACTTCTCCAATGTCAGCTTTTCTATTAGGCTGAGGATGAGTTTCTACTTCGTAGAAATATTCTTCCTCTGATGCAAATGGAGGGTCCATAATAATTGATTCTAAATCGAAATGACTCGCATCCTCAAATGCATCAGTGCTAGGTTCACATTCTTCAATAATCGAGTTACACATGATTGGCTCTATCGTAAAAACTGAGATGTCATAGCCATCCTTGTCGCAGTGGGGTGTCCATTGTTCTTCATTGATGGCTACATCCATGGTTGCTAGGATTTCTGCCCAACCATGGGGTTCGAATTCTTCATCTGGAAATACTACAGGTGCGTAAGCTAGGTCTTGAAGAGTTCGTGGATGTTGTATAGCACCTAAGGTCCTTGCTTCTAACCGTTCTTCCTCTTGTTTTGCTACTTTACACATCCATAAATGAGTGTCCTCGTGTAACCATGAGGGGTCTGATTCTAATGAGTGTACCGATTCCGTTTCTACTGGTGTCTTATGGATGGTGTTCCATTGTATTGGGGGTACATCTTGATGTGAATAGTCTTTAAGATTGACTTTTGTAGTCACTCCTAAATGTTGCAAGTACAAAGAATTACTTCCCCAATCTTGTACAATTTGCAACTGACGCATGAATGGTCGTCCCAATATCATCTCATATGCATGATTCTTAGCGAAATCACAAATGGCGAAGGTATGCTCAAACTCCACACCACAGGTGGTGAGAGATATGCCTTCTAGTAAGCCTAATGGTTTTTCTATGTGTCCGTCAGCCATTTGTAGCTTCATCCTGGTAGGTCTTAGTGCTGGCTTACCCCAACGTTTCCATAAAGCAGTGGTAGCAATGGCTACTCCGGCTCCTAAATCTAAGATGGCTTTCGTGGTGTAGCCCTGATGGGTTATTGGAAGATACGTATTACCTTCCTCTCGTTCGCTTACATCTCCGATCTTTTCTACTGGTATCTCTGGTACCTTCTTGTGTGTTCCTATTTGTGAGGGAGTAGTAGCAAGCTCAGGGAATTGATTTGCTCCATGTTTCCATAGTTCTGGTTTTACCTTCAACAACTCCTCAAGAGTGAGGTTACATTATACTTTGGTGTTCTTGATCACTTTCGTGTTTCTAGGGATCACTGATTCTTCATTCCTCACTATTATCGTGGGTGCTCTCATGCTAATAGACTTGTCTTCCCAAGGTCCTATGAACTGAGGTAATTCTTGCAAAGAATTGGATTCGAAACCTGTGTGTTCACTCAGTTGTTCTTCCTCTACATCATCATAAATAGAGGGGATATCTTGGGGAAATTGCTCCTGCAAGTCGTCTATTTCTTGAATAGGAGGATGGGTTCCTTGTTCTTTTCTCCACTTCTCTTCTTGGATTTCTCTCAGAAATTCATGTGAGTGCCTATGTATGGAAGATAGGTTGTCTTGACTTTCTGTATTGGGTACTTGAGACAGGGATGGTGCATTCTTTTCCAGTGTCTCTGAGGCAATAGGGTTCCTATGCTGATTCTTTTTCTCCTTGCTATCTATCAAATATTCTAGCCTCTCTATCAGTCCTTGAAAGTGTAATTCAGGTTTTTCCATGTTATTCCAATTAAGATATCTAGAGGCTTCAAACATTGCTTGTGCTAATTCTACCATCTTCATGCAAAGCTTAGTCCTCTCAATTTCTAGATCAGCTCGAGGGTAGTTTTTACTCATTTCAGCTATTTGAGGTCCTTCTTTTAATCTTGCTTGATACGCACGAAACATCATATCTAAGTTTTCAGGTATGGGTTCTACTAAAACTGATCCTGATTTTTTAGCTGGGTTCTCTTGATTCAATCCCTGTGAAGTCAACTCTAGGATTTTAGCTCTAGCTTCCTTTAAACTTCCTTCCAACTCAGTTATCTTTTTACTCCACTTTCTCTTAATTCTTTCTCTGGATTCTTTCCAAGATTTTGTCTTTTTACTGCTAGATTCTCCAACTTCACTAGTTCCGGCTATTTTCTCCTGATGAAGCTGTTGGTTCTGTAAGAGCGCCTGGGCTCTTGTTATAGCTTGGATAGGCACATATGTAGGGTTGGATCCATCTGCATTGTTTACAATACCTATCACGTTGATCGGTGTCACATTTGAAGCATTAGCAGGGTTCTTAGGACAATCTTTTATGATATGTTCTTTACCACAATCGGCATAGAAGCCTTGTATGTTTTAGTACTGCGATTGTCCTTCTATTGGACTAAAGCTCTATGAGGTTCTCTTCTGCAGCAGCGTATTTCACTGAGATGACATTCGCGGGTGGGGGTGGCTGCTGAGCTAAGACAGGTTGAGGTCTTTGTTGAGCCTGATATGGATAATTTTGAGGAGGCCTATAGTAATGAGGCTGAGTATTGTACTAGCCTTGATACCTACCTGGTTGTGCATATGCTTGCGGGTAGTTCTGTCTCACTGCCTGTTTGTTGTATGGGCAGTCCTGAGCCGTATGATTTGTGTACCTTCTCTCAATTGTACAGTATTGGCCACTAGGATTGGCTTGCGGTTGTGTCGCATTGGGGCACACATTTGCCAAATGATTTCCACCATAGGTGTAACAACGTACGTTAGTTGTTAACTTGGGCATCTGTTTACTAGAAACTCTTAGTTTCTGGGCCACTTTTTCTGCTAGGTCCTCTATCGAGTTAGACAATTTTGTGGATGCTAGAGATGAACAGTTTGAGTCCTTATAGAACTTTGAGAGTTCCAACTCGTCTCCTAAGTTGTCCTCAATGTCTATGCAAATTCTTACACACTGCTCTAGCGTTCTGGGTTCCTTCAAGTACACATAGGAGCATAGTTTAGAGCTCAACAAGCCATCTAGAAACAATGACACTTGTTTGGCCTGTGAGGGTAACTCTTGCATTGGACATCTTTCAACATATTGTCTAAACCTACGTCCTGCAATGTTGGAGCAAGTCTATGACAAGCCTAAGTATTGGCTTGAGTCCCACAAAGTCATAGAAGAAGCCTTAAAATGAAGACTATGTAAAGTTCACTTGTGAACTACCTCTTGTAACTTTTGAAGAGTTTACTTAATGTAAAAGTGAAAGAATCTTAAGTGGTTGAGTCTACTTGATCAAAAATGGAAAGAGGAGCCACGAATTCGTGATTTGTGGTAGGTAGAGAATCAAATCAATCATTGATTGATTGGAGAGTGATTGAGGGAAGTTAGCCTCCCAAACTGAACTATAAATAGATGGCAGTTTTAGTCGTGGTTAGAGAGACCTATGTGAAGACCTCCAAGAGCTGAGCTTTATGCCATATCAAGGTGTGATTACAAGGCACACATATGTATCAGTAAGTCATTGTATTGTACAAGCAATATACTTTCATTTTCATTATCATTTGGGTTCATATTTCCATGTTCTTGTGAAGTGTACTACTCACTGCCATATCTCTCAGTTTTCTCAGTCAGATTGCAGAGATGGTTTCTCTAAGCTTGGTGCATCATTTTTAGTGATTTAACTTAGTAAAGTTAGCTCTATAAGTCTAATATATGCTCACAAATTTTCATGTCATTTGGATGTTGCAATCTTCAGTTATGTTCAGTTGAAGTCAATAGTGTCTATTCATCTTCACTTCTCTGTCAAGTACCTGACTTTTTCACTCACCTTGTCAGAGCCATTTCTCAGTGGTTACTTACCCAAATGCAATGATTTAAAGCTTGGTGGATTTCGATTACTGTCTAGTATAACCATACAAATTTTCATAATCATTGGATTCCTACATTTTGAGTTATGTTCATTTTTCTGCTCACTAGTCTCAAACTGTAGCAACCCATGAAAATTGGGATGATATCATCACTTGTTAAAACTCATTCTCAGTGTGTGGTTTATTATTTTTGATGAGATTAATCTTGAAAGTTATCTCTTTAAGTTATCTAGACTTCCCCAAGAGGAATTAAGCCAATTGCTGCTGTACTCAGAGAATTATGCAAAACACTGGACATGTGTATGAACCAAAATAGCAAGTTTTTCACCTCTAAGCTAACTCCAACTTATCTACTTTGATCTATCTTTTTGAGAGTGATCTTCCAAGGTACATAGGGTGTCTAATACATCCATTGGCATGCTAAAAGGTCCCACCATATATTCCTGGAGTTCAATTGGCTGGTGTAGATCAAGGATTTTGCAACACCTCTTCATCTTCAATCACATACCTATCCATCTCTTCACAGTGGTATCAGAGCAAGGTTGGACAACATGGCAGATGGATTTCCTTCATCAATTGACAAATTGGATAGAGGTAACTACTCAGCTTGGTCATTAAGAATGGAAGCTTATCTCCAAGGTAGAAGTTTATATGGTTATGTGGCTGGAGATGAAGTTATGCCAAGTTTCGGGAACAAAAGTCAACCAACACAAGAAGAGCAAGAAAGATTGAGCACATGGTGCTCCAAGAATGCACTTGCAAGGTCTTATCTCCTCAACTCTATCTCAGATTTTTTGTTGCCTCACATTAGAAGATGTAAGACATCTCAAGAAGTGTGGGATGCACTTGAAGCTTTCTTTTCTTCAAGTGCCAAAGCTAGGAAGCATCAACTATGGCTGGATTTCACAACTCTCAAGAAGGCAGGTACATATCAAGCTAACTATGCAGGTAGAGGAAGACATGGCAGAGGTAGAGGAAGAGGAGGTAGACAAGGGAGGGGGAGATCCCAAGACTCCAACTCATGTTCTATTTGTGGACTAACTAATCATACAACTGAAAATTGCTTTAGGAATTCCAGGAATCAAAGAGGCAGAGGATACAATAGAGGAAGTTATGGCTACTCAAGAGGAAGGTTCAACAACTACCATGGCAACTACAACAACTACAATCATTCAAAATATCAAGGAGGCCACAAAGGAAGGAGAGACTACAATAACTACACAAAAGACTCAAACAAAGAGGATTCATTATTGATCATGAACATGGCTATGCCACAAGGTAAATCTGATGAGCATGTTTTCTACATAGATTCAGGTTGTTCAAATCATGTGGCAGGAAATGTGGCACTCCTATCAGATTTAGAAGATCCAAGGTATAAGCATGAGGTACTGTCACTCTAGCACAATGGTGAGTACCAACGTGAGAATATTCACCTCATAATTGTCAATCCGTGGAGACGTGAGGACTAGTATGAAGACTGTGAGCAAGTGAAGGCACAAGTGTGTGAGTGAGAAGCACACAAGCATGCACACACATACACACACACGCGCACACAAGGCAAGAACAAGGAGAGGAACAATGGAGTTCTTTGCATTAGTCAAAAAAGTCTCTTACATAAGCTCAATTCACCAATAATCCAATCCCAAAAATGAGCTCTCTAGCTCTTTTTATAGTTTTCTCACTAGCTTTGGCCTTGTCCAGACCTAGTGTCCGGCCTAGTTAAAAATTAGGTTCTAGAGCCTATTTGAGGGCTCAAACGAAGTCTAAAAATTATGAAAATTGATATGTAGCTAATTCTAATACTCCTCAAGCTCGAGGACTCCTCGGCTTGAACAAAATGGAGTCTATTCTACCAAAAACAGAATTTACAATGTTTGTGTAGTGATTAAAATCACTTGAGTTGTGAATGGTCCTTGGAAAAAATGATTAGGCCTTGTTGCCGTATTGTGCATGACTGCTCTATTGTACCTGTATGCTCTTCATATGACCTGTATGCCAACACTCCCCCCTTCCTATCGTCTGTCGCCCCTGACAGACCTCTGTTCTATAGGGTGGTCGATGTAGTATTGGATGACATTGGTGGCTAATTCATGTTCTCCTATCCTTAAGCCTCTTGCTAGGTCAGCTTCTAATGCATCCCAATTTATTGCACCGGGGACCTCTGGTTGCGGTGTGGTATAGTACTCGGAGTACATGGCTTGTTCACAAGCAAAGAGATGGAGCAGGTGTGTTGGCTTCGGTGCGAAGACCTCCGAGTGGTACTCCCAGAAACCTGATCTGAACATTTCTTCGAATGTCTTTTTGTAACATGCAGGGAGGTATTTGATGCGTGCATGCCAGGCGTAAGCCACACGAACACTAGGGGTGGTGCTCATGTCATACACCAAATCGTAATTTCCATTCGTAAATCCCGGTAGACGTACCTGTGGTGCTGCTGCATTTCTAAAGGTTTTCAGTACTACCTGCATCATATCGAGAATCTTAAGCATCATTTGAGCTGCCACATCTGGCATGGGCTGTAGTCGCGGCATCCAATGTCGAATTGTTCCCATCATGTACGCTACCAACGGTGGTCCTTGCATTGCGCGTTGTTCTGCACTTTGATATTGAATGCCTTCCAAGACCTGCGGCGTGGAACTCGACCGTAGCATGGATTGTATAGGAGATGTAAAGGTGCGTTGTTCCATGTGCGTAGCATTTCTGGATATGTCTCTAGAAGTTTCTGCCGCCAGGTGGGTTGACGAATTTTGCCTTTTTGCACCTCTGGAGGAAGGTCTTCGGGTTGAAATTGGGTAGCAAAGGTAGGAATCTTACCCGTGACTCTCTGTATTTCTGCATTATAATCAGCCAGAATAATATAATAAGGCCTGTATTGGAGTTCACATGAGAGGATAAGGCGTCTCGATGATAGGTTCTTGAAGTAAGCAGATTGTAGCACAGTTTCCTCTATGACCCTCATGGCCTGATTTTGCACTACTGTGCGCTCTTCGTGAGAACTCCCGATTTCCTCCACTTGACGTAGCCATGGAGGCCGTGGTGCTTCGAATGTGTCCTGAGCTTCTTCCGTTTGTTGGCCTCCTGGGAAGGGTTGTGGGTCGTATTCTTCTTCAAATGTTTGTTCCACAGGAATTTGTACTACTTCTTCGTCGGTGGGAGCCTCTGGAGGGGAAGGTGGTCTCTCATATTGTAGTAGATGTGCTTGCAATTCGGTGACCTGTTTCTGGAGATCTTTTAAGGCCTCTGAGTCTGTGAGAAGTGAAGCCGCGGAGGAGGTGGTTTGAGAGGCTACTGTTGTTTTTTTTTGGTGTTTCTGCTTCAGTTGACCCGGTTCCTCTGATAGCTGGTCATGTGCTTCAAGCAGCATGGCATAGTCTTCCAATATGATCTTGATATTGTCGGGGGTCACTGCTTGAAACTTTGATGGGCTGATGGGTGCCCCAGGTGTGCTTTCGATAGCTGCTTCTAGGTTTTCCTGATTTTGTAATTGCAGGCGTCGATTCTCTTCATGAGCGGCAGTAAGATGTCGCTTGAGTAGGGCCATATTTCGCTGAAGCTTTGAATTGCGTTCCAACTGTGTCCGTAGATGACCTTCTACCACTTGTATTGCTTCCTGATCTGTGTTCTGTAACTGTACCTCCAATATGCTATGAGCCTCTTGGAGAGTTTGGAATTGTGTGTGGAGACGAGCATTTTCCTCTTCTAGTGCAGCAAGGCGGTGTTGTAGTGTCTCCGAGTGCTCTTGCAGGCGTTCATTCTGTTGTTGGAGCTGATTGTAATCTATCCTTAAGTTTGATATACAAGCTAGCATGGTGTCCAATGCATTGCCTATAGATGAGGGGGTGGTGTTTACAATGGAAGATGCATGGGAAGGGAATTGGGGAAGGGGAAGAGTGAATGATGTGTCTATTGAAGACGTGTGTGTGGGTGAAATTGGTGGAGGGGGAATGGGAGGAGGTGGAAGCGTGGGGGGAGGGGGAGGTGTCGTGGGTGGTGAAATGTCCATACTTTCAGGAGTGGGTGCGAGTGTGGGGTCTACCATGTATATTGGAATGGTAGGTGGTGTGTGTGAAAGAGGTGTATAGATGAGAAGTGGGGTTGGGGGCTTAAAATAAAGGGAAAGGATGAGACCTGGGTTGAAAAGTTCTAGCAAGGAAGGCACGGAGGGATTGGAGAAGTGGAGAGATGGTGGTTGGGGTTTGAGGTCGTAGAGGCGGGGAGGTCATGAAAGGTTGCGTGGCAGCAAGGAATCCCATGAATATGGATCTAGAGTCAGGGTGACCTATGGCTAAGGGCATGGGGGATGGTTGTCCTAGGGCAGGCTCTATGAGCGATTCGGTGGATTGTGTAGTGATGGTGGTTGCTTCATAGATTGGGTTATCAGAGGTGGAGAATAGGGTTGAACTAGAGATGGGAGTACGGAAGAGGAAGGTTTGTTCGGTGGGTTGAGTGGTCGAGGTGCTCTCCACGGCTTCTGCTCTAGGAGGCGATGGTGGGGGTGTGGGTGGTAGTGGCTCGGTGGATTCCTCATGGGTGACTGGGTGCTCTTGGCTAGCAGTTTCTGTTGCTTGGGAGGTTGTCCCAATGGGTTCGGATGTAATAATTGGCCCTTCTGCCGTTGTAATGGGGATCTGGATATTCTTACCTGACCGTGGTCGTGTCTGGAATCTTCGTGGATCATATTGAACTGGAGACCTCCTAATGGCGGTCTGCACTGCTTCTACTACCCCATATGTTTCTGCCATTAATAAGAGACCTTCACTATATTCTGAGTCAACTCCTGCTTCTTCCAACAGCTGAGTCATGAGTACTCTACTGCTCTGTTCGGTGAGCAGTTGTTGCGATCGCACTCGTTCCATGATTTGATACAGCCTTCGGAGTTCTGCTGTATAGGCTGGGGCTTCAGTGGTCTCCTCTTCATATGCTCCTTCTTCTTCTAGGTGTCCTTGTTGTTGACCTTGCTGAGCGTCACTCCAATGTACATGGCGACCGTCTGTAGATTTTCTTCTTCTTTGTGAAGATGTGCCTTGTTCTTCTGCATCTGAATAAAACTCTACATCAGAGAGTTGTGTACTTTGTAAGAATGCTTCGAAGTCCTGGGGATCCATTCCTTGAGCATCTCGAGTTGTAGCAAATTCAAATTCAGATGGAGCAGGAGGAGCTGAAGGTATTCCTTGCATGCACATACGGAGAGGGATGGACACGTTTGGTGTGAGTGCTGCCATGTCTTTAAGCTTCAGTAGTTTCCTATCCTTCATGTTAGTAGGAACAAGAGCATCCTTCTCAGAAGGTACATGTGTGCCATGCATATTCAAAGCAGAGCTCACCAACTCCAAGGTAAGTTCAAACCTCTTTAACTCGTTGTTGCCCAGCAAGGAAGGAAGAACAAATGATCCTGGTTTGTCCTTTTCTTCATTAGCTTGTAATGTGGAGACCAAATAATAGCATCGGAGGAGATCCGGTTTAGGTAGTGGTGCTTCAAAGTATTTTGCTAGCCCTGCACGTTGCCATATGGTCTGGAGATCCTCTGTGTTCTGTAGAGTCTCAAACTCCTTGGAGAAAAATTGGAATCGAACCCATGATCTGTCATACTCGCACTTAGACTCCCATATATACTTGGCCTCTCCTAATGGACCTGGCATGCCATTGAACCAATGAGAATTGGCATGGACTCTTTCTGTGATCCCTGTGGGTGGATCCGGTACCGGGATCTGCTGAAGGTGTTGCAGCTCCACAGGTCGTTCAGTTGGTGGCACATCAACAGGTAGACTATCCACATCAATTCCTGCAGTAAGTATTCCTACTTGTGAGCTCAGACCTGTCGCTTTTGCCATGTTACTTCTTGCCTCCTGGTTCTGTGAGAATATAGAAACATGTGTTAACATTGTAAAGGACAAGATAGAACCATTTTTGTCCCCATTACAACATTATCATGAGGTTCGGGAGAGATTAGTAGGTTAATAAGTGCTCGGTGCTTGTGGGTGTAGTTAGGAATTGGGTGGACCTAAGAACTAAGTGGAATGATGTAGTGTGAGAGTGACGTAGTTAGTAGGTGGGCATGGATTTACAACTGGGGTCCGGGGGTTTATTACAAGTTTTAGGTTGCCAAATGCAGTGGATGGGCTTTGATCTTAATTTTGTGGAGACTCTAAAGAGTTTGATAGGGGTATCTGCTTGAAGATGAGGCTTTTTAGGGACCCATTTACAAGTGATTCTACTTGTGCTCATGGAAGAATATGTGTCTCTGCGTGATGTGTAAGACTGGGCCTCAGATGTTCGAGTGAGTGAAACATGTTGTACCGGTTGTGGCCTTGGTGTAGCTATTTGAGCCCGCAAGCAAGCCTTAGGCACCCAGATTTATCGTGATTGTGGGCTGGCCTTCATTGACTTCTTGGGTACCCAAATAGACTTCACTTTCGCAGAAGAATTAATGAAGGACTTCTTATTAGTGTCGTGTTGTTGACTACTAATAAGAGGTTTTGGCCGTGGGGTCGGCCTGGTCTGAACAGGGTATTCGCCTTTTCGCCTCCATACTTGTTTCCATGGCTGAAATAATCTGCTTTGCTCCTTTTTTTGGCATCTCGTATAGGTAGTGTTCTGCTTCTTCTGTATTTGATTTGCCGTTGGTTGTTGCAACCTTCTGGTCTTTGGAAAAGAAGGGAGTTCCGTCCTCTCCCTGGCTCCGTTGTCGAGACAAGCCTCTTTCTGCATCATATAGTTTTGGACAAAAATAGCATTGTCAACTTCATGTGCACCCCTGGAAGGACCAAGAGTTTGTGCCTTGCCTAGTTCCTTGAGTGCTTCATTTTCCAATTCAACTGTAATTCGGCTATGATCTACCCATACCTGAAGAAGTCCACTTCTTAGGTTGAGGTTGACTGCATGATCATAGATCCAGTCCTGACCCAAGACAAGAGGCTCAGTGAGGTCCTCATCTTGACACACTAGTACTTAAACTGTCATCACTTCGTCTTGAATGGAGATGGGAAGATCCACCTCGCCCATGCAAGGGGTTTCCACACCTCCCAATCCTATGAGATATGCTTCTATAGGATTGACAGTTAATTTCAATTCTTGACAGTAAGACAACTTGACAGCACTAGTGGATGCACCTGAGTCAATCAAAGCTCTTACAGTCTTTGCACCCTTTCCTTGTCCTACTCCTAGGGTTACAAAAGGCCATCGGTCGATTATTCTATGGGAATGCCCACCTGAAGTCTCGCACATGGCCATAGGATAGCCTACAGATTCGTGAGTGTCAGGCATAGGCGGGTCTCTGCTTTGTCTCCTCAATTTCATTCGTCGGATGCGTTCTAAAGCTTCTGCCTGTGCTTCTTCTCTAATTCGTTTCTCTTCTTCTTTACGTTTCTTGGCATTGTTGAGTCGATTTAGCATCTCTTTAGTGAGGGGTTCTTGATATAACTTGACTCTGCATCCACTGATGTAACTTGGTAGAATATCACCCTCTAGAGTGGCTAGTTGAACTGCGCCACTTGTGGAGATTCTATTGATAATCATTGGCCCGTAACCTCTCTTCTCTAACTTCCGTGCATGTTGCTTCAATGTGTAGACTAGGACTAGGTCGCCTGCTTTCAAGCCTTTATCCTTCACATGTGTATCAAAATATGCCTTTTGCCTCTTCTTCGCTGCATAGATTCCTGCTGCAGCTCTCAATCGTGTTTTGCCTAGACGTTCAAGATCAAAGATTCGAGAGGAGAGTTCATGGCCTGTCCAGTCATGCTCTTGTGCTACCTTCAATGTAGGTATCAAAAAGTCCAGAGGTAGCACAACATTTTGGTCAAATACCATCTGAAAGGGGGTGGCTTGGAGTACCGTTTTATAGGCAACTCGGTATGCCCAAAGAGCATGGTGTAGCTGTTTGTCCCAATCAGAGCGTTTATTGTTCACTAGTTTAGTCAACACATTGCATAAGATCTTATTAATGCTCTCAGCCTGGCCATTAGCTTGTGGATGATAGGGGGCCGATTTCTTATGTATCACCAAGAATTCTTGGAGAAGGTTTTCTATGACTTCATTCAAGAAGTGTGTGCCTCTATCACTCACCAACTCTATTGGCAATCCGTACCTCGTGAATACATTTTCAAATAAGAACTTTGCTGTTGTTTGAGCATCATTTTTTGTAGTAGCTTTCACTTCTACCCACTTGGTTAGATAGTCTGTGGCCACGATGATATATTCAGCATGTGAACCCTTAGCAGGGGGATTAATAGGACCAACAAAGTCTATTCCCCATTTAGAGAACGCACGTCCGCCCATCATAGGCTTCAATGGCATCTCATCTTTGCGTATAGGGTACTGAGTTCTCTGACAATCATCACACCGTTTCACATAGGTATGTGCATCCATGTGAAGGGTTGGCCACCAAAAGCCCACAAATAGTATTGCCTTGATTACCCGATCTGGTCCAAAGTGTCCCCCTGCTACACCTTGGTGAGCAGTATCCAAGATTTTGAGATATTCACTCTCATGGACACATAGTCTCAGGTAACCATCTTTACCACGCTTGTATAGATTATCACCAATGAGTGAATAATCCTGGGCTTCTTGTTCTAAACTCCTTTGCCTAGCCAGAGTCATGTCTGGAGGGAATGTTTTCATCCTTAAGAAGGATACTAGTGGTTCACTCCAATCTGGCACTATGGACACTTGATAAAGAGTGGCATGTTCCACAGGTGGTTTAGTGCAGCAGATTGGGCATTCCTTGCACAACTTTTGGACATCAGCCTCCATAGTCGGCCAATGCACTCCGAGTCTCCTTAGTGTTTGTAAGGTTCGTTGCTTCGAGTAGTGTTGCTCTAATGCACCTACATGTGCTAAATGCAACCATTTAGTGTACTCGTCCTCTTCTACACAACAAGCCAAGATCCCTTGATCTGTCTGTTTGTACATGCTTCCTGCCATGATATGGTACTTCTGGGCTTTTACTACCTCTCTACTTTGAGTGTTTATTACTGGGTGGTTAGGCCGTATGTCAATACTGGCACTAATGGCTTAGCCCACTAAGGTATTACTTCCAAATTAAACAAGTAAGCATCGGGAAGATGATCTGATACTCCTTGTGGGGCTTCTCCAGATGTGAGCCTAGAGAGATGATCTGCTCTCAAATGAGTCTTGCCTTTTCTCACCACTACCTCAAAGTCATATTCCATTAGTAAGAGGAACCATCTCACCAATCTACCTATGTTGCATGGCTTGTTTACCAAGTATAGTAGAGCTTGATGATCAGTAAAAAATTTAAACTTATTTGCAAGCAAATAATGTCTAAACTTTTTAACCGCATACACCATGCCCAACCCCTCTCGTTCGGTAGTGGTATAGTTTCGCTCAGCTGCATTCAACTGTCTACTCGCATAGGCAATGGGAAGATCCATATTACCTTCACCAGTAGGTTGTGGAAGCACACATCCAATGGCATAATTGGATGCATCCACATGCACATGGAAGGGCTTATTCCAATCTGGTGTAGTCAAGATTGGTGTTGAGCATAATCGCCATTTGAGCTCATTGAAAGAGTTCTCACATTCCTCAGTCCACTCAAAGTTTGTCAGAAGTCCGTACAGAGGCTTTGCAATGATGGCATACATGTGAATGAAACGTCGGTAATAACCACAATGCCCCATGAAAGCTTGCACTTCCTTGACATTCTTTGGCCTAGGTAGTTCTACAATAGCCCTCACCTTCTCTTCGTCAGTGGAGATGCCGTTCTTTGACACTATGTGTCCTAAAATCTTGCCTTGCTTGACCATGAAAGCGCACTTTTTTGGGTTCAGGCAGACTTGATATTCTCTACATTTGTCAAAGATTTGCCTGAGTTCAGGTATATGTGTTTGTCTAATGTTGGAATGAGCACAGAGATCATCAACATAGACTTCCACGTTCTTTCTCAGGAACTCTTTAAACACATGGCACATCAATCTCTGGAAGGTTGCGGGAGCATTGGTAAGCCCGAATGGCATTACCCTAAAAGTGAATATGCCCCACTCTGTGGCAAAAGCCATTTTATGCTGATCTTCTGGTGCAATGGCCACTTGATTGTAGCCAGAGAACCCATCTAGGAAGTTGTACACTTCCTTGCCTGTCACCCTTTCTAATAGATGCTCAGTGATAGGAAGCGGGTAATTATCCCTGATCGTGGCTGCGTTAACCTTCTTCAAGTTAATGCATACTCGTAATTTGCCGTTCTTCTTGGGCACCACTATAATGGGGGATACCCATTCAGTGTGCTCAATTTCATAGATAAATCCAGCTTCAACCAAGCGGTCTATCTCTTCTTTGATCTTGGCAGCATAGTTGTCATTGTATATGTATGGCTTTTGTTTTGAGGGTCTGGCCTCTGTGGTCATGGGAATCGTATGTGAGCATATGTCCGGGTCCACTCCTTTCAAATCCTTGTAACTCCAAGCGAATACATCTCTATATTCTCTTAGAAAGACTATCAGCTCATGCTCCTCTTCCTCAGTGAGGTCATGTCCTATGTAAGTGCACCTCTCTTCTCCTTCTTCTATGGCTACCACTATTTTCTTGGTGGTTTCTTTGTTATCATAGGCCTCTCCCGATTGTGCCTCTCGTTTAGGCATTCTAATCATGACTCTCCTGTCATCTATCTCATACTTCTTAAAATTTTCTGGGACCTCAAACAAAGATTCTTCCTCTTCTGGTGTGACTTCTCTCTTCTTTCTTTCCTTTCCTTCTTCCTTAGAGGTTACATGTGTGGCTAGCCTTACATCCTTCGTAAGCTCCCCGTGACTCTGGGGTTGAAATTCTACTTCATAGAAATATTCTTCATCTGATGCAAAAGGTGGGTCCATAATGATTGACTCTAGATCGGAGTCACTCGCATCTTCAAATGCATCAGGGCTAGGTTCGCATTCTTCTAGAACTGCCTCTCCCATGATTGGCTCTATGGAGAAGACTGAAATGTCATAGCCATCTTCATCACAGTGAGGTGTCCATTGTTCTTCATTGATGGTTACATCCATTGTTGCTAGGATTTCTGCCCAGTCGTGGGGTTCAAATTCTTCGTCAGGAAAGACTACAGGTGCATAGGCTGGGTCTTGGATTTATCTATGGGTTTCTTTTGCACCTACCTCCCTGGCTTTTTCTCTCTTCTCTTCTTCTACTGCTACCTTACACATCCACAAGTGAGTGTCTTCATGCATCCATGAGGATCCTGATCCTAGGGAATGCACCGATTCCGTATAATCTTTGGCTCTATGGATGGGGTTCCATTGGATAGGAGGGACATCTCTATGAGACTAATCCTTGAGATTGACTTTGGTTGTAACACCTAAGTGCTGCAAATACAAGGAATTGGTTCCCCAATCCTATACCACTTGCAACTGCCGCATAAATGGTCTTCCCAAAATCATCTCATAGGCTTGATTTTTGCTAAAGTCACAGATAGCAAATGTGTGCTCAAACTCTACACCACAAGTAGTGAGAGTTATCCCCTCTAGTAGTCCTAAGGGTCTTTCTATGTGCCCGTCAGCCATCTGCAATTTCATTCTCGTTGGCCTGAGAGCTGGCTTGCCCCATCGTTTCCATAAGGAAGTGGTAACAATTGCAACTCCTGCACCTGAGTCCAAAATGGCCTTGGTTGTGTAGCCCTAATGAGTGATGGGGAGATAGGTGTTTCCTTCTTCTCCCTCTGTTGTTATAGTATGCCCTTGGGAGCCAAGACCCACACCACCTTGCATGGAAGCAAGAAGGAAGGCCCAAGAAAGACTCTCCTTTCATCCACCCCATCCTCCACCATGTTCAAGTCATTGGCCATCAGCCCGCAGCTATGCCACATGCTTGAAAATATGGAGCAATGGGAGTCAAGGATCCTAGTCACATATGTAAAATACAAGACAATTGCAACACTCTACTTACACACAAAGGAAAATGCTAGCATGCACACACACCTCACTCTCACACTCTCCAAGACTAAATACATATATGCACAAAGCCTTAAGAGAAAGGAGAGTTCTTCCATTGAAAGGATTTTACATGAGAGCACGACCAAAAGCCCTCCTTTTACAAGAAATGAGCCCATACTTATAGGCTAAGCACATTCTCCCGTGTGCTCTTTTTGACTAGTCAAAAAGGGCACATGCTCATATCTCTCTAAATCTTTGTAGATATTGTCTAACAACCCACTCTCTTCAAGAGAGAAATATAGGCGTGGAAAAACTTCTACGTGGGTTTTATACATGTGTGTCAAAAAGATGCTTTATTTGAGAGGGGCATCAAAACCATAGTCTAAAGCAACTATCAAAAAAGGGGCTTAGGAGAGTGTTCATATGGACATCTCCTAAATACAAAAAAGAGGTATTTTTAGGAAATCTAGAGGATGCCATTGCATGAGGAAATTGTGGGCAACCCAATTAACAACACCCTCCTCCTCCTAGACTTTGTCGTCCTCGACAAAGCTAAGAGTTTGGAGTCTTCAACTCTTCAAATACGCAGCAGCTCCAATCTGAATTTTTCAAGGCTGCAAATCTTTTGAATCAGCAAGCCGTCTTCCTTCAAATCTTCATCCCAGCAATGCTGAGCGACACAATCCCCTTGGGGGGCAGTCAGCCCAGCCTCCATCCAAATTTGTAAGTCTGCAAGTCTTTCAAGCCTGTAATGCTGAGTGACACAATCCCCTTGGGGGCAGTCAGCCCAGCCTCCATCCAATGTGCCCTCTTTCAAAGCTCCAACACCTAAAATGTAAACATACACAACAAGTAGACTGAATTTGAAAAGAAATAGCAACAAAATGTAATTCCATGTTTAGTTTCTGCTTCAGGGAACATCTTTCACTTAGGCCTTGCTCTTCTAATGAGAAGAGCTCCTGCACTCCAAAAAATGATGCCATAATCTGTTATTTCCAAGTGAGTGACATAATGCATTATCTAGAATGTGGTATCATGATTAACTTATGTTCCTGACCACATTTATACTATGCTCCTGGCCAATCAAGCTTGCAATTTAACATGAGATGTGCTCATAAAATGAATAGACAATAGTGCAACATTATGAGTCTTGTCATTTTACAAACATTCATGAGATGCAACAACTTATCCAATACTATTCCTGCAAAGCAAAGTAGCAAATCATCTATAGGAGGTAAGAAGGATCAATGTTCTAAATGTGTTTGACCTGTAATGCAAAACATAATCCTTAAATGAGCTTTGTGAAACTAGAGAGTTACTTCTCTAGCAAAAAACAATCACTCATTTATGACTTCACATTTAGTTCAGGTCTGAAAACTTTCAACCCCCTATGTGCATGTTCTCTTGAAAATATCTTTGTAAATAATGCATGCTTACATCATGAAGAACATTTTAAAGTATAAGCAATATGCACACAACCCAGGAATTTTTCTAAAAGCAGCCACTTGCATCAATAAAGAGTGGAATCAAAAGAGATGTATTTGCAAGTAGCAAGAGTTGTGTAGTATTGTAGCTCCTTTTTGTTAGTGGGCCAATGGATATCAAGCATCATTCATACCAATGCTAGATCAAAACGAATTGGATAAACCCTTTAGTTTCTATGCCTAAAATATTGAGAAGACACTCTCCTGGAGCAAGCCAAGCTTAGCACAACATTCATGCATCAACACACATTTCCTTTCAAACCTACGTGATCATATGCAAACCCAACATATAGAGGAAGAAACAAGAAATTTTCTCCATTTCCAATAATTATGACAAGCACGAAGTAGAAACATCACAAGACCTGGAAGCAACATCCTTCTGCTTTCAAACCTGCAAGCTTTTCATCAAGGAAGAAGATAAATGCACAGATATTAGGGGGTTAAAGAATTCAGCAATCTTCTGATCCAACATGTGTAACACTCCTTGGTAGAGGATAAAAAAAACCTTCAAAAGATCACAGGGGATTGTGGAGCCTGCATAAGCACCATAGCATGGGATGGTGAGGAACATAAATGAAAACATGGACACTCTTAAACATCAACAGAGCATGGGATGAAAGTGGGCAAAAGGGGTTTCACCCCTCAAGTCCAAGGTGTGCCAAGGATGGCCTTACAATACCACCTAGAACACATGTGTCCCCTAGCCTTACACCATCGTGGCTGCAGCATGACATCCCTAAGAGTGATGGTGATCTCCAAAAGAGTAGTGCATGCACCCCCCAAGGCCAAAAGTGCCTCATTCAAGAATTCATGGGTAGTCAGAAAACAAAACCAAGAATCAAGTTATCATGGATGTAGAAGCTCCAAAGATTCATCAAAACCTGTGTAAATCTTAAGAGCAAAGTCAAGAATTTGCACAATGGCTAATATGAGCATACAACTCTGCAAACAAGTTTTTGAGGTCGAGCAAGCTTAAAAGGGGCACGGAAGCACTCAAACTTTAAGTAAACAAAAGAAACCCCCCTATGGCATTTCTAGCATTTCTTACCAACACTGAGTATGTTCCCCTCACATGTCATGCTACTAGTTATAAGATTTAGAGCATATGTCCTTTGAAGAATAGGATACCCCATGTAGAGCGATTTGGAGATCATGAATAGAAATACTCGTATGCATAGTGTCCAAGTTAGATTGCTAAGGTGTTCTTGTAGAATGAACTTTATGTGACACAACTTGAGCAATGTGAATGTTAACAAGAAATGGCGGTTGTCAATATACCAAGGTCATTACCGCAAATGTTTATGCATATGTTACCAAAAAGGCATTAACATAATCGTTTATATATTACAATTATCGCCAGACCCTATAGTGCAGACAATCGAACACCTGCAATCGTCATGAAACAAACATCACAAAGCCTTACTTCTCAAATTCCAAACTTCTCGTCATTACTAATGAGTGATAGTAAGTGGCGAGGACACGATCCCGAGGTAGTGTAGTCATACACAGCAACCCTCCACGCTCCTAAAGCACTAAAACCTTCCAACCAGAAGTCCAATATTTCATGGAGTGCAACATCAACTAGATCCTTTTGTACTTATATTGTGGCATGAAGATTTGCTTAGCAAGTTATGCTGAAGCACTAATGCAGAGAAGAGAATACCTAGAGCAGCAAAGATACAACCCACCAATTGATACTGTAGATAACAAGTCTCCCGCATCATTGTAAGGATGGAGCATGGTATCCATGATGAAAGAGATCTTATCCATAGAGAATCCACCCCTGACTCCTTGGTGCACCTGAAAACTTCATTTTTCTTTTCAACAATTACCATGTGTATGCAATAATAACAAATAATACCATTACTGCAATGTGACGGAGTGGTCTGAGTTGCATTTTGACTATTGAGCCGTAACGCAATCACTTCCTGACAGGTTCTTTCATTCAGAGCACATGAGTATCAAGGATTCGACCGCGATGGATAGAGCAACACAGACATCGTATGTGGAGCACAAATAAGTGACTTAATTAATGAACTACGATTACAACCAGCATCGAGACACATAAGGGAGTGAATCGGGGAACCGAGCTTGTTCTCAAATCAGGGAAACTCTAGGCTAGCACCTTCCTCGATAACTCAAGTAAAGCAAAGACCACTAGTGGAACAACATTAGTGTAGGTACCTTTAAAACATCAGTTCTCTAACACATCATGAACCGGAATGCAACAGTATCCTTAAGTGTGTATGAAAATCTCAAGTATGAAACAAAATATGTTTGAGAGAGAGAGAGAATGGCAAGATTGTTATCGTTTCATGGGAAAATCTATCAAGCATTCGTAATTTTCTTATGTGCAGCAGAACCCCAAATAATGTGTGTAGAGTAGTCCTCGATGCCTATACAAGACATGGCCCATAACCCTATGGCATTCATTAGAGTCATTCTACATGATCAACCATTCTGCCCATTATTTCAGAACACAAGCATCCCCACCATTCAACTGAACTTTTTCTTTTCTTTCTGAGATATATAAAAAAAAAGGGGGAAAATAGTGTTTAGTGATTACATATATACATCATCCAGTTCCATATAAAGCTGACCAACATAGGCAAAGGGAGGCCTACAACGTGCGCATAACAACTAGAAACGTAGTGCAAGGAACTACTCTTACTGCACCTACATCCCTTCTTCTGACAGGGAACAGGCCAAATAAAATACTTCTGCTCGATCTAACTCAAACACATCTGCGCTCCCAAGACAACTCGAGGGAAATGGCATCGACCACTGGATAAGTAGGTACTTTCAAGATTTCCATAGCTGCTACAGCCGTTTGAGACTTATAGCCGCCATAGGTGCACTTGTTTGCATACTGCCAAACGCTACTATGTGGAGAAGGAACAGCCAAGATGTACAACTTCGAATGACGAGAAGAAAACATGAACAAGGACCATTGCCCGACCCACAAAACTGTCATGAGATGAGCAATCATGGGGCTCCACATAACTCACCTAGCCTAACCCGACAGGAGACAAAGGTGGAACTGCGACACAGCCCATTGCCGATCTAGAAAAAGGAAGGGGGTTCCAAGCTTCTATGTTGAGATGGAAGTACCAAAAAGAGCGTCCCGCTCGAAAGACACCTAGTAGGCCCGGTGGAACACAAAACTGAATGGCATGAGGAGTTGGGAACAGGACGGCCTCGAATATCTCGAGCAGATGATGAAAGGAGAGTCGTCCAGCTATGCCATAGTAACTCTGTAGATGCGAGTGGGGACGTAGGCATGATCCTGCGGAGCAGAGAGGCATGGAGTGTTGTAGGGGAAGAGCCAACAATAAGCAGAATGGAGAGCTCTGGGACAAGCTCTCCACAAAGTGCAGCAACACGCATAGACTCAAGGAGCTTTGTCTCGCCTTGAAAGCTCCTCAACAAGGGAGGAGCTTGCAGCATCATTGTTAGAATAGGAGGGCGGGCTCAACCAGGAACGAAAGCATCGATTGTAGGGACAACCAAGAGTGGTACTACAGAGCTTCCAACTGCCATAGCCAAGGGCATGGACAATGCTACAGACAGGAGGGGAATCCCACGCACGCAGCTTGCCACAACAAAACAACTCCTGACAGATGATAAAGACTTAGGTTCATGGAACATGCACGACGATAACAAAGAGGAACAAGATGACAGTCACGCGAAATCCTCCCAAGCGTCGTCTGATGAATCAGGGTGCATAGCACGAAATCCATCCTCAACATTGCCCGTAGGAGCGAAGCTTAGCCGAGATAGATGGAGAGAAAGGGAGAACGCACAGGGCACATCCTTGAAAGCAAATGGTTGGGAGATGGTCTTTTACCAAGCAAGCTTGGAATTGCAGGCATCGCCATCTTCAGCCAAGATATTTGGGGAGGCCAAGCTCAACACCTTCGTCTGCGCAGATAGGAGATGCCGGTCTGAACACGGAGCCAAGCTCAACATGCCATTAGGGAGAACACACCCAAGATCTCCACCCCATCAGCAGCTCTGATGAAAAGAGCGGGGAGCGCGAAGGCTCTGCCCCAGCTTCATGCGCAGAGGGAGAAGGGGAGACACGAGTGAGGCCGTGGCCGCCTTCCAAAGTATGAAGAGAGAGAGATGAGCAAAGCGCAGTCGACTGTATGAGCGGGACTTGAATTCAACTTAGCTAACTACCGATTTTTGAGGAGGCCCTTCACATGCATGAATCAGGCGCTTGTCAGAGGCGTCAGGAGAGAGAGGAAGAGGGAGAGTTAATGCTCCACTCGAACCTACCATGCAATAGCCCCGCGTGTAGCCATAAAACGGCCATGCATGACTTCAATTTAACTATTAAGAGAAAATTAAAAATTGCCAACTCAGAGCTTGTTTCAAAACGTTTTCCCACGCTCACCTTGTATTTCAAATTGCATTAGAGTCATTGAGGCAACTTGCATGTTGTGCGGATGAGAGAGAAAAAGTGACTCGTGGAGTGTTGTATTGCACCCAAAAAAACAACCTTTTTTTTTTTTTTTTTGAAATGAAGAGAGGCAAGGGATAAAGAGTACTACTCATCCCTCTATTCAAGGCAATCACTCATCATAGAGATGACAGTGGTGGAAAGTGATAGCCCAATGAATGTGTGGGAGTGTGTGTGTATGTGAGAGTGGATGAGAGAAGGGGGGTAAGGGGGTGTTTTTGTGCCACAAACAAAACTGAACTAAACTATCCTACTAAAAACAAGAAAATGAGGAACTAATGGCCCAATGGAAGGGTGAAAGTGCCATGCCAACACACATATCCTAAGCGAATAAGCAGAAAAATTGCAAATCAATATCTTACCACATGCTCTTGAGCACTCCAAGTGATGAAAGGCCGTTCTCCCCGGCAACGGCGCCAAATTTGTTGTTGTAGTATGCCCTTGGGAGCCAAGACCCACACCACCTTGCATGGAAGCAAGAAGGAAGGCCCAAGAAAGACTCTCCTTTCATCCACCCCATTCTCCATCATGTTCAAGCCATTGGCCATCAGCCCGCAGCTATGCCACATGCTTGAAAATATGGAGCAATGGGAGTCAAGGATCCTAGTCGCATATGTAAAATACAAGACAATTGCAACACTCTACTTACACACAAAGGAAAATGCTAGCATGCACACACACCTCACTCTCACACTCTCCAAGACTAAATACATATATGCACAAAGCCTTAAGAGAAAGGAGAGTTCTTCCATTGAAAGGATTTTACATGAGAGCACGACCAAAAGCCCTCCTTTTACAAGAAATGAGCCCATACTTATAGGCTAAGCACATTCTCCCATGTGCTCTTTTTGACTAGTCAAAAAGGGCACATGCTCATATCTCTCTAAATCTTTGTAGATATTGTCTAACAACCCACTCTCTTCAAGAGAGAAATATAGGCGTGGAAAAACTTCTACGTGGGTTTTATACATGTGTGTCAAAAAGATGCTTTATTTGAGAGGGGCATCAAAACCATAGTCTAAAGCAACTATCAAAAAAGGGGCTTAGGAGAGTGTTCATATGGACATCTCCTAAATACAAAAAAGAGGTATTTTTAGGAAATCTAGAGGATGCCATTGCATGAGGAAATTGTGGGCAACCCAATTAACAACACCCTCGCTCATGTCTCCTATCTTGTCCAAGGGTATTTCTGGCACTGTTCTTTGAGATCCTACCTAGAAATGTGGTTTTGCTACTTCGGGCACTTGATTGGCTACATGTTTCCACACTTCTGGTCTAACCTTGAGCAGCTCTTCCAAAGTGAGATTGCACTGCACTTTGGTGTTCTTCACTACCTCCGTCTTCCTAGGTATGACTGAATCTTTGTTTCTTACTATGACTGTAGGTGCTCTCATACAAGTGGACTTTGCTTCCCATGGGCCTGTGAAATGGGGTAGTTCCTGTAAAGAATTAGACTCGAAGTCTAATCTTTCTTGAGATTGGGCACTCTCCTGCTCTCCATAAATGGAAGGAAGGTCTTGTGGGAATTGATCGTGTGTGTCATCCACAAGTTCAATGGGAGGAGGAACTTCACTCTCTTTAGCCCATTTCTCTTCTTGAATCTCTTGCAAGAATTCTGGTGTGTATTGATTCATAGAAGAAGAGGTGTCTGGTTCAATGGAGTTAGGCACATAAGCTTCCTGGGGGGGAATGCTTATTCTATCACTTGCCCTCTCCTTAGCCTGGGAGGTGGCTCCTTTTCCAGACTTTGCAAGTAACCCCTCCAATCTATCCAATAGACCATCAAAGTGCAATGGTGTTCTGATGGGGTTAGAGCCATTGAACAAACGACTGGCTTCAAACATGGCTTGCGCCAATTCGACCATTTTAGCACAAAGCTTTGTTCGCTCTATCTCTAGATCGGCTCTAGGGTAACATTTCTCAAGATCTGTTACATTGGGCCCTTCTTGAATTCTGGCTTGATATGCTTTAAGCATCATGTCTAGATCTTCAGGAGTGGGATCGGCTAAGACTGATCCTACTCGGGGTGGTGGTTGGGTTACGTGTGGTGGATTGGTGGGTGGAGGAATGGAGGGTGAAGGGGATGGTAGTGGTGGGGATGTGTGAGAGTGCATTTGAGATGTGATTTCTATGATTTTGGCTTTGGTTTCTCGTAGGCTTTCCTCAAGTTCGCTCATCTTTCTTTCCCATTGCCTTTTCATACGTTCACGGCTATCTCTCCAAGCTCTTGTCCTCTTCTTATTCTGGCTCTCAGTCTCACTAACCTCCGCATTCTTTTCCTGGCCTAAGTCTTGGTTTTGCTTAAGTGTCTGGGCTCTCGTGATGACTTGTACTGGGGCGGTGGAAGTCACACTTCCTGTGGAGTCTACCACTAAGCCAATCACATTGATAGGAGTGATTTTTGGCATATTATTAGGATTCTTTGGGCAGTCTCGTAAGAGATGCTCCTTTCCGCACTCCTGGCAATAGCCCTGGATTGTCACTGACTGGGGTTATGTCGATGGAGGCAAGGGACAATCACGAATGAGATGATCTCCCTGACATCTATAGCATGGCCCTCTAGGAAATGGAGGTCTTACCTGCCTAGGTTGAGGTCTAGGGTTGGGGTTCGCGTACATGACATTCACATACTCTGTCTCCCAAATAGGTTCACTCAATTCCTCACTGTAGTAAGACTCACCATGTTCAGGAGACTGCATGTAGTAAGCCTGGGGACTATCAACATGTGTAGAATCAAAGCTATGGTCACTGGGATCACTTTCTGAGATTAATGGTGTTACTGGGACTATAGCTCTATTCAGGTTTTCTTCTGCAGCAGCATACTTTACTGGAATCACATTAGTAGGAGCAGGTGGTTGCTATGCTAGCACTGGCTGGGGTCTCAGTTGGGCCTGATATTGCGGTTGGTAATTTTGCTGAGGCCTAGTATACTGTTGTGGTGAATATTGACTCTGGTATCTGCCTTGTTGAGGGTATGGCTGAGGGTAGGTTTGCCTAACCGCTTGCTTATTGTATGGGCAGTCCTGTGCTGAGTGATTTGTGTACCTTCGCTCTATGGTGCAATATTGGTTGCTAGGATTCACTTGGGGTTGAGCCGTGATGGGACATGCGTTTGCCATTGGTCACCATCGCAAGTATAGCACCTCTTTACTGGGGCAAATCTAGGAATTTGTTTACTAGAGACACCTAGTTTTTGAGCTACTTTTTCCGCAAGTTCCTCAATTGATGTGGATTGTGAGGAAGAGAGGCTAGAGGTACTATCTGAATCTTTCTAGATTTTGGAAAGCTCTAACTCCTCCCCTAGGTTATCCTCAATATCGATGCACATGCGTACACATTCTTCTATAGTCCGAGGGTCCTTCAAGTACACATATGATCTCAATTTGGTACTTAACAATCCATCCAAGAATAAAGCCACTTGCTTAGCGGCCGTGGGTAACTCAAGACCAAGACATCGCTCAAGATATTGCCTAGATCTTCTTCCTGCCAGTCTCACAGTCTCTTGCGGGGTCTGCTTGAAGCTGTATATCAAATGAGGAAGTATTATGCCTTATGCCACTTTTAGAGAATTCGATAATGAATGCCTCTAAAAGTTGATCTATGCTTCTAAACTGCCTCTTGTTTAGTGGCTGAAACCTTGTCAGGGCGGTGTTCCTAAGGGTTAAACCAAAGGCATTGTACTGTGTGAACAGGTCTTCAACTTGTTCAGCTCTCAAGACTTGCTTAAACTCAGCTACATGATCGTAGGGGTCTCTAGTGCCATCGAAGTAGTTTTTCATGGACTTAACTAGCTGGGTCGGTCTCAAGGTCCTCGTGTGCTCTCTCGGTCTTGGCAAAGGGAAATCATCGGCATTTCTTCGGTTCCCGGGGGCTCTATGTCCCTCACGTTCCCCTCTATTCGTTTCCGTTCTCGTTCTTTCTCTTCCCCAAGAGTTGGCAAAGCTTACCTCAGGTCTCTCTCTACTCCTTTCTCTTTGAGTCCCATGAGCTTGAGATGTTCCAGCTCCTTGGTGACCAAAGGACACATTCGACCTTGGTTGGGGGAAGATAAATTCACCTTTCCAAGTGTAAGCATGCCTATCATTTTCTGTGACCCCAAAGATCCTCTCTAAAGAGTGATCTAAGTAGGTCACTCTTCCTGGAATATCAGGATCTTTGAACTCATATATCATGATTGTTCCTACCTCACTCGGCTGATTAGGTCTATATCTCCAAAAGGCTTCATCCGTCTCTCGGTTCAAGAGGAGATCTATGCTCTTATTATCTTGGGGAACCCACTCTGGTGTGATAATCCTCGTGAGAACAGATTTTCCTCGGGGGGTTCTAGGTTCTTCGCCCATGTTTCCTTGCTCTAGGTCACCTAAGTCCGTTTCCGGGACCACATTCCCAAATTCATCTGTCCTATCTGGATGACTGGTGACTACATATAGTGTCCCTTCTTTGTCCAAGTATGCTCCATTTTCAAACTTGATAGCTGGGCGCTCTAGTCCAATGGATTGGTCAGGGTTTTTAATCTGGACTACAGATCTTCCTAGACCGTCCTCATATATGCTAGCACCTAATCGGTTGGTCCTAAGGTACTCGAGTTGCATTTTGTAAGGGCCTTCCACCCTATGTAAATATGGCACCCCAGAACTTCCTGTAGGTCTCTCCATACCGTGGGACATCTCAGACTTGCTAGTCTCAGAACTAGGGTAATACGAATGATGGCTCAATTGCTGGGCCCAAGACCTAGCAGTATGATTGACACTAGCCTCTGAAGATCTAAGACTTTGTCTGTCTCTCCCTAGGTGTCTACCTGACCTAAGGTTCATATGCCCTTTGTACGTTGCTGATTCTTTGGTACCAGTCACTTGTTCCTTTTAAGTTCCTTTGGATGTGTTTTCTTGTTTTTAATTAAGCGTCATCAGGAGCGCTTTCGTGTGTCGTACTTGATGTTCTGCATCCGCTTAGTTTAAGTTCTTTTCCTTTAAGTTATCCCTTGACTACAATTTAGCCTACCCTTGCACTTGAGAAATTAAGGGCTCTTCAAACTTGAGTGTTTCTATCGTACCCCTAGTCAATCAGAACAACTACTCGCACTTAGCCTATTCTAAGAATAGACTGAGGGGGTTAAGTGATGTTCCAACCTCAAGTTGCTCCTCCTAGCGATACTGGTCTACCCAGGAAACACGTTCCCAAGCTTGTTCGCCCTGGCACTTACTTTGCTTTCTCCAAGAGCTCTTGATGATCCTGTAAGAATCCCAAGTTTAGCTTCAATTTGATCCTTCAATTGATAGACAATTTATTTCAGACACTTTTTTAATGACCCTTGTTCCCCCTTTTGTATTGCTAAAAATTTTCTCTAGAGCTCCCTTGGTGTTCCTACCCCTCAGCGTGTCAACACCACGAGCTTTCCGACAAGCCCTAGAGCTCAAAAAATGGAGTTCGTATGAAAACGTTATGACCGTTCAAGGTTTAGGGGGTTAAACAGACAAACAAAACCTTTCAAGAGTTTTAATGCATTTTTCTAAGGCCTTTGTAAGTATATGAGTATTTGAGTATGCAAATATGCCCAAAATTTAGCCTAAATTTCCAAAAAAATTACCCCTTTATTTTTTGCCGAAAATGTCTGTCTATCGCGATAGACGGTGTCTGTCGCGATAGACACAAGCTATCGTGGGGGCTGTCTGTCGCGATAGACGGTGTCTGTCGCGATAGATGGGTCTGTCGCGATAGACGGTGTCTGTCGCGATAGACGGGTCTGTCGCGATAGACGGTGTCTGTCGCGATAGACGGGTCTGTCGCGATAGACGGTGTCTGTCGCAATAGACGGTGTCTGTCGCGATAGACGGTGTCTGTCACGATAGATGGGTCTGTCGCGATAGGCGGTGTCTGTCGCGATAGATGGGTCTGTCGCGATAGGCGGTGTCTGTCACGATAGATGGGTCTGTTGCGATAGACGGTGTCTGTCACGATAGATGGGTCTGTCGCGATAGACGGTGTCTATCACGATAGACGGTGTCTATCACGATAGACGGTGTCTATCGCGATAGACGGTGTCTATCGTCTGTCGTGGTTTTGGTCTGTCGCGATAGACGGTGTCTGTCGCGATAGACTGAATCTGTCGTGGGTCTCTGTCTGTCGCGATAGACAGGTGTCTGTCGCGATAGATGGTGTCTATCGTCTGTCGTGGTTTTGGTCTGTCGCGATAGACGGTGTCTGTCGCGATAGACTGAATTTGTCGTGGGTCTTTGTCTGTCACGATAGACGGTGTCTATCGTCTGTCGTGGTTTTGGTCTGTCGCGATAGATGGTGTCTGTCGCGATAGACTGAATCTATCGTGGGTCTCTGTCTGTCGCGATAGACAGGTGTCTGTCGCGATAGACAGGTGTCTGTCGCGATAGACGGTGTCTATCGTTTGTCGTGGTTTTGGTCTATCGCGATAGATTGAAAAAACGCAAATTTTTGAGAAACTTCTACTGATTTGGAGTGCTCTAATGGTGTAGGTTACCGTGCCAAACACGCAATCACAAAATATTAAGTTTTTCTGTCTGTCGTGTCATCGTCTCGGGACCTGTGCAGAGTCTGTCGTACCTGCGCAAGCTGCTGGAGAAGGTGGTACAGCTAGTTCCTGCAGCAAAAGCTCAAGAAAACACACAAAAACAGATCGCATGCAAGCTCTCTCTCGCTCTCTCTCACAATGAAATGAGGGAAATGAGGTGGGGAGTGGAATATGACCAAAAAACTGAAATTTTTGTGGAGATGGAGATGGAGGTGGGAGATGGTGAGGATGATGATGGTGATGATGGTGATGCAAAAATAAGAAAAAATGAAGAAAAATAAGGAAAAGAAAGGATATTACCTATAACTCCAATGTCTCAACTCGACGTCTTACCATCACACGCTCGTCCTCAAAGCTCTCTCCCCGGCAACGGCGCCAAATTTGGTGTCACTCTAGCACAATGGTGAGTACCAACGTGAGAAGATTCACCTCATAATTGTCAAGTATGAAGACTGTGAGCAAGTGAAGGCACAAGTGTGTGAGTGAGAAGCACACAAGCATGCACACACATACACACACACGCGCACACAAGGCAAGAACAAGGAGAGGAACAATGGAGTTCTTTGCATTAGTCAAAAAAGTCTCTTACATAAGCTCAATTCACCAATAATCCAATCCCAAAAATGAGCTCTCTAGCTCTTTTTATAGTTTTCTCACTAGCTTTGGCCTTGTCCAGACCTAGTGTCCGGCCTAGTTAAAAATTAGGTTCTAGAGCCTATTTGAGGGCTCAAACGAAGTCGAAAAATTATGAAAATTGATATGTAGCTAATTCTAATACTCCTCAAGCTCGAGGACTCCTCGGCTTGAACAAAATGGAGTCTATTCTACCAAAAACGGAATTTACAATGTTTGTGTAGTGATTAAAATCACTTGAGTTGTGAATGGTCCTTGGAAAAAATGATTAGGCCTTGTTGCCGTATTGTGCATGACTGCTCTATTGTACCTGTATGCTCTTCATATGACCTGTATGCCAACAGGTACAAACAGGAGATGATACAAAACATCTTGTGGAGAAAATAGGCAATGTCAAACCACCTGATGGAAACATCAACCTACTCAGTAAGGTACTCTATGTCCCTACCATTACAAAGAATTTGATAAGTGTTGGGCAGATAGTAGAGAAAGGGTTGCAAGTTAGGTTCACAAAAGCAGGAGCATTTGTTGAAGATCCAAGTCAAGGATTTAGAAAAATTGCAAAAGGTGAAAAGACAGGTAGATTGTTCACATTTGAATTACAGGACACTAGAAACATTGCTCTCTTTAATTATGGTAGTCAGACACTCACAGAATTGGAAGTATGGCACAAAAGGTTAGCACATATTGATGAAAGGTCATTAAAGCAAATTTGCAGGGACCAAAGTGTACTTGGACTCCCTAATTTGTCAAAACAACATATGATTTATAAGTGTAGTGCATGTCAATTTGGAAAGTCTCACAGGTTACCATTCATGAAGAAAGGTTATATGCATGAAGATCTCTTGGAGTTGGTTCATACAGATGTATGGGGACCTAGCAAGGAAGCTTCAATATCTGGATCAAGGTATTATGTTTCCTTTATTGATGATTGTAGCAGATGGACTATCCTATTCTTTATGAAACACAAAGATGAAGTTTTTTTATGTTTCAAAAGATATTTGGCTCTTGTGGAGAATCAAACAGGTAAATCACTAAAAAGGCTAAGGTCAGATGGAGGGGGAGAATACTTCTCCCATGAGTTTGATTCTTTTCTTCAAGAAAGAGGAATCAAAAGAGAGGTAACTACAAGGTACACTCCTGAGCAAAATGGAGTGGCAAAAAGGAGGAATAGGACAATTGTTGAAGCTGCAAGGTCTATGTTAAATGAAAAGCATTTACCTAATTACTTATGGGCTGAGGCTGTATCTACAGCCACTTACTTGATTAACAGGTTGCCTTCAAAATCCCTTGATGGGATGACTCCATATGAGGCTTGGAATGGAAGAAGACCAAGCTTAGGTCATTGTAAAATTTTTGGATGTATTGCTTTTGCTCATGTTCCTTCACAGGTTAGAGGCAAGATGGATCCAAAGGCAAAAAGGTGTGTATTTATTGGATATGACAACAATAAAAAGGGCTACATGTTATACAACCCTACCAACAAAGGATTCTTGGTAAGCAGAGATGTAGTTTTTGATGAAAACAATTCATGGTATGAAGATTCATGCAGGAAGGTCAATTTACCATATGATCTTGAAGAAGATTTTCCAAAGCTTGGTAGAGAACAACCAAAGATTGAAGAACAAGACACCTCAGAGGATGATGAAGAATCTCAGATGGAAAAGATCAAAGCATGGAAGTCTAAAGGTAACGCAAAATTGCAGGAACTTGGACATGAAGCAGAATCATCACATCATGGCCTAAGAAGATCTATGAGGGAAAAGAAAAAACCAGAAAGGTATGGGTTTGACACCTCATTAGTAACTAAACATTCTATCTACATAGCACAGGATATAAACCAAGAGGAGCCATCATCCTTTGAAGAGGCCAAAGCAAAATCAGAATGGAAGCATGCAATGAAGGAATAGATTGAAGCACTTGAGGAAAACAACACTTGGGATTTGGTGCCCAAGACTTCATCCATGAAGGTAATAGGCTCAAGATGGGTCTATAAACTCAAGAAGAATTCTGATGGTTCCATTAACAGGTATAAGGCAAGGCTTGTAGCAAAAGGCTTTGCACAAACTCAGCGAATTGATTATGATAAGATGCCTACTATTAGGGTTTTGCTTAGTATTGCCTCTTCCAAGAATTGGAAGATACTTCAACTAGATGTAAAGAATGCATTCTTGAATGGTTGGATAACAGAAGAGGTATATATGGCACAACCACCTGGTTTTGAGAATCAAGTTTATCCTGATTATGTGTGTAAACTTAACAAAGCATTGTATGGTCTCAAGCAAGCTCCAAGAGCTTGGAATTTCAGGCTTGTTTCATTCTTGCAGGACAAAGGCTTTCAACCAAGCAAGGTAGATCTTTCACTCTTTATTAAAAAGAGTAATTCTGAAGTCATCTATCTTTGTGTATATGTAGATGATATTATATTGACAAGAAATGATGCAGATGGTATGAAGAAGATCAAAGATCAGATGAGAGAAGAGTTCAAGATAAGTGATTTGGGTTCACTTACCTACTTCCTAGGTTTGGAAGTTGTCTACAAAGATCATGGTTTGTTTCTCACTCAAAGAAAGTACATTAAGGACATGTTGGCAAAATTCAAGATGCAAGATTGTAAGATTGCAGGTACTCCAATGGAGGTCAATCACAAATTGAGCTCATATGAAGGTGAACTCATAGAGGACATCACATCATATCAAAGTCTAGTGGGTAGTCTCAACTATTCCACATTGACAAGAGTAGATATATGTTACAGTGTGAGTGTGCTAAGTCAATTTATGCACACACCAAGGAAACCACATATGGATGCTGCCAAAAGGATTCTCAAGTATCTCAAAGGAACCATAAATGAAGGACTTTATTATCCTTATGTATCCAATTTAGGTTTGAAGCTATTTTCTGATGCAGATTGGGCTAGCTCCAAAGAAGATAGAAGGAGCACTTCAGGTTATCTTACCTTTGCAGGTTCAAAGCTTATTTCATGGTCATCCAAGAAGCAACCCACAATTTCTCTCTCTTCTATTGAAGCTGAATACAGAGGTCTTGCCATAGCTACTCAGGAAGCTATGTGGATGAAGACATTATTCAAAGATCTTGGATTGGAGTTTGGAACTCCAACTATTTTTGGTGACAATATGAATTCTATTCACTTGGCTGCTAATCCTATTTTTCATTTAAGGACTAAACATATTGAAGTTCATTATCACTATGTATGAGAGAAGGTTCTAAGCAAAGAGATTCAAATATCATATGTGTCCACTCATCAACAATGTGCAGATATTCTAACCAAAGCATTGGATGGTACAAAGCTTTGCAAATTCAAGGCTATGATTGGTTTATAGGTAATCTTGGAAGATTGAAGACCTCAAGCATACTTGGCTTGAGGGGGAGCTGCTGGAGCAAGTCTATGACAAGCCTAAGTATTGGCTTGAGTCCCACAAAGTCATAGAAGAAGCCTTAAAATGAAGACTATGTAAAGTTCACTTGTGAACTACCTCTTGTAACTTTTGAAGAGTTTACTTAATGTAAAAGTGAAAGAATCTTAAGTGGTTGAGTCTACTTGATCAAAAATGGAAACCCCTTGCATGGGCGAGGTGGAACTTCCCCTCTATATTCACGATGAGGCAATGACAGTTAAAGTACAAGTATGTCAAGATGAGGACCTCACTGAACCCCTTGTCTTGGGTCAAGACTGGATCTATGACCAAGCAGTCAACTTAAACCTAAGAAGTGGACTTCTTCAGGTATGGGTGAATCAAACTAGAATTACAATTGAGTTAAATAATGGAGCACTCAAGGAACTAGGAAAGGCACAGACTCCTGGTCCCTCCAGGGGTACACATGAAGTTGACCATGTTGTTCTTGTCCAAGGCTATGTGATACAGAAGAACGAAGATCTCAAAGAAGGAGTCAGAACCACAATGGAACTCCCTTCTTTTCCAAAGGCCAGAAGGAGGCAGCAACTAAGGGCAGATCAATCACTGAAGACTCTCCAGGCGAGAGACCAAAAGAGCGCGCGAAGCAGAACAACTCAGCCGATGAAACTAATGTGGGTGCGGAAAGACGAGCTGCCGACCGTAACTAAGTCGCAACAACGGTCTCAACTTCCTATTAGTAATCAACGACTTGATGCTAATAAGAGGACTCCTAAAACCTCTATTGAGAAAGTGAAATCCATTTGGGTACCCAAGAAGTCGATGAAGGCTGACCCACAATCAAGACAAATTTGGGTGCTTAAGGCTTGCTTGCGGGCTCAACTAACCCCACACAATTCACATCATACACGACAGGGTTCACTCGCTCAAGCAGCCGCCACCCACTCTTGTCTGATACACTCGAACACACTGCCACCTAGAAGCACGCACAGACTCATTCGTAAATGGGTCCCAATGACACAACAACTCCCAGCAGAATTACTCATGCAACCCTCCCGAATCTCCACAAAACCAAGACCAAAAGCCATCCATGGTGTTTGGCAACCTAAGACTTGTAATAAACCCCCCGACCCCAATCTGTGAATTCATCTCCACTTACTAACTGCATTAGTCAGACAGTGCATCTTTCCATCTAGCTCCTAGGACTATCCAGGCATTAACTACACACACTGTCATCGAGCACTCACTGACCCACTGACTCATCATCTACCTCATATTAATGTTGTAACGGGGACAACAACGGTTTTTATTCTGCCCATTACAATGTTAACACATGGTTCTATATTCTCACAGAACCAACAAGCAAGCAGTGCCATGGCAGAAGCTGGAGGTTCCAGTTCTCACGCCGGATCCAGCGCACAGATTGTGGATATAGAAACACTCCTCCTCGAACCACATCTCACCGAAAGACCGCAAGAATTTCAAGCTGTGCATGTGCTCCCAGTTCAGGATCATCCTCAGGGACACACCTCTCAAGTGGGCAAACACGCTCATTGGTTCAGTGATGTTGCAGGACCATTGGGTGATGGAACCTATTTTTGGGAAGCTGAACTGGAGTTTAATGGTAAATGGGGACGCTACCATTTTTTCACGCGCGAATTTGAGAGCTATCAGAATGCCGAAGTAATGCGTTCGGTATGGACCAAAGATGGCCTGGACAGTTATTTCAGGGCCCACTTATCGAAGCCAGATTTCTTACGTTGTTCTTATCTTATCAGTACCATCACTCCTAGCAGGGCCAAGGGAGGCGACAGCACTTTTGTGTTACCCTCACTGTTGCCGGGCCACGAACTTAAAAGATTCAAACTGACCCTCAATCTGGTACGAGAAGCATTGGACATGCATGGTATGCACATTCCTACTGAAAAGGAAACAATGGTTCCAGGCAGAATGAAACATAAAGATCTCAATAAGCTGAAGGATATGGTAGCAATGACACCAACCATCGCTCTTCACCTACGGACCGTCATGCAGCATTTTGCTTTTCCCGCCCAGGAAAGATTCGCCATGCCACCAAAGAAGATATGGTTTAGCTTGTATTTGGCAGAGACAGAAAACCTCCCTATCAACGTACCACATTGGATCATAGATCAGATCCACCTAGCCCATCAACGGTGGAACAAGAAGCAGAAAAATGTGCTCCACGGGTGTTGTGCTCTGACCAAAATAATCTATCGATGTCTAGCCTATGATGTGCCTATTCAGCGGGCACTCGTATGGTCCCGGGCCCAGGAGTTCCAGAGAAGGCTATCAGCGGCAGGTCCTCCATCAAAGAAGATGAGAGGGGGAGTCCAATTACCCTACGCTCAACCAAGGGGAGCCACCACTACACCAGAGATTACCCCTCCCCAAACACGACGCATTAGACCATTCACCATTCGGCTACCAAGACCAAGTACAGAGGGGCCCAATCTGGTGTTTCCACCCGTCCCATCGGACTTGGAATTTCCACAGGGCTTTACTCTCAATGATCTCACTGATGAAGAAGTGGCTAGACTAATCTACGACTCTAATCTCGAAACGGAAACAGAGCGAGCTCAGGAACCACAAACCCATACAACATCGTCAGCCCCCACCCGACCGCAAGTTGTAGAAGTCAACGTCGATGAACAAGAGACCGAACAAGAGGAAGAGGCCTACGAAGAACAAGAGTATGATGAACTTTCAGAGTTAGCAAGTGCCCCCGCGTATTCGGCACAAATAAAAAGACTATAACCATGCAGCTAGTTCAAGAACAGCATAAAATGTCACTTGAAGCAGGCAAGAAACTCATGAACCAATTGCTCGCGGAGGAAGGCGTGGATGATATGTTCATCGAGTCCATAAACCTACACGCCGATGCAGTAGGATTGGATGAAGCCATTCATGAGGCAATGGCCTACATTCACCGATTTGAGAAAGGAGTTCCCACCCGTCCCATGAGATCCGGGAAACAAATTCATATCAACGTATCAGCACCAGGAAATACAACGCAAACAGACGAACATCAGGAAGCACCACTATCACCACCCTCCCCACCCCTCACTACACAACTCACTCCACCACGTGACACTATCGCCACCACGTCCAATATCACCACAATCGTCATGGGAATTCCACTCTCTCCGGGAATCCAATTCGGGGGAGTCACTATGCCCACCTTCACCACTCTCTTCACTAACGTCACATCCACCCCACCCACGGTCCCCATCTACACGGTCACTCAAACATTTGACACTATGGAAACATCTCCTGCCACAGCACCACTCCCTTCCCCCATGCAACCTCCTTCCCCCATACTCCCTCCACCCACATCTCCACTTGACTCCACATCATTCACAACTCCCTTTCCCGTCCCCATTCCCCCTGCATCTTCATCTCTCCCTGCATCATTTAATGTAAATAGTATATTTCTAGCTTTAAATCAATGTGTCTATCAACTTCAGAACGAGTATCGAGCTCTCGACGATCGTTATCATCAAGTGACCACTACCAATCAGAAACTTCAGAGCCGCCTCACAGCGATCGAGGAAGAAAATACAGAACTCAACCAACGTTACACCACGCTCGAACATGCCCACCAAACACTCCTAGAAACTCCCCAACCATCACAACAGCCAGGCACCAAACAACTCGAGGCCTTGCTGGACGTATACCAAGCTGATAATCTCAGAGTCCGGCGTAACTTGGCACTCCTCAGGAAACACATGGCAACCGCCCTTGAAGAGAACAAGAGACTACAGCAGCAAAATGAAGCAAATCTAGAAGCAGCAATGGAAGGCTCTCCCCACGAAATTGATCCAGAGCAGTTTAAAGCCGTACCCTCAAAGACAATGAAGACCATCTTGGAAAGCTATGCAGATCTATTAGATGCTCATGATGAGTTGGAAAGGGAACGTGATGAGCTACGTGGCCAGCTCAAGGAACAGGAGGCTCCAACCAAGGTAATAGAACCGGCCTCGACTTCAGAGGAAGTGAAGGCATTGACAGAGCAGGTGGTTGAGCTCCAGAAAAAGTTACTAGAGTATGAAAGGCAACCCTCTCCAGTTATAGAAGCTGAGCTAGAAGACTTGGTTCCCATTGAGGTAGATGATTCGTACGAGGAACCATACGTTCCTATGCCAATGCCAGGAGGGCAACAAACCTCAGAGGGAATGGATACCTTAGAAGTGGAAGCACCTGAATGGCTTCAGTCGTTAGAGAAGACAACGAACACCCACGATGAACGAGTAGCAATACAAATCCAATCATTAGCCAAATTAGAAGACACTGTCATCAAGTCCGAGTATTTCAGACGTATGTCCCATCACAGATGGATAGGGACTAATGATGATCAGTATGTGCCATATTGCATATTATTGGCTGATTACAACGCAGAGATCCAACGACAATGTGGGAAAGCCCCCACCTTTGCCACCCAGTTTGGCCCCGACGATATACCAGAGAGTGCAAAAAGAGGTTCTATTCATCAACCCACTTGGAGGATCCGTCTCTTGGAGACTTATCCTGAAATGGTACGAACCTGGAATAACATGCCCCTCTTTATCAAGTACAATCCTTGTTATGCCCCAGTCCTACGGAGACGCACATGGCCCGAATTCACAATTTCTGTCAGAAACATCAAAGGCTGTGCCAAGTGGCTAAATTATGTTTATCTAGCACCTCCACGAGGACCTCCCACTGTAAATTACATGATTTCTACTATCAGACACTGGAGCACTCGACTACGCAATACACCCGATGTGATGGCACAAATGTGTATGAAAATATTTGAATTAATGCTGATCACATTCAGGACATTTAAAAACATTAAGGATCCCCACTTCTCAGGAGCAGGCTTCGTTACAGGCAACCAAGACCTAGTTTACGACATGAGCCCCATCAATAGAAGTAATATATGCTTGGCACGCCAGAATAAAGTACCTCCCCGCCTGTTTTAAACAGACATTCAAGGAGATGTTCATAACGGGATTCTGGGAATATCACTCAGAAATTTTTGTACCCAGGCCTTCACATCTCCTCCACTTATTCGCTGTGGAGAGAACCATACATTCAGAACAACTACGGGTGCCACATCCGGACGTACCAGGACCAATGAATTGGGACGCATTATTAACAGATCTAGCACGGGGGCTCAGATTAGAAGAACATCACCTCGCTTCCGACGTCGTCCAATACTACGTTCAACGAACATCTAGACAAGGGTCTGTCAGGGGCGACAAACGCGAGAGTGGGGGGGGGTGTTGGCAGCAGTCAGGGAACCGAAGGAGCCACAAGACGAAGAGAGTCAGAGCGAAGGGACAGCACAAGCAGACATGGCAGTCAAAGAAGATCTCGCAAGTAGGCCATCTAAATTTTCCAGACATCTCTGGCAGCAGTCAGGGAACCAAAGGAGCCACAAGACGAAGAGAGTCGGAGCGAAGGGACAACACAAGCAGACATGGCAGTCAAAGAAGATCTGGCAAGTAGGCCATCTAAATTTTTCAGACATCAAGGAGTTGAGCACACAAGAAGAAAGAGCAAGTAGGGAGCTCAAAGGTATGTATGACAAATCAATAGAGAAAATCCCTACACAAATAGTGATTTTCATCACTAAGAACCATTGTAAATATCATTTCGTATTTTTGTAGCTCCATTTTGTACAAGCCAAGGAGTCCTTGAGCTTGAGGAGCTTTAGAAGTATTTACGTGCCAATTTTCATATTTTTTAGATCTCGTTTGAGCCCTCTAATAAGCCCTGGAACCTAATTTTTAACTAGGTCGGACACTAGGTCTGGACAGGGCGAAAGCTAGTCAAAAACTATAAAAGGAGCTAGAGAGCTCATTTTTGAGGTTGGATTGTAATTGAAATGAACTTGTAAGAGCTTTTTGGAAGTAATCTAAGAACTCCATTGCTTCTCACTCTTTGTCTTGCCGTATGTGTGTGTGTGTATGTGTGTGCATGCTTGTGTGCTTCTCACTCACGCACTTGTGCCTCCACTTGCTCGAGGTCTTCATACCATCCTCACGTCTTCCCGGATTGACATTAAAGGAGGTGCTACTCATCACCGAGCTACAGTCTTGTATGTCCCTACAATTACCAAAAATTTAATAAGTGTTGGACAGATTGTTGAAAAAGGATTGCAGGTTAGATTCAACTGATTTGGAGCATATGTTGAAGACCCAAGGCAAGGCTTTCGAAGGATTGCCAAAGGAGAAAAGACAGGAAGGCTTTTCACTTTTGAAGTGGAAGATACAAAGAACATAGCTTTGTTTAGCTATGGATCTCAAACTCTTACAGAGTTGGAGATATGGCACAAAAGGCTTGCTCACATTGGTGAGAGGACACTCAAACAAATTTGCAGGGACCAAAGTGTACTTTGTTTGCCTAATATCACAAGGCAACACATGATTTATAAGTGTGAAGCTTGTCAACTCGGCAAGGCTCATAGACAACCTTTCAATAAGAAAGGATATATGTATCAAAATCCTTTGGATCTAGTGCACACGGATGTGTGGGGTCCAAGTAAGGAGCCATCTATATCAGGCTCAAGATATTATGTGACTTTCATAGATGATTGTAGCAGGTGGACCATTCTGTTTTTCATGAAGCACAAGGATGAAGTGTTTAATTGCTTTAAGAAGTATATTGCTCTTGTTGAAAACCAAACAGGTAGGACTTTGAAACGACTCAGATCAGATGGTGGAGGAGAATACTTCTCTTCTGAATTTGATGCCTTCTTGCATGAAAGAGGCATTAAAAGGGAAGTCACTACAAGGTATACACCTGAACTCAATGGTGTAGCAGAGAGGAGGAACAGAGCTATTGTCGAAGCTGCAAGGTCCATGCTCAACGAAAAGGGATTGCCGAACTACCTATGGACAGAGGCTGTGTGGACAGCCACATATCTCATAAATAGACTTCCATCTAAGTCACTAGATGGAACCACTCCATCTGAAGTGTGGAATGGAAGAAGACCTAGTCTAGAGCATTGCAAAATCTTTGGATGCTTAGCCTATGCTCACATTCCTTCTCAAGTAAGAGGGAAATTGGATCCCAAGGCAGAGAAGTGCGTATTTATTGGTTATGACCAAAACCAAAAAGGATATAGATTGTACAATCCAACCAATAAAGGATTTTCTGTGAGTAGAGATGTAATTTTTGATGAAAACAAATCATGGTTTGATGATGACAGGAAAGTGAAGTTGCCATATGACTTGGATGAAGATTTTCCATCACTTCAACCAAAGGAGCCAAAGCAGATTGAAGAAAGCGATTCGGAGATTGACCTAGAAGACTTGGAAAGACTAAAGCTATGGAAGAACAAAGGAAAAGCAAAGATGCAGGATGCTACATATGGACCCGAGAGCTCACATCAACCACTTAGAAGGTCTTCAAGGGAGAAGAAGAAACCAGAGAGGTTTGGTTATGATACTTCTTTGGTCACGAAGCACTTAATCTACATTGCAAAAGATTCAACCAATGAAGAGCCTACCACATTCGAAGAAGCACAAAGCAAGAAAGCTTGGAGAGATGCAATGGATGAAGAAATGGAAGCCTTGAAGGAGAATGACACTTGGGAGCTTGTACATAACAAGCCATCTATGAAGGTAATTGGATCTCGATGGATATACAAAATCAAGAGGAATCCAGATGGAAGTATAAATAGACACAAAGCAAGGTTAGTTGCTAAAGGGTTTGCTCAAACCCATGGTATTGATTATGAGAAGACTTTCTCTCCTGTTGCAAAAATGCCTACGATTAGGGTTCTCATTAGTCTTGCTGCATCTAGAAATTGGAATCTTTATCAACTTGATGTAAAGAATGCTTTCTTGAATGGATGGATTTCTGAGGAAGTGTATATGGCACAACCTCCTGGATATGAGGATGCACATCATGCTAACTATGTATGCAAACTAAAGAAAGCTTTGTATGGATTGAAGCAAGCTCCAAGAGCTTGGAATTTCAGATTGGTGACTTATTTGCAAGACCAAGGATTCAAAGCTAGCAAGGTGGATACCTCTTTGTTCATAAAGAGGAATGGATCTGAAGTGATCTATTTATGTGTGTATGTTGATGATATTATTATCACAGGCAATGATCTTGAAGGAATCAAACAGGTAAAGAGTCAAATGAAGGAGGAGTTCAAAATAAGTGACCTCGGACCACTCACTTATTTTCTTGGATTGGAGTTGATCTACACAGATTCAGGTATATACATCACACAAAGGAAGTATGCCCATGACATGCTCGTCAAGTTCAAGATGGAAAATACCAAGTGTGCAGGTACACCTATGGAGCAAAATCATAAGCTTAGTGTTTATGAAGGAGAGCCAATTGAAGACATCACAAGCTATCAAAGCTTGGTTGGAAGTTTGAACTATGCAACACTCACAAGGGTGGATATATGCTATAGTGTTAGCATATTGAGTCAGTTTATGCATAAGCCAAGCAGACCACATATGGAAGCGGCCAAGCGAGTCCTCAAGTACCTAAAGGGGACCATGAATGAAGGTTTGTTTTATTCATTTACTTCAGATATTGAGCTAAAGGTCTACTCAGATGCAGATTGGGCCGGATCTAAAGATGATAGAAGAAGCACATCAGGGTATATATCATTTGCAGGTTCAAAAATCATTTCTTGGTCATCGAAGAAGCAACCAACTGTGGCATTATCTTCTACCGAAGCCGAATATAGAGGTTTGGCTAATGCAACTCAAGAAATCATGTGGTTAAAGTCTTTGTACACAGATCTTGGACTTCATTCTTCAACACCTCACATTTTTGGTGACAACACAAGCTCACTACATCTATCAGCTAATCTGGTATACCATGCTAGAACCAAGCATATTGAAGTCCACTACCATTACGTAAGGGAGAAGCTAATGAGCAAGGATATTCAACTATCCTATGTCTCTACAGATATGCAATGTGCCGACATGTTGACTAAAGCTCTTGATGGTACAAAATTAAGTAGATTCAAGTTGATGATTGGCTTGCAGGAAATCAAGGACAATTGAAGACTTATTTGGAGGCAAAGCATGTTAGGCTTGAGGGGGAGCTCTTGGTGCATTTTACCCAAGCCTACATGCTTGATATGCTCGATATTATCCTCATTTGTAAGTCACATGAGTAGTCATGTGAACACCTCTTGTAAAAGAGTACATTTTATCTCTTGTAAATGGAAAAAGAAAAAAGGAAAAAGATGGCTTACCTCATCCATGATGTAAAAGCAAATTCATGGCTCTAACTACCTAAAACCACGAAATTTAGAGCTAAGGGAATCTCTCCTAACTTTGGGGATCACTTTTAGGTGGAGCCATTCGAATTCGAATTCAAAACTCCCTCCAAGAATAGCTATAAAAAGAGCAAGAAGGAAGAGGCGATTAGTAAGCCTTGTACGTGACCTTACTCCATAGCTCTAGCATTCTACTCCCATTGTGCAAAGATTCATTGCCAATGTGGTTGTAATCATATGTGAATCTATACATTTATCATCATTTACTTCTCTGTTTTGTTCTCTGCTATACTCACTTAGAGCAGTAACTTCAGAAGGTCATATCTCAAGTTCTACTGAGCCTTTTTCCGAGATTTAACTTGCGTTGGATAGCTCATACTGTCTAATTTCTACCTGTAAGTTTTCAAGGTCATTGGATTAATAATTTTGAAGATATCTGCAATTTACTGCTCACTGGTCTATCTCTGCAGAGCCCCGAGAATGGTGGGCATGTTCCAGAAGTTGATGAAACTTGTTCTCAGTGCTCAGTCCATCATTTGAAGTGTTTTAACTTGGATTGGGAAGCTTGCTAAGTCTATTTGCTATGCCCAAAAGGAACTTTTCTAACTCCCACCAGGTTGAGAGCACTGTTCATTTTTTCCAGCAGGTGTATGTCCAAAAATAGCAAGTTTTGGGAGCTAGTCATTTTGCAACTAGTCTATCTTGACTTAAACTTTTGGGATACATGTTCCAAAGTACTTGGCTGATATTTTGGTGGATTTAGGAAGCTTAAAGGGTCTACTAATCAACTCTGAAGTCTCAGTTGGCTGGTGTGAAGCTGGTTGTAGCAGCACCTACTCATCTTTGGATTGCATCCACCATCTCTCTTTACAAAGCACAACACCCTTGAAGCACATTCTTCTGTTTCTTATTCCATCGTTGATGGGCTAGATGGATTTGATCGATGATCCAATGTGGTAGATTGATGGTGAGATTCTCTGTCTCTGCCAAGTACAAGCTGAACCATATCTTTTTAGGTGGCATTGTGAAGCGTTCTTGGGCGGGGAAAGCGAAGTGCTGCATGATTGTTCGTAGGTGGAGAGCGATGGTTGGTGTCATTGCTACCATGTCCTTCAATTTGTTGAGATCCTTGTGCTTCATCCTGCCTAGAATCATGGTTTCTTTGTCAGTGGGAATATGCATACCTTGCATCTTCAATGCTTCTTGTACTAGGTTGAGGGTCAGTTTGAATCTTTTGAGTTCGTGGCCTGGCATCAGTGAAGGTAGCACAAAAGTACTATCGCCTCCCTTGGCCCTGCTAGGGGTGATGGCACCGATAAAATAGGAACAGTGCAGGAAATCTGGCTTAGGTAAATGTCCCCGAAAATAGCCATCCAAGCCCGCTTTGGTCCATACTGATCGCATCACTTCTGCATTCTGATATTGCTCAAATTCGTGGGTGAAGAAATGATATCGTCCCCATTTGCCATTAAACTCAAGTTCTGCCTCCCAAAAGTAGGTGTCGTCTCCCAATGGCCCTGCGACATCACTGAACCAATGTGCATGCTTCCCCACTTGAGAAGTGTGCCCCTGAGGCGGGTCCTGAATAGGGAGCACATGCACAACTCTAAGTTCTTGAGGTCTCTCAGTGAGTTGTGGTTCCAGAAGGAGGGTTTCGATGTCCACTATCTAGGCGCTAGACCCTGCCTAGGAGCTGGTGCCTCCGGTTTCTGCCATGTTACAGCTTGCTTGCTAGTTCTGTGAGAATATAGAAGCATGCGTTAACATTGTAAAGGACAAGGTAGAACAATTTTTGTCCTCATTACAACATTAACATGAGGTGAATGATGAGTTAGTTGTTCGATGAGTGCTCGATGATTGTGTGTGTTGTTAATCCTATGAGCTAAGTGAGCAGATGCAGTTAGTAGGTGGAGAGGAATGTACAAATGGGATCGGGGGGTTTATTACAAGCTTTTGGCTTCCAAACACAGTGAATGACTTTATGTTTTGGTTTCGTGAAGACTTTGGAGGGCTTTATGAGGGTGTCTGCTTGGAAATGAGGCTTTATAGGGGCCCATTTGTGAGTGATTCCATTCGTGCTCATGTGTGAATATGTGATTATGTGTATTGACTGAGGGTGGGCATCGGCTCTTTGAGTGAGTGAACCCTGTTGTACATGGTGCGATTTGTGTGGGACTAGTTGAGCCCGCAAGCAAGCCTTAGGCACCCAAATTTGTCTTGATTGTGGGCCAGCCTTCATCGACTTCTTGGGTACCCAGATAGATTTCACTTTCACAGAAGGATTTTTGGAGGACTTCTTATTAGTGTCGTGTCGTTGATCACTAATAGGAAGTTGAGCCAGTTGTTGTGGCTGGACCGCAATAGGATGCTCGTTCTTCCGTACCCACACTTGTTTTGGTGGTTGAGACAGCGTGCGTCGTATTTTCTTTGAGCCTCGAGCACAAGTCGTCTACTTCTTCTACATTTGATCCACCTTTGGTTGCTGCATCCCTGTGGCTTTTGGAAAAGAAGGGAGTTCCGTTGTACCCTCAACTTCTTTGTTGAGAGAATCATCCCTCTGCATCACATAGTTTTGGACAAGAATAGCATTGTCAACTTCATGTGTACTCCTGGAAGGACCAGGAGTGTGTGCCTTGCCTAATTCCTTGAGTGCTTCATTTTCTAACTCAATTGTAATGCGTTTCTCATTGACCCAAACCTGAAGAAGTCCACTTCTTAGGTTTAAGTTGACTGCATGGTCATAGATCCAGTCTTGACCCAAGACCAGAGGCTCAGTGAGGTCCTCATCTTGACACACTAGTACTTTCACTATCATTAAGACATCTTGAATGTGGAGGGGAAGCTCCACCTCGCACATGCAAGGGGTTTCCACACCTCCCAATCCTATGAGATATGCCTATATAGGATTGACTTTTAATTTCAATTCTTGATAGTAAGAGAGTCTAACGGCACTAGTGGCTGCACCTGAGTCAATTAAGGCCCGTGCAGTCCTTGCACTCTTTCCTTGTCCTATCTCCAAGGTTACAAAAGGACGTCGGTCAACTATTCTATGGGGGCTTACACTTGAGACTTCACACATAGCCATATGATATCCTTGGTTCGCATAGTCATCTGTCCTTGGCTGATCTCGTCCTTGTATTCTCATCTTCATTTTTTGGATGCGTTCCAAGGCTTCTGCCTGTGCTTCTTCTCGAACTCGTTTTTCCTCTTCTTTACGTTTCTTGGCAGTGTTGAGTCGATTGAGCATTTCCTCAGTGAGAGGTTCCTGATATAACTTGACTCTACACACGCTTATGTAGCTAGGTAGAATATCTCCTTCTAATGTGGCTAGTTGAACTGCTCCACTCGTTGTAGACTAAAACTAAATCTCCTGCCTTCAAGCCTTTATCCTTAACATGGGCATCAAAGTATGCCTTCTTTCGCTTCTTAGCTGCATATATCCTTGCAGCAGCCCTCAGTCTTGTTTCTCCTAATCGTTCAAGGTCAAAAATCCTAGAGGAGAGCTCATGGCCCGTCCAATCATGCTCATGTGCTACTCTCAATGTAGGTATCAAGAAGTCTAGTGGTAGCACATCATGTTGGCCAAATACCATCTGAAAGGGTGTGGCTTGGAGTACCGTTTTATAGGCAACTCTGTATGCCCAAACAACATGGTGTAGTTGTTTTTCCCAATCAGAGTGTTTATTATTTACCAATTTAGTCAACACATTGCATAGGATCTTATTTGTGCTCTCAGCCTGACCATTAGCTTGTGGGTAATAGGGGGCAGACTTCTTATGTACTACCAAGAATTCTTGGAGAAGATTTTCAATAACTTCATTCAAGAAGTGAGTCCCTCTATCACTGACTAGCTCTATAGGTAGCCCGTATCTCGTGAATACATTCTCAAATAAGAACTTCGCTGTCGTTTGAGCATCATTCTTTGTGGTAGTTTTCACTTCTACCCACTTGGTTAAATAGTCTGTGGCCACAATGATATATTCAGCATGTGAACCCTTGGCTGGGGGATTAATAGGACCTACAAAGTCTATTCCCCATTTAGAGAATGCACGTCCACCCATCATAGGTTTTAAGGGCATCTCATCTTTGCGTATAGGATACTGAGTTCGGTGACAGACATCACACCTCTTCACATAGGTATGTGTATCCATGTGAAGGGTCGGCCACCACAAGCCTGCAAAAAGGATTGCTTTGATCACCCGAGCTAGTCCAAAGTGTCCTCCTACTACACCTTGGTGAGCAGTTTCCAAGATCTTAAGATATTCACTCTCATGGACACATAATCTAAGGTAACCATCTTTACCACGCTTGTATAAATTATCACCAATAAGTGAGTAATCTAGGGCTTCTTGTTCTAGACTTCTTTGTCTGGCCAATGTCATATCTTGTGGGAATGTTTTCGTCCTCAAGAAGGCTACTAGTGGTTCACTCCAATCTGGCACTATGGATACTTGATAAAGAGTGGCATGCTCCATGGGTGGCTTAGTGCAACAGATCGGGCATTCTTTACACATCTTATGTACATTAGCTTCCATAGTAGGCCAATGCACTCCGAATCTCCTTAGTGTCTGTAAAGTCCTTTGCCTCGAATGGTGTTGCTCTAATGCACCTACATGTGCTGATTGCAACCACTTTGCGTACTCGTCCTCTTCCACACAACAAGCCAATATCCCTTGATCTTTTTGTTTGTACATGCCTCTTGCCATGATGTGGTACTTCTGGGGTTTTACTACCTCTCTATCCTAAGTGTTTATGACTGGGTGGTTAGGCCCATATGTCAATACTGGCACTAATGGCTTAGCCCACTGGGAAACAACTTCTAAATTAAACAAGTAAGCATCAGGAAGGTCATCTGATACTCCTTGTGTGGCTTCTCCAGATGTGAGCCTAGAGAGATGGTCTGCTCTCAAGTGAGTCTTCCCTTTCCTCACCACAACTTCAAAGTCGTATTCCATTAGTAAGAGAAACCATCTTACTAATCTGCCTATATTGCATGGCTTGTTTACCAAGTACAACAGTGCTTGATGATCAGTAAAAAATTTAAACTTATTTGCAAGCAAATAGTGTCTAAACTTTTTAACTGCATATACCATGCCTAATCCCTCTCGTTCAGTGGTGGTATAATTTCGTTCAGCTGCATTCAACTGTCTATTAGCATAGGCAATTGGAAGATCCATATTACCTTCGCTCGTAGGTTGTGCAAGTACACATCCAAGAGCATAATTGGATGCATCCACGTGAACATGAAATGGCTTATTCCAATCTGGTGTGGTCAAGATTGGTGTTGAACACAATCTTCTTTTGAGCTCATTGAAAGAGTCCTCACATTCATTATTCCACTCAAAGTTGGTCAAAAGGCCGTACAGTGGCTTGACAATGATGGTGTACATGTGTATAAAGCGTCGGTAATAACCACAATGCCCCATGAAAGCTTGTACTTCCTTGACATTCTTTGGCCTAGGTAGCTCGGCTATGGCTCTTACTTTCTCTTCATCGGTGGATATGCCATTTTTTGACACTATGTGTCCTAGAATCTTGCCTTGCCTGACCATGAAAACGCACTTTTCTGGGTTCACGCAGACTTGATATTCTCTACATTTGTCGAAGATTTGCTTGAGTTCTGGTATATGTGTCTGTCTAATGTTGGAATGAGCACAGAGATCATCAACATAGACCTCTAAATTCTTCCTCAAGAACTCTTTAAACACGTGACACATCAATCTTTGGAAAGTTGCAGGAGCATTGGTAAGCCCAAATGGCATTACTCTAAAGGCAAATATGCCCCACTCTATGGCAAAAGCTATTTTATGCTGATCTTCTGGAGCTATGGCTACTTGATTGTAGCCCGAAAATCCATCAAGGAAGCTGTACACTTCCTTGCCTACTACTCTTTCTAAGAGATGTTCTGTGATAGGAAGCAGATAGTTATCTCGAACAGTGGCTGCATTAACCTTCTTCAAGTTAATGCACACACGTAGCTTTCCATTTTTCTTGGGCACCACTACAATGGGGGATACCCACTCGGTGTGCTCAATTTCATAGATGAATCTAGCTTCTACCAGTCTATCTATCTCTTCTTTGATCTTAGCAGCATAATTATCGTTATATGTATATGGCTTTTGTTTAGAGGGTTTTGCGTCTGAGGTCATGGGAATTGTGTGTGAGCATATGTCTGGATCAACACCCTTCAAGTCTTTGTAACTCCAAGCGAATACATCTCTATATTCTCGTAGCAAGGCTATCAATTTGCGCTCTTCTTCTTCCGTCAGGTCATGTCCTATGTAAGTGCACCTTTCTTCTCCTTCTTCTATGGCTACAACAATTTTCTTGGTAGTTTCCTTGTTATCATAGGCCTCTCCTGATTGCGCCTCATGTTTTGGCATCCTTACCATGACTCTTCTATTGTCTATCTCATACTTTTTAAAGTTTTCAGGGACCTCAAACAAAGATTCTTCCTCTTCTGGTGTGACTTCTCTCTTCTTTCTTTTCATTCCTTCATCCTTAGGGGTCACTCGTGTGGCTAACCTTACATCATTTGTAAGCTCTCCATGTCTCTGGGGTTGAAATTCTACTTCATAGAAGTATTCTTCATCTGATGCAAAAGGTGGGTCCATAATGATTGACTCTAGATCGGATTCGCTCGCATCCTCAAATGCATCAGGGCTAGGTTCGTACTCTTCTAAAACCGAATCTCCCATGATTGGCTCTATGGAGAAGACTGAAATGCCATAGCCATCCTCATCACAGTGGGGTGTCCATTGTTCTTCGTTGATGGCTACATCCATTGTTGCTAAAATTTCTGCCCAACCATGAGGCTCAAATTCTTCATCAAGAAATACTATAGGTGCATAGGCTGGGTCTTGAATGGATCTATGGGTTTCTTTCGCACCTACCTCTCTGGCTTTTTCTCTCTTCTCCTCTTCCACTGCCACTTTACACATCCATAAGTGAGTATCTTCATGCATCCATGAGGATCCTGATCCTATGGAGTGCACAGACTCCGTGTCATCCCTGGCTTTATGGATAGGATTCCATTGAATAGGCGGTACATCTCTATGAGAGTAATCCTTGAGATTGACTTTGGTCGTAACACCTAAGTGTTGCAAATACAAGGAATTGGTTCCCCAATCCTCGACCACTTGCAGCTGTCGCATAAATGGTCTTCCCAAAATCATCTCATAGGCATGGTTCTTACTGAAATCACATATGGCAAAAGTATGCTCAAACTCAACTCCGCATGTAGTGAGAGTTATTCCTTCCAGAAAGCCTAAGGGTCTTTCTATGTGACCATCAGCCATCTGCAATTTCATCCTCGTGGGCCTGAGTGCTGGCTTGCCCCAACGCTTCCATAGGGAAGGGGTAGCAATAGCAACTCCTGCACCTGAGTCTAGAATTGCCTTGGTTGTGTACCCCTAATGGGTAATGGGAAGATAGGTGTTTCCTTCTTCACCTTCACTCATATCTCCTATCTTGTCTAGAGGAATTTCTGGCACTGTTCTATGAGAACCTACCTGGGAACGGGGTTTCACTACTTCTAGCACTTGGTTAGCTACATGTTTCCATAATTCTGGCCTAACTTTGAGTAGCTCTTCTAAAGTAAGGTTGCATTGCACCTTAGTGTTTTTCACTACCTCCGTATTCCTAGGTATGACTGAGTCTTCGTTTCTTACCATGACCGTGGGTGCTCTCATACAAGTAGACTTGGCATCCCATGGGCCTGTGAAATGGGGTAATTCCTGTAGGGAGTTAGATTCAAAGTCTAACCTCTCTTGACTTTGTGCACTCTCCTGCTCTCCATAAATGGAAGGAATATCTTGTGGGAATTGATCATGCGCGTCATCCACAAGTTCAATGGGAGGGGGGACTTCACTTTCTTTAGCCCATTTGTCTTCTTGAATCTCTCGTAGGAATTTTGGTGTGTACCTATTCATAGAAGAGGAGGTGTCTGGTTGAGTGGAATTGGGCACAAAAGCTTCCTGTGGGGAAAGGCTTATTCTTTTACTTGCCTCATCTCTTCCTTGGTTTTTTTCTTCCTTGGAAGATCTGGCAATTATGCTCTCTAACTTCTCTAGTAGTCCATCCAAGCGCAATTGTGTCTTAGCTGAGCCAGAGTAGTTCAAGAGGCGACTGGCTTCAAACATGGTCTGAGCCAACGCGACCATTTTCACGCAAAGCTTGGTTCTTTCTATCTCTAGGTCAGCTCTAGGGTAGCACTTGTCATGATCCGTCACATTTGGCCCTTCTTGGATTCTAGCCTGATATGCCTTAAGCATCATGTCTATGTCTTCAGGAGTGGGGTCAACTAATACTGATCCTACTCTAGGGGGTGGTGGGATGGTCTGAGGTAGGTGGACAGATGGTGGGTTAGATGGTGATGGAAATGAGGGTGGTGGTGGTATGTAAGAGTTTGTTTGAGAGGTGAGTTCAACAATTTTGGCTTTTGTTTCTCTTATGCTTTCTTCTAAGTCGCTCATCTTTTTAGACCATTGTCTTTTCATTCTCTCTCGGCTATCCCTCCAGGCTCTCGACCGTTTCTTGGCTATGCTCTCAGTTTCACTAACCTCTGCACTCTTCTCTTGACCTACTCCTCGGTTCTGTTGCAAAGCCTAGGCTCTAGTGACCACTTGCACTGGTGCAGTGGAAGTGACACTTCCTATTGAGTCTACAACTAAGCCAATAACGTTAATTGGAGTTATTTTTGGCATATTATTGGGATTCTTTGGGCAATCTCGTAAGAGATGCTCCTTTTCGTAAACTTGACAAAAGCCATGTATTGTTACTGACTGTGGTTGTGTAGATGCAGGCATTGGACAATCACGAATGAGGTCATCTCCTTGACATCTATAGCATGGTCCCCTAGGGACTGGGGGTCTTACCTGCCTAGGTTGAGGTCTAGTGTTGGGATTTGTGTACACGAGATTTGCATACTCTAGCTCCCAACTAGGTTCACTCGGTTCTTCACTATAGTAGGATTCACCATGTTCAAGAGACTACATATAGTAAGCATGTGGACTATCTATGTGAGTGGAATCAAAACTATGATCACTCGGGTCACTTTCTGAAAGCAACGGAGTCACTGGGACTATGGCTCTATTCAAATTTTCCTCAACAGCTGCATACTTTCAGGAATCACATTAGCTCGGGTTGGAGGTTGTTGAGCTAACAGAGGTTGAGGCCTTTGTTGGTTTTGGTAGGGTTGTTGATAGGATTGCTGTGGTCTACCATATTGATGTGGAGAGTACTGGTTCTGGTATCTTCCCTGTTGTGGATAGGGCTGAGGGTAGGTTTGCCTAACTGCTTGCTTATTGTATGGGCAGTCTTGTGCTGTGTGATTTGTGTATCTCTGTTCTATGGTGCAATATTGGCTACTAGGGTTCACTTGGGGTTGAGCCATGATGGGACATACGTTCGCCATATGGTCAACACCGCAAGTATAGCACCTCTTTACTGGGGCAAACCTTGGGATTTGTTTGCTAGTAACACCTAGTTTTTGAGCTACTTTCTCCGCAAGTTCCTCAATTGATGTGGATTGCGAGGAAGAAAGACTAGAGGCACTATCAGAATCTCTCTAGATTTTGGAAAGCTCTAACTCCTCCCCTAGGTTATCCTCGATGTCGATGCACATGCGTACACACTCTTCTATAGTCCTAGGGTCCTTCAAGTACACATATGACCTCAATTTGGTACTTAGCAATCCATCCAAGAATAAAGCCACTTGTTTGGCTGGTGTGGGTAACTCAGGAATAGGACATCTCTCTAGATATTGCCTAAACCTTCTTCCTGCAAGCCTAACTGTCTCTTGGGGGGTCTGCTTGAAGCTATGTATCAATGAGGAAGTATTATGCATGATGCCACTCTTAGAGAATTCAATAATGAACGCCTCTAGAAGTTGTTCTATGTTTCTAAAGTGCCTCTCATTTAGTGGTTGAAACCACGTAAGAGCGGTGTTCCTAAGGGTTAGACCAAAGGCATTATACTGCGTGAATAGGTCCTCAACTTGTTCAGCTCTCATTACTTGCCTAAACTCAGCCACATGATCATATGGGTCTCTTGTGCCATCAAAGTAGTTCGTCATGGACTTAACCAGTTGTGTAGGTCTCAAAGTTCTGGTGTGTTCCCTAGGCCTTGGCAGAGGGAAATCATCAGCATTCCTTTGATTCCTTGGGGCTCTAAGTCCCTCAGGTTCCACTCTATTTGTTTCCGTTCTCGTTCTTTCTCTTCCCACTGGGTTGGCAAAGCTTACCTCAGGTCTATCTCTATGTCTGTCTCTTTGAGCTCCATGAGCTTGGGATGTTCCAGCTCCGGGGTGACCATAGGACACATTAGATCTTGGTTGGGGGAAAATAAATTCACCTTTCCAAGTGTAAGCATGCTATCATTTTCTGTAACCACAAAGATCCTCTCTGAGGTGTGATCTAAGTAGGTCACTCTGCCTGCTCAGATTTATACCTGCACAAGGCTTCATCAGTCTCTCGGTTTAGTAGCAGATCTATGCTCTTATTGTCTTGGGGAATCCACTCCGGTGTGATAATCCTAGTGAGAACAGATTTGCCTCGGGGGGTTCTAGGTTCTACACCCATGTTTCCTTGCTCTAGATCACCTATGTCCATCTCAGGGACCACGTTTCCAAACTCATCTGTCCTATCTGGGTGACTCGCGACTACGTATATTGTTCCTTCTTTGTCCAAGTATGCTCCATTTTCAAACTTGACCACTGGATGTTGTAGTCCAATGCATTGGTCAGGGTTTTTAATCTGGACCACAGATCTTCCTAGGCCGTCCTCATAGATGCTACCACCTAATCGGTTGGTCCTAAGGTATTTGAGTTGCATCTTGTAAGGGCCTTCTACCCTATGTAAATATGGCACTCTTGAGCTTCCTGTAGGTCTCTCCATACCGTGGGACATCTCAGACTCGCTAGTCTCAGAGCTAGGGTAGTACGAATGATGGCCCAACTGCTGGGCCCAAGACCTAGCAGTATGATTGACACTAGCGTCTGAAGATCTAAGACTTTGTCTATCTCTCCCTAGGTGTCGTCCTGATCTAAGGTTCATAAGCCCGATTGAATAATCCCAAATTTTCCCAAGTACAATTTTCGTTGCTCAGTTCTTTTGTATTAGTCACTTGTTCTTTTTTAATTGCCCTTAGGGTGTCACTTCTTGTCCAATTAATCTTCGTCGCAAGGAACACTTAAGTTTTATCGTACTTTGAGTGTGGTCGCTCGATTTAAATTCTTTTCCCTTAGGTTGTTTCGCAATTGTAATCTCCTAACACTTGCACTTGAGTGATTAGAGTTCTTGGACTTGGTCGTTCTTAACGTATCCCTAATTAATCAAAACCTCTATCTGTACTTAGCCTAAGCTAGGGATTGACAGAGGGTGTTGAGAATTTCCAACCTTGAGTTTCTTCCCTTGGTTGCCCTTGTGTGCCCAGGAAGTGTGTTCCCAAGCTTGCACTTACTCTTGCTTCGAGTACCCTTTGATGCTCTCAAAGAACCTGAAAAGGTCCCAAAGTTAGCTCAAGACTTAAATTTGATTGATAGACAGATCATTTTCATGCATGTAATTCACTAATCAAATTGCCTTTTGCCTTTATGAAAAACAATCCCAAGGGACCCTCAATTTTTCCTACCCCGGGATATGATCAACTTCAAATTACCCTATCTAATAATCCTGATAAAAATCACAGCAATAGGATTTCGTATGAGAAAGTTATGCCAATTCAGGGTTTTGGGGCTAAAACAGGTTAACAGGCAAATAGGACTTCTCGAAATGCTTTGGGTATCGGCCTCACAATGCTCTACTAACCCTTAAAGGCTCCCCACAAATTGCCAAAAATTAGACCACTATTTTTGCCCTAAAAAAAATTGGCTGAATTTGCCCGTCAATCGCGATCGAAAGCTCTATCAATCGCGATTGATATGTCAGTCGCGATCAACGTGTCGGTCGCGATTGAGTGGTCTATCGTGGCTGTCAGTCACGATTGATAGGTCAATCGTGATTGACATGTGGCCCGGATTTTCAGTTGATCGTGGTCAAAGGGTCGTTGACTCTATCGATCGCAATTGATGGGTCGATCACGATTGACAGGTCCTTCGCGAGGGGTCTATCTGTCGTGGTCAAACACTCGTTGATTGGGTCAGTCATGATTGACAAGTCCGTTGGGGCTGTCAGTCGCGATTGATGGGTCGATCACGATTGATGGCTCGATCGCGATTGACACGTGGCACGCGTAGGATCTGTCAGTCGTGGTCAGTCGGTCATTGACTCTGTCGGTCACGATTGATGGGTCGATCACGATTGACAGGTCGGTCAGCAAGTGTCCGTTGTGGTTTGTCGATCGTGATTGATAGGTCGATCGCGATTGACACAAAACTGAGGAATTTCAAAATTTCAAACACATATTCATGAAGCTCTAGGCCTATACATCACAGTTATACACTTTGTTTTGCAAAATAGTCAACTTTTCTGTCAGTCGTGATTGACAGAGGTCAACGCCTCGGGACTTGCACAGTCAAATTTTTTACCTGCTGGAGCTGGGGCAGCTGCTGGGGAGGCTGATTCCTACAGAAGATCTCAAAAACATAGAAAATCACAAGCACACAAACACTCTCTCGCTCTCTCTCACAAGTGAAATGAGGGAAATGGTATGGGTGGGGTGATATGACCAAAAACTTAAATTTTTCGCGATGATGGAGATGGATGTGGGAGATGGTGAGGATGATGATGATGATGAGAAAAACAAAAGAAAATAGATAAAAATGAAGAAAATACCTATGACTCCAACACCCCAACTCTACGTCTTACCATCACACGCTCGTCCTCAAAGCTCGTTCCCCGGCAACGACGCCAAAATTTGGTGTAGCTCAGTGATGAGTAGCACCTCCTTTAATGTCAATCCGGGAAGACGTGAGGATGGTATGATGACCTCGAGCGAGTGAAGGCACAAGTGCGTGAGTGAGAAGCACACAAACATGCACACACATACACACACACGTGCACACACATACACACACACGCGCACACACAGCAAGAACAAAGAGGAAGACAATGGAGTTCTTTTTTATTACTTTCAAAATGCTCATACAAGTTCAACTCAATTACAAGCTAACCTCCAAAATGAGCTCTCTAGCTCTATTTATAGTTTTTTACTAGCTTTTGGCCCTGTCCAGACCTAGTGTTCGGCCTAGTTAAAAATTAGGTTCTAGGGCCTATTTGGGGGCTCAAACGAATTCTAAAAATTATGAAAATTGGTACGATGCTACTTCTAATACTCCTCAAGCTCAAGGACTCCTCGGCTTGCACAAAATGGAGTTACAAAAAGGTAAAAAGGTATGTATAATGATTTGTAGTGATGAGAATCACTGTTATGAAGATGTTGTTTTGGAAAAATTTGAATGGCCTACTTGCCAGATCTTCATTGACTGCTTAGTTTGCTTGTGCCTTCTCTCCGCTCTGGCTCCCTTCTTTGGCTTCCTTGTCTTGTGAGTCCTTCAGTGTCTTCACTACTGCCAACACTATCTTCTTGTTTGGAATATTTTCTAGTCCCTTCTGTACTATCTTTCCAAGACCTCGTTCTCTTCTTACATGTGTTCTCTGACTCACTAGCCTCTTACTTCTTCTCTTGCTCCATGTCCAGAGCCCTCTATTGAGTCTTTTCTCTATTGACTTCCTATACTAGGGCAATATTTCTCACACTTCCATTGGATTCAACTACCAAGTCATAGACATTGATTGGGGTAATCTTTTGAGCATTTTCTATATTTTTAGAATAATCTCTCAAGCGGTGTTCCTTTCTCACATTGAAAACAAAAACCGTGAATCACTATGGAATGAGTTTGACCTGGTGGAGGAAGTGGGCAATCACGAATGAAGTGATCTCCCTGAGATCTATATCAAGGTCCTCTAAGGGTATAAGGTTTAATGTGTCTCGCTTGGGGTGTAGGTTTTGGGTTTGTGTACATCACATTGGAGTATTTTGGTTCCCAATCAAGTTCTAAAACTTGTGTTTTGTATTGATACGTCTCATCATGCTCAAAGGACTCTATGTAGTATGTGAATGGGTTACTTACATGAGTTGAGTAAAATCTATGAACATTAGGATCACTATCAGAGATCATTAGGGATGTTGGCACTATTGCTCTATTTGAGTTATCATTTGACATCACATATTTGACCAATCTCACATTGGCATGGAGTGGTGGTTGTTGACTTAGATATGGTTGATGTCTCAGTTGTACCTAATAATGTGGCTGGTAATCTTGTTATGGCCTATAATAGGGTTGCCATTGGTACTAATTCTAATATCTACTTGGCTAGTGGTATGGATGTTGGTAGCTTTGTCTAAATGCCTTTTTGTTGTAGGAACCATCCTGCATCATGTGATTAGTGGAGAATAGAGTACACTTTCCCTCTGTTGTGCGATATTGGGCATTTACTTTTCTTGAGTTTTGAGCAAGCAAGGGATGCACATTTGCCATGTGATCTCCTCCACAAGTTTAGCAACACGTCACCATAGACCATTATAGGAGCTTTTCTACTAGGTACTCCTAACATTAGAGCCACTTGTTCAATTAATTCATGTTTGTCGTGGGTTTGGATGTGAGGATAATAGAACAATCGGAATCCTTACATAGTTTAAAAATTTCTTACTCATCACCCAAATTATCCTCAATATCAATGCACATTCTTATGCATTGCTCCATGGTTCTGGGATCCTTAAGATAGAGGTATGACCATAGCTTTGCATTCAATAGGCCATCTAAAAATAGGGAAACTTGATTTGGATGAGTGGTAGCTATAGAATTGGACATTTTTCAATGTATTTCATAAATGTACATCCTACTAGGCTAACCAAAGCTTAATATCCAAAACCATTGTATTGAGTGAACAAATCCTCAACCTATTTTGTGCTTAAGACTCACTTGAATTTGGGCACATGCTCCTATTGATCTCATGTGCCATCAAATTAATTATTCATGGGCTTCACTACTAAGTGGGTCTCAAAAATCTTGGATGTTCTCTTGGTCTAGGTATCAAGAAATCATACATGCCTCTTTGGTTCCCATGTCATCTAGGTCTTTTTTGTTCAACTCATTCTATATCTAGCCATGATCTTTCTCATTCTAGAGTATGCACAGAGTTCACTTCTGGTCATTCTTTGGATTTCTCCTTTTAAGTTCCTAGGACATGAGAAGATATGTCTCCATACTGACTATAGGTTCTTATGTGAGGGGAAAGTAGGTTCACCCTTCCATTTGTAAGCATGTCTTCTATGCTTCATGACTACAAACTTGCTTTTGAAAGTGTTGTCCAAGTAAATAACTATTAGAGATAGGAGAAGCCAAGGAGGCCTAAGTAGTCAAGGAAGTAGGAGGTACAAAGGTCAACAAGAAGGACAAGGCTCAGAGATAAGATTGAATAGGCAAGCTAACAAACACAAATCTCACTAAGAATAGCCCTATCAATTTTCCAAACATTATTTTTTCACCAAATAGTGATTTTCATCAATACACATCAATGTAAATACCTGTTTTGATAGTCTGACTCTATTTTTTGAAAGCCAAAGAGTCCTTGAGCTTGAGGAGCGTTAGGAGAGCCTAGATATCAGTGTTCATATTTTTTGGAGTTCATTTGAGCCCTCAAATTGTTCTAGGAAGCTAATTCTTAATTAGGACCCTAGTCTAAACTAGGCCATAGCTAGTACAAAACTATAAAAGGAGCTAGAGAGCTCGCTTTTGAGGTTGAATTTTTTTATGAAACTTTCTGTTGCAAGAGAAAGAATTAAAGAAAAGCAATCCCCAAAATTTCCATTTTTAAGCCCATTTTTCTTTTCAAAAATCCTTTGTAAAGTTCAAAAATCCATGTAAATGATCTAGAAGAGTTCTCTAGATGCATAATCCATGAAGAATGTAACATTTGCCTTTTAAAATAGTAGAAACTTAGTGATTGATAGGAAAATTGGTGGTCTCTAGTGTGAAAGGACCATTTTTAGGGCACAAGTATATGAGTCACTTCGTGACACTTTGTAAAAAACTTTTGCCATTGTGAAGAATCAAGCTAAAATTTTGATTTTTCTCCTTGTCTATGTATCTTCTTCTTCATGACCTTGTATGTGTGTGTGATGCATGAAATGTGTGCCTAGAGGTGTTGTGTACCCCTCCCCCTATTGTTTTCACCATTGTAGTGTGTGTGTGTGTGAAAAGCTTGATGAGCTGTGGAGCAAGATTTGGTGTTTCCTGTCACTTAGTATTTTATTCATAACTTGAAGTACGTTTGTCAAATTCAGCCAAGAGTACCATTATTGGATGCATCTTGTCAAGAGCTTCAAAATGAACCCATTGTTGACCAAATTTAGGTATCGCAGCTGAGAGATATGGCTTAATTTGAGCTTACTACAATTACAAGTATCGTAGTACACATTTCCAGTGAGAGAGTTGATGTGAGAGGTAGATAGACCTAATTTGCATACATTTTTTGCACATCCACTCCATTAGACATCACGAGAGCACATTTCCTCATACACTTGATATGTTCTAAGTCCGTGGATTGATAATTTAATGACTGTATCAATCCACCACTACATGCACTTGTAGATGATTGAGGTATAGTCTCCTTCATCAAAGGTTCCTAAGACATCATGAGCTTAGGTACACACATTTTTGGCACCGATGCTGGGGAATCCAGTCCAATCAAGATGCCTATGTGATGATTATAGCTTTGGTGTGAAGGTAGTGAGTGTGAACAAGTGATTTTGGTTGCATGGCAAGTCAAAACTTTTCTTCCACTTATTACTCCATACACTTGGTGTGTGTTACAAGTTTTTAGGTTTAGGTGTGAGAGTGGAAGGAGTTAGGATTAGGAATGTGCAGAATCAGAGTAGATAGTTCTTTTCAAAATGTTCACAAAACAAAAAATTAAAATTTTCAAATTTTTCTTTTGAGTCTATGGTCACAGCCAAAGACTAAAACCCAAAAGTCACACATTTTCTATCACTTGTTTGAATACAAGTATCATGGAACAAATTGACGATAGGTATCACAAAGCAAGTATCGTCTAGAAATTGGTGTACAGAGTGAAGCTGGGGCTGAAAATTGAGCAACACACTCTTTGATGTGAGTATCCCATTAGGCATAAATTAAAAATTTTCTTGCTCACTCACATGACGTGAGACGACACAAATCGAGTATTATGAGTGTGGTATCTTGGGACTACATAGAGATTTTACATCTAGAGGTACATAGGGGTGACAAGGAGGGCATAAGGTGCACATATTCACAAAACATTTTACATTTGGCCTTCACAAAGTCCAAGTATTATGACCGGTCGAGTTTTCATATCGCGATACCAGGATTGTCGTGTGTTACGATACTTGGCGAGTATAGTGTGTTGATGATACCTCATTTTCCTCATGATACATGATACCTAGGTATCGTGTATCACCAAGTTTAGTATCGTCACCATCCAGTATCGTGTATCATCGATACTTACCAAGTATCCTGTATTACGAGAAGGGGCTAATATTGTGTGTCATGATCAATCCTAGTATCCTATCATATGAGGCCAAGATATCGTGTATTGTGTATCACTGCCTATCTTGTATCATGTCATGTTGATCTCGAGTATCGTATTGTGAAAATTTGTGTATTGAGTATCATGACCAAGATAAAAGGATACCTAAGACCTAAGTGGTGAATGAAGCTAAGATTCGAGCAAGTGCTAGGGGTTCAAAGAAGTGTAATCTCATCAATGAAAAGTGTTATGCAAAAGAGTATCCATTCTGTTTACCGGGAGACTTCTAGTGATTGACATGGAGCTCCTATTATGGCTTCAGAAGAGATGCACAATTCAGTGCCTTTGGCAGGGCTCATGTCTATAATAGAAGGGGTGTATATGATGTCCCTCTAATACATTTCCACTAATGTGCATAGACTACCTATTTACCTCGATGGCCTCAATTGGTATGTGGATAGAGTGAAAAATTCTATAGATTCATAGATTGTCCCAATACTGGCCGTAAAATATGAAGGATGATTTTACATGGACAAGTTAGGACACATATATGTAGTGACAAACACCTAGAGAGACTGAATGAAAGAGCAAAATTAAAGGAACCAGAAAACCCCGCTAGATCCGATAGTGGAGATACAGTGACCATCCCTAGGGGAAAATCCGTAGTCACTAATGTTTGGAGAGGATATATGGTAGACACCTAGGCAAGGATAAACAAAGCATTAGATCTTCTGAGGCTAGTGTCAACCATACAGCTAAGTCTTGGGCACAACAACTAAGTGGTCATCCTTACAGACAGTTCAGACAGAAGTGATTCAGAAATGTCTTTTAGCATGGGGAAACCTATAGGTGGCTCAGGGACTGATTATTTACAAACACTAGAAGGTCCCTATAAGACACAGTTGGAATATATTCGGACCAACCGATTAGGTGCTCGCATCTATGAGGATGGCATGAGGCGATCAGTGGTCCAACTCAAAAATCCAGATCAACCCTTTGGACTTGAACACCTGGTGGTCAAGTTCGAAGAGGGTTCATACATTGATAAGGAAGGAACCATGTATGTGGTCACCAACCTACCAGATAGGACTGATGAGTTTGGAAATGTCATTCCTGAGAATGAAATAGGAGACCTAGAACAAGGAAATGTAGGACAAGGACCCGAGACTCCTAGAGGTAAGTCATTTTTGACCCGAGTGATCACTCCGGATTGGATCCCTCAAGACAACAAAAGCATAGAACTATTCTTGAATAGAGAAACAGAGGAAGCCTTTTGGAGATTCAAGCTAGATAACGGGTCAAAAGATCCTTATGATCATGTGGCCGAGTTCAAACAAGTGTTAAGAGCTGAGCAGGTTGAGGACTTGTTCACCCAGTACGAGGCATTTGGTTTGACTCTTAAGGGCACTGCCTTGGCTTGGTTTCAACCACTGAGTAGTCGCAACTATCGTGATATAGGTCAACTGCTAGACGAATTCATTGTAGAATTTTCCAAGAGTGGTATCAGGCATAACACATCATCTTTGATCCACAACTTCAAGCAGACACCCCAAGAAACAGTGCGGCTAACAGGTAGAAGGTTCAGACAGTATCTAGAGAGATGCCCTGCTCCAGAGTTACCCACACCAGCCAAACAAGTGGCTTTGTTTTTAGATGGCTTACTAAGCACTAAGTTAAGATCATATGTGTACTTGAAAGAGCCTAGATCCATAGAAGAGTGTGTGCGGACGTGCATTGACATAGAAGATAACTTAGGAGAGGAATTAGGATTGTCCAAACTCTATAAGGATTTTGATACTTCTACTAGTCATACTTTGAAAATCTCCACGGAAATAGAGGAGATAGCTGAGCAAGTTGCCAAGAAGCTGGGAGTCCAAAATAGACAAACACCGAGAGTCACCCCATTGAATCAAGGTTATACTTGCGGAGGCAACCACATGGCTAATGTATGCCCGATGCACAACCAGAACATGAGAGAAAGGAATACCCCATACTGCGCTATTGAAAGGAAGTACACAAACCATACGGCTCAAGATTGTCCCTACAATAGGCAGGCTGTTAGACAGAATTATCAACAACCTTACCCACAAGGTAGGCATCAGAACCAATACCAACAGCCATATTATAGACCACAACAGCAATATCAAGCACCATATAGGCCACAACCAATCTTGGGAAACCAACCACCAGCTCCTGCCAATGCCATTCCAGTTAAGTATGCAGTGGCATAAGAGAATCTTAATAGAGCATTGGTGCTAGTGACCCCACTGATCTCAGAGAATGACTCTCATGCTCATAGTTCAAACTACTCCCATGAAGGTAGTCCACATGCTTATTACACAGAGTCACCTGAACATAGTAAGATTTATCCGTATCAATATGAGGCACCACCTATGGAACAAAATTGGGAGCCTGAATACTCCAATGTCATGTACACAAATGCTAACCCTAGGCCCCAATTGAGACAAGTAAGACCACAAGCCCCTAGAGGACCATGTTTCAGATATCAAGGTGACCATTTCCTTTGTGATTGTCCCCATCCACCATCCCTGAGTCAAGGACAGGCTATCACAATACAAGCTTTTTGTCCTGATTGTGGCAAAGACCATCTCCCCAGAGATTGTCCAAGAAACCCCTCTAGTGCACCCAAGATTACACCTATTAATGTGGTAGGCTTAGTGGCGGATTCAAGTTCAAGTTGCAGTAACGTGGCTCCTATACAAGCTGTCACTAGAGCACAAGCCTTAAAACCAGATAAACCAGCAGAGCAACCGGAGTCGAGTGAATCGGGAGAACCTAGTAGGAGGAAAACAAGAACATGGAAAGATACCAGAGAGAAGGCTAATCGCAAGTGGAATAAAAAGTTATCGGAACTAGAAGAAAGCTTGAAAGATGCAAAAACAAAAATAGAAGACATCGCATCTCAAAATCCCTCACATGTCAAAACTCCATCCACTCCATCTCATCCCATCCCACCACCCATTGTAAATAGGCCGCAACCAGGGTCTGTTCTTGCATATCCAACCCCAGAAGGCTTGGACATGATGTTCAAGGCCTACCAGGCTCGACTTCAAGAAGGGCCAACAGTTGCAAACCTAGACAAGAGTTACCCTAGAGCAGACTTAGAGATTGAACGAATGAAAATGTGCATGAAAATGGTAGAACAAGCCCAAGCTATACTTGAGACTAGTCAAAAGTTCAATCAGACAAACTCTGTCAAACCGGATTTGCATTTCCAGGGCTTACTAGAAAGATTAGAGCAGTTGGTAAACAAACCATAAGTTTCTTTACCTCCACAGGCTCAACCAGTTATTGAAAGGGGAAGCTCACCACCAATGGGAGCATATGTTCCTAATTACACGGATGCTAGAATACCTCCTTCAATTCAACAGTACTCTCAAGAGTTCTTGCGGGAAATACAAGAGGAGAAATGGGCCAAGGAGAAGGGTAATTCCCCTCTGTCACTCTAGCACAATGGTGAGTACCAACGTGAGGAGCTTCACCTCATAAATGTCAATCTGTGGAGATGTGAGGACCGGTATGAAGACCAAGAGCAAGTGAAGTGCACAAGTGCATGAGTGAAAGCACACAAGCATGCACACATACACACACACACGTGCACAAGGTAAGAGCAAAGAGTGGAACAATGGAAAGCTTTGATTACAAAAGAAATCTCTTACAAAGCTGAAATCTACCACAAGCTAACCGCAAAAATGAGCTCTCCAGCCCTTTTTATAGTTTTTGAGTGGTTTTGGCCTTGTCTAGACCTAGTGTCTGGCCTAGTTAAAAATTAGGTTCTAGGGCTTATTTGTATGCTCAAACGGAATCTAAAAATTATGAAAATTGGTAGTATGATACATCTAATACTCCTCAAGCTCAAGGACTCCTTGGCTTGAACAAAATGGAGTTGTAAAAATAGAAAATGGTATTTACAATGATTTTTAGTGATAAAAATCACTATTTTTATAGGGATTTCTTCTGAAAATTTGACAGGTGCTTCTTGGAGCTCCCTACTTGCTCCTTCTTCTTGTGTCTCCACTTTGTTGATGCGCTTTTATGCATGTGCTTGACCTTAAGCTTCAACACTCCCCCCCCTCTTGAGTCTGTCGTCCCTGACAGACCCTTGTTGTAGTGGTTGTTCCATGTAGTACGTTCAGAGGTAGTGTCCTTTCCGTTCAACAGGAGCGATCCATCTTCCCAATGTATCCTGGTCGTTTGTCTAGTTCTTCACTTTGCCACTGCTAGCTCTTGCAGTTTGTAGTCCCTTTGTATGTACTTCTTCCTTGTATTCCATCTTGATGGTGCATTTGTGAGGTTTCCAAAACTCTTGTTGCTCAAAGGAGGTGGTCAATGTTGATTATGAGCAACTCTCGGTGGTGGATGGCTTTCTTGCTCTTGTAGTGGTCACCTTGATGTCCTCTGATTCTTCCAAAGATGGATTTTGTAGTTTTCATGCCAAGTACTTGTAACCCCTAATGTATGATGGGTAAGTGCATTAGTGCATGGGTTGAACAAAATATGTGCCTTGTGCATGGCCTTGTAATGTGGCCCTATGTATGCGTACTTGGAGAATGCATGGGAAGAAGTATGGTGCAAGAAATTGGGTCTTGAGCGAAGTGCTCAAGGGTATGCTGACGAAGAGGTTTCCTAATCTATCATGGTTATAGTGTTGTTGAAGCATGCACATCTTACCATGTTGAAAGGTCCGTCGATCTTCATCTCTTCGTGTGGTACTCCATCATGGTGATTGACCATCAACTTATCTTTGGTTGTTGACGGATGTTCTTGTTGATGGTTCGCATAAGAGATTCTTTGAGCGCACACCCTTGTCCGGTCGCTCTCTCTCTCTTCTTCCTCTTTTTTTTTTTTGAAACAATGGAATCAAACAAGAAGAAAGGTGTTTGTATCAATAAAATATTTTACATATTTCATACGTGTATCATGTGCTTGGGATTCTCAATTGTGTCTATGCACGGCCGTGTAAGGAGGCCCTATATTAATGCATACTTTGGAAATGCATGACCGGAATGATGCAAAGGACAAGGTTATGCCAAAGGCACATGGTTTTTGCTAGTCGAGGCTTTTGATGTTACTTGTAGACTTGATGCAATCTTTGTTTGGAGGTGTCGATTGAATCTTGCAATGATGTAATCCTCATTATAGGGATCCATTTGAGAATGGTACGTGGCTTTGTGGAGATCACTTCTGGCCCCTTCATCGTGGAATGGTGTCTAAAAGTTGGTATCCAGCGTGGTTGGCTCTTTGATTTTGTGGAAGCTGCTAATACTTTTGGCTTCCAAACCCATACCCTTTTTGGTTGCCTTTTTATGATTGTCGAAGAGGTGGGTTGATATGCTTTGGTTCTTTGTGCCTGGTGTTGACCCTCACTTCTCCTTCGCGTCTTTGTGTAAGCTTTGCTTGGGAGGGAGATTTGTGGTGTTTGTGCATGTAAGAGTGTCTTGGGTACCCACATTTGTAATCACCCGTGTTGAGCTGCAACTAACTTCTTTGGCACCCAAATTCGTACGTTATCATGGTCGGCCTCCCTCGATTGCTTTGGTACCCAAATTTGTTGAAGACCGTAGGATTGAGCTGGTCCTCGTTTCTTGATGCTTCTTTTAGCATGGTTGGCTTTCCTTACTGGGAAGGGTTGTGGTAGAGCTGGTGGTTGTTCTTCTTTTCGTACCCAAATCTGCTTCATGCCTTGAGCTTCTTTCTTCTTGAATTTTGTCTGTCTAGTTGATATAGCAGATGTCTTTTTTGCTTGCCTCTTTGGTCGAGTTACACTCGCATTAGTATGTGAGAGAGAAGAGAGGGTTGCTGGCCTATGAGCTTGTGCTTCCATGATTGAGTCCTTTTGCTTGGTAGGGTTTGTGACACACACGACATTTTCTTTACAAAGATTAGTTTTGGAAGAACTAAGAGAATGTGTGTTACTTGGCTTTGTGCGCATGCAATTCTCTAATTCTAATGTGATACATTGTTCAGGCGCCCCAACTTGAAGGAGTTGACGTCGTAGGTTCAAGTTGACTCCATGGTCATAAATCCAATCTTGACCCAAGACAAGGGGCTCTATAATGTCCTCATTGTGACATACTAGCATTTTGACTTTCATTGGAACATCTTGAAGGTAGATGCGAAGTTCCCCCTCGCCCAAGCAAGGGGTTTCCACACCTCCCAAACCTATGAGATAGGTTTCTATGGGCTTTATGTTCAATTGCAAGTCTTGGTAGTAGGATAGTCTAACTGCACTAGTTGCTGCACCTGAGTCAATCAATGCTCTCACAGTCCTTGCATTCTTCCCTTGTCCTACCGCTATGGTCACAAAAGGACGTCGATCAATTATTTGAGAAGCAATTGCACGTGATGTTTGACACATGGCCATGTGGTATCTTGGGGCCTCTCGATCAAATTCTAGGCCTAGGCGTCTGAACTTATTTCTCCTAATGCGTTCTCTTGCCTCTACCTGTGCTTCTTCTTTAACCCTTAATTCTTCTTCTTTTCGCTTCGTAGCAGTGTTGAGTCTCTTTAGCATATCCTCTGTAAGAGGTTCTTGATATAGCTTGACTTGACAACCACTGATATAGTTTGGTAAGACATCACCTTCTAGTGTTGCCAATTGAACTGCACCGCTAGTGGAAATTCTATTAATGATCATGGGTCCATATCCTCTTTTTTCCAATTCACGGGCATGTTGCTTTAGTGTATAAACTAACACTAGATCTCCCTCTTTCAATCCTTTATCTTTGATATGTGCATCGAAGTATGCCTTTTGCCTTTTCTTTGCAGCATAGATGCCTGCAGCCGCTCGTAACCTTGTCTCACCTAATCATTCTAGATCAAAGATCCTAGAGGATAATTCATGTCCATTCCACTCATGCTCTTGTGCTACTTTTAAAGTTGGAATTAGGAAGTCCAATGGTAGCACAACATTTTGTCCGAAGACCATCTGAAATGGGGTGGCATTGAGTACCATTTTATAGGCAACTCGGTAGGCCCAAATAGCATGATGAAGTTGTTTGTCGCAATCAGATCGTTTATTATTTACCAATTTTGTCAATACATTACATAGGATCTTATTCGTGCTCTCAGCTTGACCGTTAGCTTGTGGATGATAGGGGGCAGATTTCTTATGTATCACCATGAATTCTTGGAGAAGATTTTCAATGACTTCATTCAAGAAGTGTGTACCTCTATCACTAACTAACTCTATTGGTAATCCATATCTCGTGAACACGTTCTCGAATAAAAACTTCGCTATAGTTTGAGCATCATTCTTTGTTGTGGCTTTAACTTCTACCCACTTTGTGAGGTAATTTATGGCTACAATAATGTATTCGGCATGGGAGTTTCTAGCTGGGGGGTTAATAGGCCCTACAAAGTCTATGCCCCACTTTGAGAATGCTCGTCCCCCCATCATTAGCCTCAAAGGCATCTCATCTTTTCGAATTGGGTACTCGGCACGTTGACATGTGTCACATTTCTTCACATAGGTATGTGCATCCATATGAAGAGTGGGCCACCAAATTCCTGAGAATAGAATAGACTTGATCACTCTGTCAGGCCCAAAGTGTCCACCTGCCACACTGCTATGTGCAGTTTCTAAGACTTTCACTTCGTTTTCTTGCTAGACTTGCCTCTCTAGGTAGTGTTCCTGACCGCATGAATTCTACCAATGGAGCACTCCAATCTGGAAGTAATGATATGTGATAAAGAGTCGCATGCTCCACCGGGGGTCTCTTTTTGCACATTGGACAATTCTCAATCCAATCATGAATTTCTTTATCCATACTAGGCCAATACACTCCTAAACGTTTCAGATTTTGCAATGTTCGTTGTTTAGAATAGTGTTTCCCTAGAAATCCTTCATGGGCTTGTTGCAACCAACTACTATGTTCATCGTCCTCGACACAACAAGCTAGAACACCTTCTGTGTCTTGTTTCTACATGCTTCCTGCCAATATTTGATATTTTTGTGATTTTACAATTTCATCTTTGTTTGATTTCACATTCTTATTTGTAGGTCCGAAGGTTAGGACTGGTACCAACTTATTTGCCCATTTAGGAACAATTTCTAGATTGAACTGATAAGCATCGGGCAATTCATCAGACACTCCTTGCAGTGACTCACCTGAAGTGATGCGCGATAGGTGATCCGCTCTGAGGTGGGTCTTACCTTGCCTAACAACCACTTCAAAATCATATTCCATTAGTAAAAGGAACCATCTTACTAAGCGTCCTGTGTTGCAAGGTTTATTGACCAAGTATAATAAAGCTTGATGATCAGTGAAAAATTTGAACTTGTTGGCCAATAGATAGTGTCTAAACTTCTTTACTGCATATACCATGCCTAAGCCTTCTCTTTCGGTTGTTCTCTGGGTTCAGACACACTCGATATTCTCTGCACTTGTTGAAGATCTATCTGAGCGCAGGGATGTGGTATCTTCGCTCTTGGGAATGAGCACATAAATCATCCACATATACTTCTAAGCTCTTTCGCAAGAACTCTTTGAAGACATGACACATGAGTCTTTGGAATGTTGCAGGTGCATTGGTGAGCCCAAATGGCATCACACGAAATGCAAAGATTCCCCATTCTGTGGAAAATGCCGTTTTGTGTTGATCTTCTGGGGCAATGCTACTTAGTTGTAACCTGAAAATGCATCAAGGAAGCTATAAACTTCCTTGCCTGCAACACGCTCCAATAAATGTTCAGTGATTGGAAGTGGATAACTATCTCTTATCGTGGCGGCATTAACTTGTTTTAGGTTAATACACACATGTAACTTTCCATTCTTCTTGGGCACCACTACAATGGGAGACACCCATTCAGTATGCTCAATCTCATAGATGAATCCAGCTTCAATCAATCTATCAATTTCTTCTTTTATTTTGGCTGCATAAGTGTCATTATATGTGTAGTGCTTATGTTTGGTAGGCTTGGCATCTGCTATCATGGGAATCGTATGAGACCAAATTTTCGGATCTACTCCCTTCAAGTCTCTATAGTGCCATGCAAACACGTCCCTATATTCCCTTAACAAGGCTACCAACTCTACTTCCTCTTCCTTACTTAGGTCATCTCCTATGTATGTACATCTCTCTTTGTTATCTTCGATGGTGACTACAATTTTTTTGGTCTTTTCTTTGTTATCATATGCTTCTCCTATTGTGGCCTCTCTCTTAGGCATTCGTACCAAAATTTTTCGGTCTTCCACTTCATATTTCTTGAAATTTTCTGGTACTTCAAATAATTGCTCCTCCTCTCCTTGTTTCGCTACTTTTCTTTTCTTTTTCTTTTGACTACCTTCAGTCCCATCCTTTGAATTTACCGTTTTGATGCTTGTGAGAGGTTCTTCTTCTTTTTGTGTAAATACTCCTATGTCTTCTAGATAGTGCTCGTCTGAAATAAAGCAACTATCCATCACAATGGACTCTAGATCATCATCATTCTCTTCTCCTTCTATGAATTCATTAGAGTCACATTCTTCTAGCAAGGGCTGACACATGAACACTGAAATATCATATCCCTCCTCATCACAATGAGGTGTCCATTGTTCTTCATTGACAGCAATGTCCATGGTGGCTAAGATTTCTGCCCAACCATGAGGCTCAAATTCCTCATCTCGAAATATCATCGGCGTATAGGCTAGGTCTCTAACTGGTCTATCTCCTTGAGAAATTCCTTTTTCTCTTGCCTTTAAGCGTTTTTCCTCTTCCTTTGCGACCTTACACATCCACAAATGGGTATCTTCATGCATCCAAGATGTATCAGATGAACTCTTAGAATGCACAGAGATTGAATCTTCTTAATCCTTGTGGATAGGATTCCACTGTAGGGGTGGTACATCTCTGAAGGTGTAATCCTTCAAATTGACCTTGGTTGTGACTCCTAAGCGTTGCAAGTACAAGGAGTTGGTTCCCCAATCTTATACTATTTGCAGTTGTCGTAGGAAGGGCCTCCCTAAGATCATCTCGTAGACATTATTTTTTTCAAAGTCACATATAGCAAATGTGTGTTCAAACTCTACACCACAGGTGGTTAGAGTTATCCCTTCGAGCAATCCTAGAGGTCTTTCATAATGATCGTTGGCCATTTGAAGAGTCATTCTAGTTGGTCTTAATGTGGGCTTGCCCCATCACTTCCATAAGGAGGTGGTTGCAATAGCAGCACCAGCACCTGAATCTATGATCGCTTTGGTTGTGTAACCTTGGTAGGTGATTGGACAATAAGTATTACCTTTCTCACCTTCACTCATGTCCCTTATTTTATCAAGAGGTATCTCTAGAACTTTCTCTTTAGAGCCTGCTTTTGGCATTTTGGAATCAAGTTCGGGAACCTGATCCTTCACGTGATTCCATAGCTCAGGTTTCGCTTTGAGCAGCTCCTCTACCGTAAGATGACACTGAACCTTAGTGTTCTTCACGACTTCAGTATTTCTTGGAACCACCAAGTCTTCGTTTCTAATCACTATTGTGGGAGCTCTGATCTGGAGAGATTCAGATTCCCATGGGCCTGTGAATTATGGCAACTCTTGTAAGGAATTAGATTCAAAATCTAATCCTTCATCTTCTTGTTGCTCTGTTTGGTCTCCATAGATAGACGGGATGTCTTGGGGAAACTGGTCATGAAGATCATCAATCTCGAGAATAGGAGGAGGATTATCCTTCTCTTTGGCCCATTTCTCTTCTTGTATTTCCCGCAAGAACTTTTGAGAGTGTTGTTGAATTGAAAGAGGCTCCCCATCATCTATGGAGTCAGGAACTTAAACTTTCTTTGGTGATGAGCTTTCTCTTTCAATAGTTAGTTGAGCCTGTGGAGGTAAAGAAACTTGAGGTTTATTTACCAACTGCTCTAATCTATCTAGTAAGCCCTGGAAGTGCAAACCCGGTGTAATAGCATTCATCTGATTGAATGATTGATTGGCCTTGAACATAGCTTGAGCTAGTTCCACCATTTTTATGCATATTTTTGTCCGTTCAATCTCTAAATCTGCTCTAGGGTAGATCTTGTCTAGGTTTGCAGGTGTTGGCCCTTCTTGAAGTCGAGCCTCGTATGCCTTGAACATCATGTCCAAGTCTTCTCGGGTTGGATCTGCAAGAACAGACCCTGATTGTGGTGGTCTATTTACACTGGTTGGTGGGTGGGGATGAGGTGGTGTGGATGGAGCTTTGACCTGCGAGGGGCTTTGAGAGGCAATATCTTCTATTTTTGTTTTTGCATCTTTCAAGCTTTCTTCTAGTTCGGATAACTTTTTGGTCCACTTACGATTGGCCTTTTCTCTAGTATCCTTCCATGTTCTTGTTCTTCGCTTACTAGGCTCTCCTGCTTCACTTGGCTCTGATTGCTCAGCTGGTTTAGTTTGTTGTAAGGCTTGTGCCCTAGTAACTGTGTGTATAGGAGCCACATTATCACTACTGGAACCTGAATCCCTTGCTAGGCCTACTACATTAATGGGTGTAACCTTTGGTGCACTAGCGCGATGTCCGGGACAATCTCTCAGGAGCTGTTCTTTGCCACACTCAAGACAAACAACTTGCATCGTGATGTTTTGCCCTTGTGTCGGAGCTAGTGTGTGGGGTGGTTGTTGTCTTGGCATAGGTTGAGGTTGGCTATATCCTTCATGTTCATACAGTCTAGGGAATCTTTGTGGTCCTGGACATGGGTTATGCCTAGGAACTTCTCTGCCTTGTTCTGCAAGAGGGTACTCGTATGGTCTACAATGGGGTGGTACAAACGCTTGTGGCTGTCTATTCATTGGATAGTTTTCAGTGTTGTAATTGATGTACTTCTGCTCACTATAAGAGTACATGTTAGGCGCTTGAGTTGGTTGTCTATCGTAAGGGTAAGGTTGTGATAACCCTAATGCTTCTCTGGTGCAGTCATGAGATGGATGATCTCCACCACAAAGTGTGCAACTTCCTAACATTGGCACTCTCAAGGAGGAGTTTTGGTGGTTCCTTTGTCCTTGTACTCCTAATTTCTTGGCCACTAACTCTGTCACTTCCTCCACATAACTCAAACTAGAAGTTTCCTTGCTCCTTGTATCCTCTGATTTGGTAGGATCCTGTGTTGTTTTGAGATCCTCAGCTAATTTGTCTTCCAAATCTATGCACTCCTGAAGACACTCACTTAGGGTTTGCAGTCGTTTTATGTATACTAAGATTCTCAATGTTCCATTGGTTAGACCTTCTAAAAATAACGATATCATTTTTTGCTGAGAAGGTCTCTCTGTCACAGGGCATCGGGCAACGTATTGCTTAAATCTTTGTGCTGCATTTTTAACTGTCTCATTAGGAGCTTGTTTGAAACTATGTATTAAGGATGACGAATTGTGCTTGATCCCTCGCTTAGTGAATTCCCAAATAAGTTCTTGGAAGAATTGTTCAATATGTTCAAAGCAATTTGGATCCAAAGATTGAAACCAAGTTAAGGCTATTCCCGTAAGGGTTAGCCCAAAGGATTCATATTGCATGAAAAAGTCATCCACTTGCTCCGCTCGCAATACCTGCTTGGATTCTGCAATGTGGTCATAGGGCTCTCCTATGCCATTGTAACGATTTCGCATACATTTGGCCAGTTGGATTGGTCTCAATCTTTTGTTGGGCTCTGGGGATCGAGTTATGATGGGGACACCTTGGGGCGGTTCTGTCCTAAAGGTGGGTCCATTCATATTTCCCATTCCCTGGCTAGAGTGGCCATGGGGATTAATTCCTGGCGTGGTGAACTGCTCATATGGCCCATTGGGTATACTACCTTGGCTCGTTTGTCCTAACAACACATTTTCTGTTCTTTGCTGAGTCTCAAATGGGTTTTGTGAGGTAGTTGCCTGATCTCGAGCTAACTCTCCTCTTTCATTAATCTGATTAGGATTTTCAGTTGCTACATATATCTGGCCCATCTTGTCCCTATAAACTCCACTTTCATACTTGACAGCTGGTCTTGGAATTATTTCAGATTCTGTGGTGTTTATCATTCTTGCTACTGTCCTCTCTAGACCATCAAGGTAGATGGGTATTCCTTGCAAGTTAGTGGATATATATTGAAGAGACATCCTATATTCCCCTTCCACTATAAGACCTTCCCTTGGTATGGATCTATGAATGTCTTCAGAAGCCAAGAGTCTCTCCCAGTTAAGTGATATTTTCGACTGTCTATGAGCTTAGCACGTAGTGTTAACCCCTGAGTTGTGAGTCCTTGACTTGGTTGTGCAGTTGACCTTAGTTTCAGGTGATTTGGTACTTTATCTATCTCTTCCTAAGTGTCTACTTGATCTTAGGTTCATAAGCCTTGTCTCCAAGTCCACAATTGTCCTTTCAACTGCTCAAAATCTTGTGGAACCCCTTGCTTCCTAGTCCAACCTGAGGGTCAACTTAAAAATACCCTATCTAATAATCCTGGTATTAATTTTACCGTAACCAGTCGATGTTTTTGTTGTACTCCCCACGAGCTTTCCAACAAACCCAAGATCACTCCAAACGGATTTCGTATGAGAAATTTATGCCAGTTCAGGGTTTTGGGGGTTAAAACAGGGAAACAGGGCCTCTCAGGAAATGCTTCAAAATAGGCGATACACTATACTTGGGAACTATTGTGATACTTGATGTCCACTATACTCGATATCCGATAGAGATCGTGAGAATTTGACCACGATACTCGATCTTTGAACTAGACGATACACGATATCTGCCAAAAAACGATACACGATACCTGGATGCACACGATACTCGATACTTCAAAAACACGATACACGACACACAATACTTGATCAGGAATCACGATACACGATACTTGAGCAAACTCGATACTCGATACACAATACTTGGGAAGTATCGCGATCGGGCAACCACGATACTCGATACTTGGTGAAGTATCGCGATCAGGAGTAACACGATACACGATACTTGAGCAAACGCGATACTCGATACACGATACTTGGGAAGTATCGCGATCGGGCAACCACGATACTCGATACTTGTGAAGTATCGCGATCAGGAGTAACACGATACACGATACTTGAGCAAACGCGATACTCGATACTCAATACTTGGGAAGTATCGCGATCGGGCAACCACGATACTCGATACTTGTGAAGTATCGCGATACTCAACCACAGGAGATCACGATACTTGTCAGGTATCGCGATACCTCAACCGCAGGAGAAACACGATACTTGGATTTTTTGGAGTCCAAATTCAAAACTTTTTGCAAATATGAGTACCTTGTGTCCTCCTTGTCACTCCTATGTGTCTGTAGGTGCCAAATCTTCCTTCAAACCCGCAATATTGCACTCATGATACTTGGCGCAGGTTTTATCACTTCACCAAAATGGCCGCTCGGATTCTTGGTATTTAGAGAGTGTTTCAAGAGTTTTTCTTCAGCGATTCAGTTCCGCACCCCCCTCTAAGCTTCTTGTTCACAACCACAAGTAAAAAGCAAGGTGAATGTACTCTAAAAAATGAAAAAAACTGAGAAGATGAAGGTGGGTGGAGATGGTGATGATGATGAAGATGAAGAAGAAGGAAAACTCAAAAACTGAACTGAAAATGATGATTTTTTTACCTTCCAACGTCGTTACCGTCACACGCTCGTCCTCCAAGCTCTCTCCCCGGCAACGGCACCAAATTTGATGTCACTCTAGCACAATGGTGAGTACCAATGTGAGGAGCTTCACCTCATAAATGTCAATCCGTGGAGACGTGAGGACCGGTATGAAGACCAAGAGCAAGTGAAGTGCACAAGTGCATGAGTGAAAGCACACAAGCATGCACACACATACACACACATACACACACACATGCACAAGGTAAGAGCAAAGAGTGGAACAATGGAAAGCTTCGATTACAAAAGAAATCTCTTACAAAGCTGAAATCTACCACAAGCTAACCGCAAAAATGAGCTCTCCAGCCCTTTTTATAGTTTTTGAGTGGTTTTGGCCTTGTCCAGACCTAGTGTCCGGCCTAGTTAAAAATTAGGTTCTAGGGATTATTTGGGGGCTCAAACGGAATCTAAAAATTATGAAAATTGGTAGTATGATACATCTAATACTCCTCAAGCTCAAGGACTCCTTGGCTTCAACAAAATGGAGTTGTAAAAATAGAAAATGGTATTTACAATGATTTTTAGTGATAAAAATCACTATTTTTATAGGGATTTCTTGTGAAAATTTGACAGGTGCTTCTTGGAGCTCCCTACTTGCTCCTTCTTCTTGTGTCTCCACTTCGTTGATGCGCTTTTATGCCTGTGCTTGACCTTGAGCTTCAACACCCTCCTATTTGTGAGATTGATGATCTTCATGCTCAATTTCCCTAAGACATTCCATCTATTTACGGAGACGAAGCAAGACAACAAAAAGACAAAGGATTAGATTTTGAATCTAATACCTTAGAAGAATTGCCTCAATTTCCAAGCCCATGGGAATCTGAATCTCTTCAAATCAGAGCTCCCACAATACTGGTAAGACATGAAGACTCAGTGGTCCCAAGGAACACTGATGTCGTGAAGAACACTAAGGTTCAATGTCATCTCAGTGTAGAAGAGCTGCTCAAAGCAAAACCCGAGCTATGGAACCATGTGAAGGATCAGGTCCCAGAACTTGATTCCAATATGCCAAAAACATGCTCTAAGCAAAAAGTTCCAGAGATACCTCTCGATAAATAGGAGACATGTGTGAGGGTGAAGAAGGTAATACTTATCTTCCAATCACCTACCAAGGTTACACAACCAAAGCAATCATAGATTCAGGTGCTGGTGTTGCTATTGCGACCACCTCCTTGTGGAAGCAATGGGGCAAACCCACATTAAGACCAACTAGAATGAAGCTTCAAATGGCCGATGGTCATTTTGAAAGGCCTCCAGGATTGCTAGAAGGGATAACTCTAACCACTTGTGGTGTAGAGTTTGAGCACACATTTGCTATATTTGACTTTGAGAAAAATAATGTCTATGAGATGATCCTAGGAAGACCCTTCCTATGACAATTGCAAATAGTACAGGATTGGGGAACCAACTCCTTGTACTTACAACACTTATGGGTCACCACCAAGGTCAATTTGAAGGATTACACCTTCACAGATGTACCACCCCTACAGTGGAATCCTATCCACAAAGCGAAAGAAGATTCTATCTCTACGCATTCTGAAAGTTCACCTGATCCATCATGGCTGCATGAAGATACTCATTTGTGGATGTGCAAGGTCTCAGAGGAAGAGGAAAAACGGTTAAAGGCAAGAGAAGAAGGAACTTCGCCAGGAGATAGACCAGTTAGAGACCCATACTACACACCGATGATCTTTCCAGATGAGGAATTTGAGCCTCATGGCTGGCCTGAAATCTTAGCCACCATGGACATTGCTGTCAATGAAGAACAATGGACACCTGATTGTGATGAGGAGGGTTATGATATTTCACTGTTCATGTGTCAGCCCTTGCTAGAAGAATGTGATCCTAGTGATGTCATAGAAGAAGAAGAGAATGACGATGATATAGAGTCCATTGTGATGGATAGTTGCTTTAACTCAGAGCAGCACTATCTAGAAGATATAGGAGTGTTCACCCAGAAAGAAGAAGAACCTCTCACAAGTATTAAAACGGTAAATTCAAAGGATGGAAGTGAGAGTAGTCAAAAGAAAAATGAAAGAAAAGCAGTGAAACAAGAAGAGGAGGAATCATTGTTTGAAGTACCAGAAAAATTCAAGAAATATGAAGTGGACGACCTCAAAATTTTGGTACGAATGCCTAAGAGAGAGGCCATCATAGGAGAATCATATGATAATAAAGAAAAGACCAAAAAGATTGTTGTGACCATTGAGGAGAACGAAGAGAGATGTACCTACATAGGAGATGACCTGAGTGCAAGAGAAGAAATGGAGCTCGTAGCTCTATTAAGGGAATATAGGGATGTGTGTGCTTGGCACTATAGAGACTTGAAGGGAGTGGATCCAAGAATATGCTCGCATATGATCCCCATGACTGCTGATGCCAAACCCACCAAACAGAAGCCCTACACATATAATGATACATATGCAGCCAAAATAAAAGAAGAAATTGATAGGTTGATTGAAGCTGGAATCATCTATGAGATTGGCATACTGAATGGGTGTCCCCCATTGTAGTGGTGCCCAAGAAGAACGGGAAGTTGCGAGTGTGTATTAACCTAAAAAAAGTTTATGCCGCTACGATCAGAGATAGTTATCCACTTCCAATCACGGAACACCTATTGGAGCGTGTTGCAGGCAAGGAAGTTTATAGCTTCCTTGATGGATTTTTAGGTTACAATCAAGTAGCCATTGCCCCAGAAGATCAACACAAAATAGCTTTTGCTACAGAATGGGGAATCTTTGCATTTCGTGTGATGTCATTTGGGCTCACCAATGCACCTGTGACATTCCAAAGGCTCATGTGTCATGTCTTCAAAGAGTTCTTGTGAAAGAGCTTAGAAGTCTTTGTGGACGATTTATGTGCTCATTCCCAAGAAAGAGGATTTCACATCCCTGAGCTCAGACAAATCTTCAACAAGTGTAGAGAATATCGAGTGTGTCTGAACCCAGAAAAGTGTGTGTTCATGGTGTGTCAAGGTAAACTCTTAGGTCATATTGTTTCTAAGAATGGAATCTCAACCGACGAAGATAAGGTACGAGCCATAGCGGAGCTGCCAAGGCCAAGGAATGTTAAAGAGGTACAAGCCTTTATGGGCCATTGTGGATACTACCGTAGGTTTATTCACATGTACGCGATCATAGCTAGACCCCTTTATGCCTTGTTGTCTAATTTTGAGTGGAACGACGAATGCGAGAATTCTTTCAACGAACTGAAGAAACGTTTGTGCTCAGCACCAATATTGACCACTCCTGATTGGAATAAACCATTTCATGTCCATGTGGATGCCTCTAATCATGCCATAGGATGTGTGCTAGCACAACCCACAGGTGACGGAAACTTAGATTTGCCCATAGCATATGCTAGTAGACAACTCACTACAGCTGAACGAAACTATACCACAATCGAGCGAGAGGGCTTAGGCATGGTATATGTTGTGAAGAAGTTTAGACACTATTTATTGGCCAACAAATTTAAGTTTTTCACTGATCATCAAGCTTTGTTATATTTGGTCAATAAACCTTGCAATACAGGACGGTTAGTAAGATGGTTTCTCTTACTAATGGAATATGTCTTTGAAGTTGTTGTCAGGAAAGGTAGAACCCACCTTAGGGCAGATCACTGTTGGAAGCAGCCAGAGGCACAGATGCCACGGAAGCATGTAAAGAAGGAGTAGGGAGCCAGGCGGATCAATTTTTCAAACAAATACATTTCTTATTAATTCTCCAAATATTCAACAGTGATTATTATCACTAATTGTAACATATGTATCATAGAAAACCACATTTTGTAATCCATAGCTCCATTTTGTGCAAGCCGAGGAGTCCTCGAGCTTGAGGAGCTTAGGTAGAATGCTCGTACCAATTTTCGTTATTTTTAGACATCGTTTACCCTTCCAAATAGCCTCTAGGACCTATTTTTTAACTAGGCCGGTCACTAGATGTGAAACCGGTCAAAACTAGTCTAGAAACTATAAAAAGAGCTAGAGAGCTCATTTTTGAGGTTGGTTCATTGTAGCTTGTTGGAGATTAGAGTTATTTTGAGCTTGTAAGAGTGTTCTTGAGCAATAGAGCTAATTTCCTACCTTCCATTGTGTCTTGCTTGTCTCTTCATTGTGTGTGTGTATGTGTGTGTGCATCCTTGTGCTTCTCACCTTCACTCTCACATCATCTCACGTTCACGATCTTCATATCACTCCTACCTCTCCCACGGATTTACATTAAGGAGGTGAAGCTTCTTAACGTGGTTCTCACCATTGTGCTAGAGCAACACCAAATTTGGCGCCGTTGCCGGGGATCGAGTCTAGGACGAATGTGTGATGGTAAGAGTATAGCAAGAAGAGGCGTTGGAAGGTAAAAATTTCAGTTTTTGTTGTTGTTTTTACTTAGTTTTTAGTGTTTTTCACCTCCCCCATACTCCATCTTCATCATCGCATCATCATCTCCATCTCCAAAAAAATCAGAAAATTCACCATATCCACCCATTCATCTCATTTCCCCTCATTTGTGCATGCGAGAGAGCGAGAGAGAGTTTTTGCGATTGTATGTGCTTGCTTTTTCTTGAGTTTTCTTGCAGGTACAGAGCTTCAGAGCATCAGGAAAGCTTCCAACAGGTAAAAAATGTACTTTCTGTCAGAGATTTCCGAGTGTGGCGGACCATCGCGATGGTCTGCAACTTTCGGATTTTGAGGTAGGCGACCACACCACGAGGTAGGCGATCCCTGCGCATACACGGAACCATTTTTGCATTTCAAAAATTCGTTGTTTGGTGGACCATCGCGATTGGCTCGGACCATCGCGATTGTGTCGCACCATCGCGATAGGCTCACGCCATCGCGACGGCTCGGCCGGACCATCGCGACGGTTCGCTTTTTCGGACCATCGCGACGGTTCACTTGAGCCATCGCGACGGTCCGCTTGGACCATCGCGACGGTTCAGCTGACCCCGGACCATCGCGATTGGCTTATGCCATCGCCACGACAGTGCCACGTGTCACGATAGACCATCGCGACGGTTCATTTTTTGGACCATCGCGACAGCCCAAAATCGGACCATCGCGATTGTCCACCGTTGACCGTTGACCGCGCCATCGCGATTGTCCGCCTGATCACGCCATCGCGACGGTTCATTTTTCGGACCATCGCGACGGTCCATTCCCACGCCATCGCGATCGTTCATTCCGGGCCATCGCGACGGTTCGACCTCACGCCATCACGATCGTTCACTTCGGGCCATCGCGACGGTTCACCTTTTCGCGCCATCGCGATTGTCCAACTTTGACCGTTGACCCACGCCATCGCGATTGTTCGCCTTTTCGGGCCATCGCGATTGTCCGAATCCCACGCCATCGTGACGGTTCGCTTTTTCGGACCATCGCGACGGTCCCAGACCATCGCGATTGCCCACCCCCATCGCAAATTTTGGACTTCAATTTTTGACCAAATTTGAGGGTATTTTTGAAAAATTTTTGGACCATTAAACTCATAGGAGACCCCTTAGCCTATATTAGAAGAAAAATTGGATTGTCAGTTTTTACCCCCCAGGGCCTGAACGCGTATAACTTTTTCATCCGAAGTCCGTTTTTTGAGCTTAATAGCTCGTTAGAAAGCTCGTGACGAGTACTACGTGATACATCTATTTTTTGATAAGCTATTTTGAGGTTCACCTAGTTTGGGACTAGGAAGTCAGGGGGCACACAGTGAAAATTTGGGCAAAAAGGGAAGGGATTTAAAAAGGTGTATATGCTCAAGTGTTTGATCATCTTGTGAATTGGTCTAATATTGGAATTTTTCCAGGTCTAGCAAAGGCAATCAAAGGCAAGCAAGCAAGGCAGTGAAGAATGCAGAGCTTGGGAAGCACGGCTTCTTGGGCAACAGGGCATCAGAGCAACCAGACAAGACGACTCGAGGTTGGAAGATTACTCAACCCCCTCAGTCAATTCTTAGCTTAGGCTAAACGGTAGTTGTGGATTAACGACGATAGGAACGCCTCAAGTTCAAGATACTTAATTCTTTCAAGTTTAAGACTTAAAGTAAAGGTGTGTGTGACGAAAACCTAAAGAAAAGAACCTAAGTCTGACGGAACGAGAACTCAAAATCATAACGAAAGTCGAATTCCTGATGCATATATTAAAGACAAGAATCCAGAGAGAATTAAAAAGAATCAAGAAAGTAATCACAAAGGACCCTTGACGATCTAAGTGTGTAATTGAGTGAGCAAGGAAGGAAATTAATGAACCTTAGATCGGGCAAACACATAGGTAAGTCGGATCGACGAAGCCTTAGATCATCAGAGGCTAGTGTAAGAACTACCGCTCGATCTTGGGCTCAGCAATTGAATAATAGTTATCCCTACGAGAGCTCAGAAACTAGCGAATCAGAAATGGCATTTAGCACAGACAGACCAGAAGGAGGGTCTCATGTAGCATACTTAGAAAAACCAGAAGGACCCTATAGAACGCAGCTAGAGTTTCTCCGAACCAACCGATTAGGTGCTCGCATCTATGAGGATGGTTTGCAAAGGCAGGTGGTGCAATTGCACAACCCTGATCAACCCATTGGATTGGAAAGACCAGTGGTGAAATTTGAGAGAGACGCTTACATAGACAAAGAAGGAACCATGTACGTCCTAAGTACGCAGCCAAATGATACTAATGAGTTTGGCACAATTCAATTAGAGACGGAAGCGAAATTTCAAGGAAAAGAGCCATTAGAAGAACCTAGAACACCTAGAGGAAAATCCGTATTAACGAGAGTACTCATCCCAGAGTGGATCCCTCAAGATAACAGGAGCACCGAGTTGTTCATAAATAAAGAGACAGACGAAGCCTTTTGGAGGTACAGAAAGGAAAACCCCAGTGAGGTAGGCATCATTACAATCTATGAATTCAAGGACCCAGATACACCTGGAAAGGTGGTATACCTGGATGAGACTTCAGAAAGAGTCTTTGTGGTGCCTGAGCGCGCTAAAAACACATACACATGGAGAGGTGAATTGATATTCCCTCCATCCAGAACAAACATGAATGCAAATCAACAAGGGGCAGGAACTTCCTCAGCCCATGGAAATCAAAGAGAAGGAAATAAAGAGAGATAGGAAGTAAGCTTCAATCACCCCATAGGGAGAGATAGAACAACCACGAACACTAATAGGACGGATAGACAAAGAGAACATGGAATACCAGGTGGTAGAGATGATTTTCCTCTACCTAGACCACGTGAACACGCAAGAGTATTGAGACCCACTCAATTAGTGAAATCAATGAAGAATTACTTTGATGGGACAGGAGATCCCTATGACCACGTCGCAGAATTCAAGCAAGTATTAAGATCTGAACAAGTCGAGGACCTGTTCACGCAATACAATGCATTTGGACTAACGTTAAAGAATACCGCTTTAACTTGGTTCCAACCTTTGCAGCAAAGGCAATTTAGAGACATCCATCACTTTTTAGAGTCATTCATCACTGAATTCTCTAAAAGTGGGATTAGACACGACACGTCTTCGTTGATTCATAGCTTTAAACAGACCCCTCAAGAAACAGTTAGACTGGTAGGACGTAGGTTTAGACAATATGTTGAACGATGTCCAATGCAAGAGCTACCCTCAAAGGCCAAACAAGTATCACTGTTCCTAGATGGCTTGTTGAGCGCTAAACTACGCTCCTATGTGTACCTCAAAGAACCCAGAACGCTAGAGGAATGTGTAAGAATATGTATAGACATTGAGGACAACCTAGGTGATGAGTTGGAACTCTCAAAGGTCTATAAGGACTCAGATTGTTCTTCTCTAGCATCCACAAAATTGTCTAATTCGATAGAGGACCTAGCAGAAAAAGTGGCCCAAAAACTAGGAGTCTCTAGTAAACAGGTGCCCAAGCTACCAGCAAACGTACGTTGTTACACTTGTGGTGGAAATCATTTGGCAAACATGTGCCCCAATGCACCACAACCACAAGTCAACCCTAGTGGCCAATATTGCACAATTGAGAGAAGATACACGAATCATACGGCTCAGGACTGCCCATACAACAAACAAACCGTGAGACAGAACTACCCGCAAACATACCAGCAGCCAGGTAGGTATCAAGGCCAATACAATGCTCAGCCTTATTACTATAGGCCTCCTCAAAACTACCCATACCAGGCTCAACAGAAACCTCAACCCGTCTTAGCTCAGCAGCCACCCCCACCAGCGAATGTCATCTCAGTCAAATACGCGGCTGCAGAAGAGAACCTAAGTAGGGCCTTAGTGCCTTCTTCACCCCTGATCACAGAAAGTGACCCGAACTCAAACAGTTTTGACTCTACTCATGTAACTAGTCCACCCGCTTATTACACGGAGTCACCAGAACATTTGGAGACATATCACTATGATAGTCCACCAATGGAACCTAGTTGGGAGCCAGATTATACTAATGTAATGTACGCAAACCCAAACCCACGGCCCCAACTGAGACAACAAAGACTACAGGGCCCTAGAGGACCATGCTTTAGGTGCCAAGGAGATCACTTCATAAAGGACTGTCCACATCCCCCAATAGCAAGGCAATCACAGTACTATAGCATCCAAGGCTTTTGTGCCGATTGTGGCAAAGAGCACATAATCAAAGATTGTCCTAAGAACCCAATTAACACTTCAAATGTGACACCGATCAACGTGATAGGTATTGTAAACAATGCAGATGGATCCAATACTACGTACGTGCCTATCCAAGCTATAACTAGAGCCCAGGCGCTCTTACAAAACCAACAGCATAATCAAGAGAAAGTAGCCAAAACTAGTGAAGTAGCAGAATCTAGCAGTAAAAAGACAAAATCTTGGAAAGATTCTAGGGAAAGAATCAAGAGAAAATGGAGTAAAAAGATAAGTGAGTTGGAAGGAAGTTTAAGGGAATCTAGAGCCAAAATACAAGAATTGACTTCACAAGAATTAAATCAGGAAAATCCAGCTCAGAAATCAGGATCAGTTTTAGCGGAACCAATACCAGAAGACCTAGACATGATGTTTCGTGCATATCAGGCTAGAATAAAAGAGGGACCTCAAGTCACGGAAATGAGTAAAAACTACCCTCGAGCTGATCTAGAAATTGAGAGAACTAAACTTTGCATGAAAATGGTAGAGTTAGCACAAGCTTTGTTCGAAGCCTCTAGATATCTTAATTGGAATAACATGGCAAAACCGGAACTACACTTTCAAGGACTAATGGAGAGGCTAGAACACTTGATAGAAAGCAAAGAGAAAGAGGATCAGCATAGGAACCCTATTATCCCAGAGACACAGGAAAGGAATGCACCATCCCTGTCTCAAGTACCCAATACAGAAAGCCAAGACAATTTGTCTTCCATACATAGGTACTCACATGAATTTTTAAGAGAAATACAATAAGAGAAATGGAGAAAAGAACAAGGAACTCATCCTCCTATTCAAGAAATAGACGATTTGCAGGAACAATTTCCCCAAGACATCCCCTCTATTTACGATGATGTAGAGGAAGAACAACTGAGTGAACCCACAGGATTTGAATCTAATTCTCTACAAGAATTACCTCAGTTCACAGGACCTTGGGAAGCTAAGTCTATTAGTATGAGAGCACCCACGATAATAGTGAGGAATGAAGAATCAGTGATCCCTAGAAATACGGAAGTGATCAAGAATACCAAAGTACAATGTAATCTCACTCTGGAGGAATTGTTAAAGGTAAAACCAGAATTGTGGAAGCACGTAGCAAATCAATTCCCCGAGCTAGCTACCACACCCCCTCAGAGAGGATCACATAAGAAGGTACCAGAGATACCCGTGGAAAGGATTGGAGACGTAAGCGAAGGAGAGGAAGGTAACACATATCTTCCAATAACCCATCAGGGCTACACCACGAAAGCCATCTTAGATTCAGGAGCCGGAGTAGCCATCGCTACCACCGCTTTATGGAAACGTTGGGGTAAGCCAGCACTCAGACCCACCAGGATGAAACTACAAATGGCTGATGGACACATAGAGAAACCATTAGGCTTACTAGAAGGCATATCTCTCACCACTTGTGGTGTAGAATTTGAGCATACCTTTGCCATTTGTGACTTTGCGAAAAACCGTGCGTATGAGATGATATTGGGACGACCATTCATGCGTCAGTTGCAAATTGTACAAGATTGGGGAACTAATTCTTTGTACTTGCAACATTTAGGAGTGACTACTAAAGTCAATCTTAAAGATTATTCACACAGAGATGTACCCCCAATACAATGGAATACCATCCATAAGACACCAGTAGAGACGGAATCCGTGCACTCATTAGAATCAGATCCTTCTTGGTTGCATGAGGATACCCATTTATGGATGTGTAAAGTAGCCAAACAAGAGGAAGAACGATTAGAAGCCAGGACCTTAGGTGCAGAACAACATCCACGAACCCTTCAAGATCCAGCATATGCACCTATAGTATTCCCAGACGAGGAGTTTGAACCCCATGGTTGGGCAGAGATTCTAGCAACCATGGATGTAGCCATCAATGAAGAACAATGGACACCCCACTGTGACGAGGATGGCTATGACATTTCAGTTTTTACGATAGAGCCAATCATGGGCAATGCAATTTTAGAAGAGTGTGAACCAGACACTGATGCATTTGAGGATGCAAGCGATTTTGATTTAGAATCAATTATCATGGACCCACCCTTTGCATCAGAGGAAGAATATTTCTACGAAGTAGAGACTCACACTCAGAGACACGAGGAAATTACGAATGAAGTGAGATTAGCGCTAGAGCAACAATCACCTTTCTCGCATCACTTCAGGAGAGTCACCGCAAGGAGTGTCTGATGAACTACCTGACGCTTATCTGTTCAATTTAGAAGTTGTTCCTAAATGGGAAAATAAGTTGGTACCAGTCCTAACCTTCGGACCCGCAAATAAAAATGTTAAAACATCACAAGAAGAAATTGTAAAATCACAAAAATATCACATATTGGCAGGAAGCATGTACAAACAAGATACTGAGGGTGTATTAGCTTGTTGTGTCGAGGATGATGAACATAGTAGTTGGTTGGAGCAAGCTCATGAAGGATTGCTAGGAAATCACTATTCTAAACAACGAACATTGCAAAATCTAAAGCGTTTAGGAGTGTATTGGCCTAGCATGGACAAAGAAATGCATGAGTGGATTAAGAATTGTCCAATGTGCAGAGAGAGACCCCCAGTGGAGCATGCGACGCTTTATCAAGTGTCATTAATTCCAGATTGGAGTGCCCCATTGGTAGAGTTTATGAGGTCGGGAAGATTACCCAAAGAGGCTAGTCTAGCAAGAAGACGAAGCATGGAGCAAGAGGCTCAAGGCTATGCCTTGGTAGGAGACAACCTATATCGAAGAGGCAAAGATGGTTACTTAAGACTGTGCGTTCATGAATCAGACTATCTGAAAGTCTTAGAGACAGCACACAGTAGTGTTGCAGGTGGACATTTTGGTCCTGACCGAGTAATCAAGACCATTCTTTTCTCAGGACTTTGGTGGCCAAATCTTCATATGGATGCACATACCTATGTGAAGAAATGTGACACATGCCAACGGGCACAATATCCAGTTAGAAAAGATGAGATGCCTTTGAGACCAATGATGGGAGGACGTGCATTTTCAAAGTGGGGTATAGACTTCATAGGTCCTATTAACCCCCCAGCTCGAAACTCCCATGCAGAGTACATTATTGTAGCCACTGATTACCTTACAAAGTGGGTAGAAGTCAAAGCCACAACAAAGAATGATGCTCAGACTACGGCTAAGTTCTTATTCGAGAATGTGTTCACGAGATATGGGCTACCAATAGAGCTAGTTAGCGATAGAGGCACACACTTCTTGAATGAGGTCATTGAAAATCTTCTCCAAGGATTCTTGGTGATACATAAGAAGTCTGCCCCTTATCACCCACAAGCTAACGGACAAGTCGAGAGCACCAATAAGATCCTCTGTAACGTATTGACAAAACTGGTAAATAATAAACGCTCTGATTGGGATAAACAGCTTCATCATGCTGTTTGGGCTTATCGTGTTGCCTATAAAACGGTACTGAATGCCACCCCATTTCAGATGGTCTTCGGGCAGAATGCTATTCTACCATTGGACTTCCTCATCCCAGCCTTAAAGGTAGCACAAGAGCATGAGTGGAATGAACATGAGTTGTCCTCCAGGATCTTTGATCTAGAACGCTTAGGTGAGATGAGGCTACGAGCGGCAGCAGGCATCTACGCTGCAAAGAAAGGCAAAAGGCATACTTCGATGCACACATTAAGGATAAGGGACTGAAAGAGGGAGATCTAGTGTTGGTTTACACACTAAAACAACATGCCCGTAAGTTGGAAAAACGAGGATATGGACCCATGATCATTAATAGAATTTCCACTAGCGGCGCGGTTCAATTGGCTACTTTAGAAGGTGATATCTTGCCAAACTATATTAGTGGTTGTAGAGTCAAGCTATATCAAGAACCTCTTACTAAGGATATGCTTACGAGACTCAACACTGCTAAGAAGCGAAAAGAAGAGGAGTTAAGGGTGAGGGAAGAAGCACAAGCAGAGGCTAGAGAGCGCATAAGGCGAAATAAGTTAAGGCGACTAGGCCTAGATGTCAACTCAAAAGCTCCAAAAAATCAGGCATTGTGACTTCTCAAGTCATTGACCGACGTCCATTCGTGACCATAGAGATAGGACAAGGAAAGGGTGCAAGGACTATGAAAGCATTGATTGACTCAGGGGCAGCAAGTAGTGCAGTTAGACTTTCCTACTGCCAAGACTTGCAGTTGAACATCAATCCCATAGAAGCTTATCTCATAGGATTGGGAGGTGTGGAAACCCCTTGTTTGGGCGAGGTGGAACTTCCCATCTACCTTCAAGATGTTCCAATGAAAGTCAAAGTGCTAGTGTGTCAAGATGAGAACCTTACAGAACCACTTGTCTTAGGACAAGATTGGATTTATGACAATGCAGTCAACTTGAACCTAAGAAGTCAACTTCTTCAAGTTTGGGTCTAGGGACAATGCTTTACATTAGAACTAGAAAATGGCATGCTCACAAATCCAGATGTCACATCTTGTAGTTCTCCTAGGACTAATCTTAGCAAAAGGGATGTTGTATGTGTCAAAAGCTCTATGTCGCAGGAGAACTCAATCATGGAAGAACAGGCTCAAAGACAAGCGGACTCCTCCTCTGGGGCAAGGACTAATGCCGCCACTACAACTCAACCAACAAAGCAAGCACAACCGAAAAGAACAACTGCTATATCAAATAGACAGCGAGATTTCCAAAGGAAATTAGTACCGAGCATGCAGCAGATCTGGGTACGAAAAGGAGAGCAACCACCGGCCTTAACCCCACAATTCCTCTCTAGGGACTCCCACCAGGCCAGAAGACGAATGCAAAAGCTACGACAAACTCAACCACAAGATATTCGACAAGTTTGGGTGCCTAAGAAATTTGTTGCGACTCAACAAGGGCGATTACAGATGTGAGTACCTAAGAAGCTCTTACATCCACAACAACCTATGTTCTCCCACATGCGAAAGGTCTCAACAAAGAAGCCAAAAAGAGAAAAGGGTAAGAACCACGTACAGAGACCGAAAGAAGATCAAATCAGCTCTTCAACAATAGTAGGAAGACGTGCAAAAAGGATATGGGTTTGGAAGCCAAAAGTACAAGTAGCCTCCACCGAACCAAAGTTCCAACCATACTGGATACCATAGTTCAGAAAGCATCCAAAGAGGAAGACGAGTGCCAAATGTTGTTCTAAAATGGACCCCAATAAGGAGGATTACATCATTTCGAGATCCAATGGATACCTCCACCAAAGCCAGCATCAACAACTACAAGTAACATCAAAAGCCTCGACGAGCGACAACCATGTGCTTCTTGCACAACCTTGTCTTTTGCACCATTCAGGGCATGCACTTCCAAAGTATGCATTGATATAGGGCCCTATTACATGGCCGTGCATAGACAAGGGTCTGTCAGGGACGACAGACTCGAGAGGGGGGGGAGTGTTGGAACTCAAGGTCAAGCATAAAACATGGAAGCACATCAAAGAAGATAGAAGAAGAGAGAGCAAGTAGGGAGCTCCAAGAAGTGTATATCAAATTTTCAGAAGAATCCCCTACAAAAATAGTGATTTTCATCATTAAAAACCATTGTAAATGCCATTTTCTATTTTTTTTAACTCCATTTTGTTCAAGCTGAGGAGTCCTTGAGCTTGAGGAGTATTAGAACTATCATCCTACCAGTTTTCATAATTTTTAGACTTCGTTTGAGCCCTCAAATAAGCCTTGGAACCTAATTTTTAACTAGGCCGAACACTAGGTCTGGACAGGGCCAAAACTAGTCAAAAAACTATAAAAAGAGCTAGAGAGCTCATTTTTGGGGGTTAGCTTGTTAGAGAATAGAGCTTTTGTAAGAGAAATCTTTTGCAATTGAAGCTTTCCATTGTTCCTCTCTTTGATCTTACCTTGTGTGCGTGTGTGTGTATGTGTGTGCATGTTTGTGTGCTTTCACTCACGCACTTGTGCCTTCACTTGCTTGTGGTCTTCATATCGGTCCTCACGTCTCCACGGATTGACAAGTAAAGGAGGTGGTGCTTATGCTTGAGCTACAAGTAGCCATCGCTACCACCGCTTTATGGAAACGTTGGGGTAAGCCATTAAGACCTACCAGGATGAAGCTACAAATGGCTGATGGACATATAGAGAAATCATTAGGTTTACTAGAAGGCATATCTCTCACCACTTGTGGTGTGGAATTTGAGCATACTTTTGCCATTTGTGACTTTGGGAAAAATCACGCTTACGAGATGATTTTAGGACGACCATTCATGCGTCAATTGCAAATCATAAAAGATTGGGGATTTAATTCTTTGTATTTGCAACATTTAGGAGTGACTACTAAAGTCAATCTTAAAGACTATTCACATCAAGATGTACCCCCAATACGATGGAATACCATCCATAAGACACAAGAAGAAATAGAATCCGTAAACTCAGTAGACTCAGACCCCTCATGGTTGCACGAGGACACTCATCTATGGATGTGTAAAGTGGCAAAACAAGAGGAAGAATGGTTAGAAGCCAGGACTTTAGGTTCAGAACAACATCCACGAACTCTTCAAGACCCATCTTATGCACCTGTAGTATTTCCAGACAAAGAATTCGAGCCTCACGGTTGGGCAAAAATTTTAGCAACAATGGACGTAGCCATCAATGAAGAACAATGGACACCCCATTGTGACGAGGATGGCTATGACATTTCAGTCTTCACAATAGAGCCAATCATGTGTGATTTTCTTATTGAAGAATGCGAACCTAGCACTGATGCATTTGAGGATGCAAGCGACTTCGATCTAGAGTCAATCATTATGGACCCAATCTTTGCAACAGAGGAAGAATACTTCTATGAAGTAGAAATTCACCCTCAGAAACACAAAGAAATTACAAATGATGTGAGGTTAGCCACACAAGTGACTGTCAAAAGTGAAGGTAAGAAAAGAAAGAAGAAAGAAACCAAGTCAAAAGAAGAAGAATCCTTGTTTGAGGTTCCCAAGAACTTCAAGAAATATGAAATAGAAGATAGATGAATCATGGTACGAATGCCTAATAGAAAAGCTGATGTTGGAGAAGTATATGATACCCGAGAGAAAACCAAAAAAATCATAGTTTCCATAGAAGGAGAAGAAGAAAAATATACATACATTGGGCATGATTTGACAAATGAGGAAGAAGAAGAGTTAGTTGCCCTATTGCACGAATATAGAGATATGTTCGCTTGGAGTTACAAAGACTTGAAAGGAGTAGACCCGGATATATGCTCCCATAGAATCCCCATGACTCTAGATGCAAAGCCTACAAAACAGAAACCGTACACGTACAATGATAACTACGCTGCGAAGATTAAAGAAGAAATAGATCGTTTGATAGAAGCAGGATTCATTTACGAAATTTAGCATACCAAATGGGTATCCCCCATTGTGGTTGTGCCCAAGAAGAATGGAAAATTGTGTGTGTGTATTAACCGTAAAAAAGTTAATGCCGCCACAATTAGAGACAGTTATCCTCTTCCTATCATGAAACATTTATTGGAAAGAGTTGCGGGCAAGGAAGTTTACAGCTTTCTTGATGGTTTCTCAGGCTATAATCAAGTAGCCATTGCTCCAGAAGACCAACATAAGATGGCTTTTGCCACAGAATGGGGCATATTTGCATTTCGTGTGATGCCATTTGGCTTAACAAATGCACCCGCTACTTTCTAGCAACTCATGTGTCATGTTTTTAAGGAATTCTTACGCAAGAATTTGGAAGTCTATGTCGATGATTTCTGTGCACAGTCGAATGTGAGACACACTCATATCCCATAACTAAGGCAAGTATTTGACAAATGTCGAGAATATCAAGTTTGCTTGAACCCAGAAATGTGTTTTCATGGTCAAACAAGGAAAAATTCTAGGACAAATTGTGTCAAAGAACGGAATCTCCAATGATGAAGAAAAAGTGAAAGTAATTGCAGATCTACCTAGACCAAACAATGTAAAAGAAGTACAAGCATTTATGGGTCATTGTGGTTATTATAGATGATTCATACACGTGTATGCAATCATAGCCAAGCCTCTGTACTCTCTTTTAACCAATTTTGAATGGACAGATGAGTGTGAGAACTCATTCAATGAACTTAAACGACATTTGTGCTCAGCACCAATACTGACAACCCCAGATTGGAGTAAGTCATTCCATGTACATGTGGATGCATCCAACTATGCCATAGGATGTGTGTTAGCACAACCCACGAATGAAGGCAATATAGATCTTCCCATAGCGTACGCGAGCAGACAGTCGAACGCACCAGAAAGAAATTACACCACTACGAAACGAGAAGGATTAGGAATGATCTACACAGTCAAGAAATTCAGGCATTATTTGTTGGCAAACAAGTTCAAGTTCTTTACAGATCATCAAGCATTATTGTACTTAGTCAATAAGCCATGTAACACAAGACGACCTTGAGATAGTACCAGAATGGGCTAAGCCTATTGTCCCTATTCTCACATATGGACCCAAGAATCCTAGGATAAGGATCAAGGAAGGAGAAATTACCAAGTCACTAAGATACCAAATAATAGCAAGAAGTATATATAAACAAGACAATCAAAAGATTCTTGCTTGTTGTGTAGATGAGTTAGAACATGCAAATTGGTTGCAATTAGCACATGTAGGTGCATTAAAGCAACATCATTCACAACATCGTATATTGCAGACTCTGCATAGACTAGGAGTATATTGGCCTTCTATGGAAGTAGACATCTATAATTTGTGTAAAGAATGCCCTGTTTGTTGTGAAAGACCACCAGTAGAACATGCTACATTATATCATGTGTCTCTCACACCAGAATGGAGTGAATCTTTAGTGACGTACTTGAGGAGGAAAACATTCCCTCAAGGAATGACCTTAGCATGACAACGAAGTCTAGAGCAGGAAGCTCAAGATTATTCACTTATTAGTGATAACTTATACAAACGAGGAAGAGATGGATACCTAAGACAATGTGTTCATGAAAGCGATTATTTGAGCATACTAGAGACTGCACACCAAGGTGTTACATGAGGTCATTTTGGACCAGATTGGATAATCAAAGCCATCCTCTTTGCAGGATTGTGGTGGCCTACTCTTCACATGGATGCATATACATATGCAAAGAGATGTGATGTGTGCCAAAGAACTCAATTTCCTACTCGCAGAGATGAAATGCCATTGAAACCCATGATGGGAGGACGTGCATTTTCTAAGTGGGGTATAGACTTTGTAGGACCCATTAACCCCCCTGCAAAAGGTACACATGCTGAATACATTATTGTTGCGACAGATTATCTTACCAAATGGGTAGAGGCCAAGGCCACAAAAAAGAATGATGCACACACGACTGCAAAATTCTTGTTTGAAAATGTCTTTACAAGATATGGACTGCCTATAGAGTTAGTAAGCAATCGAGGAACTCACTTTCTAAACCAAGCCATTGAATATTTGTTACAGGATTTTAAGTGATTCACAAGAAATCCGCACCATATCATCCTCAGGCCAATGGTCAAGCAGAAAGCACTAACAAGATCCTTTGAAACGTACTGACGAAACTCGTGAACAACAAACGTTCAGATTGGCGCTATAGAACACATTAAGCGCATGAAGTTAAGAAGACGAGGATTAGGAGAGAACCCTATAACCATCTAAAAACAACACCTAGATACCCCATGGCCATGTGTCAAGTAAAGTCAACCACTCATCCTAGCATAGTGGATAGGAGACCATTAATTACAGTCAGGCTAGAGCATGGTGTCTACCCAAGTACCAACTTAGGGACTTGTGGAGAAAGAGACTATACCTCGATCCCCCTCAAGTGCATATAGTGGGGATTCACGCTTTATTTATCAATCCGAGGAGTATCAAAACCTAGCCGAGTGTATGAAGACATGCATTCAAATGATGATCAATGCAAATGAGATTCCCAAAGAGTGTAAATAAGTCTAAGTCTATTCCAAACAAGGTTCAGGGGTTTGTTGAGATGTCATGATACTTGGAGTAGTAGCCAACAGTAAATCCAGCTTTTCTCTCAGCTCCAAACTCCAAATATAGGGAATAGTGGGTTCTTTCGAAGCTCTCGAGAAGACGCATCCAATGCTAGTCTTTTCACTCAATTCTAACACTTTTGCTTCAAATTATGAGCAAAATACTGAGTCACGGGAATGTCCTTCCTACACTTCACACACACGTTAACAACAGCAAACAAGCACTTTCATGGATAAGCAACACTTCCAAACACTCTTTTCAAGCATCACACATGCACACAAGCTCACAAAGAAGATGATACAGAGAGGAGAAGACACAAATTTGAAATTTTGTGCTCTTGATTCTCACAATGGCAAAAAGTGTTTACAAAGAGTCACAAATTGACTTATATACATGTTCCCTAAAAATGGTCCTTTCACACAAGAGACTGGCACTTTATTCACTAAAAAGTTAATTTCCTACTAATTTACATGGGTAAGATACTAATCTCCAAGGGTATGCATCTAGAGGACTCCTCTAGTGCATTTACATCGAAAAATATGTTACAACAAGGCTATGATACAAAAATAAAGTGTCCGAATCGGAAAAATTTTGCAGCCCATCTTTTTCTCTGCCTTTTGCTCTTCTTAGCTCTACAACACTCCCCCTCTTTGTCTCTATCGTCCCTTGACAAGCTTTACTTTTATATCTGGCGCTTGTCTAAGGCTCTTTCATATGTCGGGTTGGTTGTGTTAAGTCGGGCTGCCACGCATGCCATCAGTGGCTAAGAATGTGGTATTCTTAGTTACCCTCTTCAACTTTTCAGCCTCTGCCTCTTTCTAACTTTTGGTCTTCTGATATGTCTTTGTCTTCACACATCTGAACCTGTTGAATTACTTTGAGCCTGTTTACTTTTTTCCACTGCACGCTATCAATGGGAGGATTATTACCTGCCAAGTATTGTCTTGCACTTCTTCATGGATACTTCCTGGCCCCGGTCCGTCCTTCCCTCCTACGTGCTTTTCCTTGATGTGTGCCCCTACGGGGCTCTGTGCAGAGATAGGTGTTGCGTGCCCCTGCGGGGCTTCTTGCAGAGATATGTCTTCAGATATAATCTTTTCAGTGAAGCTTCTTTCTTGGTCTTCTTCTTTTCTTCTTTTTGCTGGACTCTCCCTCAACACTACCCCCCTCCTAAACTCTGTCGTCCCCGACAGGCTTTGGAAGTCTGCAGGAGTATGTTCGGTAAACTTTTTGAAAGTCTGCGGGAGATTAGCTTCACGTATCATAAGTTGCTTCCATTGTTCTATTTTCATACTGTCATGTGGTGGCTGTCTGTGATCGGCGAAGAAGCTCAATTCGTATGCCACTAATCTGACATTCAAGTTTGATGACATCTTTAAGAAAATTTCTAAATCAATTTCAAAAAATCCTGTAAAAAAGGCTTCTTCGAATGTTTGCATATATGTACTTGGTAAAAACACAAGCCTAGAATAATATGCCATTATTGTGGGTCGGCTGGGCATAACAGACAGATAAAGAATGAGGATATTTGTGCCTTGATCAATACCAATGAAATTTAAAAACGTATAAGCCACATGCTTGAACAATTTCAAAACTGTAAGTATCATGTTGAGGATTTTATTCGTCATCTTGATAGTTAAATCGAGGACTGTTGTATAACAATGCAGCCAAAATTCAATGGTTTTTACCATGTAATCCTCCATCGGTAAATAATTATGAGGTGGACTTGGAAGTAGCGGATAATTCAGCCACTGTTTATTGATCGCACCACTCTTTTGCATGTCCAAAAATTCTCTTACTTCTCTGTGACATGGTGCTGGGCAAAATGAAGGATTTACCTGTAATAATTATGGTGCTGCTTGCCAATGCACCCGCAAAGTAGGGTTTTCTCCAAAAATTTTCTTCTCCATACAGGTTGTGCAACTTCAAATTCCTCTTGAGTGTAATTGAATGTATTATCTTTGAAGTACAATAGCTTATCTGGATCCTTCTGTGTTATCTTCTTTATGTATTGCCTTGTTTTCTCTTTCAATAGTCCATAAGGAATGTTGAAAGGCTTCATGATCACATCCAGATCTTTCCCTTTTATTTTGGCCTCTTTCATAACTTTGACCTCTTCATTTTCAAAATTTTCTATCAATTGGGACACCAATAGTGGCCGTTCCTTCTGACCTATTTCTGTAGTTTATGCATGGGATGATCATCACATGGTTCTGCCATCTGCTCTTTTATTGGAGAATTATAGATCGGGGGAGATAGAGGACGTACCTCTACCTCGTCAATAGGATTATTTGGTCGTGGCTCTATTGGTGTCCCGATGGATACTTTTTGTTCTGCTTTAGTTTCTAATTGTGCAGGACGTTCAATCTTCGCTTTAACTTCTTGAAGAGCTGCCCAGAGTGCATCTTTTACCGCAAGTAGCTCATTATCGATCTCTGCTACTTGATCCATATTCTCACTGTAGATCACTACAAGTTTTGCATTGGCAGTGTATAGTTGTTTCTTGAGCTCATTGGTTTCATTAATGTACCTCCTTTCCCATTCTTGTTTGAGAGCCTGCTCCTAGTTCAGCAATTTGGCATATTGTGCTATTTGGTCATTCAAGTCTTTTTGGTCAATTGCTGTGGGCTCTTGTTTTTTTGATAGGTTGATCATAAAGTAGCGCTTTCATCAGCTCTGTATTCTTGTTGCGTAGATTATCGTTTTCCTCCATATATACTTTGAGTTGTGTTTCCTGCAGACTGCTTCTAGCTTTTATCCTCTCTTTGTCCGCTTCATTTGCTTCATGTTGTCTTTTTTATTCTATCAGTTGTTCCTGTAGTTTGTGATTCTGCTCCATTAATGTAGTGCATTGTCTTTTGACTTCAAGTATTTCTTTTTCTTTTGCTAAAACATCTTGTTGCGCTTGGATCAGCTGTGCCGACAGTTGCTCACTCATTACTTGAAATTTGATTCTTTTCCCGCATGGCCTTTTCATAATCGTCATCTGTTTCCATCATCTGTTGTTGCGTATCCATAGTTGTTTGTATCATCTACTTCACGACGGGTTTCAATTGAGTAACATCAACATTTAGCCATGTGGTAGGGATGCTAGGTTCTTCACCGTGGTAACATTTTTCCCTGTGCCACATGTAACATAGTATCATGGGGCTGCCAAATATGGAGTTGTATCCTTGGCTCAACCTTCCTGTGGTCAATCTTGCCTTCTGGTGTATCATCAGGGACTTCAATCACAATTTGCTCCATATTTTATGGTAAACACCCTTTTGTTTCTATGTGTGTTTGTATTTCCTCTTTTACAGGTGGCACTGCATCTTTATTGGTGATTGGAGCATCCTTTATACTGATTTTTGACTTATCGTTCAATTGAATGATGTGGGCCTGTTCAGTGATACTTCGTGGTGCTGTACCTTTGATTGTTGATTGTCAAGTGTGACTTCGACCTGGTTTATCTCTTTCCATTCCTCATTGTTCGTTTCCGTTCTTATGTGAGTGTCTAAGGTGTCTTTCTTAGGGCTGGATTCCTCATTAGAGCTCGAATCTTCTAATCCTAGTTCTTTATATCTAGCGGTTTGTTTTGGGGTGTGTTCTTTAGTCTTTGTTGCTTTCCTTGGCTTGCCTGTCTGTATTGATGACCTTGAACATTTAGGTTCACTTGGCCCTGCATATACATATGCGTCTCTTCTAGAGCTATGGAGAGGTCCCTTTTTGTGATTGCCTATTGTGTCATAGGAATCTTTGGTAATGTATGTGTCCTCTGTTTAAGCCATGTGCCATCTGGCTCTCCATAGCTCAAACATGTGAATTAGGTGGATATAAAGTGACTTCAGCTAAATTACTACCTTGGTCCATTGCTTTGCACCACTTGTGCATGGACCTAGCAAAATAGATGAATGCTTCTTCAGGTTTCTTTATCAGATTCATCTCTCAAGTTAGAACCCAACTTGTTCTGAAAGGAAGATGAATCTTTCATAATCCCTGCCCAAATCACTCTTTTTTAGTGAAATGGGTGGATTTCCTTGTTTGCAATTCACCTCGCATAATTCTAAAGAGAGGAGAATTTCATTATATAATCCCTACCTAACCAATAGAATGGTAAAGGTGGATTATATAACATCCTCTTTATCTTCAAAGAGAGCTTACCAAAAAGTGGATGCAATGTTCTTTCAAAACTTTATGTAGTTTTGAGAATCCACTTTTAAGGGACTAAAATCCATAAGGGTTAATCTAACTATTGTAGCCTTTGATTGAAACCTATTTTACTTGTTGTTCCAAAAAGATAAGATCTTTATAACTACGTCCCAAGATGGGAACTCATAGTGTAAAAGATCGTGTTATCTTTAAGGTCATAAGTAGAAATAGATTATTCCAATCCTTTCTTCAATGTTTAACCTTTACGGATCTTTAATTAGATCTCAAACCTTAAGGGTCTTCTTGATCCTTCTAAAGTTCTGTCCCGAATATTCTCAATCTGTTAAAGATGTCCTATGTTGACATCTTTCTTATTCTTCAATTGACTTGAAATATCAAGTATCCAAAAGATGATCTTTCTGAGCTTTCTTTCAAGCTTGTTCTAAGATCATTTTTATGTTCCTTGAATTTCAAGTCATACTTTGGCATAAAGCTTTTAGAGCTTCATCCTTTGGAGTTTACCTTCAAACTCAAAAAAGTTGATCCTCTCCTTATTTCTAACTCTCTATAAGAGATAAATACTTTCATATCTTGTTGGAAGAATTCTTCTTCCCTTTGAGAGAATAATTGAAGAAGATGCCTATTCCTAGACATTGTCTTTCTGATGTATTCCATTGGATCATGAGTCCCTTTTTCTTCTGGCTATCAAGAAAAAGTACTCCACGGGATTCAGTACCCACCGTCCCATACCAGTGGGTTCCTCATCCAATCCACATAACTTTGTCTCTATACTTTCTCACCTTTTCTGTCCTTTTAAATGCCCTTCATACTATGGTACCAAATTATAAGAGCAAGGACTAAGGTGCTTAGATACACCACTACTAATCTTACTTAAATGATTGGTTAACCATTTAATGTGGTGTGACTCATCTTATCAAACTTAAAGTTTGACTTGATCTTTGCCCTACTTGGTTCTTTTGGCTTTCTTCTCTTCTTTAGCCAAAATAAGCGATAAGACTAGGTCTTTCTCAAATAGATCCCTTCATCTTCAATGCTTTACCCATGGGTTTTTCTTGGGGATCTAGTTATTATGCTTCATACAAGAAGCCATTTTCCTTAGGTCTATACTATTGGAATCTATAACGTATGTTATGTTATCCCCATGAAGCATCAAGATAGATTATGCTTTATAGATCATCCAACTTCTTTTCCTAACCCACTTAGGATTTATACAATCCTTATAGTGTATGCAAGTCTTCTCTTGCATTGGGGTTCTTTGAGAATTCCCAATCTTTGAGAACTTCATTTAGTTGGAAGATGTAACGAAAGATATATGAAGTACTAGAATACGAGGAAGTACTTCAACTTTATCTATTTCGTGCATATCTTTTACCTTGCAATACCCTATTCGGTCTTTTCAAAGCATAAGATACAAGTTCTTGGGAACTTTCTCCCCTCTTTAAGGGTTTTCATCCTCAAAAACTACTTGTGAGTAAATTGAAAAATTGTGCTCTTTCAGAAGTATTTGAAAGAGTTTATTTTCAATCTTTTATTGTCCTTCCTAGTTAAAAGAACTATTCAGAGCTTCTTGCTTTCTCATCACAAATGTCCCAAAGTTCAAGTTGAGATTACCCACAAATTCAATGCCCCATACCACCGAATTTACTTCAGTGGTAGTGTCTAATCAAGTCAGATCTATTACTTCTTGGACTTGTAAGTGTTATTTCCACTGCAGAGCATATATGTATTGCCTATGCTACAGTGGACTTTCCACTTACCAAGTCTCAATTGCAACTTAGTCTCAAAAAACTGGCTTTTCAATTATACCTTGATTCAAATATACTCTACAAGATCCCTTTCGTGTCACTTGATGATAGAGCTAGTTTATAACTAGATATCATCTCTTATGACATAATAAATAATCTAAGAAAGAATAATTGATTTTGCCAATCAAATATCTATGTTGAAGAAGATGGTAATTCCATTTACTATATAGTCCTTTATTTTCTAGGACATTAGAAAATGGTACTTAGGGTTTATTATCACCCTTGAGTTTTACCTTCTCTTCATGCCTTGCATTTGCTTGGAAGAAAAATGTAAAGCTCCGAATAGTTCTGTAGTTCTTTCAAACAAAGAACTTTTCTTGAACAAAAACATTTATACTTTCATCTTCCAAAACTAAGACCATATTTTCTCTTCCTTAGAGCTTTGATAAGATAATGCTCTAAGTTACCACCATTTTATCATGGTTTTAAGAGAGAAAATTTTTGTATTACTACCTTAAGTCTATGGCCTTGCTGATCCGGCATGCCATGGGCTTTTATGGAATTTAAACTTCCATAAGAGGGATTTTTAGTTTTAAGGTAGTTCAAGAAGTTAGGATTATTTGGACTAAGCCAAACTTAATGGAATTAAATGGTTTATAGTAGCCAATTGGCGTTATCACCATTCTTCCTAGAAACTAATAAAATCAAATCCTACTTAACATCAAGAACTTAATCTCCCTCTCTACTCAAAAACCCATGTAATATATTCCAAATGCACAGTTTAGTGTATGCCAAAATATTTACACCTTTACTGGAAAAGGTGTTGCATGCCTAAGGTTCCAGAAGTTGAACCCCTCCTTAAAGCATGCAAAAGTTCCAATTCAGAACTTTGTTCATCCAACGGATGGTGCAAAATTTCCATGAAACTTAGTATATGCGAGTTTCAACAATGCATTAGATGCATTCTTCCTAACCACGACCGTTTTAATGCACCTCGAATACTTCTTTTCAAAGCAATGAACTTGATGCATAGTGCAACTTATTTCCATGATTGATTGTCGATGTGACCACAAAAACTCAGCCACCTAAATCTATGCATCCACTTCCGAGTCATGTCTATTATGACATGCATTGTATGTTCTTTAATTTGCAAAGAAAAGAAAAAGGTGCAAATATTTACCTGAAAATTAAGCTTTGTCCATCCCCTGGCTTTATTTGAGTGTTCCCATGGTGATGAAGTAGGCTTCAGCCATCCCATCTTGTCCATCATTGGATTCCTTCTTGGGCATTTTGATACTTACTTGTGTGCCCATATGTGTGGATTTACCTTTGTAATCATGCATTTATGCATGCATTTTAAGGGGTGAAATCTATATTCATAGTTAATGGATGTCATGCGCATGCCTCCAATATCCTTGGCAAAGGAACCTTTCAAAAAGAACCATGCCCTCCTTACTATATGTACTAGCATGTAAAGCCGATATTCATGCAAAAGAGATTTATGCATAAAATATCGACTCATTCATGTATAAAATGTGAGAGAAGAAAATAACTAACTCTTTAACCCTGTTCTTTCCATGATCCTGGTGAAGAGTCTATCCTGCCTTTGAATTTTATCCCATGGAACTTCATTCCATAGTTTCTCTCACGCCTTTCAAAATCTCTTACCATGAAATTACACATTAGTGGGTTTATTCACATGTAATTAAAAAAATAGCTCATATGAGCAACATAATAGCAAGTAAACCCATAATATGTAAAATGAGATTTAAAAAACGTATAAACTTATCTTCTCGGATTTCTAATGCAGAGAAATAATGGGAAATTCCATGCGTCCATCAAAAATTGTGGAATAGGAGCTAGAGGTGTGCTCATCATCTCGTCTCTCCCGCTTAGCTTGCTGCTGCGCCTCGCAGTAACAAAAGGTGGCAGAAGAAGAGGAATATTGCCAGGAAGCAACACCTCTTTGTTCTCGATCCTTTCTTGCTGTAGATGAAGAAAATACATACCAGGAAACAAACGAGGCCTTGTTCGCAGTCGATATTGGAGGCTCCCGTACTGAGAGAGGCAAACCATCCGAGATTCATGATGGTTGCGGTGTCCGTCAGTAAGACGAAGATTTTGAACGAAACTGCATCAGAGTGGAAAATAGACGGAGTGTTTCTACCCATCTGGATGATGAGGTGAGATAGCAGAACGATCCTAGAACTGCATCAGTCATCTATCACATACTAACTGTGGAAGATGTGAGGAGTTGTCGACGTGCACACAAACCTAGTTATTATCCCATTGCCAGAATCTAACAAAGCTAGTTATTATCCTATCGCCAGAGATCTAGTGAATACGTTCTCAAAGAGAAACTTTGCCGTAGTCCTCGCATCGTTTTTCTTGGTTGCTTTGACTTCAACCCATTTGGTCAAATAGTTTGTGGCTACGATTATGTACTCGGCATGGGATCCTTTAGCTGGTAGGCTAATAGGTCCTATGAAGTCTATTCCCCATTTAGTAAAGGCTTTGGCACTCATCATGGGTTTCAACGGCATTTCATCTCTTCTAATAGGATATTTGTTCGTTCGCACGTATCACATCGTTGAACATATGTGGCTACATCTTGATGTAGAGTTGGCCACCACATTCCTGCAAAGAGAATCATTTTTGTAGTTTTATCTGCAGAAAAATGTCCTCTGCAGCTCCTGTATGTGCTATCTCTAAAACATCAAGATACTCATCTTCATGAATGCACATTCGTAAGTGATTGTCTCTGCCTCGCTTGAAGAGTTGTTTTCCTATAAGAACATAGTCCTTGCTTTGTTCTATGAGTGCACGTTTCCTTGCTAGAGTAGCTCCTTCTGGGTACTCTTAGGTCCTTAAGAATTTTACCAGAGGCATGCTCCATCTTGGTGCTACTATGGAGTAGCATAGAGTAGAGTTCTCTGCTGGGTTTCGTTCTTGACAAGTTGGGTAGGCTGATACATAGTTATGTGTATCCCTCTGCATGGTTGGCGAGTATATGCCTAATCTCTTCAGTGTTTGCCATGTACCGTTCGCATTTAAATGAGTTTTCCATTGATTTACATGTGCTTTTTGAAGCCACATTTCTTGTTCCTCTTCTTCCATGCATCTCATGAGTAATCCACTTGAATCTTGGTGATATAAACTTCCAGCAATGATATGGAGGTTTTTAGTCTTCCATAGATCTTGGTTTATGTTTGGTGTGATCCCATGTTTAGGTTCATATGTGAGGATAGGGATCAACTTTTCTGCCCATTGTGGACATACTTCGAGATTAAAAAGGTAAGTGTCTGGCAAATCATCCGGTACTCCTGTGGGGGGTTCTCCATGTGTCATTCTCGATAAGTGATCTGCTCTAATGTGTGTGTTCCCTTTCTTGACTACTACCTCAAAATCAAACTCCATCAACAATAAAAACCATCGTACTAGTCGTCCCGTATTACAGGGCTTATTGATTAACTACAGTAGAGCTTGATGATCGATGAAGAATTTGAATTTGTTTGCCAAAAGGTAGTGTTGAAACTTCTTCACTACGTACACCATTCCTAAACCTTCTCTCTCAGTCATGGTATAATTGCGCTCCGCTTGATTCAATTGTCTACTGGCATAGGCTATAGGGTGGTCTAACTTCCCTTTATCCGCGGGTTGAGCTAAGATACATCCAATGGCAAACTTGGAAGCATCTACGTGAATGTGAAATGGTTTGTTCCAATTAGGTGCTCGAAGGATTGGTGCTTAACTTAATCGACTCTTTAATTCGTTAAAGGCCTTTTCACATTCTTTTGTCCAATTAAACTGAGACAATAATGCATAAAGAGGTCTAGTAATTATGGCATACATGTGTATAAATCTACGGTAGTATCCGCAGTGTCCCATAAATGCTTGCACTTCTTTAGCAGTCTTTGGTCTCGGAAAATCCAGAATCACTTTGATTTTGTCTTCATCTGTGGAAATTCCATTTTTAGAGACAATGTGTCCTAATATCTTTCCTTGCCGAACCATGAAGATGCACTTTTCTGGATTGAGGCATACTCTATATTGTCAGCATTTGGCAAAAATCTTTCCTAGTTCAGGGATATGTTCTAATCGTATAGCTGAATAAGTGCATAAATCATCCACGTATGCTTCCATGCTCTTTCTCAAGAACTCCTTCAATACATGGCACATCAATCTTTGGAAAGTGGCTGGGGCATTGGTTAGACCAAAAGGCATAACCCTAAAAGCGTACACTCCCCATTCAGTTGCAAAGGTTGTTTTATGTTGGTCCTCAGGAGCAATCGCTACCTGATTATACCCTGAAAAGCCATCTAAAAAACTATAAACTTCCTTTCATGCAACTCTTTCCAAAAGATGATCAGTGATGGGTAATGTAGCTCAGTGATGAGTAGCACCTCCTTTAATGTCAATCCGGGAAGACGTGAGGATGGTATGAAGACCTCGAGCAAGTGGAGGCACAAGTGCGTGAGTGAGAAGCACACAAGCATGCACACACATACACGCACACGCGCACACACGGCAAGACAAAGAGTGAGAAGCAATGGAGTTCTTAGATTACTTTCAAAAAGCTCTTACAAGTTCATTTCAATTACAATCCACCCCAAAAATGAGCTCTCTAGCTCTATTTATAGTTTTTGACTAGGTTTTGGTCCTGTCCAGACCTAGTGTCTGGCCTAGTTAAAAATTAGGTTCCAGGGCTTATTAGAGGGCTCAAACGAGATCCAAAAAATATGAAAATTGGCAGGTATATACTTCTAAAGCTCCTCAAGCTCAAGGACTCCTTGGCTTGCACAAAATGGATCTACCAAAATATGAAATGATATTTACAATGGTTTTTAGTGATGAAAATCACTATTTGTGTAGGGATTTTCTCTATTGATTTGTCATACATACCTTTGAGCTCCCTACTTACTCTTTCTTCTTGTGTGCTCAACTCCTTGATGTCTGAAAAATTTAGATGGCCTACTTGCCAGATCTTCTTTGACTGCCATGTCTGCTTGTGTTGTCCCTTCGCTCTGACTCTCTTCGTCTTGTGGCTCCTTCGGTTCCCTGACTGCTGCCAACACCCCCCCCACTCTCGCGTCTGTCGCCCCTGACAGACCCTTGTCTAGATGTTCGTTGAACGTAGTATTGGACGACGTCGGAAGCGAGGTGATGTTCTTCTAATCTGAGCCCCCGTGCTAGATCTGTTAATAATGCGTCCCAATTCACTGGTCCTGGTACATCCGGATGTGGCACCCGTAGTTGTTCTGAATGTATGGTTCTCTCCACAGCGAATAAGTGGAGGAGATGTGAAGGCCTGGGTACAAAAATTTTTGAGTGATATTCCCAGAATCCCGTTATGAACATCTCCTCGAATGTCTGTTTAAAACAGGCGGGGAGGTACTTTATTCTGGCGTGCCAAGCATATATTACTTCTATTGATGGGGTGGTGCTCATGTCGTAAACTAGGTCTTGGTTGCCTGTAACGAAGCCTGCTCCTGAGAAGTGGGGATCCTTAATGTTTTTAAATGTCCTGAATGTGATCAGCATTAATTCAAATATTTTCATACACATTTGTGCCATCACATCGGGTGTATTGCGTAGTTGAGTGCTCCAGTGTCTGATAGTAGAAATCATGTAATTTACAGTGGGAGGTCCTCGTGGAGGTGCTAGATAAACATAATTTAGCCACTTGGCACAACCTTTGATGTTCTTGACAGCAATGGTGAATTCGGGCCATGTGCGTCTTCGTAGGACTGGGGCATAACAAGGATTGTACTTAATAAAGAGGGGCATGTTATTCCAGGTTCGTACCATTTCAGGATAAGTCTCCAAGAGACGGATCCTCCAAGTGGGTTGATGAATAGATCCTCTTTTTGCACTCTCTGGTATATCGTCGGGGCCAAACTGGGTGGCAAAGGTGGGGGCCTTCCCACATTGTCGTTGGATCTCTGTGTTGTAATCAGCCAATAATATGCAATATGGCACATACTGATCATCATTGGTCCCTATCCACCTGTGATGGGACATATGTCTGAAATACTCGGACTTGATGACAGTGTCTTCTAATTTGGCTAATGATTGGATTTGTATTGCTACTCGTTCATCGTGAGTGTTCGCTGTCTTCTCTAATGACTGAAGCCATTCAGGTGCTTCCACTTCTAAGGTATCCATTCCCTCTGAGGTTTGTTGCCCGCCTGGCATTGGCATAGGAACGTATGGTTCCTCGTACGAATCATCTACCTCAATGGGAACCAAGTCTTCTGGCTCAGGTTCTATAACTGGAGAGGGTTGCCTTTCATACTCTAGTAACTTTTTCTGGAGCTCAATCACCTGCTCTGTCAATGCCTTCACTTCCTCTGAAGTCGAGGCTGGTTCTATTACCTTGGTTGGAGCCTCCTGTTCCTTGAGCTGGCCACGTAGCTCATCACGTTCCCTTTCCAACTCATCATGAGCATCTAATAGATCTGCATAGCTTTCCAAGATGGTCTTCATTGTCTCTGAGGGTACGGCTTTAAACTGCTCTGGATCCATTTCGTGGGGAGAGCCTTCCATTGCTGCTGCAGTCTCTTGTTCTCTTCAAGGGCGGTTGCCATGTGTTTTCTAAGGAGTGCCAAGTTACGCCGGACTCTTAGATTATCAGCTTGGTATACGTCGAGCAAGGCCTCGAGTTGTTTGGTGCCCGGCTGTTGTGATGGTTGGGGAGTTTCTAGGAGTGTTTGGTGGGCATGTTCGAGCGTGGTGTAACGTTGGTTGAGTTCTGCATTTTCTTCCTCGATTGCTGTGAGGCGGCTCTGAAGTTTCTGATTGGTAGTGATCACTTGATGATAACGATCGTCGAGAGCTCGATACTCATTCTGAAGTTGATAGACACATTGATTTAAAGCTAGAAATATACTATTTGCATTAAATGATGCAGGGAGAGATGAAGATGCAGGGGAAATGGGGACGGGGAAGGGAGTTGTGAATGATGTGGAGTCAAGTGGAGATGTGGGTGGAGGGGGTATGGGGGACGGAGGTTGCATGGGGGAAGGGAGTGGTGCTGTGGCAGGAGATGTTTCCATAGTGTCAAATGTTTGAGTGACCGTGTAGATGGGGACCGTGGGTGGGGTGGATGTGACGTTAGTGAAGAGAGTGGTGAAGGTGGGCATAGTGACTCCCCCGAATTGGATTCCCGGAGAGAATGGAATTCCCATGATGATTGTGGTGATAGTGGACGTGGTGGCGATAGTGTCACGTGGTGGAGTGAGTTGTGTAGTGAGGGGTGGGGAGGGTGGTGACAGTGGTGCTTCCTGATGTCCGTCTGTTTGCGTTGTATTTCCTGGTGCTGATACGTTGATATGAATTTGTTTTCCGGATCTCATGGGACGGGCGGGAACTCCTTTCTCAAATCGGTGAATGTAGGCCATTGCCTCATGAATGGCTTCATCCAATCCTACTGCATCGGCGTGTAGGTTTATGGACTCGATGAACATATCATCCACGCCTTCCTCTGCCAGCAATTGGTTCATGAGTTTCTTGCCTGCTTCAAGTGACATTTTATGCTGTTCTTGAACTAGCTGCATGGTTCGATATAGTCTTTTTATTTGTGCCGAATACGCGGGGGCACTTGCTAAATCTGAAGGTTCATCATACTCTTGTTCTTCGTAGGCTTCTTCCTCTTGTTCGGTCTCTTGTTCATCTACGTTGACTTCTACAACTTGCGGTCGGGTGGGGGCTGACGTTGTTGTATGGGTTTGTGGTTCCTGAGCTCGCTCTGTTTCCGTTTCGAGATTAGAGTCGTAGATTAGTCTAGCCACTTCCTCATCAGTGAGATCATTGAGAGTAAAGCCGTGTGGAAATTCCAAGTCTGATGGGACGGGTGGAAACACCAGATTGGGCCCCTCTGTACTTGGTCTTGGTAGCCGAATGGTGAATGGTCTAATGCATCGTGTCTGGGGAGGGGTAATCTCTGGTGTAGTGGTGGCTCCCCTTGGTTGAGCGCAGGGTAATTGGACTCCCCCTCTCATCTTCTTTGATGGAGGACCTGCCGCTGATAGCCTTCTCTGGAACTCCTGGGCCCGGGACCATACGAGTGCCCGCTGAATAGGCACGTCATAGGCTAGACATCGATAGATTATCTTGGTCAGAGCACAACACCCGTGGAGCACATTTTTCTGCTTCTTGTTCCACCGTTGATGGGCTAGGTGGATCTGATCTATGATCCAATGTGGTACGTTGATAGGGAGGTTTTCTGTCTCTGCCAAATACAAGCTAAACCATATCTTCTTTGGTGGCATGGTGAATCTTTCCTGGGCGGGAAAAGCAAAATGCTGCATGACGGTCCGTAGGTGAAGAGCGATGGTCGGTGTCATTGCTACCATATCCTTCAGCTTATTGAGATCTTTATGTTTCATTCTGCCTGGAACCATTGTTTCCTTTTCAGTAGGAATGTGCATACCATGCATGTCCAATGCTTCTCGTACCAGATTGAGGGTCAGTTTGAATCTTTTAAGTTCGTGGCCTGGCAACAGTGAGGGTAACACAAAAGTGCTGTCGCCTCCCTTGGCCCTGCTAGGAGTGATGGTACTGATAAGATAAGAACAACGTAAGAAATCCGGCTTTGGTAAGTGGGCCCTGAAATAACTGTCCAGGCCCGCTTTGGTCCATACCGAACGCATTACTTCGGCATTCTCATAGTTCTCAAATTCGCGCGTGAAAAAATGGTAGCGTCCCCATTTACCATTAAACTCCAATTCAGCTTCCCAAAAATAGGTTCCATCACCCAATGGTCCTGCAACATCACTAAACCAATGAGCGTGTTTGCCCACCTGAGAGGTGTGTCCCTGAGGAGGATCCTGAATTGGGAGCACATGCACAGCTTGAAGTTCTTGTGGTCTTTCGGTGAGATGTGGTTCGAGGAGGAGTGTTTCTATATCCACAATCTGTGCGCTGGATCCGGCGTGAGAACTGGAACCTCTGGCTTCTGCCATAGTTATTGCTCGCTACTGATTCTGTCGAGAATATAGAGCATGCGTTAATATTGTAATGGACAAGATAGAACATGTTTGCCCTCGTTACAATATTATCGTGAGGTGAGTAATGGGTTAGTGGTCAGTGAGTGCACGATGGCAGTGTGTGTAGTTAATGCCTGGATAGTCCTAGGAGCTAGATGGAAAGATGCACTGTCTGACTAATGCAGTTAGTAAGTGGAGATGAATTCACAGATTGGGGTCGGGGGGTTTATTACAAGTCTTAAGTTGCCAAACACCATGGATGGCTTTTGGTCTTGGTTTTGTGGAGACTCGGGAGGGTCGCATGAGTAATTCTGCTGGGAGTTGTTGTGTCATTGGGACCCATTTACGAGTGAGTCCGTGCGTGCTTCTAGGTGGTAGTGTGTTTGAGTGTATCAGACAAGAGTGGGTGGCGGCTGCTTGAGCGAGTGAACCATGTCGTGTAAGATGTGAATTGTGTGGGACTAGTTGAGCCCGCAAGCAAGCCTTAGGCACCCAAATTTGTCTTGATTGTGGGTCAGCCGTCATCGACTTCTTGGGTACCCAAATAGATTTTACTTTCTCAACAGGGGTTTTAGGAGTCCTCTTATTATCATCAAGTCGTTGATTACTAATAGGAAGTTGAGACCGTGGTTGCGACTTGGTTACGGTCGGCAGCTCGTCTTTCCGCACCCACATTTGTTTCATCCGCTGAGTTGTTCTGCTTCGCGCGTTCTTTTGGTCTCTCGCCTGGAGAGTCTTCAGAGATTGATCTGCCCTTAGTTGCTGCCTCCTTCTGGCCTTTGGAAAAGAAGGGAGTTCCATTGTGGTTCTGACTCCTTTTTTGAGATCTTCATTCTTCTGCATCACATAGCCTTGGACAAGAATAGCATGGTCAACTTCATGTGCACCCCTGGAGGGACCAGGAGTCCGTGTCTTTTCTAGTTCCTTGAGTGCTCCATTATTTAACTCAATTGTAATTCTAGTCTGATTCACCCATACCTGAAGAAGTCCAGTTGTTAGGTTTAAGTTGACTGCTTGGTCATAGATCCAGTCTTGACCCAAGACAAGGGGTTCAGTGAGGTCCTCATCTTGACACACTAGTACTTTAACTGTCATTGCCTCATCATGAATATAGAGGGGAAGTTCCACCTCGCCCATGCAAGGGGTTTCCACGCCTCCCAATCCTATGAGATATGCTTCCACAAGATTGACAGTTAATTGCAACTCTTGACAGTGAGACAATTTAACAGCACTAGTGGCTGCACCTGAGTCAATCAAGGCTCTTACAGTCCTTGCACTCTTTCCTTGCCCTATATCTAAGGTTATGAAAGGACGTCGATCAGTTATCCTATGTGAGCTAACACCTGAAACTTCACACATAGCCACGTCATATCCTTGATCTGCATATGCATCTTGCCTAGGGTGCTCTCTACCTTGTCTTCTTAATTTCATTCTCCGTATGCGCACTAGGACTTCTGCTTGAGCTTCTTCTCGAATTCGCTTTTCTTCCTCTTTGCGTTTCTTAGCAGTATTGAGTCGACTTAGCATTTCCTCTGTGAGAGGTTCCTGATACAACTTGACTCTGCACCCACTAATGTAACTTGGAAGAACATCGCCTTCTAATGTGGCTAGTTGCACTGCTCCACTTGTTGAGATTCTATTAATGATCATGGGTCCATAGCCTCTTTTCTTTAGCTTCCTAGCATGTTGTTTCAAAGTGTAGACGAGCACTAGGTCTCCTGCTTTCAACCCTTTATCCTTAACGTGGGCATCAAAGTAGGCCTTCTGTCGTTTCTTAGCTGCATATATCCCTGCAGCTGCTCTCAGTCTTGTTTCTCCTAATCGTTCAAGGTCAAAAAGTCTAGAGGAGAGTTCATGACCCGTCCATTCATGCTCTTGTGCCACTTTCAATGTAGGTATCAAAAAGTCTAAAGGTAGCACAACATTTTGACCAAACACCATTTGAAAGGGAGTGGCTTGGAGTACCGTTTTGTAGGCAACTCGGTATGCCCAAACAGCATGGTGTAGCTGTTTGTCCCAATCAGAGCGTTTATTATTCACTAACTTGGTCAACACATTACATAGAATCTTGTTTGTGCTTTCGGCTTGCCCATTAGCTTGTGGGTGATAGGGGGCAGATTTCTTATGAACTACCAAGAATTCTTGGAGTAGATTTTCAATCACTTCGTTCAAGAAGTGAGTGCCTCTATCACTCACTAGCTCTATAGGTAGCCCATATCTTGTGAATACATTTTCAAACAAGAATTTAGCAGTTGTTTGAGCATCGTTCTTCGTTGTGGCTTTTACCTCTACCCACTTAGTTAGATAGTCTGTTGCAACAATGATATATTCTGCATGAGAACCCTTAGCTGGGGGATTAATAGGACCTACGAAGTCTATTCCCCACTTAGAGAATGCATGTCCACCCATCATAGGTTTCAGTGGCATCTCATCTTTACGTATAGGATACTGAGTTCTCTGACAGACATCACATCGTTTCACATAGGTATGTGCGTCCATGTGAAGGGTCGGCCACCAGAAGCCCGCAAATAGTATTGCCTTGATCAACCGATTTGGTCCAAAGTGTCCTCCTGCTACACCTTGGTGAGCAGTTTCCAAGATCTTAAGATATTCACTCTCATGGACACATAGTCTCAGGTAGCCATCTTTACCACGCTTGTATAGATTATCACCAATGAGTGAGTAATCCTGGGCTTCTTGTTCTAAACTCCTTTTCCTAACCAGGGTCATATCTGGAGGGAATGTTTTCGTCCTCAGGAAGGATACTAGTGGTTCACTCCAATCTGGCACTATGGACACTTGATAAAGAGTGGCATGTTCCACAGGTGGTTTAGTGCAGCAGATTGGGCATTCCTTGCACAACTTTTGGACATCAGCTTCCATAGTTGGCCAATGTACTCCTAGTCTCCTTAGTGTCTGTAAGGTTCGTTGCTTTGAGTAGTGTTGCTCTAATGCACCTACATGTGCTAAATGCAACCATTTAGTGTACTCGTCCTCTTCTACACAACAAGCCAAGATTCCTTGATCTGTGTGCTTGTACATACTTCCTGCCATGATGTGATATTTTTGGGCTTTTACTACCTCTCTATCCTGCGTGTTTATTACTGGATGGTTAGGTCCGTATGTCAATACTGGCACTAATGGCTTAGCCCACTGCGGTACCACTTCCAAGTTAAACAAGTAAGCATCAGGAAGGTCATCTGATACTCCTTGTGGGGCTTCTCCAGATGTGAGCCTAGAAAGATGATCAACTCTCAAATGAGTCCTCCCTTTCCTTACCACAACCTCGAAATCATATTCCATTAGTAAGAGAAACCATCTTACTAATCTTCCTGTATTGCATGGCTTGTTCACGAGATATAACAATGCTTGGTGGTCAGTAAAAAATTTAAACTTGTTTGCAAGCAAATAGTGTCTAAATTTCTTAACTGCATATACCATGCCTAAGCCTTCTCTCTCAATAGTGGTGTAATTTCGTTCAGCTGCATTCAATTGTCTACTGGCATAGGCAATTGGAAGATCCATATTACCTTCACCAGTAGGTTGAGCAAGCACACACCCAATAGCATAATTGGATGCATCCACGTGAACATGGAATGGCTTATTCCAATCTGGTGTGGTCAAGATTGGTGCTGAACATAATCTTCGTTTAAGCTCCCGGAAGGTATTCTCACATTCGTCAGTCCACTCAAAGTTAGTCAAAAGTCCATACAGAGGCTTTGCTATGATGGCATACATGTGTATAAACCATCGGTAATATCCACAATGCCCCATGAAAGCCTGTACTCCCTTGACATTCTTTGGCCTAGGTAACTCGGCTATGGCTCTCACTTTCTCTTCATCAGTGGATATGCCATTCTTTGACACTATGTGTCCCAGAATCTTGGCTTGCCTGACCATAAAGACGCACTTTTCTGGGTTCAGACAGACTTGATATTCTCTACATTTGTCAAAGATTAGTCTGAGTTCAGGAATATGGGTTTGTCTAATGTTGGAATGAGCACAAAGATCATCAACATAGACTTCTAAGTTCTTCCTCAGGAACTTTTAAATACATGGCACATCAGCCTCTGGAAGGTTGCTGGTGCATTGGTAAGCCCAAATGGCATTACTCTAAAGGCAAAAATGCCCCATTCTGTGGCAAAGGCTGTCTTATGCTGATCCTCTGGAGCTATGGCTACTTGATTGTAACCCGAAAATCCATCAAGGAAGCTGTACACTTCCTTGCCTGCCACTCTTTCTAAGAGATGTTCTGTGATGGGAAGCGGATAGTTATCTCGGATTGTGGCTGCATTGACCTTCTTTAAGTTAATGCATACACGTAATTTACCATTCTTTTTGGGCACCACTACGATGGGGGATACCCACTCAGTGTGCTCAATTTCATAGATAAATCCAGCTTCAACCAGCCTATCTATCTCTTCTTTGATCTTGGCAGCATAATTATCATTATATGTATATGGCTTTTGCTTAGAGGGTTTGGCATCTGAGGTCATGGGGATAGTGTGTGAGCATATGTCAGGGTCCACTCCTTTCAAATCCTTGTAACTCCAAGCGAATACATCTTTGTATTCTCTTAGCAAGGCTATTAATGCATGCTCTTCTTCCTCTGTTAGGTCATGGCCTATGTACGTGCATCTCTCCTCTCCTTCTTCTAGGGCCACTACTATTTTCTTGGTGGTTTCTTTGTTATCATAGGCCTCTCCTGATTGTGCCTCTCGTTTAGGCATTCTTATCATAACTCTCCTGTCGTCTATCTCATACTTCTTAAAATTTTCCGAGACCTCAAACAAAGATTCTTCCTCTTCTGGTGAGACTTCTCTCTTCTTTCGTTTCTTTCCTTCTTCCTTCGGGGTCACATGTGTGGCTAATCTTACATCATTTGTAAGCTCTCCATGCCTCTGGGGTTGAAATTCTACTTCATGGAAGTATTCTTCATCTGATGCAAAAGGTGGGTCCATAATGATTGACTCTAGATCGGAGTCACTTGCATCCTCAATTGCATCAGGGCTAGGCTCGCACTCTTCTAGAACTGCCTCTCCCATGATTGGCTCCATGGAGAAGACTGAAATGTCATAGCCATCCTCATCACAGTGAGGTGTCCATTGTTCCTCATTGATGGCTACATCCATGGTTGCTAGAATTTCTGCCCAGCTGTGAGGTTCGAATTCTGCGTCTGGAAAAACTACAGGTGCATAGGCTGGGTCGTGAATGGATCTATGGGTTTCTTTTGCACCTATCTCCCTGGCTTTTTCTCTCTTCTCTTCTTCTACTGCTACATTACACATCCATAAGTGAGTGTCTTCATGCATCCATGAGGATCCTGATCCTATGGAATGCACAGATTCCGTATCATCTTTGGATCTATGGATGGGATTCCATTGGATAGGGGGAACATCTCTATGAGAGTAATCTTTGAGATTCACTTTGGTCGTAACACCTAAGTGTTGAAGGTACAAGGAGTTGGTTCCCCAATCCTGTACCACTTGCAACTGTCGCATAAAAGGTCGTCCCAAGATCATTTCATAGGCATGGTTCTTGCTAAAATCACATATAGCAAATGTATGCTCGAATTCGACACCACTAGTGGTGAGAGTTATTCCTTCTAGCAATCCTAACGGCCTTTCAATATGCCCATCGGCCATCTGCAATTTCATTCTCGTTGGCCTGAGTGCTGGCTTGCCCCAACGCTTCCATAGGGAAGTGGTGGCAATTGCAACTCCTGCACCTGAGTCCAAAATTGCCTTGGTGGTGTACCCCTGGTAGGTAATGGGAAGATAGGTGTTCCCTTCTTCACCTTCACACATGTCTCCTATCTTATCCAAAGGTATTTCTGGCACTGTTTTCTGGGATCCTACCTGGGAACGAGGTTTTGCTATCTCGGGTACTTGATTGGTTTCCACACTTCTGGTCTAACTTTAAGCAGCTCTTCCAAAGTGAGATTGCACTGCACTTTAGTGTTTTTCACTACCTCTATGTTCCTAGGTAAGACTGAGTCTTCGTTTCTTACCATGACTGTAGGTGCTCTCATACAGGTGGACTTTGCTTCCCATGGACCTGTGAAATGGGGTAGTTCTTGTAAAGAATTAGACTCGAAGTCTAGTCTTTCCTGAGAGTGGGTGCTCTCCTGCTCCCCATAAATGGAAGGAAGGTCTTGTGGGAATTGATCGTGTGTGTCATCCACAAGTTCAATGGGAGGAGGAACTTCACTCTCTTTAGCCCATTTCTCTTCTTGAATCTCTCGCAAGAATTCTGGTGTGTATTGATTCATAGAAGAAGAGGTGTCTGGCTCCGTAGAGTTAGGCACGTAGGCTTTCTGGGTAGGAAGACCTGCTCTTTCACTAGCCTTGTCATGGTGTTGAGGGGCGGGTTCCTTTTGTGATTGTGCAATTAGATTCTCCATTCTTTCTAGGGAAGGGGGGTTGTCTGGTTCAGTGGAATTGGGCACATAAGCTTTCGATGGGGGATGGGTCATGTTTTTTCTTGCTTTATCTCTTTCTTGATTTTTTTCTTCCTTGGCAGATCTTGCAATTATGCCCTCTAACTTCTCTAGAAGTCCATCCAAGTGTAATTGCGTCTTGGCTGAGCCCGAGTAATTGAAAAGGCGACTGCCTTCAAACATAGTCTGAGCCAATGCGACCATTTTCGCACAAAGCTTGGTTCTTTCTATCTCTAGGTCAGCTCTAGGGTAGCACTTGTCATGATCCGTGACATTTGGCCCTTCTTGGATTCTGGTGTCTATGTCTTCAGGAGTGGGATCAGCTAATACTGATCCTACTCTAGGGGGTGGTGGAATCGTATGAGGTGGGTTGGAAGGTGGCGGGTCGGATGGCGATGGGAATGGTGGTGGTGGGGTAGTGTGAGAGGGAGTTTGAGATGTGAGTTCAGTTATCCTGGCTTTGGTTTCTCTTATGTTTTCCTCAAGTTCACTCATCTTTTTAGCCCATTGTCTTTTCATTCTTTCCCGACTATCTTTCCACGCTCTAGTCCTTTTCTTTGTCATGCTCTCGGTTTCACTAGCCTCTGGGTTCTTATCCTGGTTTACGCCTTGGTTCTGCTGCAATGCCTGAGCTCTAGTCACTACCTGTACTGGTGCGGTGGATGTCACACTTCCTGTGGAGTCTACCACCAACCCAATAACGTTAATAGGAGTGATTTTTGGCATATTATTAGGATTCTTAGGGCAGTCTCGTAAGAGATGCTCCTTTCCACATTCTTGGCAAAAGCCCTGAATTGTCACTGACTGGGGTTGTGTAAGTGGAGGTAAGGGACAATCACGAATGAGGTGATCTCCCTGACATCTGTAGCATGGTCCTCTAGGGAATGGGGGTCTTACCTGCCTAGGTTGAGGCTTAGGATTGGGGTTCGTATACATGACGTTTGTGTAATCTGACTCCCAACTAGGTTCACTCGGTTCCTCACTGTAGTAGGACTCACCATGTTCAGGAGATTGCATGTAGTAAGCATGGGGACTATCGACATGTGTAGAATCAAAGCTATGGTCACTGGGGTCACTTTCAGAAAGCAGTGGTGTTACAGGGACTATAGCTCTATTCAGGTTTTCTTCTGCTGCTGCATATTTTACTGGGATCACATTAGCTGGGGCAGGGGGTTGTTGTGCTAACACAGGCTGAGGCCTTTGTTGGTTTTGGTATGGTTGCTGATAAGGTTGTTGTGGCCTGCCATATGGCTGTGGAGGGTATGGGTTCTGGTATCTTCCCTGTTGAGGGTATGGCTGAGGGTAGGGTTGCCTAACCGCCTGCTTGTTGTATGGGCAATCTTGCGCGGTGTGATTGGTGTACCTCCGTTCTATGGTGCAGTACTAGCTACTAGAATTTACTTGGGGTTGAGCCATAATGGGACATACATTTGCCATATGGTCACCCCCACAAGTATAGCATCTTTTCACAGGGGCAAATCTCGGAATTTGTTTGCTAGAGACACCTAGTTTTTGAGCAACTTTCTCTGCAAGTTCCTCAATCGATGTGGATTGCGTGGAAGAGAGGCTAGAGGCACTATCTAAATCTTTGTATATCTTGGAAAGCTCTAACTCCTCCCCTAGGTTATCCTCAATGTCAATACACATGCGTACACACTCTTCTATGGTCCTAGGGTCCTTCAAGTACACATATGATCTTAATTTGGTACTTAGCAATCCATCCAAGAATAAAGCCACTTGCTTAGCTGGTGTGGGTAGCTCAGGGACAGGGCATCTTTCAAGATATTGCCTAAATCTCCTTCCTGCAAGTCTCACGATCTCTTGAGGGGTTTGCTTGAAGCTGTGAATCAGTGAGGAGGTATTATGTCTTATGCCACTCTTAGAGAATTCAATAATGAAAGCCTCTAGGAGTTGGTCTATGCTCCTGAACTGTCTCTCGTTTAGTGGCTGAAACCATGTCAGGGCAGTGTTCCTAAGGGTTAGACCAAAGGCATTGTACTGCGTGAATAGATCCTCCACTTGTTCAGCTCTCAGGACTTGTCTAAACTCAGCCACATGATCGTATGGATCTCCAGTGCCATCGAAGTAGTTCTTCATGGACTTAATAGCTGAGTTGGTCTCAAAGTCCTTGTGTGCTCTCTAGGTCGTGGTAGAGGGAACTCATCCGCATTTCTTTGATTCCTGTGAGCTCTAAGTACCTCAGGCTCTACTCTATTTGTTTCCGTCCTCGTTCTTTCTCTGCCCCCTGAGTTGGCAAAGCTCACCTCCGGCCTTTCTCTATGTCTGTCTCTTTGAGTTCCGTGAGCGTGGGAGGTTCCAGCTCCTGGGTGACCAAAGGACACGTTCGATCTTGGTTGGGGGAAAACGAATTCACCCTTCCAAGTGTAAGCATGCCTATCATTTTCTGTAACCACAAAGATCCTCTCTGAGGCGTGATCTAGGTAGGTCACTCTGCCTGGGCTATCAGGATCTTTAAACTCATAGATCATGATTGTTCCTATATCATTTGGCCGATCAGATTTATACCTCCAAAAGGCTTCATGAGTCTCTCGGTTCAGAAGCAGATCTATGCTCTTGTTGTCTTGGGGAATCCACTCAGGAGTGAGAATTCTCGTAAGAACAGATTTGCCTCGAGGGGTTCTAGGTTCCACACCCGTATTTCCTTGCTCCAGGTCACCTAAATCTGCATCTGAGATCACATTTCCGAATTCATCTGTCCTATCTGCGTGACTGGTGACTACGTATATGGTTCCTTCTTTGTCCAAGTATGCTCCGTTTTCAAACTTGACAGCGGGGTGCTCTAGTCCAATGGATTGATCAGGATTCTTAATCTGTACCACAGATCTTCCTAGGCCGTCCTCATAGATGCTAGCACCTAATCGGTTGGTCCTAAGGTATTCCAACTGCGTTTTGTAAGGGCCTTCTACCCTTTGCAAGTATGGCACTCCTGAACTTCCCGTAGGCCTGTCCATGCCTTGAGACATCTCGGATTCACTAGTCTCAGAACTAGGGTAGTACGAGTGGTGGCTCAACTGCTGGGCCCAAGACCTAGCAGTGTGGTTGACATTGGCCTCTGAAGACCTAAGGCTTTGTCTATCTCTCCCTAGATGTCGCCTTGATCTAAAGTTCATAAGCCTAATTGAATAACCCAAATTTGCCCAAGTACAACCTCGTTGCAGAGTCCTTTTGTATCAGTTACTTGATTCTTTTTAGTTGATTACCGTGTTAGGATTCTTGTCTGATATCACGTCGTAAGGTATAGTTGAGTGTAGTTCCGCGCTTAAAGTTGTTCATTCCACGTTAAGTTCTTTTCCTTTAAAGTTTTCGACAGTACAAAGATTATGTCCTTAGCTTGAACTTGAAAGTTTAGGTATTCTTCAACTTGATGATTGCCTATCTTCGCCCTGACTTACTCCTACCTCTAGTCGTTCTTAGCCTATGCTAGGAATTGACGAATGGGAGTTGAGAATATTCCGACCTTTCTTGCTGATCCTCACTCTTTAATGCTCGAGAAGTTGATTCTCAAGCTTGCACAAACCCCTTGCTTGGACGCTCTCAATTGCTTCTCAATAGACCTGCATTAGTCCCAAGATTAGCTCCAGACTTAAATTCAAATGACAGACTAGACCACTTTCATGCATGTGACTCACCGACCAAATTATCTCTTGCCCAAGGGTCCCTCAAGTTCCTACTTCGGGGTATGGTTAACTTCAAAACAAGAATCACAGCAATTGGATTTCGTATGAGGAAGTTATGTCCGTTCAGGCTTCAGGGATTAAAACAGGGTTCAAAACAGTTTAATCAAGCAGGCAGAAATTCTTGAATTACTTGGGTTGCGGCCTCAACATGCAATGCTAACCCCGAGTGTTTGTCCCACAAATTGGCCAAGTTAGCCCCCTATTCTTTACCCTAGAAAATTGGCCAAATTTGCCCTTCTAACGCGTTCGCAAGTTCTGTCAGTTGCGATTGACAGGTCAGTCGCGATTGATGTGTCGATCGCGATTGACAGGTCCGTCGTGGCTGTCAATCGCGATTGATGTGTCGATCGCGATTGATGTGTCGATCGCGATTGACAGGTGGTTCGAAAAGTCAATCAGTCATGGTCAAAGGGTCGTTGACTCTGTCAGTCGTGATTGATGGGTCGATCGCGATTGACAGGTCGATCGCGAGGGTCTGTCCGTCGTGGTCAAACAGTCGTTGACTCTGTCAGTCGTGATTGATGGGTCGATCGCGATTGATAGGTCGGTCGCGATTGACACGTGTCACGCGTATGATCTGTCAGTCATGGTCAATCGGCCGTTGACTCTATCGGTCGCGATTGACAGAGCCGTCGTGGGCTGTCAGTCGCGATTGACTGGTCGATCGCGATTGACAGGTCTATCCGTCGTGGTTTGTCGATCGCGATTGACAGAGCCGTCGTGGGCTGTCAGTCGTGATTGACTGGTCGATCGCGATTGACAGGTCTGTCCGTTGTGGTTTGTCGATTGCGATTGACAGAGCGATCGCGATTGACAGAAATCTGATGAATTTCAAAAATCTAAGCACATTTTTGGGAAGCTCTAGGCCTGTAGATCATGGTTTTGCACTTTGTTTGGCAATTTGAGCATTTTTTCTGTCGGTCGCGATTGACAAAAGTCGGCGACACATAGACAGTTACCGAGAATTCCGTACCTGCGTAGAGTGCTAGGGACGATGATGCGGCCTGTACCTACAAGACAGCTCAAGAAACATGCAAAAACAGCACACATAATTTCGCTCTCTCGCTCTCTCTCACAAGTGAAATGAGGGAAATGAGGTGGAGAAGGTGATATGATAAAAAAACTGAAATTTTCGCGATGATGGAAATGGAGGTGGAAGATGGTGATGATGATGATGGTGATGATGGTGGTAAGGTAAGAAAGAGAAAAATAGGAAAAGTAAAGAAATTACCTACAACGCCAACGTCTCCAATCTACGTCTCACCATCACACGCTCGTCCTCAAAGCTCGATCCCCGACAACGGCGCCAAAATTTGGTGTAGCTCAGTGATGAGTAGCACCTCCTTTAATGTCAATCCGAGAAGGCGTGAGGATGGTATGAAGACCTCGAGCAAGTGGAGGCACAAGTGCGTGAGTGAGAAGCACACAAGCATGCACACACATACACGCACACGCGCACACACGGCAAGACAAAGAGTGAGAAGCAATGGAGTTCTTAGATTACTTTCAAAAAGCTCTTACAAGTTCATTTCAATTACAATCCACCCCAAAAATGAGCTCTCTAGCTCTATTTATAGTTTTTGACTAGGTTTTGGCCCTGTCCAGACCTAGTGTCCGGCCTAGTTAAAAATTAGGTTCCAGGGCTTATTAGAGGGCTCAAACGAGATCCAAAAAATATGAAAATTGGCAGGTAGATACTTCTAAAGCTCCTCAAGCTCAAGGACTCCTTGGCTTGCACAAAATGGAGCTACCAAAATACGAAATGATATTTACAATGGTTTTTAGTGATGAAAATCACTATTTGTGTAGGGATTTTCTCTATTGATTTTTCATACATACCTTTGAGCTCCCTACTTACTCTTTCTTCTTGTGTGCTCAACTCCTTGATGTCTGAAAAATTTAGATGGCCTACTTGCCAGATCTTCTTTGACTGCCATGTCTGCTTGTGTTGTCCCTTCGCTCTGACTCTCTTCGTCTTGTGGCTCCTTCGGTTCCCTGACTGCTGCCAACAGGTAACTATCTCTTATGGTGGCAGCATTTACCTTTTTCAAATTAATGCATACCCTTAACTTGCCATTCTTTTTCGGTATGACCACCAAAGGCGATACCCATTCCGTGTGTTCAATCTCATAAATGAACCCAACATTTACAACTTATCTATCTCTTCCTTAATTTTTGCTAAGTAAACGTGGTTATATGTGTATGGTCTTTGTTTGGAAGGTTTGGCCTCTCATGTCATAGGGATTATATGGGCACAAATAGTAGGATCTACTCCTTTTAAATCCTTATATGTCCAAGCAAAAACATCCCTGTATTCTCTTATGAGTTGTATTAACTCTTGTTCTTTTTCATTGAGACATCCTGTCCTATAAAGGTACATCGCTCTTCTCCTTCCTCCAAGGTTACTACTATTTTCTTGGTCTGTTCTTTGTTGTCATATGCTATTCCTAGTTGTGCTTCTCGTTTTGGCATTTGGATAGCAATTTTTTTCTCTTCTACTTCATATTTTTTGAAGTGGGCAGGCACTTCGAATTGATCTTGGGGCTTGTTTTCTCCTAGCGACTCCTTGCCTTTGCTTCCATCTTTTCTTTCTTTCCTCTTCCTTTTTTGCGGTCTGGCATATCCATAGATGAGTGTCTTCGTTCATCCATGATTGGTCACTTGAACCTATACTATGAATCGACTGCTCGTCCTCCTCCTTATGAATCAAATTCCATTGCAAGGGGGGAACATCTTGATACGTGTATGTGTGGAGATTAATTCTGGTCATGGTTCCTTTGTGCTATAAGTATACCGCGTCTTTTCCCCAATCTTGCACTACCTTCAGCTGTCTCATGAAGGGTCTTCAGATTATCATCTCATAATTGCTAGCCCTTTCAAATTGATAGATCGCTTAGGTGTGCTTGAATTCAACTCCGCAGGTGGTAAAAGTTACTGTTTCCAATAATCCTAAGGGTCGTTCAGTGTGTCCGTTTGCCATTTGTATCTTCATGCGTGTTGGTCTTAAAGCTGGTTTTCCCCATTTCTCCCATATTTCCTTAGTCGTGATTCCTACTCTAGCTCCAGAATCTAAGATAGCTTTAGTGGTGTAACCCCTATAAGTAATTGGAGGCATGTGTTTCCTTCATCTCCCTCACTAAAATCTCCAACCTTATCGACTCGGATTTTGACTGTGGTCACTTCATCAGGCATCACCTTCTCTTCTAACTTGGTCTCGAATTGGCTGGTTAGTTTCTCCTTCAAGTGTGGTTTTATCTTCAAAATTTCTTCCAATGTCAGAGCACAAGGGATTTTTACCTTTCTAAGATGTTGTATGATGTCCGATGTTTGGATTGATGGGTTCTGCTCTTTTTTTCTTATTGAGGGAATGCAGTATAATTCATAATTATGCTCAGATTTCCCTGTGTAATTTGGCAAAGCCTTCACACTGTCATCCTCCTTGTCGCTCTTGTCAAATTGTAATAATCCTTCTGAATTCAGCTCAGGTATTGAGTCTTCCAATTCACCTTCTACTTCTAACTCCTCAAAGGGTGGTTCAATTCCTTCCACTTTCTTCCATCTATCTTCTTGGACTCTTGCCCACAAGTCTTTAGGCCACTCCCCATCTACCTCGGGGACAACGGATCTTTCTCTTTTATCCTTGCAGTAATTTCCATCATAGGCCTCGCCTTCTTTTCCTTTCTCGGGATCATTAGGAATAACACACTCTTGGAATTCTTTTTCACGGATTCGTGAATCGGGTAGTTGAAGAACAAGTTTTTCTAGGGTCTGTTGAGCTACTTCAATTAATTTTCTGCATATCTCCAACCTTTCTTTCTCTAGATCACCTCTAGGATATTCTTTTTCATGTTGTTCAATGGTTGGTCCTGCTCTTATTCGTGCTTGGTATGCCTGAATCCACATGGCTAACTCTTCTGGCATGGGCTTTGCTAAAACTGATCCTACCTCTCCTTTTTTATAATTTCCCTTCTGATTTTCTCCTTCAAGCTTCTGTTTTTCTTCTTGACCTTGTTCATTCTTTTCATTCTCCTTCTTTTGTTGTAGTTTCTTTTCCTTTATCTTGTCTCTACGATTCTTCCATCTTTGTGTTCGTTTACTTGTGACACTTTTCCCAGGCTCTTCCGAGTCTTCAACTACTTGGGGTGTAGGTATATTCACTTCTCTGTCGCCCTGATTGTTCTCTTCGATTTTTTCTGGGGTCTCTCTAGCTTTAGCTCTTGTTATTGCTTTCAATGGCACGGTGTACTCCTTATCACTCCTTGATGACTCTATCACTTCTATCATGTTGATCTGCACGTTCGAGTTAACTTTGTTGGGGTCCTTGGGGCAATCCCTAAAAAGGTGTTCTTTACCACAATCACTATAGTATCCTTCCCAAACTCATTGTGGTGGTGGTGAGTTTGGTAATGTACATTCTCTGATAACATGATCACCTCCGCATCTATAACAGGGTCCTCTAGGTGCAGGTAGTCTATTCATTGGTTGGGAGGGTATGGGTGCTCTGGGAGCTGTGTACATCAATGACACATAATCCTACTCATATCCGTAAGAACTATCTGGTCCTTCCATACCATAGGCATATGGCTTGTACATTTGTCCATATTCAGTTATAGTGCTCTCATATGCGGAATAATTTCCTTGACTATGGTCATAAGATGGGTCATATGGTTCATTACCAACCACATGCATGGCGGGGACTATTGCTCTCTCAGGGTTCTCTTCCTGTCGAGCTATTTTCACTCGGAAAACATTTTGAGGGTGGGGTGGTTGTTGACCTAACATTGCTTGTGGTTGAGTGTACCCTTGGTAAGAATAAGGTCATGGTGCTAGTCCCTGCTGCTGGTATGTGGGATATCTAAAAGCTTCCCCTCCTTGATCTCTCTGAGGGATCATTAGGAATAACACACTCTTGGAATTCTTTTTCACGGATTCGTGAATCGGGTAGTTGAAGAACAAGTTTTTCTAGGGTCTGTTGAGCTACTTCAATTAATTTTCTGCATATCTCCAACCTTTCTTTCTCTAGATCACCTCTAGGGTATTCTTTTTCATGTTGTTCAATGGTTGGTCCTGCTCTTATTCGTGCTTGGTATGCCTGAATCCACATGGCTAACTCTTCTGGCATGGGCTTTGCTAAAACTGATCCTACCTCTTCTTTTTTATAATTTCCCTTCTGATTTTCTCCTTCAAGCTTCTGTTTTTCTTCTTGACCTTGTTCATTCTTTTCATTCTCCTTCTTTTGTTGTAGTTTCTTTTCCTTTATCTTGTCTCTACGATTCTTCCATCTTTGTGTTCGTTTACTTGTGACACTTTTCCCAGGCTCTTCCGAGTCTTCAACTACTTGGGGTGTAGGTATATTCACTTCTCTGTCGCCCTGATTGTTCTCTTCGATTTTTTCTGGGGTCTCTCTAGCTTTAGCTCTTGTTATTGCTTTCAATGGCACGGTGTACTCCTTATCACTCCTTGATGACTCTATCACTTCTATCATGTTGATCTGCACGTTCGAGTTAACTTTGTTGGGGTCCTTGGGGCAATCCCTAAAAAGGTGTTCTTTACCACAATCACTATAGTATCCTTCCCAAACTCATTGTGGTGGTGGTGAGTTTGGTAATGTACATTCTCTGATAACATGATCACCTCCGCATCTATAACAGGGTCCTCTAGGTGCAGGTAGTCTATTCATTGGTTGGGAGGGTATGGGTGCTCTGGGAGCTGTGTACATCAATGACACATAATCCTACTCATATCCGTAAGAACTATCTGGTCCTTCCATACCATAGGCATATGGCTCGTACATTTGTCCATATTCAGTTATAGTGCCCTCATATGCGGAATAATTTCCTTGACTATGGTCATAAGATGGGTCATATGGTTCATTGCCAACCACATGCATGGCGGGGACTATTGCTCTCTCAGGGTTCTCTTCCTGTCGAGCTATTTTCACTCGGAAAACATTTTGAGGGTGGGGTGGTTGTTGACCTAACACTGCTTGTGGTTGAGTGTACCCTTGGTAAGAATAAGGTCATGGTGCTAGTCCCTGCTGCTGGTATGTGGGATATCTAAAAGCTTCCCCTCCTTGATCTCTCTGAGGGTATTCGTAAGGTCTCACTAGCGGTTGGACTGGTCTTGATTGCTGATTGTAAGGACAGGTTTTTGTGTTGTGATTTGTGTACTTTTGTTCTATACTACAATAATGCATAGGGCCTAGGACGGGTGGTCTATTGTAAGCGTAAGCAGGTGGTGGGACTACTCCCCTAGTGCACAAATGAGAAGGGTGATCACCTCCACAATGCACACACCTTATAAGCATGGGTACTCTCATTGGGTTGTTGGGGTAGTTCCTTGGCCCTTGAACATTCAATTTCTTTGCTACTAAGTCGGCTATTTCCTCAACATTGTTCTTAGAGTTTGACGTGCTACTAGCAAAATCTTCACTTTTCACACTACCTTGAGGTATTTTCAAGTCTTCTGCTAGATTATCCTCTAGGTCAATACATTCTTCCATACATTCTTGCAAAGTTTGAACTATTTTCACATATACGAGAGATCTCAATGATCCATTCACTAATCCTTCCAAAAACAATGACACCATTTTGTTTTGAGTGGGTCTCTCTTCAACAGGGCATCTATCCACATATTGCTTGAATCTTCTTGCTGCCAATCTCACTGATTCCGTAGGAGCTTGTTTAAAGCTACGGATTAATGAGGAAGAGTTGTTTTTTATTCCAAACTTTGTGAATTCTTCAATTAATTCTTGATAGACTTGTCCCATGTTTTGAAAGTTATTAGGGTCTAATGGTTGGAACCATGCTAATGCCATGTCTGTAAGGGTTAGCCCAAAAGATTCATATTGGATCAAGAAATCTTCCACTTGTTCGGCTCTGATTACTTGCTTGAATTCAACTATGTGATTGTAAGGTTCACTGGAGCCATCATAGTGGTTTCTCATGCATTTGGCAACTTGGATTGGCCTTAATCTTCTTCCTAGTTCAAGTGCTCTATGCATTATTTGGAAGATTGGTCTTCCTATTGGTATACCTGGTCCTCTTACTACAGGTGGTCTATCTGGGACAGGAATTCTATTCCTTGGTTCAACTGGTGGTTGAGGCTGATAATTAGGATTATTTCCCGGTGTCGCGAATTGCACATGTGGTCTGACTCGCTTGATCCCTAGGAGGGAACACTGGGATGTTCTGATATTTCAACCCTGCTCTTTCTAACTCCGTTAGAGGCCAGTACCTCCTCTACATGGGAAAAACACCGTGCAGTGCCCATCCTTCCACACTTACTGCGGACTGGCCTAGATTACTAGTACAAAATGGAGCACTTCCTAATGGGCAGGTTTTGCAAGTGTTGGACCTCCCTTCTTTTCCAAAGCAGACACCCACACACACAACATCTACATTCACTACACCAGTAATTTTATCACCCACCATCGACAGTGCATTTCGCCAGATGTTCATATGCATGACACAAGTAAGAGATGAGTTTTCATCTCTTGGCAATAGTTACTAGATGCTGCAGCAGACAATTAACGAGTTACAGTCGTAGCTCAATTCATTATCAATTGAGAATGCATCGCTTAACACCCGATACCAAGAGCTTGTTAAGGGTGCAGACTATCCGCAATGCCACGCTTACGAGAAACATGGGACTGCTCTGATGTCACTTAGCAGTAGCTAAAGAAGAAAACCAACATCTATAGGAACAGAACAGAGAGAATTTGGAAGCTGCTCTAGATCGACCAGACCAACCGTTGAGTCCTAGTTGCTTCAAAGCTGTTCCTTCAGAATCTATGCAAATGTTACTAGATGCTCATGTCAGATTGCTAGATGAATACGACAACATGAACGAGGAATTCTAGAAGCTCAAAGAAGACCACAAAGTGCTCCAATTAAGAGCACCTATTAAGCAAGGATCACCTGCGCCTGCGGACCCTTCTCTTGAGATCATAGAGGAACTCAACGCTCTACGGGCCCAGGTAACTACTCTCCAAACACAGATTGCAGCATATGAAGCACCCCCACGACTAGATTCCCCACCAGAACTACCAGCAAAAGAAGAAACAGTGACTATCCCAGTGGAGGACACTTTTAAAGAAGCGTACTAACCCCAACCCATCCCAAGCGGACGCGTCACGGCCAAAGGCCAGAAAACTTTTGAACTTCCTACTCCTGCATGGATGAAGACGGTTGAAGAACTTAGCAGAACCCACTCAGCATGTGTGGAAGCTCAGTTACATGCAATGGCCATGATAGAAGAACAAATTTTACAATCACAGTATTTTGCTCACTTGGCCCCTCGCAGGTACATATCTGGGCACAAGCTACAATATAAGTCGTATTTTATGTTAATGGTAGAATATCAGCTGGCCATCGAAAAGCAAACAGGCAAGAAACCCTCCCACGCAACTCAGTTTGAGCCTGAAGACTTGCCAACAGATGCACAGCAGGGAGAAATATATCAACCAACTTGGCGCCAGGATTTATCACAGGAATATCCCGAGATGATGAGCACTTGGGCCAAGGCACCTCTCCACTTGAAGTAAAACCCATGTTGGGGACCCATGCCACGTCGAGGCTCCTGGAAGGCATTTGTCATTAAAGTACAGAACAACAAGCAATGTTAGGATTGGCTCAATTACCCATATTTCAGGCCACCCACAGGACCCCCAACCGTTGGATAAATGATGCCAACAATTTGCCACTATCTCCCTCGCTTATGACGCATGGATGATGTCACAATGCATATGACTGTCAAAATTTTTGACATGATGCAGATGGTATTTAAAGTCTTCCGTTGTTGGTGTAAATTGCAAGCCTACACATTTGGCTCAAAGGATGCATTAAAGTCTACACATACATGAAGAAGCATAGGAACATATGCTAGTGGTTAATTACCACTTTACATCATTGTAAAAGTCAAATTGACTTAGAATCTTTTGTAATCACCTACCAAAGTGAGTCGTGGAAAAGTAGTTCAGTTGATTGAAGGAATATCTCCAAGCATTTAGGAGCTTGATCATAGGGAGCCAAAATTTGAATTTGAATTCAAATCTTTGCTCATTACATATAAAAGTAAACATGAAAAGTCGCGGGTAGAGAGATCATTCCCGAGCCTCATTCTACTGATTTTGAGTGTGTGTGAGGACTATACTATAGCCTACACCTCTCTACACCATTAGTCAATGTTATTCATGCCAATGGGATTTTATACAAGTGTTCATTAATAGATACATTTACATCATTCATCTCTGAGTTCTCTGTTAGTGTACTCAAAAGTCTGTCAACTTGTCAAGGGCATATCTCGGTCAATTCTTCACCAAATCAAGTGATTCAAAGCTTGTTGGATTCAACTCAACGTCATCTACATGTTCTCAAAGTTTGAAGTGATTCTATTCAGCCATCGCAGAGAAATCTGCGTCGAGGTGAACTCTGGTCATTTTCTACTACAGTCCTAAAAAGTCGAGGGTATAGCTAAACTTGCTAAATTGATTTCGTATTTTAGTAGAGTATTTGTCATTAAATGTATAGTGTCTTTGTTTGCTAGGTTTTGCATCGGGAGTAATAGGAATCTTATGTTCACAATGTTAGGATCAATTCCTTTCAAATCTTTGTAACTGTAAGCAAACACATCTCTATATGTTTTTGCCAAATTTCTCAAAGCTTCCTCCTCTTGATTTGTCATGTCATCAGCTATCACAATATGTCTCTCTTCCCCTTCTTCTTGAGTGATCATCACCTTCTTAGTTTGTTCCTCATTATCATATGACTCCCTCTTTTGCTTTTCTCTTTTTGGTTTCATTTTTGGAAGTAGTCTATCTTCTACTTCATAGGTCTTGAAATTTGAAGGTACATCAAACTATTGATCTTTGTTTATTATTTTTTTATTTTTTTCAAATTCTTGATCTTTTCTATTTCCTTGTGTTTTTTTTTCTACATTTTCTTGAGATTTTGTCTTTTATAGCATCTGTAGCTTCTACTTCTTCCAGATATTGTGTTTTACCTTTATTATTCCTTCCTCTTGGTTTTCCTCTATTTTTGACACCTTTATCATTTGTATTCCTATGTGAAAGATATCATATCCTTCTTCATTTTGGAATTTTATTCCCACATACTCATCATTAGCTAGATCCATGGTTGTTAAAATCTGATTCTATCCATAAGGCTCAAATTCTTCATCTTTAAATTTCTATGGTATGTAACTTTCATCTTGTGATTTCCTTTCTCCTAGACAATCTTCTTTTCTTAACATCCTTTTTTTATTTGTGTGTTTCCTTATCATATTACATTTTCAAATTGATGATTCTATCTCATTCTGGTCTTAACTCCTTGATTCTTCACTTAATTCCTAATTTTGATGTACTTTGAACCATTCGTGAGGGGACATATCACAATATTGACCATTTCTTAGATTTACTCTAGTTATCCTCCTTTTGCTTTGAAGATATAGACAATCATTACCCCAATCTTGCACAATTTACATTTGTCTCATAAATGGTCTTCCTAGTATGATTTCATATGAAGTGGATTGTGGGAATTCAACTATGGCAAAAGTATGCTCTATCTCTATTCCACATATTTCCACAATCACTTTTTCCCATATTCCTAAGGGTTGTTCTATGTGTCCATCTGCAAGTTGTAATCTCATTTTAGTGGGTATTAACTCATTTTTTCCCCATTTCTCCCAGGTGTGTTTAGTCATGATAGCCACTCCTGATCCACTGTCTAATATGGCCTTGGCATGATTATTACCAAATTGTATTTTCAAGGTTGAGTTCCCTTCTTCTCCTTCACAGTATCCTCCTATTTTATCAATAGGTATGTACAACAACTCTTCCAATTCTTGTTGTTGTTGTGGATCTGGGTTCTTTGAATTTGTTTCCCACTTTTTCATGTTGTGTTGTAAATGAGGATTTTGTTTTACTATCTCCTCCATTGTGGTGTGGTATAAAATTGTACAGTGTTTGTCTATATTGATTTGGAAAGCTATTTGTGAATTTTCTTCCTGATCAAGATGTTTTCTCCTTTCTGTTGCTTTTGTCCCTTCAATTTTTCTTTGATAATTGTCTGGTTCACCCATTTTGAGTTTTACTTCCTGTATGATTTGCTTACATCTTTGCATCCTTTCATCCTCTAAATCTGGCATAGGATATGCCATCACATGATCTGTAGGATTTGGTCCATCTTGAATTCTTCCTTTGTATGCTCTTCTTAGAGTCTCTAGACTTTGTGAAAATTTTTCCTCCTCTTGAGTCTGTGTATTTTGTGGTTGACTATTGTTTGGATGTTCCATAGTGTCTTCTTCCAAATTTTTACCCACTCTCATTTTTCTTTCCCATCTTCCGTTTTGTCTGTTTTTCTTTTCTTTTGGAAATGGAATTTTCTTATGTTCTTGTGTATGTGTCTCTTTTGTTGTTTCTTGTTGGTTAGCTTGTGCTCTTGTTATAGCATTTACAGTTACTTGATCATGGTCACTCAATTCTTCTTGCTCCATTATGTTAGCTGTTTTTAATGGTATGTTACTAGATGTGTTCTGTTGTTTTTGAGGGTTTATTGGACAATCTTTTATTAAGTGTTCCCTACCACAATCCTTGCAATAGGCTCCTTCTATTCTTAGTGTAGGAGGTTGTGGGCAGTCTCTAATGAAATTTTCTCCCCCACATCTATAACAAGTTATCTTTTGACTCCCTTTGAATTGGGGTTTCTGATTGGACATGTAATTATTAGTTATGTACATGAATGTAGCTGTGTCCATTTCAATTCTCCCATTTCCCAAGTCCAGGGCTTGCAGTTCTAGTTCTCTCTGTTCATATCCTTCCCAATCTTCTTGATATCCTTCATTCCAATGATACTCCTCTCTGTAAGATGATCTAAATCTTGAGCTTTCTTCTTCTATTGGTGTGTATTTTACTGGTACTACATTTGTTGGTAAAGGTGGTTGTTGTCCAAGTACAGGACTTGGTTGCTCAACAAATACAGATTCTCTTTGTAAGTTGTGTTGGTTCACATATTCTCTTTCTTTAATGGTTTTTTTATTATAGAAGCATTCTTCTCTGGTTTGTCCATTTTCTTTCTAATGTACAGTATTTGAGTGTTTTTCTGTCTTGCAAATGTTGTGGTTTTTGATAAGGACATTGTTGTACCAAATGATTTTCTCCACAGTTATAGCATTTCTTATTTGTTGCTATCCTGGTGTTTATCGAATTTGTCTTAGTGCTAACTTCTAGGGCTTTAGCAATGGCTTGTGCTAATTCTTCTGTAGGTGGGATTTTATCTTCATTTGTTCTTGTTTGATCAAATGCTAATAGATCTTGTCCTCTGTTATCCTCTAAGTCTATTGCCTCTTTCACACATGCTCCTAGGTCAGGACATCTCCTATAATACACGAAGGTTCTTAATTGTGCACTTCTCAATCCTTCTATGAATAGAGATACTTGTCTTGCCATGGATGGTACCTCCTCTCTTGGAAACATATCAATGTATTGCTTGAATCTCCTAGATGCCTCTCTGACATTTTCATATTTTGTTGTTTAAAACTATATATTAGGGTAGCTGTACTATGTTTTATTCCAGTTTTTGAGAATTCCCCTATGAAGGCTTCAAGGAAAGATTCAATATCTGGATACATTTCCTTTCTCAATGGAATGAACTAAGATAGTGCATGTCCAGTTAGGGTTAGACCAAATACTTCAAATTGTACTTTGTAATCCTCTACTTCTTCTACCCTAATTAATTGTCTGAATTCTGCATCATAAGCATGAGGATCATAATATCCTTCATATTGATTCTTCATGCATTTAGCTACTTGATAGGGCATAAGCATTCTTCCATGATTTTTCCACTGATGTCTCCTTCTGATTGGAAAATCATTCATTCCTTCTGCTTCTCTTTCAAAAGGATTTGGGGAACTGTGTATTCTCCTACCTTGCAAGTCTGGTTGCCCTAGGTTTTGTTCCAAAGGTCTCTTGTCTGCACATTGCCCTAAATCATTAGAGTTTTCTAGATCTTGTGAGAATATATAAACACATCCCTGTCTATCCTCATATCTGCCATCCTTAAATTGTGCTACTGGTGTTATATTTAAGGGAACTTCTAAGTTTCTCATCCTAATGAGAAACTTATGCATACCATCTTGATACATATAGGTTCCAAACCTATTTGTATACATATACTTGAGAATATTTCTATAATCACTAGTTTTAGAGGCTTCATTTGTTTCATTTAGGTTTTCCATGTTATCTATCTATCCTGAATCTTTTTCTTGTAAATCTCCTAACACTGGCTCTATCTCCTTCCTTTTTAACTCTTGTTTGTCAAGTGTGAATAATTTATTACCAGATCTCAAAATCATCCAGTTAATTCAAAATTCTGTGAAGAGAATCGTGTTTGTCACGATCCTGTGAATAAAATCCTCCTTTTCATGATTTTTGTGAATATTCCAGACTTTCCACGATTCTGTGAATAGAATCGTGTTTCTCACGATCCTTTGCAGGGAATCGAGATTTTCACAATCCTGTGAATAGAATCGTTTTTTTCATGATTCTGTGAATAGAATCGTCTTTTTCACGATTCTGTGAATAGAATCGTCTTTTTCATGATTCTGTGAATAGAATAGTGTTTTTCACAATTCTGTGAATAGAATCGTCTTTACCACGATTCTGTGAAGGCAATCGTGATTTCCAAGATCCTGTGAAGGAAATCGTGTCTTTCACGATTTTGTGAAGGGAATCGTGACTTTCACAAAACTGTGAATAGAGTCATGATTTTCACGATCCTGTTAATAGAATCGTGTTTACCACGATTCTGTGAATAGAATCATATTTTTTAACGATTCTGTGAATATTCACGATTTTGTTCCCAGACAATCGTGATTGCTCACAATCGTTAAAAACACGATTTCCTTATGAGAATCGTATTCTGGGAATCACGATTTTGTGTTTGATTAAGGAATCGCGATTTTGTGTTTGATTATAGAATCGCGATTCTAATAAAATTTTTCTAAATTTTTGGTTTTTGATTTTGTGATAACATTTTACTCTAATGGAAGCGCCTTAGCAAAATAATGACATGCAATAATGAACTTATGACAAAATAATAATTTTTTCTATCAAAAAATTCAAAAAAATAGAAAGTCGTGATTCCGTGTTTTTTAACAATTTTCTGTGTTTTTTGTGCTTTTTTCAAAATGTTAGACTTTAAATTATACAAAAACTTTGTCAGAAAGTTACCTTGCTGCCTGATCAAGCAATGTCCAAAAAATTTTGTATTTGCAGAAGATCGCGATTTTGATAGCTCCTCTCACTCACTCTTCCACTCAAATGAATATTTTTTTGAGATTCCAGGCTTTTATAGTCTTCAGACAATCGTGATTGTGTGTGTTTTTTACAAAATTTTAACTTTTCACTGTATGATTCTTGTCCCTTAGCAATTTTGTGGTTTTAATTCACAAATTTTATCCTTTCCAACAAAATTTTCTCTCTTTATTCTACTGATGAAAATCGTAATTCTGTACCCATTTCTCCAATCTAATCACTTGATGCTCAATTCTTACTGAAATTTTGAAGTTTTGATTTCCTTTACTCATGCAACTTATGAAACCTTTTAAAATCACTTACCTCAGAACCCAATAGTACAACTAAGTAAAATTCTTTATTTTACTGAAAATCACGATTCTATGAAGATAATCGCGTTTTTCTCTGAACTTCCTATCTTTGCACTTTTTGACTTTTCTTCCCTTCTGGTCTTCTCCAATGTTCTTCACCAACTCCAGATCACTTGTCACCTGCAATTATGCACCATCAAACTCAATCGAAGAGATTTTTGAAAAATTTAAACATCAACTTTTACTCTAATTTTTTTTTTTTCTTCCAATTTCCAGATTTTTTTTCTTTCACTTTTCCCCTTGCACTCTCAAACAACAATCCTCCTATCCATCTCTCTAAGGAAAAAGAAGTTTGTTTGAATTTTTAATGGATTTTATGAATTTTTTAGTATTTTGCCCTAAGTCAACGTAAACACTTCACTTAGGGTTTTCTTGTTTCAAGATCCATTGATCTTTTGTTTCATGATTGGTTATATTCTTTTATGCTTGCAATATAATCAGTTTGGAAGTAGAGCTTTTAAGGAAAATATGTGCTAAGAAGTACAAGTATCAATTCATGCAAAGATAGACTCAATTACCTTTTTTTTTCAAGAGCCAAACAATTTTTTTCAAGATTATTATCCTTCTTGAATAAACAAATGGATCAATCTATTTGCACATAGCTACTTTACTTGACTTTCCTCATTGCAATCATGTCATCTTTTCCAAGATTAACAAATTTGCTTGGTACTTAGTCAAAAAGCACTCTACATATGCAAAGATAGTCACATTTTACCTTCCCTTTAACAATCTTGATTCAATTTTTTCCTCACACCTGCACTTTACTCTTAAAAGGAATGAGCAACTATCAATTTGCAAGAATTTCACAACTTCTTTTATCCCAAAAGGTTAACTCATGCTTTGTTTTCCCAAAAGACAAGCAAAGAAACCTACCTTTTCATTTTTCTTTCTTGATTATAGAGTAGTACCTTTTCAATGTGTTCAAATACCATCAACAATGGAAGATCCATTGAACTAACTAGAGAGATCAATAAGTTAAAAGAAGAGAATGCCCAATTTCAAAGAAAATTAGCTAAAATCAAACAAAGATATGAGGTAGGCAAAGTAGAGAAAATACACATCTCTAATTAAAGCAAGCTTCTAGAGACCCAAATTAAAGTATACATGGATGAATCTGACGGGCTAGATAGCAAAAATAAAGAGTTGACGACTTTAATTTTGTTGAATCAACCTATAGAAACACCAAAAACTACAAATAAAGACATGAACGATCTATGAGCACAATTAGAAAGGTATGTTGATCAACTCAACCAGGAGTAGACATTGCATATTCAATGTGAATCTAAATATCTACAAGATAAAAATAAGCTCTATAATATATGGAAAGAGGCACTGTCAAAGTACCTAGAGGAATGCAAACAAGATGTGGATTAGCTAGCTGTAGTATGTAAAAGCTAAATGAAGAGTGAAGAAGAGCTCAAAGCGACAAGAGAACAAATAAAGGAAAAAAATCAAGTAATTGCAGACTTACAAGTCCAACTAGTGCAACAAATAAACATGCAAACACTAGTAGTTCCATGCTCTCATCTAGCTACTGAGGAGACTGAGCTATGCCCTCTTTCTCCTCCCATCGTACATTCACTAATATGAGATCATCAGGAAATGCAAATTGATGAACATCTAATGTTGGACACTATGAAAATAAGCCAAAAAGAGCGGACACTCCTAGTGTCCTGGTGTTGAAGCTCAAGTCAAGGACAAGCATAATAAGTGCATCAGAGAAGTGGAAACACAAGAAGAAGGAGCACATAGGGAGCTCCAAGAAGTGTATGTCAATTTTCAGAAGAAATCCTTATAAAAATAGTGATTTTCATCACTAAAAGCCATTGTAAATACCATTTCATATTTTTATAACTCCATTTTGTTCAAGCTGAGGAGTCCTTGAGCTTGAGGAATATTAGAAGTATCATCCTACCAATTTTCATAATTTTTAGACTTCGTTTGAGCCCTCAAGTAAGCCCTGGAACCTAATTTTTAACTGGCCGAACACTAAGTTTGGACAGGGCCAAAACTAGTCCAAAAACTATAAAAAGAGCTAGAGAGCTCATTTTTGGGGTTGGCTTGTTAGAGAATAGAGCTTGTGTAAGAGAAATATTTTGTAATAGAAATCTTTCCATTGTTCCTCTCTTTGATCTTGCCTTGTGCACGTGTGTATGTGTGTATGTGTGTGCATGCTTATGTGCTTTCACTCACGCACTTGTGCCTTCACTTGCTCATGGTCTTCATACCAGTCCTCACATCTCCGCGGATTGACAAGTAAAGGAGGTGGTGCTTACACTTGAGCTACACCAAATTTTGGTGTCGTTGTCGGGGAGAGATCTTCGAGGACGAGCATTGTGATGGTAAGATCGTAGATTTGCGACGTTGGAAGGTAAAAAAACTATCATTTTTGTTCATTTTCTGATTTTTCTTCTTCATCTTCATCATCATCATCATCACCATCTTCATCCATCTTCATCTTCATAGAAATTTCTTGTTTTTTTGTGCATTTTCACCACTTTCATACCATTTTCATGCATTATTGTGCGAGAAGGAGTTAGGAAGTGCAAGGGAGAGCAAGCACCTGTGTTTTTTCATGATTTTCTGCACATACGGAGCTCGCCATTGCTCGGCGCTCAAAAATTTGAATTTCTTGCCAAAAAACACGATTCTGACTAAAAATCGCAATGGACATTGCAGAATTTGAAACGTTTAGGAGTGTATTGGCCTAGCATGGACAAAGAAATACATGAGTGGATTAAGAATTGTCCAGTGTACCAGGAAAAACCCCCCGTGGAGCATGCTACCCTTTATCACGTGTCATTAATTCCAGATTGGAGAGCTCCATTGGTAGAATTTATGCGATCGGGCTAGTCTAGCAAGAAGATGAAGCATGGAGCAAGAGGCTCAAGACTATGCCTTAGTAGGAGAAAACCTATACGAAAGAGGCAAAGATGGTTACCTAAGATTGTGTGTTCACGAATCAGACTATTTGAAAGTCTTAGAAACTACACACAGTGGTGTTGCAGGTGGACACTTTGGTCCTCACAGAGTAATGAAGACCATTCTATTCTCAGGACTTTGGTGGCCCACTCTTCATATGGATGCACATACCTATGTGAAGAAATGTGACACATGCCAACATGCACAATATCCGATTAGGAAAGATGATGTGCCTTTGAGGCCAATGATGGGAGGACCTGCATTTTCAAAGTGGGGCATAGACTTTGTAGGTCCTATTAACCCCACAGCTAGAAACTCCCATGCAGAATACATTAGTGTGGCAACAGATTACCTTACAAAGTGGGTAGAAGTAAAAGCCACTACAAAGAATGATGCTCAGACAACAGCAAAGTTCTTATTTGAGAACGTGTTCACCAGATATGGATTACCAATAGATCTAGGAGTGATAGAGGCACGCACTTCTTGAATGAATTCATTGAAAATCTTCTCCAAGAATTCTTGTGATACATAAGAAGTCTGCCCCTTATCATCCACAAGCTAACAGACAAGCCGAGAGCACAAATAATATCCTATGTAATGTATTGACAAAACTGGTAAACAATACACGTCTGATTGGGACAAACAACTTCATCATGTTGTTTGGGCTTACCAAGTTGCCTATAAATGGTACTCAATGCCACCCCATTTCAGATGTTCTTTGGACAAAATGTTGTGCTACCATTAGATTTCCTAATCCTTGCTTTAAAAGTAGCACAAGAGAATGAGTGGAATGGACACCAATTGTCCTCTAGGATCTTTGATCTAGAACGATTAGGTGAGACGAGGCTACGAGCGACAACAGGCATCTATGCTGCAAAGAAAAGAAAAAAGGAATACTTTGATGCACACATCAAGGATAAGGGCTTGAAAGAGGGAGACCTAGTGTTGGTTTACACACTAAAGCAACATGCTCGTAAGTTGGAAAAAAGAGGATATGGACCTATGATCATAAATAGAATTTCCACTAGTGGCGCGGTTCAATTGGGCACTCTAGAGGGTGACATCTTGCCAAACTATATTAGTGGTTGTCGAGTCAAGCTATATCAAGAACCTCTTATAGAGGATATGCTAATGAGACTCAATAGTGCTAAGAAGCAAAAAGAAGAAGATTTAAGGGTGAGAGAAGAAGCACAGGCAGAGGCCAGAGAGCGCATTAGGAAAAATAAGTTGAGGCGACTAGGCCTAGATGTCAACCCGAAAGCCCCAAAATATCACATGGACATGTGCCAAAAATGGAGCATAACTACTTCTCAAGTAATTGATCGATGTTCCTTTATGACCATAGAGATAGGACAAGGAAAAAGTGTAAGGAATGTGAGAGCATTGATTGACTCAGGTGCAACAACTAGTGCAGTTAGACTTTCATACTGCCAAGACTTGCAATTAAACATCAATCCCATAGAAGCCTATCTCATAGGATTGGGCGGTGTGGAAACCCCTTGTTTGGGTGAGGTGGAACTTCGCATCTACCTTCAAGATGTTCCAATGAAAGTCAAAATGCTAGTGTGTCAAGATGAGGACCTTACAGAACCACTTTTCTTGATTCAAGATTGGATCTATGACCATGCAGCTAACTTAAACCTAAGAAGTCAACTTCTTCAAGTTTGGGTACATGAACAATGCATTACATTAGAATTAGATAATTGCATGATCACAAATCTAGGTCTCACACATTCTCTTATTTCTTCTAAGACTAATCTTAGCAAAAAAGATGTTGTATATGTCAAGAGCTCTATGTTCCCGAAGAACTCAATCATGGAAGAACAGGCTCAAAGGCAAGCAAACTCCTCCTCTTGTACAAAGACTAATGCCGTCACAACAACTCAACCAAAAAGGCAAGCGAAACTGTACATGCCCACTGCTATATCAAATAGACAAAGGGAGTTCAAGAAGAAAGTAGTTTCGGGAATGAAGAAGATTTGGGTACGAAAAGGAGAGCAACCACCAGCCTTGCCAACACAATTCCCACCCAGGCAAGCCAACAATGTGAAGACCAGAATCAAGCAACCACAACCAGCTCAACAAAAATGGGTGGTGGTTGGCCCAAGGTTGACTTTGGAATCAAGTGCGTTCTTTTTTATGAGGGAGTTATATCTATTGCCATCTCTTTTTGCATCCTATTTGCACCTCTCATCATTGGCTTTGAGCTAGTGCCTGCTTCTTCTATAATCACTATGCCTCACTTCTTCTTTGGAATCATGGCTGATTTCACATATTTGGACATCTCCACATTTGATGGCATCTCTTGCAAGTGATCATAAATATTCGATGCATGATATATTAAGATGGTCATAGAACATTGCCATTCAGAAATTTCTTGTTGCCCCACTGTTTCTTTGCTTTGAATAGCCAACATATGGTATTAGATTTATTTGATTTCCAAATTGTTTCACCACATGTGACAGTAGTTGTACCACAATCTTTTGTGGAGTTGTGTATCGATGCATATTCGGGAAGCAAAAATAATGATGCACCAGTCTCATCGATTCTTCTGTATTTTTTCTATTGAGAGCCAAAAATGTACGTTTCTTTGCTTCATGGCTTTCATCCTTTAGGTTTGTAAGGCCATCCTTTGTCCATCCAAAAACTTCTTTGATCAATTCATGTGTAAATTTGATTGTTTGCCAATCACCTTGTCGATTATGACCTTGGCTTTAGGCATAGTTGGCTCTTATGCTTCTAATTTGGCTTCCTCCCATATTGTTTCTTGAGATTTTGTGCTCCCAAGAGTCTCACTAACATTTGCTCTATCAATGGCACCATATACTTTTTGTACAGCCACTTATGTAGTTGGGTAAGATGTCTCCATCTAGAGTGGTTAGGTTAATGGCTCCACTTGTGGAGATTCTATTTATCAGTAATGGTCCATATCCTTGTTGTTGTAGTTTCTTTGCGTGTTGTTTTAGTGTGTAGACCAATACTAAATCTCCCACTTTAAGACCTTTATCCTTGATATGAACATCATAATAAGCGGTTTGCCTTCTCTTGGCAACATACATGCTAGCTACAACTTGTAATCTAATCTCATGCAATTTCTCTATTTGGACCAATTGCCTTGATAGTTCGTGTCCAATCCACTCATACTTCTGAGTGACTCATAGAGTAGGAACCAAGAAATCAATTGGCAGTATGGCATTTTGTCCATAGAATATATTAAAAGTTTTTTTTTATAGCAATTTTATAAGCTACTCGGAAGGCCCATATTACATGATGAAATTATTTATCCCAATCCGACCTTTGATTATTGACTATCTTAGTTAGAGTAGTACATAACACTTTATTTGAACTCTCACTTGTCCATTAGCCTCTGGGTGATAGGGTGATAATTTTATTATGAATCACTAGAAATTCATTGATGAGTGACGCAATGACTTCATTAATGAAGTGCATACCTCTATCACTTACGATCTCAATAGGTAGTCCAAATCTAGTGAATATGTTTTTGAATACAAACTTAGTTGTAGTGTAAGCATCATTTTCCTAGTGGCTTTTGTTTCTACTCATATTGTCAAATAATCAGTAGCCAGTATAATGTATTTGACATGTGATCCTTTAGTTGGCGGTTAATAGGTCCAATAAAATCAATGCCCCATTTTGAGAAAGCTCTTGCACTAACCATGGGTCTTAAGGGCATGTCATCACATCATATTTGAAACTTTTTTCATTGACATATGTAAAAACTCCATACATAAGTCTCTGCCATGCGTAATGTGGGCAACCGTAGGCCTACAAAAAGAATCATTTTTATAGTTTTTATTGATATTTTTAGATAGTGATGTTTGTGAATGCACTAGGACTGTTGGGGAACTTTTTTCCCACTTAAGGAGGTTTTTTCCCTGTCTTGTATATGTGCCTATAACCTTAACTGGTCACTTATATTTGCACATTCTAGTGGTAATACATTCAGTATTGTGTGTTGTGCTCAAAGCTTCTTCTTCTTCCTTGTGTTGATCATGTGCTTCTATAGACCTCAAACTCCAACAATTGGTATCAGAGCAAGTCACTGCTTCATCTAGAGTGACATTGACACCCCTCCAATCACAGTCTAAGAATTGCACATTGGCTAGGAGGTAATATCTGAACCTTTTTACCACATAGACAATCCCTAAGCCTTCTCATTCAATTGTAGTGTAATTGTGTTTTTCTTGATTTAGTTGCCTGTTGGCATAGGCTATTGGGTGTTCTAGATTTCCTTTGTCTACTGGTTGTGCTAAGATACATCGAATGGTGTAATTACATGCATCCACATGAATATGGAATGGTTTATTCCAACTAGGGTTGAACTCAATCTTCTTTTCAATTCATTAAAAGCTTTTTTTCACTCTTCTATCCAAACAAATTGAGTCAACAAACCCTATAATGGTTTTGCAAATATGGCGTACATGTAGATGAATCATCAGTCATATCCATGATGTCCCATAAAAGCTTGCACTTCCTTTGCATTCGTAGGCCTAGGTAATTCCAAAGTGACCTTAATTTTATCTTCATCTAAATTGAGATGCCACTGTTTGACACAATATGTCCTAGTATTTTACCTTTTCTAACCATGAAGACACACTTTTCTGGATCCAGAGAGAATCTATATTGTCTACACTTGTATATTTTTCTTAGTTCGGGTATGTGAGCTATTCATTGAGAAGAGTATGTACATAGGTTTTCCACTTAGACTTTCATGCTTTTCCTTAGAAATTTCTTGAACAAATGATACATTAGTCTTTGGAAAGTAGCTGGGGTGTTGGTCAACCCAAATGGCATAATCCTAAAAGCATACACTCCCTATTCAATAGCAAAAGTGGTTTTATGCTAGTCCTCAGTAGTGATGGCTACTTGGTTGTATCCCGAGAACCCATCAAGGAAACTTTATACTTCCTTGCCTGCTACCCTTTCCAAAAGTTGATCAGTAATGGGTAACAGATAACTTTCACGAATGGTGGCTGCATTAACCTTTTTCAAGTTAATATAAACCCTAAGTTTTCCACTCTTCTTTGGCACTACTAGCAAGGGTGAAACCCATTTGGTGTGTTCAATTTCATATATAAATACATCTGCTAATAACTTATCAATCTCCTCTTTGATCTTGGCTAACATATACATCATTCTAGGTATACGGTCTTTGTTTGGAGGGTTTGCATCTGGAGTCATTGGAATCCTATGAGAACAAATAGAGGGATCCATCCCTTTGAGATCTTTATAAGTCCAAGAAAATACATCCCTATATCCTTCGATCAACTATATTAGTTCTTCCTGTTCTTCCACCAATACGTCCTTTCCTATATACATGCATCTCTCTTCTTCACCTTCCATTGTTACTGGACCTTTTTAGTTTGTTCCTTGTTATCATAAGCTACTCCTTTCTACATCTCTCTTTTTGGCATTTGAATATCTATTTTCCTTTCTTCAACTTCATACCTTTTGAAATGTTCAGGTATCTCAAATGATTCATGATGTGGATCTTCATAAATTTCATTTCTTTCCACTTTAGCTTTTCTTGATGTTCTTCTATTGCTAGTACTTTCCTACTCACTTGGGTATCTTCTTTTTCTATGTCTCTCAGGTATTATTCTTTCGAATCAAATTTAGGTTCCATTTCTATACTTTTGTAGTCCTCTGTTCATTTCTTTTCTATAACTTCACCTTCTTCCACCTCTTGGAGAACTACTATCTATAGACTTACATCATATCCTTCCTCATCTACACGTTCATTCATAGTGAATACCTCTTTGTTCACACAAACATCTAGGGTGGCTAATATTTCCATCCATCCATGCGACTTGAATGCTTCATCTCGAAATATTTGGGGCAAGTAGGATCTTCTGTTGGTTGGAAGCTTTTGTGTCCTACTCACCAAGCTTGTAATCTCTCTTCCTCTTGTTTTGCTTCCTTATACATCCATAGTTGGGTGTCCTCATTCATCCAAGATTGTTCACTTGACCCAACACTATGGATGGACACATCATCTTCCTCTTTATGTATAGAGTTCCATTGTAAGGGTGGTACATCTCTATATGGAAAAGTATGCATATTTATTTTTGTTGTGGAACCTTCATCTTGGAGATATAATGCATCTCATCCCCAATGTTGCACTACCCTTAACCATCTCATACATGGTCATCCTCAAATCATCTCATAGTTACTTGCTTTTCCAGACTGGCAGATTGCCAACATGTGTTCAATTTCCACTGTGCAAGTGGTCAGGGTTATCTTTTCGAGGATTCCTAAGGGTCTTTCAACATGACTATTTTTTAATTTTAATTTCATTTGAGCGGGTAAAAGGGTTGGTTTTCCCCATTTTTCCCAGATTTCTTTGGCAACTATTCCTACTCCCACTCTTGCGTCTAAATGGATTTGGTCATGTATCACCGGAATGTGATTGGGATGCATGTATTTCCTTTGTCTCCCTCACTAAATTCTCCCACTTTGTCAAGTAGAATTTTAATTGTGGGGGTCATCTCCACTTTCTCCTTTTGTATTGATTGGTTTTTCTCCTCCAAATTCAAATGTTTAGCTAATATGTTCCATGATTGGGGTTTAACTTGTAGCAACTCCTCCAAAGTTAAGGAATAGTGGAGCTTGGTTATTTTTAAATCGGATAGTGTGTTTGAGGTTTGTTGCTCTAGCACAATGGTGAGAACCACATTAAGAAGCTCCACCTCCTTAATGTCAATCCGCGAAAGAGATAGGAGTGATATAAAGATCATGAATGTGAGATGAAGTGAGAGTGAAGGTGAGAAGCATAGAGATGCACACACACACAAAGAAGAGACAAGCAAGACACAATGCAAGGTAGGAAAATAGACTCTATTCTCAAGATCTCAATTACAACTCAAAATAGCTCTAAGCTCTTCTCTACTCATACAAGGTAACCTCAAAAATGAGCTCTCTAGCACTTTTTATAGATTCTATACTAGTTTTGACCGGTTTCACATCTAGTGACCAACATAGTTAAAAAATAGGTTCTATGTGCTAGTTGAAGGGGTAAACGGAGTCTAAAAGTAGCCAAAATTGGTAGGCTCGTTCTACCTAATCTTCTCAAGCTCAAGGACTCATGGACTTGCACAAAATGGAGCTACAAATTACAAATGTGGTTGTTCTATGTTACATATGGTACAAAAGTGATGAAAATCACTGTTGGAGGTTTTTGAAAAGTATTTTTAAAACATAATTCTTTGAAAAATGGTTCATCCCTGCTACATCTTTGTGCTTTGTCTTTACATGCTTTCTCGGCGTCTGTGCCTCTGGCTACTGCCAACACCCCCCTCCCTCTCGCTTCTGTCATCCCCGACAGAACCTGGTTGTGGGATCTGTCGGATATAATTCTGTAGTAGGTCTTGAGTGAGGGTGTGTTCTGAAATGCAGATACCTCTTGCTAGATCAGCTTTGAGTTTCTCCCAATTGATGGGCTAAGGTTCCTCTGGTGGAGGGAGTCTGTAATGCGTGGAGTACACCAGTTGTTCATAGGCAAATAATTGCAGTAGATGTGTGGGCCTGCTTAAGAACACTTCTGAGTGATACGCCCAAAAACCGATAGTGAACATTTCTTCAAAGGTCTGCTTATATCATGTCGGTAAGTATTTGATTTGATAGTGCCAGGCATAACACACCCAGAGAGATGGTGTCGTACTAATATCATATGCTAAGTCTTGGTTTCCATGCTCGAAACCCGGGGTGTTCAAATGGGTGCCTTGACGTGACGGATGTTGGGAAAGATGGATGGATGCTCCAAGAGACTGAGTAGGTACTGCTAAACTTGCTTTGTACCAGCCCTCTTTTGCTTCAGACTTGATAAGTAGACCTTCCTAGCCTTCCAATAACACCAAAAATGGCCTATGTACTTTGGAAGTGATGTGTGTAATGATTGAACCAAAACAGATAACTTTGAAGTTCACAAACTCAAGAAAACCTTCTATTTATGTCTTGACACCTGCTGAATGTTTTGCTCAGTGTGACCAGCACAGTAGAAATTGATAAAATTCCTTCTAGGGGTATTTAATTAGATTAGTAAGCTACCATTTGCAAGTGGAATAATGTAAAAAGATAAACTATGCTAAGAGAAATCAATTTAGCAAGTTTAACTATACCCCCGACTTTTTAGGACTGTAGCAGAAAATGACCAGAGTTCACCTCGACACAGATTTCTCTGAGATGGCTCAATAGAATCACTTCAAAGGTTGACAGCATGTAGATGAATTTGAGCTGAATCCAACAAGCTTTGAATCACTTGCTTTGGTGAAGAATTGACTGAGATATGCCCTTGACAAGTTGACAGACTTTTGAGTACACCAACAGAGAACTCAGAGATGAATGATGTAAATGTATCTATTAATGAACACTTGTATACAATCCCATTGGCATGAATAACATTGCCTAATGGTTTAGAGAGGTGTAGGCTATAGTATAGTCCTCACACACACACTCAAAATCAGTAGAATGAGGCTCGGGAATGATCTCTCTACCCGCAACTTTTCATGTTTACTTTTATATGTAATGAGCAAAGATTTGAATTCAAATTCAAATTTTGGCTCCCTATAATCAAGCTCCTAAATGCTTGGAGATATTCCTTCAATCAACTGAACTACTTTTCCACGACTCACTTTGGTAGGTGATTACAAAAGATTCTAAGTCAATTTGACTTTTACAATGAGGTAAAGTGGTAATTAACCACTAGCATATGTTCCTATGCTTCTTCATGTATGTGTAGACTTTAATGGATCCTTTGAGCCAAATGTGTAGGCTTGCAATTTACACCAACAGCTCCCCCTCAAGCCAAACATTTTGGCTTAAGTCTTCATCTTCAATCTTCAAGTATATCCTGCAATCCAATCATGGATTTGAACCTGCAAAATTTTGTTCCATCCAAAGCTTTAGTCAACAAATCTGCACATTGCATGTTGGTTGATACATAGGTAAGTTGAATGTCCTTGCTTATCAACTTCTCTCTCACATAGTGATAATGGACCTCTATGTGTTTGGTCCTAGCATGATAGATAGGATTAGCTGCAAGTGAAGAGAACTTGTATTATCTCCAAAGATAATTGGTGACCTAGTAAACAAACCTAATTCTATATACAAAAGCTTAATCCAAATTGCTTCTTGTGTGGCACTAGCCAGTCCTCTATACTCTGCCTCTGTAGAAGACAAAGCAACAGTAGGTTGCTTCTTTGAAGACCATGAAATTGGTTTGTCACCTGCAAAGGAAATATATCCAGAAGTGCTCCTCCTATCATCCTTGCATCCTGCCCAATCTGCATCTGAATAAATTTTGATATCAATATCTGAAGTGTAAGGGAAATACAAACCATGGTTCTGTGTACCCTTGAGATACTTCAAGATTCTCTTGGCAGCCTCTAAGTGAGGTATCCTTGGCTTATGCATAAATTGACTTAGCACACTTACTCCATATGCAATATCAACTCTTGTAAGAGTAGCATAGTTCAAGCTACCCACCATACTTTGATAACCTGTAATGTCTGAGACTTCATCACCTTCATGGGCACTTAGCTTTAGGTTTACCTCCATTGGAGTGCTTGCTACTTTAGCATCCTGCAAGTGAAACTTCTTCAACATATCCTTTACATACGTTTTTTGAATAATTTATATCCCTGAATTAGTGTAAACTAATTCAAGCCCTAGAAAATACTTCAATAAACCAAGATCATTGATCTTGAATTCCTTCATCATCTGGCTTTTGATATACCTGATTCCATTGACATCATTACCTGTAATGATGATGTCATCAACATAAACACAGAGATATATTACCTCTGAATTACTTCTCTTAATGAACAGAGAAGTGTCAGCCTTGCTCATGACAAAACCTTGGTCTTGGAGGTATGTAGTTAACCTGTAATTCCATGCCCACTCTTGTTTTGGGCCAAGACTCGATCTATGATCACGCAGTCAACCTCACCCTAAGAAGTGGACTTTTTCAGGCTTGGGTAGGCCAAAGCCGTTTTACAATTGAATTAGAAAATCAAGCACTCAAACCATTAGATCAGGCACCAACTCCTAGTCCCTCTAGGAACCCACTTGACGATAACCATGCTATTATTGTCCAAAGTTCTATGGTGCAGAAGATTTTCACTCTTGACAAAGGAACAGAAGTCAATGAGGAGTTCCCATTTGTTCCAAAGAAGATTCGAGAAAGGCAGGCTGAGCAACACACGACACTAAGGAGACCGATGATCAAGAAGCATGTGCACCAACTTGGACAATATGAAGTACCTCGTGGCATGAAGCAGATCTGGATACGCAAAGGGGACAAAACCACGACTCCAGAGACACGTTCTTAGAAAAGCATCAAGCAAGCCACACCATCAAGGACTAAAACAAAGGAGTTCCCTAGGCAACACTCTAGACACACCCTTTCTATTTGGGTCCCTAAGCGGTCAATGAAGGCTATCCCCATTGCTAGACAGATGTGTGTGCCCAAGGCCTGCTTACGAGCTCAAATAGCTTCACTCTAGTCACTAGCATAAATCAACACTCACTAGTACTCTTGGTAAACACTTCAGGAAAGATACCTACACCTCACACTATTACACCTTTGGTCAAACCTAGAAATATCTGGAAATGGGTGCCCAAAATGTCCCAAATCTAGCACAATCTAGTTCATAAATTTTTACCTGTCATTAGCTCTAAGAGCTACGAATCCTCAATCAAATTTTGGAGACTAAAACCCTGTATCAAACCCCCTAACCCAATTTTGTAAATCCATCTACTCTGATGTAGGTGCATTCTCAGTACATTGCATATCCAAAGTATGCACCTAGGATGACACTAACCATTAACCACCACTCACATCTATCACAAACACTTCACCTCTAACCACTAACCATCTGGATTGTCATGTTAGTATTGTGGAGGGAACCAACGAACTGAAGAAACGTTTGTGCACAGCACCAATACTGACCACTCCTGATTGGAATAAACCATTCCATGTCCATGTGGATGCATCCAATCACGCCATAGGATGTGTGCTAGCACAACTCACAGGAGAAGAAACTTAGATTTGCCCATAGCATATGCTAGTAGATAGCTCACTGTAGCTGAACGAAACTATACCACAACTGAGTGAGAGGGCTTAGGCATGGTTTATGCTGTGAAGAAGTTTAGACACTATTTATTGGCCAACAAGTTCAAATTTTTCACTGATCATCAAGCTTTGTTATATTTGGTCAATAAACCTTGCAATGCTGGACGCTTAGTAAGATGGTTCCTCTTACTAATGGAATATGACTTTGAAGTTGTTGTCAGGAAAGGTAGAACCCACCTTCGGGTAGATCACCTTTCTCACATTACTTCAGGAGAGTCACCTCAAGGAGTGTCTGATGACCTACCCGACGCTTAATTTAGAAGTTGTTTCTAAATGGGCAAATAAGTTGGTACCAGTCCTAACCTTCGGACCTGCAAATAAGAATGTGAAAACATCACAAGAAGAAATTGTAAAATCACAAAAATATCACATATTGGCAGGAAGCATGTACAAACAAGATACGGAGGGTGTACTCGCTTGTTGTGTTGAGGATGACGAACATACTAGCTAGTTGCAACAAGCCCATGAAGGATTGCTAGGAAATCACTATTCTAAACAATGAACATTGCAGAATCTAAAACGTTTAGGAGTGTATTGGCCTAGCATGGACAAAGAAATTCGTGAGTGGATTAAGAATTGTCCTGTGTGCCAGGAAAAACCCCCAGTGGAGCATGCAACCCTTTATCAAGTGTCATTAATTCCAGATTGGAGTGCTCCATTGGTAGAGTTTATGAGGTCGGGAAGATTACCCAAAGAGGCTAGTCTAGCAAGAAGACGAAGCATGGAGCAAGAGGCTCAAGGCTATGCCTTAGTAGGAGACAACCTATACCGAAGAGGCAAAGATGGTTACTTAAAACTATGCGTTCATAAATCAGACTATTTAAAGATCTTAGAGAGTGCACACAGTGGTGTTGCAGGTGGAGACTTTGGTCCTGATCGAGTAATCAAGACCATTCTATTCTCGGGACTTTGGTGGCCCACTCTTCATATGGATGCTCATACCTATGTGAAGAAATGTGACACATGCCAACGTGAACAATATCTAGTTAGAAAAGACGAGATGCCTTTGAGGCCTATGATGGGAGGGCGTGGATTTTCGAAGTGGGGCATAGACTTCATAGGTCCTATTAACCCCCTAGCTAGAAACTCCCATGCAGAGTATATTATTGTAGCCACAGATTACCTTACAAAGTGGGTAGAAGTGAAAGCTACAACAAAGAATGATGCTTAGACTACGGCTAAGTTCTTATTCGAGAATGTGTTCACGAGATATGGGCTACCAATAGAGTTAGTGAGTGATAGAGGCACACACTTCTTGAATGAGGTCATTGAAAATCTTCTCCAAGAATTCTTGGTAATACATAAGAAGTCTGCCCCTTATCACCACAAGACAAGCCGAGAGCACCAATAAGATCCTCTGTAACGTATTGACAAAACTGGTAAATAATAAACGCTCTGATTGGGACAAACAACTTCATCATGCTGTTTGGGCTTATCGAGTTGCCTACAAAACAGTACTCAATGCCACCCCATTTCAAATGATCTTTGGACAGAATGCTGTGCTACCATTAGATTTCTTAATCCTAGCTTTAAAAGTAGCACAAGAGCATGAGTGGAATGGACATGAATTGTCCTCTAGGATCTTTGACCTAGAACGCTTAGGCGAGACGAGGCTACGAGCGGCAGCAAGTATCCACGCTGCAAAGAAAAGGCAAAAGGCATACTTCGATGCACACATCAAGGATAAGGGGTTGAAAGAGGGAGACCTAGTGCTGGTTTATATGCTAAAGCAACATGCCCGTAAGTTGGAAAAAAGAGGATACGGACCCATGATCATTAATAGAATTTCCACTAGCAGTGCAGTTCAGTTGGCCACTTTAGAAGGAGATATCTTGCCAAACTATATTAGTGGATGTAGAGTCAAGTTATACCAAGAACCTCTGACAGAGGATATGCTTATGAGACTCAACACTGCTAAGAAGCAAAAAGAAGAGGAGTTAAGGGTGAGGGAAGAAGCACAGGTAGAGGCCAGAGAGTGTATTAGGCGAAATAAGTTAAGGCGACTAGGCCTAGATGTCAACTCAAAAGCCCCAAAATATCACATGGATATGTGCCAAAAATCAGGCATACCGACTTCTCAACTCATTGACCGACGTCCCTTTGTGACCATAGAGATAGGACAAGGAAAGGGTGCAAGGACTGTGAAAGCATTGAGTGACTCAGGTGCAGCAAGTAGTGCAGTTAGACTTTCCTACTGCCAAGACTTGCAGTTGAACATCAATCCCATAGAAGCTTATCTCATAGGATTAGGAGGTGTGGAAACCCCTTGTTTGGGTGAGGTGGAACTTCCCGTCTACCTTCAAGTTGTTCCAATGACCGTCAAAGTGCTGGTGTGTCAAGATGAGAACCTTACAGAACCTCTTTTCTTAGGACCTAAGACAAGAGGTTCTGTAAACTTGAACCTAATAAGTCAACTTCTTCAAGTTTGGGTCCACGGACAATGCTTTACACTAGAACTAGATAATGGCATGCTCACAAATCCAGATGTCACATATTGTAGTTCTCGTAGGACTAATCTTAGAAAAAGAGATGTTGCATGCGTCAAAAGCTCTATGTCGCAGGAGAACTCAATCATGGAAGAACAGGCTCAAAGACAAGCGGACTCCTCCTTTGGTGCAAGGACTAATGCCGCCACTACAACTCAATCAACAAGGCAAGCACAACCGAACGGGACAACTGCTATATCAAATAGACAACGAGATTTCGAAAGGAAAGTAGTGCCGGGCATGAAGCAGATCTGGGTACGAAAAGGAGATCAACCACAGGCCTTAACCCCACAATTCCCCTCCAGGGACTCCCACCAGGCCAGAAGACGAATGAAGAAGCTAGGAAAAGCTCAACCACAAGATATTCAACAAGTTTGGGTGCCTAAGAAATTAGCTGCAGCTCAACAAGGACAATTGCAAATATGGGTACCCAAGAAGCTCTTACATATACAATAGTCTATGCTCTCCCACATGAGAAAAGTCGCAATAAAGAAGCCAAGGCGGGGCAAGGGTCAGAACCAAACACCAAGACTAAAACCAGATCAACTCGCCTCTTCAACAAGGGTTAGAAGACCAGCCACAATGGTATGGGTATGGAAGCCAAAAGCACTCGTAGCCCCCACAAAACCAAGGAACCAACCATGTGGGATACAAAATTTAAGCAACCATCCAAAGATGAAGACGCCTGAAGTGAGTTCTACAGTGCCAAATGCTGTTCTAAGATGGACCCCAATAAGGAGGATTACATCATTTCGAGATCCAATGGATATCTCCAAGAAAGATGGCATCAACATCCGCAAATAACATCGAAAGCCTCGACGAGCGAAAACCATGTGCTCCTTGCACAACCTTGTCTTTTGCACCATTCAGGTCATGCATTTCCAAAGTGTGCATTAATATAGGGCCACATTACACGGTTGTGCATAGACACACTTGAGAATCCCAGGCACAAGAGCACATTGACATATGTCAAATATTTTTATTGATACTAACCTTTGTCTTCTTGTTTTGTGACATTGTTCCTCAAAAAAAAAAAAAAAAAAAAAAAAAAGAGAAGAAGAAAAAACATGGAAGAAAGAACTTGTTCCCAGGTTTGGCTCATGGAACATGAATGAATCATGCCTAGTTGAAAAATGGAACCGTTGATTCCTGGTCATTTATCAGTTTGGATAGAAGTGTGTCTCGACTAGCAGATGATATAATTGCTGCCTTATCTGGTAGATGTCAAGAACTTGGCATGAACATGGCATCCACAACTATTGTTTCCCCTTACCATGCTAGGAGGGAAGAGCTTGAAGTTTCACAACTTCAGTGATGCTTCACTACTGTATGTACGAGAGCATCCAAGGAGATATCCACAAGAGGTAGTTCGGGTACACTGCAAATCCTTGTATGTATACTGGGTGAGAAGACTCATGCTTATGGTGAGCTAAAGAGAATATGTGAAACTAAGCTTGGTGTAGTTACCCAATGTTATTTGTCAAGAAATATAAAGAAATTCAATTCTCAGTATTTGGCAACTGTTGCTTTGAAAAGAGGAAACAGACCAGGCACTCAAAGGAATTTTCATCAGTGGCCCCTCAACATGGACATTCATCGACAATGTTCCATCACAAATGCCGGGTGTACAACACGTAGAGATACACATCAATCGACCCTTCACCATGGTAAGTATCTTCACTTTGGCAGCACCATAACCATGATAGATTAGGAAACCTCTTTGTCGGCATACCCTTGAGCACTTAGCTCAAGACCCCAATTTTTGCACCATACTTCTTCTAATGCATTTTTCCAAGTAAGCATGCATAGGGCTACACGTGCACAAGGCACATATTTTACTCAACCCATGCACAAACACACTTACCCATCATTCATTATGGGTTATGAGTACGGGGCATGAGCTACATAGGAATATCATCTTTGGAAGATTTGGAGGACATAAATGGAGGCCCACCATGAAACAATCATGCTGGAATCCAAGAAAGGAGCGCATACCAAGGGACAACAACTTCCAAAGGCTTTTAGTGACAAATGAAGAATCGGACAACCAACCCTGCCACATTTGGAATTTAGACGGCTCTTGTTCCTACCAAACAAACATTACCTCTCAAAGAACTACATGGAACAACCCTTACAACAAGCGTCTGTCAGGGACGACAGACTCGAGAGGGGGGGGAGTGTTGAAGCTGAAGGTCAAGGACAAAGCACAGGAGCACATCAAAGAGGTTGACACACAAGAAGAAGGAGCAAGTAGGGAGCTCCAAGAAGTGTATGTCAAATTTTCAGAAGAAATCCCTACAAAAATAGTGATTTTCATCACTAAAAACCATTGTAAATACCATTTTCTATTTTTATAACTCCACTTTGTTCAAGCCGAGGACTCCTCAAGCTTGAGGAGTATTAGAAGTACCATCGTACCAATTTTCATAATTTTTAGACTTCGTTTGAGCCCTCAAATAAGCCCTAGAACCTAATTTTTAACTAGGCCGGACACTAGGTCTGGATAGGGCCAAAACTACTCAAAAAACTATAAAAAGAGCTAAAGAGCTCATTTTTTAGGTTAGCTTGTGAGAGAATAGAGCTTTTGTAAGAGAACTCTTTTGCAATCGAAGCTTTCCATTGTTCCTCTCTTTGATCTTACCTTGTGTGCGTGTGTGTGTGTATGTGTGTGCATGTTTGTGTGCTTTCACTCACGCACTTGTGCCTTGTTGGAGATAGACGTCTGCGAAAGCACGCGAACAGCACAAGGAAGAAGAAGAAGCTTGGAGCACAAACACACAATACTGAATGTATTACTAGAGAATGTACAAAGAAAGTAGCCCATTAGGGCAATAGGCATATAAACAAGCCGGGGGAAAAAAACCTCCTAAAGAGGGAAAAAAGTGCCCCGGCGGTCCTAGAGTGTTCACACACATCACTACCTAAATATATCAACAAATCCTCCCTGGGAGTGATGCGGTGAACAAGGAGCTGGCACTCATGTATAAGGAAGTGCCAAGCTATGTGGAAATCACTCCACAAAAGGAAGTAAGCCCAAAGCTTTGCGGAAAGCTTCAAACTTCTCCCTAGGCAGAGCCTTCGTGAAAAGGTCTGCAATGTTCTCCTGTGCGGGCACATATGCCAAGCTGATCTCCCCAGCAGAGAACCTCTCCCTGACATAGTGATAATGCACCTCAATGTGCTTAGTGCGAGCATGGAACACAGGGTTCCTCGCAACTGCCAATGCACTCAGTGAAGATGGTGGTGGCAGAAGACTGGCCAACACCCAAATCAACCATAATGCGTCTGAGCCACACACACTCAACAGTCGCTGTGAAAGCTCCCCTAAACTCAGTCTCACAACTGGAAGTGGCCACAGTAGGCTGCTTCTTGCTCAACCAAGATATACATGAGCTACCAAGCATGAAGCAAAAACCACTGGTGGACACACGAGTGTCATAGCAACCAGCCCAATCTGAGTCAGAAAAAGCATGCAAATCTGGCGGTAGTGATCCCCCCTTGGGATAAAACAACCCAAGTAGCCGAGTACCACTCAAGTAGCGAAAGATGCGCTTAACCGCTTTCCAATGCGTGACTCCTAGGCAATGCATAAACCTGCTCATCTGTGAGATAGCAAACTGAATATCTGGCCGAGTAATACATAAGTAAATCAAGCATCCAACAGCCTGCTAATAGAGAACAACATCAAATGCATCTCCAGCATCATGAAGACTCAATCGTAAACCTGTCTCCATAGGAGTGGCAATAGGCTTACAGTCTTCAAGGCCAAAACGCTGCAATAATGTGTCAATATATTTCGTTTGACACAAAGCCATTCCACCATCAACGTGCACAAACTGAATGCCCAAATAGTGATGCAAATGCCCCAAATCAGACATCTCAAATGAGGCATGCAAATCAGCCTTAAAATCAGCAATATGTGTCTCAATAGGACCAGTGAGCAGCATGTCATCAACATAGACAACAATGATTAGAAGCACATCATTAGCACGTTTAACATATAAGGTGCTTTCTGTTGGACTGTTCTCAAAACCATGTGCAATCAGATAGGCATGTATCTTCTCATACCAAGCACGTGGTGCTTGCTTTAAACCATATAATGCCTTCTTTAACCTGCAAACCTGGTTTTCATGCCCTTTCTGCACAAAGCCACGGGGCTGAAAAACATACACTTCTTCATGCAAGTCACCATTCAGAAATGTTGTTTTAATGTCCAACTGATGTACATTCCAACCATGATGGGCTGCAAGTGCACAAATGCTCCGAACAATAGTCATACGGCATGTAGGTGCAAAGGTCTCATCAAAATCAATGCCTCTTTCCTGTGCATAACCCTTTGCAAGAAGCCTAGCCTTATACCTGTCAATTGTACCATCAGGTTTACGCTTCAGCTTGTATACCCACTTAGTGCCAATGGCCTTCTTGCCAGGAGGCAAGTCACATAAAGACCATGTACCATTCTTCCTTATAGCATCATATTCAGATTGCATAGCAGCCATCCAATTTTCTGAATTTTGTGCTTCATCAAAAGAAACAGGCTCATTCTCATCACAGAGACTAGATGCAGCCATAGCATAGCAATCTGATGCAAAGGAGGCACTATGAGAGCCTGAACGAGTACGATATGACAAAGGTGCATCTAATTTGCTGTCACGCAAAGTCTGCACCAGCCATTTTGGCATAGTTTTTGCCTGCTCAATATCAGCTCTCTCATCAACAAGTGCATCATGTAAATCTGCATCAGAAATGGAATGATCTGCATCATCATATGAAACCTGCAAAGGCTGAGAAGTTGCCTCATTAGGACCAACACTAGCCTGTCCACCTGTAAAAAGAGGCATCAAAGTATCATACATGTCTTTGGAGCTAACAAATGTCTCCTTAGTACATGAAAGCAATGGCTGAATAGCATCTTCCACAAAGACAACATCACGGCTAACGAGAATGCGTTTAGTCTGTGGATGATACAGACGATAGCCTTTACTTTCAGAACTGTACCCAACAAAAATACATTTTACTGCCTTATCATCCAATTTTCTGCGATGTTGTTCAGGCACTAATGCATATGCCAAACAACCAAAAACACGAAGATGAGCAACAGATGGCTTGCGGTCATGCCAAGCATCATATGGAGTGATAAACTGCAATGCTTTAGTGGGACACCTGTTCAGTACATATGCTGCACACATGATAGCCTCAAGCCAGAAACTATGTGGTAAAGCCTGACTTTTGACCATGCACCTCGCCATCTCCATGAGTGACGTGTTCTTTCGTTCAGCAACTCCATTCTGTTGAGGTGTATACGGCACTGTACACTGGTGTTTTATCCCACGTTCAGCCAGAAATGCGTTAAAATTTGAAGACATATATTCCCCCCCTCGATCAAAACGGAGGGTGCCCATTTTACATGCTGACAGATTTTCAGCCAAAACCAAAAACTGTTTGAAGCACATGAATACTTCGGACTTTGCTTTGAGTGGATATACCCATGCATGCCTAGAAAAATCATCAATGAAAGTCACGAAGTAAAGGTAATTTCCAAAAGAGGGTGTTTGCATAGGACCACAGATATCACTATGTACAAGCTGCAATTTCTGTGTAGCCCGAACTGAACCATCTTTTGGAAAGGAAGAATGCTGCATTTTGCCCAAAATATAGCCTTCACAAACATGTTTTCCATGTGCCTGAAGTTTGGGCAAAGAGGACACCATTTCAGATTTCTGCAGGCATAACAAACTAGCAAAATTCAGATGACCAAAGCGTGCATGCCAAAGCTTTGCATCTGACATAGCCTGAGAATCATGAACTGCACATGCCGAATCATTCACTGACCTTTCATAGTCTATGAGCTTATACAGCCCACGACATAAAATGCCAGAAGCAATAATCACATCGCCATTTGAGAGATCATGGACTGTACACCTATCATCAATGAATTTCACAACCAAGCCAATCTTGGCTAATGCAGAAACTAATAACAGGTTCTTTTTGATCCCTGGCACAAATAAAGCATCTGACAAAGTGAAAGAACTACCATCAGCAGTAGTCAGAATGATCTTACCAACTCCCATAACAGGATAAGAGGAGTTATTGGCACATGTGATAGTATTCCCTATAGGGGTAGGCTCGAGTGAAGAGAAGAAACTGCGCTGCGAGGTAATATGTTTGGTCGCCCCACTGTCAAAGTACCAAACATCTGAGTCTACTGCAGACATGCACTGATCATGAGAACATGGGTCAAAACTGCAGACAGTAGTAAACGCCCATTCTTCTTCCTGCACAAGATTTGCAGACTCTGTTTTTGGTGTAGAGGCCTCTACAACAACCATTCAAGCCTCTTTCTTCTTTGCCTCTTTAGCAGCTAGTTTTGGAGAGTTCTTTATAATATGATCATTTCCTTTACAGTACTTGCAGAACAATTTCTGCTTTTCTGATTTCTTCTCATCTTTATCCTGGTTCTTCGATTGTGCAGCATTTGCAGATTTCAGCTTACTAGTAGAAGAGCTCCATTTTCCTTTGCCCTTCTGACTAGCTAGGAAAGCTTGATCTGCAACACGCATAATGGACCTGTTCTGCCTGGATTGATCTTCCTGCAACAGAACAGAGACTAATTCCTCAAATGACGAGGCATTCGGATTGTCTTTCATCATCAACCGAAGAGTAGAGGCAAAACTCTGATATGAATCAGGAAGACCATTCAGAACGGTCTGCACAAGTGAGCTATCTGGTATAACCTCATTAGCAGAAATCAATTGTTCCTTCAGGTCTTTGATCTTTGTAAGAAAACTCTCCATAGAATCACCTTCATTCATGTGCTCACTCTCCAACTGTTTTCGGAGGTAAGCAACACGAGCCTCATTCCTAGCCTGGTACAAAGTGGTAAGTGTATCCCAAGCATCCTTTGCTGTTCTGCAAGAGCGAATGTGAGGAATAATGGCACGTTTGACAGACAAAGCTATCAATGCATGTGCCTGGGCACCTCTGCCATCCCAACGAATCTGCTTTGCAGTAGGTGCAATAGAAACAGCAGCACGAACAGGAATCTGTGGAATATCATCTTCTACACCATCTTCATCAGCTCCAACACCTGTATTTGCAGTACCTGTCATTACAGGTGTAACAGGACGTCTTTCAACACCCTACACAATGTTCCACAATCCTTTTGCAACCAGTACATGTCGCATCATATAAGCCCATAATGGGTAGTTGGTACCATCCAACTTATCCTCAACAGCCAACATACGGAATACATCATTGCTTTCAGCCATGGCCGGTGACTAAAATACCTTGATGCAGAAAATTGACTGTATCTCAAAAAGTTGAACGGAATTGCCCAGACGAGTTCTGCTAGACCTGTAGCAGACTTCGAGATGCTTAAACTGGCGAACAGAAACTGGTATATACCTTTGGCACAAAAGGATGAAATAGCCTACACAAGCGCTGCGATAGTGCGTTCGGAGGCCGAAACGAGCTCAGATCACAATTTCGGCACCACAAAGCGAAGCAGTTTTGATCTCAGAAACACCCTGAGTATGCTCACCAAATTTCGTGCGAATCTGAGACTGCAAACGGAGGAGTGTCGACGGCACCCTAGAAGAAGCGACGACCTGCTCTGATACCAATTGTTGGAGATAGACGTCTGCGGAAGCACGCGAACAGCACAAGGAAGAAGAAGAAGCTTGGAGCACAAACACACAATACTGAATGTATTACTAGAGAATGTACAAAGATAAGTAGCCCATTAGGGCAATAGGCATATATACAAGCCGGGGGAAAAAGACCTCCTAAAGAGGGAAAAAAGTGCCCCGGCGGTCCTAGAGTGTTCACACACATCACTACCTAAATATATCAACATGCCTTCACTTGCTCGTGGTCTTCATACCGATCCTCACGTCTCCGCGGATTGACAAGTAAAGGAGGTGGTGCTTACGCTTGAGCTACATGGCTCCTAGGCGCTTAATAACTAGCTCAGAGTTACAGTATCAACCCTATTCTGTGCTATTGACAGACTACAACGCTGAAATCAAAAGAGTCACCAATAGGTATCCTTCCTTTGCAACCCAGTTCCAACCAGAGGACATCCCGGAAGAAGCTAGAAAAGGTGCCATATTCCAACCTATCTGGAGGCAAAAATTACTTGAGACCTATCCAGAGATGCTACGAACATGGGATCATGCTCCCATGCATTTGAAGTATAACCCTTGCTTTGGGCCAGTGCAATGCAGAAGATCATGGAAGGCATTTGCCATAAAGGTTCAGAACAATAATAATTGCAAACAATGGCTAAATTACCCCTCCATCGCACCCCCAACAGGCACACCAACGGTAGCCTACATGATGGCTACCATTAGACATTGGATGCCGCGCCTACACCCCATGCCTGATGTCGCTGCACAGATGATGCTCAAAATCCTGGACATGATGCAAGTAGTGTTAAAGACTTTCCGCAATGTACGTAATATCTAGCCTCCAATTCCGGGCTTCATAAATGGTAATTATGATTTACTTTATGATATGAGCACGACCCTGAGTATTCGAGTTGCTTATGCGTGGCATGCACGAATAAGATATGTCCCTGCCTGCTACAAGCAAACCTTTGATGACATGTTCACCACAAGGTTTTGGGAATCACACTTAGAAGTGTTCGTGCCACGCCCAACTCATCTGCTGCAGTTATTTGTGTGCGAACAAAAAATGCATTCAGAGCTCTACACCACGCCACAACCTGACATGCCTGGCTCAGTTAATTGGGATGCCCTTCAAAGAGACCTGGTCAGGGAACTACTGATCAGAGAACAAGAATTGGCAACCGACATACTACAGCAGTACATCGATCAAACTGTGGAGCAAAGGTCTGTCAGAGATGACAGATGCTAGGGGGGGGAGAGTGTTGGCAGTGTTGGCATCATATGGGAAGAAGCAAGTACGGGCATGCATGCAGATCTAGAACTAAGGCAACCCATTAAATTTTTCCAAACCTTACATCATTTTAAAAGTGATTCTCATCACTAGAAACCCTTGTAAATACCGTTTCACCTTTTTGTAGCTCCATTTTGTACAAGACGAGGAGTCCTCGAGCTTGAGGAGCCTTAGAAGTAAGTGCCTACCAATTTGCATATTTTTTAGACCTCGTTTGAGCCCTCAAATAAGCCCTGGAACCTAATTTTTAACTAGGCCGGACACTAGGTCTGGATAGGGCCAAAGCTAGTCAAAAACTATAAATAGAGCTAGAGAGCTCATTTTTGGGGCTAGCTTCTGGTAGTTTTGAACTTGTATGAGAACTTTGTTGCAATAGAAGTGATTCCATTGTCTTGCTCTCTTGTGTGTGCATGTTGGTGTGCTTCTCACTCACACATTTGTGCCTTCACTTGCTCGAGGTCTTCAGACCATCCTCATTTCTTTCTGGATTGACATTAAAGGAGGTGCTACTCATCACTGAGCTACAACTTCCTACAGCACCAGAAAACTCTTGAGGCGTTGTTCATCCAAAGATCGTAAAGCATCCAATCGGAAAGGGAATGTTTTTGCCGGTAGTAACTTCTGCTCTAATGCCACTCGTAGACTAGGAACCGCCAATTCCATAGGGGCAATCGCCTCCAAACCATATGCCAACTTGAAGGGAGTTGTTCTGGTCGCCACTTTATATGTTGTACAGTAAGCCCATAATACCGTAGGTAGGAATTGATCCCATCTCTCTGGGAAATCCAATACTAGTTTCCTTAGGATGTTCAACAGAGATTTGTTTGTGGTCTCGAGGAGTCCATTCGCTCGTGGGTAGTAGGGGGAACTAAACTTATGCACAATCTGAAAGGTATTAGTAAGCACTTGCATTAATGTGTTAGCAAAGTGCGTATCTTGATCAGTCACAATCTCCAAAGGTAAATCACAGCATGGAAAAATATCTTTCATCAAACATTTAGCGACCGTAGTAGCTATGGCCAACTGTAGAGCCCAAGCTTCGGCCCACCGAGTCGCATAATCCGTGCATGTAAGAATATGTCAGCTACTAGTAAGTGTCATAGGAGGTGTAATCGGTCCGATAAAATCCAAGCCCCATTTCTGAATCTGATTCTGTTCTGTTGTCCACCGATACCTGTTTGTTGTGAGTTTCATCAACATCCAGTAGATTGCCGGACTGTTGTCTGAGTGAGTCGTTTACGAGTCTCAATTGCGATTGTTGTGTTAAGTTATGCATATCGTGGTGTTACTCTTCTTGGAATGTTCTGCCAGTTGTTTGAGGAATTCTGTATAGTTGTGGTAGTGTTTCTAGGATTCGGACCTATATGGTGTTGTCTTCAGTGTTGAGGTCTATCTGCATGCGACAAAGATTAAGCTATAGTAAGTGTCTTCCTAAGTTGCGAACTGAATCTTCAGTACTGTGTGTCTGGGACTATTGAGTTCTCTGTCTCTTCGATGCTGTCTGATTGTTTGTACCTATTCGGTAAAGGTTGAATTACTGCCATTGTCTCTGGTATTTCAGTAAGTTTATGTGTAGAACAATGTAGCAATTTAGTGTATTCAGTACACTTTGGACGGATTTTGATCGAGGACTGTAAGGCCCCTAAGCGTAACAACATATTAAAAGAGTTCTGCGCATCTGTATATTGTTGTATGGAAATGGTTAGTTTTGGGAACCAAGTATAGGGCCTCTGTCTAACAGACCCCTACCACTCCCAAGAACCCAATAAATGTTTAAACGCACTTCTGACAGTTAGAACAAGCGTTTAACACTCTCATAGTGCCTCTTTTGCATCAGGTCGCTATGCTATGGCTGCCTCTAGTCTCTATGATGAGACTGAACCTGTTTCATTTGATTAAGCACAAAATTTTGAACATTGGATGGCTGCAATGCAATCTACATATAATGCTATCATGAAAAATGGTACCTGGTCTTTATGTGACTTGCCTCCTAACAAGAAGGCCATTGGCACTAAGTGGGTATACAAGCTAAAGCAAAAACCTAATGGAACAATTGACAGGTATAAGGCTAAACTTGTTGCAAAGGGTTATGCGCAGGAAAGAGGCATTGATTTTGATGAAACCTTTGCTCCTACTTGTCGAATGAATACTATTCGTAGCATCTGTGCACTTGCAGCTCATCATGGTTGGAATGTACATCAGTTGGACATTAAAATAGCATTTTTGAATGGTGACTTGCATGAAGAAGTGTATGTTTTTTAGCCCCATGACTTTGTGCAGAAAGGGCATGAAACCATGTGTGTAGGTTAAAGAAGGCATTATATAGTTTAAAGCAAGCACCACGTGCTTGGTATGAAAAGATACATGCCTATCTGACTGCACATGGTTTTGAGAATAGTCCAACTGAAAGCACCTTATATGTTAAGCATGCTAATGATGCACTTTTGATCATTGTGGTGTATGTTGATGACATGCTGCTCACTAGTCCTCATGCCACACATATTGCTGATTCTAAGGTTGATTTGCATGCCTCATTTGAGATGTCTGCTTTGGGGCACTTGCATAATTTTTTGGGCATTCCGTTTATGCATGTTCATGGTGGAATCGCCTTGTGTCAAAAAAAATATATTGACAAATTATTGTAGTGTTTCAACCTTGAAGTTTATAAGCCTGGTAGCTGTCGGAATGGAATTATCATATTTAGCATACAAGAAATGTAATTCTAAAAAGTCGCACGCACACTGAAAGGGCATAACGCAAACGTTGTAAACCTTTTTTATTAATAAAAGGAGCGTGCATAAGACAACAGGAGATGACATCAGACTGTTGGTCTGGGCGAGCACCTGAAGTTGAAGCATGTTGCATTGTCTACATCTCTATGTATTCTTTAACCCCATTAATACAGTTCAATAATTACTTAAGTCTCTGTTGAAGTGGTAAGTTAAGACGATATTGCGATTAATGAAGTAGTCGCACGTCTATGCGTTATTGCGGTGAAGAAGTTGTAATTCAGAGAGTAGAGAATAGTTGATAAACAGTCTAATTGAGAAGTGTTAAGTCGGTGTAGTAGCATATAGTGAATTAGTAGATTGGGAAAATAGAAAATAGGGCCTTTGTTTTACAGAACCCTAACCATCCCAAGAACCTAGGTCATAGTAGTTTAAATAAGATAAAACAACAATTTAACACTAGCGCCATCTGTGGGAAATGGTGTAGCCAATTGAAGAAAAGGTTAAGGGTCGAAGAAGAATCCTTTGATGTATGCCGATAACACGTTCCGGTGAATCTTATCCCAAATACCGAAGTGATCAACATCCCTGGGCAGTTCCGAGTTTGTTAAGAACACCCTCTGGTGGTAGAAGTGAAGAACAACCAAGTTCAGTTGCAGAAGGTCCAGTCCAGCAAGCCAGTGGCAATTCCGGTGGTAGTTCGGTGCTATGCAGAAGTAGTTCGGTAGCTTGCGGAGGTAATCTGGTGCGTTCTGGTGATAGTCTGGTACATTCTAAAGATAGTACGTTAGTTTTTTGTTGTACTTCGGTGTAGTGTGGTGACAGTTCAACATTATTTGGTGACAATTCGGTGATCTTTGATGATAGTTCAGCATTATCCGATGACAATTCGGTGATCTTCGGTGACAGTTCAGCATTATCCGGTGACAATTCAATGATCTTCAGTGACAATTCGGTGATCTTCGGTGATAGTGTGGTAGTGTTCGACGGGAATTTACTGCATTCAGCGTGCATCTTTAGCCAATTTCGACACTAAAGTTGAGAGAGGGCTGTTAGATTTGAGTTAAGTAATTGGTTCAGATATATCTTAGGACCGAAAAGTTGGCAAAGTGACCATACAGCCCAGGAACATCAAGAAATACTTCCCCAAAATTCAGGCAACATGAGTAGTTCACAACAGCAACAATAGCAGCAACAACAACAATCACAGCAGCAGCAACAACAACAACAACAACATATTATTCCACGGCATCTGGTGCCAGTCGGAGTCACATACACAAAATTTGGAGGTTTTCCGGGAGATGATCCCGATGCAGATATGCGAACATTTGATATTAATTATGCAGTTTTGAATTACCCAGCAGACCCTGCTTATAAAGCCATTGTGTTCCAGTCAACTTTGGTTAATGAGGTTGCACATTGGTTAACCGAGTATGACTTGAATCATGTCGGGCAGATGATGTGAAGAATGCATTTCTGCAACAATTCCGGTTAAAGAAAAACCCAGCAGAAATTTTTAATTACCTGCAGAATAACAGGCAAAAGCCACACCAGAATATACAAGACTATGCCACTCTATTCCGGACTCATTTACGACAATTACCACCAACGCATGCAAATTTACCAGACGACATCATTACTCAGTGGTTCATAAACGGATTAAATTCCCAATTGAAACAGATCATGATTATACGATGTGTGGGAGGAATGACCTTGGATGCCATAATCGCTATGGCTTTACAGTTAGAAAATCAAGTGGGTGGATTCACTGAAGATTTAGAGTGGTTGAAGGCATCCAAGCATTCAAATGAGGATCCTCTAAAACAAATTGATTATACTAAATGTAAAAACACAGGACACAGCAGCTCAACATGGGCTTTGAATCAGATGTGTTGCGCCATTTTCCATACAACGGACCACACTACGTAGACGTGTCCTTATAATGCAAAGGTACAAAGCAGAGCGGCTCTCAATGCTATCATTTAGGAACAAGGGCAACCCGCCAGTCACTACGTACCACCACAAATGAGGAATACTCCTTACCAAGGATACAAGAGTTATAGAGGAGCACGATCAACTAACTTTGGACAAACTCGGTGGAATGCAGGTCCATCAGGTGAAAGTGCATCTCCTCCACCACCTAAATGTCATTTTTGCGGTGAAATGGGGCATATCCGTAGGTACTGCAAAGATGCGGCTGAGTATGATAAAAGCAAAAAGGAAAGATAACACCCGATGGCAAACATGGTGTACATTTCAACAGTAGACACTCAACCGGCAGTGGTGCAAACACGCTCCGGAAAGTAATTACAGCCAGCTACGGAGATTTTTGAACCTGGAATTCGTGAACAGCAGAAGGTGTTTACTAAAGCAAGCAAGTGGGCGACCTAGGAACAAATTGTTTTTCTTGACCCAGTTCTGATGATGCAGCAAAGCATACCGTAGGTAGTACCGGAAGGAAGAAATCTGACCCACGCAATACCGGAGTCCCCACTAGACTCCGTACCAAAAACATCAAAATTTGATCCGGTATGGGATGTCTTATCCAAGGCGTCAATTACACTACCATTGTTACAATTATTGGCTTTGGTTCCTAGCGTGCTCCAACAGTTCTAGCAACAGGTGAGTCCAGGATCTTCATGTGCTCCTTTGACAGCAACAATCCAGCCTGAACTAGACCCGATGGTGGACCATACGGTGCCCTTGATTAGGGTCTGGTATAAGAATCATAAAATAACACAAGTATGATGGAGGTTCTAGAAACATTGCAACAACAACACTTTGTCAACGGATGGGATGGATACAAATCGAACCTGTCCAATTTTTTGTCCGCATGGCTGATCAATCTCGAGTTCATCCGGTTGGATTGGTGTGAGACATTCCTATTACTCTTCAAGGAGTTGTATTTTTGGATTGCTCCACAAACAACACAGTAACGTTCACTCAATCACCCAGACAGACAATCTGGTGAACCCCACGAACGTTCTTCTACGCGTCTCTTTTTCATTGCATTATATAAAGATTACAAGGTGTCTGCGTAACAACTTTTTCGCGCGTGCGAAAAAAGAAGATTCAGTTATACAACTTCCAATCCGGCGGTCGATAACACTGGCACGCATGGTGGACTCGAACCCGCAGGTTTTACAAAATTACTATTCTTCTATAATGCCTTCTAAATACATGTTTCTGGCTAATCTAAAGGTTCGGGCAATTTTCTTCTTTAAAGTTTCTAACATTTGTTTGAGAGTGTCCGGTTCTACTAATTGTGCATCTATTCTTACAGAACTTAATGAAATAGCTTCGGTAATCAAAATTTCTGCTTGCGTCTGCAGAAAGGCTTCTTGTAGGTAGAAATAGTTTGATAAGGCCGCATCTCTGGAAACTTTCATTTTTGCCACTTGTTTCTCCATCTTGCTTACTCTTTCTTTCTAATTTTCTAGTTGATTCTCCCTTCTTTCGATCTCTTGATTCTGAAAATTTATGGTTCTCGAGTATGCATCCCTTTCTCTTCGGAGATCTATTATTAGCTTCTGTGTTTGAGCTTCCTTGGTCAAATAGTGTTTAAGCATGTTGTTGACATCTGATAAAGTTTCGTTTGTTCTTTGGAGTTCTTCTTCTGTTTTCATAGCCTGCTTCTGCTGTTCTTGGCTTTGCTGTACTACTTCGTGTAGCTGAACTCTGGTTTCTTCTAATAAATTGCCTAAGGCTACTCTGGCATCTTCTTTATCCTGTAGCTCTTGCTTCATTTGACTGATTTCGGCATTTGCATTATTTAATAATTCGTTCTTGTTTCGGAGCTCTGTCAGTGCTGCATCCCTTTGTGCTGTAACTTCTACCTGTTCGGCCATCTGGGCTTGTAACTCCTTCAACTGTTCTTGTAAGGCTTGATTTTTTGCTTTGGCTACTAGTAATTCTTCCTGTAGGGGGCTAATGTCGGCCTCCAATACATCTACTTTATGTTGAAATTCATTGCGAATATCCTCTATTACTTGCTTCATTTGTGCAGGTAGTTGTTGTGATAAATTGATCAGTAGTTGACCCATTGATGCTAACTCAGAAAATACGGATATGGAGGGGAGTGGAAGATGATGATGAGGTTGGGATGAGGATGCGGTGAGTAGCTGTTGGGAGTTCGGTGGAGAGTAGTTTGGGGATGAGGAAGAAGAGGCTGCGGGTTCGTCGGGGACAATGGGTGGAATAGGGAGGATGGGGTTGAGTGGCGGTTTCGGTGGAGGAATGGGAAGGGTAGGGTTAGGTTCTGTTACCTGTTCTATGGTTTGTTGTGTGGTGTCGACGGTATCAGCAACTGTAGATTCTACTGCTTTAATCAGTTCGTCGAAAACATCTTTAATGATTTGTTCCTCATTTCCTTGTTGTTCCTGCTCAGATTGCTGCTGAGATGTTTCTTGTGACGAGCTTGTGTCAGAGTCGGTGTGATCCTCCTGTTCTTGTTGTCCTTCTGACGAAGCCTGTGCTGATGATTTGTGCTGCATAGATGTTGTGGTGTCATGGAAGGTTTCTTCGTCCTGCTTCTCTTCTTCTTTGTCATCTTCCTTATTTCCTTCGGCTGAGCCCTGTGCTTCACTTTCAGAGGAACTGATTCTAATTCTTTTCCGATAGAAGAGTTGATTGAGTTCCTCTTCGTCTTCTTCTTCATCTTCCAATAATTGGGCCGATTCTTCATGGTGCAGGACCGGGCCTCTGGGTGGTGGTTGTGCTGCAAGTATGGTCGGAAAAAGGAAAGATATTATGTGCGGCAGTCTGGACCTTGGCATTCCTCCCTTGTTTACATGTTTGATTATTGAAACGCATTCCTTGTGAATGCGGTGGAAGAAGTAGGATGCAAAATTTATAGGTTCTCAGGTAGCTAAGTCTATGGCGGAGTAGAAGGGGCGAGATATTCCGTATGTGTGCTTTTGGAGATTGAGGATGGCTACTAAGAATTGTAGCGCGGATCTCTCAGGTTCAGGGTGGCAGAGGATGGCGTATTCGTTAGAGGAACTCCTAGGGAATAATCGATTCATGGTGGCTATTGGCAGATTCGGACCATTTTCCCGACCTTGTTGAGGGAGTCTAAACGCTTCAGCAAAAGCTTGGAAGGTGATTACGGTTCGGGAGGGTAGGGATGTGATAGCCCAACTTTGCTCATTGGTAGGTGTTTTAGCGATAGCGGTGATAATTTGGGCAAAAAACGGATGGGATTCCACTGAATGCCACGGCAGTTCAGTGAAATTGGATAACCCACGGATGCAGAAGAACTCTCCTACATCGGCAGGGAGTCCGTCACGGAAAGCGGCATAGTTTGCGAGAGCTTCCATGGCGCAAACGATGATAGCAAGCACAAAACGCAAATGCACAGTCACACAAATCACGCAAGCACAATAGCAATTTTTGGCGAAACGGAGAAGATTAAGTAGATGCACTGCAGTGGAGAGCAATCAAAATCACTAATCATCGTGCGACGTTGAGATGATAACTTCTTAACTTCTGTGTGCATGTATGAGTAGCTGGAAAGGGCAAGGCGGCTGTTGACATAATTAGGTATCAAAACGCGGATATTTACAGGCTTATATTATTTTATTAAGCACGCAAAATTAAGAGAGAATAAAAGAAAAGAAAACACAAAATACGCGGCAAATCCGCGGATCGTTCAGTGTGGATCGGATGCTTGTTGATACGGCCGCAGTTTTGAACCATTTATCACCTTTGGAAGAGGAATTCCAGTCAAAGTAGTCAACCGAAATGTTGCTGGGCCCACTTGTTCAAAAATCTGGTAGGGGCCAAACCATCGTAACTTGAATTTGCCAGCAGAGCGATTCGACTTTGCATTGTAAAATAGTACAAGTTGTCCCACCGTAAAAAATGGAGTCTTTAGATATCGATCATGTGTTTGAGCTTGTATTAGCTGTACTTCCTGCATAGTCAGAAAACTTTGCCATCGGTGCTCATCCAGTTCTCTGAGTGTATCTAGCCGAAATGATAAAGAATCTTCTGGTATTAATTTATGAGTGAGAGCCACACGTAAGCTTGGCACAATAATTTCCATGGGTGTTATGGCTTCCAATCCATAAGCTAGTTTGAAAGGTGTTAAACTTGTTGCTACCTTATAGGTAGTCCTGTATGCCCATAATACTGCAAGTAACAATTGATCCCATCTTTCCGGTGCTTCCATAATGAGTTTACAAAGCATATTCAACAGGGTCTTGTTCGTACACTCAGCCAAACCATTTGCACGAGGATAATATGGTGAACTGAATTTATGCGTGATCTGAAAAGAATGTGTGAGTACTTTCATTAGATTGTTAACAAAATGAGTGCCTTGATCTGTAACAAGCTCCAGAGGTAAGCCAAAACGCGGAAAGATATCTTTCATTAGACACTTTGCTACCGAAACAACTGTGGCAGACTTTAAAGCCCATGCTTCTGCCCATCTGGATGCATAGTCTGTACAGGTTAGAATATACAGATTATTGCTGAGTATTGCTGGTGGTGTAATAGGTCCGATAAAGTCTAGACCCCACTTCTGAAAAGGCTCCAATGGCAAGATAGGTTGTAGAGGGAAAAAATGACGTTGTAGTGGTTGTCCAGACCTCTGACAATTATCACAATTTTTGACAAACTGCAATACATCTCTGTGCATAGTAGGCCACCACAGTCTGCTCTGCAGAATTTTTTGGTGTGTTAATTCTGCAGCAAAATGGCCACTGGAAGGAATTGAGTGAGCCAAAGTAATAACTGAATCAACTTCGTGTGGAGGGATACAACGAAGTAAAATTCCAGTGTGATCCATATAGTATAATTCCCCAGCAATTAACCGAAATTTGCGACTGTACACTGCAATCTTCCTACGCATTGCAGGAAAAGCCTGAGAAGGAAGGCATCCATCAGTAAGAAAAGTTAATATCAGTTAATATCTGATCATAATATGTAGATGGCATAGGTGGGTCTGCAATTTCATCATTAGTTGGTTCAGAAACATAAATCGCTGGTGTTGTGTCATCTACACCAACTAGAGCTTCACCGGAATCTAAGCGAGAAAGGAAATCTGCTAAGGCATGTAAACTGTTGGGCCTATGAATCACTTCGTAATCAAATTCTTGTAAGAGCAAAACCCATCGCGCTAATCGACCACCTAGATGTTGTTGCCGTACCAGGTAGACAAGTGCAACATGATCTACATGAAAAGTAAATTTTTGGCCAAGTAAATAATGCCTAAATTTCTTGACAGAGTATACTAAACCTAGACATTCCCTTTCAGTTACAAAGTAATTCTTCTCAGCAGGGGCAAGCCTTCGACTTGCATAGTATACTGGCCTGAACCACTTATCGGTTTGTTGCATTAGAACACTACCAATTGCTATATCTGAAGCATCAACAAATACATGAAATGGGTGATCCCAGTCAGGAGGTTGTAAGATTGGAACCTGTGTTAGTAATCCCTTTAGACGATCAAAAGCAATTTGACATTCCTGAGTCCACTCAAATTGTCGAGGAGTCTTGGTTATTAACCTGTGCAGTGGTATTGCCAAATGAGCAAGCCACCGTAAGTGCCGAGCATGCCATCTTACTTGGCCCATGAAGCGCATCACTTCCTTAGGTGTAGTGGGCACAGGTGCTTCTACCACAGTTGTAATTTTATATGGATCCACCTGTATACCTTGTGCAGATACGATGTGGCCAAGTAGCTTTCCACATGAAACCGCAAACACAGATTTGTTTGGGTTCAAACAGAGTCTGTATTCTCTGCACTTCTCAAAGCAACACCGTAAATGGAACAAGTGTGCTACCATTTGTCCAAATAACAAAAAATCATCAAGATAAACTTGCATAAACGAGGTAAGGTAAGGGGAGAATATTTCTTGCATACACCTCTGAAAAGTACTTGGGGCATTTCTTAATCCAAACCACATTACGGTACAAGCAAAAACACCCCAATTGGTAATGAAGGCGGTCTTTGGTATATCCTGCTCAGCCATTCTAAGTTGATTATACCCACTGTATCCATCTAGGAATGAATACATTTCATGTCCTGCTACTCTATCAAGCATAGTGTCAAGAAAAGGTAGCGAAAATGGATCAGGCACCGTAGTTGCGTTCAGTTTTCGGTAGTCCACACAAATTCGCAGTTGCTTATTCATTTTAGGAACAATAACAATTGGTGAGATCCATTCAGCATGCTCTACTTGCACAATGAATCCGACCTTGAGCAGCCTATCAATCTGTGCTTTTACCTATGATGCATAGTTCGGATTCATGCGGTAGCTGGGTTGCTTGATGGGTTTTGCTTTCGGCTTCAGCATGACCCTGTGTTGATAGATGCGCAGGTCCAAACCTTTCATATCTTTGTAATCCCATGCAAAGACGTCAGAGAACTCTCGGAGTAGCTGGATTAAGTCTGCTTGAAATACTTCCGGTAGACTTTCCTTTATCTTGACAAGACACGGATGGTCCTCATCTCCTAAATTATAGGTGATCAATTGATCCTCTAGGACATAAAATTGTCGGGGCTTCTCTGTATTGTCAGCTGACTTAAAAAGTTGTTGTAGATCAGTGTCATCTATAGTAGTGGTATCTTCTTTCTTGTCTTCTTTTGTTACAGGCAGCACCGTACAAACTGCGGGATTCCAATTATCTACAACAGATTGTAGATCAACAGTTCCTAGGGAGATCAAATCAATATTATTCTTCAAAAACTCTTCTTCTTCATCATCTGACAACCCATCTAACATATGAACTGGTTCTGTAAAATACGGTCTAGCATGAAATTCGCAAGGCTGTACAGCATCTAGTTTTACCACATATTTACGATTATTATCTTTGAAAGTGAGTTCCTGTGCAGACCAATCTTGTATGACCTTAGCTTGCTTCAGCCAAGGATGGCCAAAAAGAAGATTATAATCAAGGGTGGATTCCGGTAATTCTAAGATTACAAAAGTCATCTTAAAGGTGGTACCCTGCAAAGTTATTGGTACATTTCGAACAAGACCTACTGGATGGACTCTTGACTGGTCAGCCATTCTGACAAAGAACTGAATTGGTTCGATTTCGGTCCATCCTAACTTCTTACATAGTGCAGCAGTAGCAATGTTGACACCAGACCCTCCATCAATTAGTACCTGTGTAATTTTATGGTTTTTATACCATACCATAATTAAAGGAACCGAATGATCGACCGTAGAATCAGGTTCCGGTTGCACTGTCGCTGTTGCTGGAATGCAAGAAGGTACAGGACTGAACTATTGTTGGAATTGTTGTCAAACTCCTGGTACTAGTGCAACTAATTGGCCAAGAGGAAGACTAATGGACGCTTTAGATAAAATTTCCCAGGCCTTATGTGATTGAATTGTGTTTTCCACCGATTCTAAAGATGATGCGCCGGCTGAAGACGATGTTTCTGCTGAAGATGATGTGCCTGCTACTGAATTAGAATCTTGTTTTTGTGTTCCTTTCTTGGTTAACGGAGCCTGGATCACCGGGATAGGATCTAGAAACACTGGAGGTTTGGCGGTGGTCCATTGACTAGCCTTATCATACATCCTTTGTTGTTCACGTATGGCTGGTTCAAATACTTCTGCTGCTGGGTGCAGTTGCTTACCGGATCGAGTATGAATTACTACAGCTTGCGTTTCTACTGGTGTGATTTGTACCATATTAGTCATTGGATTTTGACGTTCTTTCTTCCTCTGATCATACTCAGCTGCATCCTTACAAAATCTTCTAATGTGACCAAATTCACCACAAAAATGATAGCGCGGTGGTGGCAAATTAGTATTTTCCTGTGCTGGTCCGGCCTGCGAGCGGTTTGCATTGTAGTTATCATTTCTCTGCCCTCTGTAATTTCGATAGCCTTGTTGCTGGTTGTTTCTCATTTGCGGAGGTACATAATGATTGGCTGGTTGTCCTGGTTCCTGTATAATAGCATTGACAGTTGCGGTTCCCTGCACTTTGGCATTGTATGCACAGTTTTTGGTGGTATGTCCGGTCGTGTTGTAGATAGCACAAAACAACTATTTAAGTGCACAAGTGGCACTAGTGTGCCCTGAGTTTTGCAAGTGGTGCAGTATATCTGTCTGGTCAGATCTTCTGCAACATTTTTAATTTGCTTTTAACCATTCCAAGTCTTCTGTAAATCCTCCAACCTTGTTTTCAAGCTGCAAAGCCATTGCTATCACCGCATCTAGTGTCATAGCTCCTACACAGCGTATGATCATAATCTGTTTGAGTTGCGGAGAATGAGTTATAACGTCATCCGGTAGGTTGGCATGTGCTGGTGGTAACTGCCTCAAATGAGTCCTGAATAGGGTGGCGTATTCCTGCACCGTTTGATTTATCTTCTGTCTATTGTTTTGCAGGTAGTCGAAAATTTCGGCTGGATTCTTCTTTAGCCTGAATCTCTACAAAAATGCATCCCTTACTGCTTCATAGGTGCCGAAGTGGTTAATATCATATTCTGTAAGCCAACTCGCTGCTTCGTTAACCAATGTAGACTGGAAGACAATAGCTTTATACGCCAGATCAGGTGGATGGTTGAGCACTGCATAACTTATCTCAAATGTGCGTACATGAGCATCTGGGTCATCCCTTGGAAATCCATCGAATTTAGTGTACGTTACTCCTATTGGAGTCGGCCTTGGTGGGCATAGTTGTTGTTGTTTCTGTTGTTGTTGTTGTTGTTGTTGTTGTTGTTGTTGTTGTTGTTGTTGTTGTTGTTGTTGTTGCCCGTTCATTGTGCTGATGGCTGTATTGTGACTATCTTCTGTATCCCGAGACTGAATATCTAGATCGTCAAAATCTGTATTGTCAGCTTGTGCACTTTCCGGTTCGATAATCTTGTTCAATATGTTTCGAATCTCGATTTCGAACAAGCTACCTTCCTTCTTGATGTCAAATGTAGGAAAGCTTACTCCCAATAACGGTGACTGGACTGAAGATTCACCAAGAAAGGGCAAATCATCACCGGAAAATTGTGAACATTCAACAACTAGTATAACATTGGTAGGTGTCGATTTTTTACCAAAACAAGGTGCTTTTTGTCCTTCACAGATTTCTTTGGCTAATGCGTTTCTATTCGTATACAAATTCGAATCTTGACCCAATGGTGCTAAATTAACTTCATGATGCGTCCCGGTAGATTCTGGAGTTACTATACCTTCGACAGACTATGTCGAAATCGCACCGGAATCTACTAGAAATGTAGTGCGTTCCTCCGGAATATGGCCGGAATCACTACTAAGGTTCTTCACTTTCTTGGAAGCTGGTTAAACCTATCTGCGCTTCTACCTCCTGGAGGCATCCTTAGCAAATTAGGTACCCAAGGCTGTCGATTCTTCGGATACGTTTCACCGGATCTAGTAACCGGCATGTATCATCTTTTGTACTAATCGCGTACTATTACTGTCGATTTACAATCTAGAGTCGCGTTACCACAATTGATTTTGCAACAATCTGATCTGTTGCCACATTTCTCCTAGACACACAGTATAGAAGACTCAGTACGCAACTTAGGAAGACACTTACTGTAGCTTAATCTTTGCCGCATGCAGATAGACCTCAACACTGAAGACAACACCATACAGGTCCGAATCCCAGAAACACTACCACAACTATACAGAATTCCTCAAACAACTGGCAGAACATTCCAAGAAGAGTAACACCACGATATGCGTAACTTAACACAACAATCGCAATTGAGACTCTTAAACGACTCACTCAGACAACAGTCCGGCGATCTACTGGATGTTGATGAAACTCACAACAAACAGGTATCGGTGGACAACAAAATAGAATCAGAAATATACACTACAATATACTCAGGATTGCTCCACAAACAACACAGTAACATTCACTCAATCACCTAGACAGACAGTCTGGTGAACCCCACGAATGTTCTTCTGTGCGTCTCTTTTTCATTGCTTTATATAAAGATTACAAGGTGTCTGCGTAACAACTTTTTCGCGCGTGCAAAAAAAGAAGATTCAGTTATACAACTTCCAATCTGGCGGCCGATAACAAGAGCCTGAACGAGTACGATATGACAGAGGTGCATCTAATTTGTTGTCACACAAAGTCTGCACCAACCATTTTGGCATAGTTTTTGCCTCCTCAATATCAGCTCTCTCATCAAGAAGTGCATCATGTAAATCTGCGTGAGAAATGGAATGATCTACATCATCATATGAAACCTACAAAGGTTGAGAAGTTGCTTCATTAGGACCAACAAGCTCTAACTTGATGGCACAAACTGGACTATAGAGTTGAAGCATGAAGCAACCAATTTTAGCTAGATCAAACTTGGTTATATCAAACTTGGTTATCCAAAAAGAGTGTTGGACATTTGATCCATTCTTTTGGCTGGAGTTGGCTAGACATTTCTTGGGGTTTGTTGGACATCTCTTTTGGCTGGAGTTGTCTAGACACAACTAAGAAAAAAGACTTACCATCCATGAAAAAAATGTATTTGTGATGAGAACCTTTCCATGGAGAATGAGAGAGTTTCACCTTTCACTATCAATAAACTATCATTATGCTTTTTCCCTCATCACATTTACTCCTCTCTTTCGATCATTAGTTCCACTAAATCATTCCAACTTCTCATTCATTATCCTTACTTCACCATTCTTGTTCTACCTTCAACCTTTCATCATTCATTTCCTTCACTTCTTCCCTCATCGTGCTCTGAGCAGATCGTTAGTTCCACTTCATTATTTTTATTTGTCATTTTTCTTCATCATCCTACATCCCTCCTAATCACATTTCCTGATCACTTCATGTTAGCAGCAGACAAGGAACTGAAGGACTGACAAGGCATGGCAGCCAGAGAAGAGAGTCAGAGGGGAGAGAAGGCACAAGCAAACAAGGGAGTCAACGACGATCTGGCAAGTAGGCCAATAATTTTCTTCATGAAGAAGCAAGTACGAGCATTCACGCAGATCTAGCACTAAGGCAACCTTTAATTTTTCAAAATCCTTAGACCAATTAAAATTGATTCTCATCACTAACAACCCCTGTAAATATCATGTTCACCTTTTTGTGGCTCCATTTTGTGCAAGCCGAGGAGTCCTTGAGCTTGAGGAGCCTTAGAAGTAGTTGCTTACCAATTTTCATATTTTTTAGATCTCATTTGAGCCCTCAAATAAGCCCTGGAACCTAATTTTTAACTAGGCCGGACACTAGGTCTGAACAGGGCCAAAGCTAGTCAAAAACTATAAAAGGAGCTAGAGAGCTCATTTTTGAGGGTAGATTGTAATTGAAACGAACTTGTAAGAGCTTTTGAAAGTAATCTAAGAACTCCATTGCTTCTCACTCTTTGTCCTGCCGTGTGTGCGCGTGTGTGTGTATGTGTGTGCATGCTTGTGTGCTTCTCACTCACGCACTTGTGCCTCCACTTGCTCGAGGTCTTCATACCATCCTCATGTCTTCCCGGATTGACATTAAAGGAGGTGCTACTCATCACTGAGCTACACCAAATTTTGGCGCCGTTGCCGGGGATCGAATTTTGAGGACGAGCGTATGATGGTAAGAGGTAGAGTTGACGCGTTGGAGTTGTAGGTATTTTCTTCACTTTCATCTATTTTCTTGTTTTTCCTTCACCATCTTCATCACCATCATCATCATCACCATCTCCCACCTCCATCTCCATCATCACGGAAATTTTCAGTTTTGATCATATCACCATCTCCACCTCATTTCCTTCATTCTACTTGTGAGAGAGAGCGAGAGAGCGATATTGCTTGCACTGTTTTTGCATGTTTCTTGAGCATTTTGCAGGATCTTGCTGAATCATCATCCCCAGCACTCTGCGCAGGTACGAAACTCGTCGAATCTGTCTCGCAGTCGCCAGCCTCTGTCGATCGCGATCGACAGAAAATTTGATCATTTGGTAAAACAAAGTTCACCACTAGCACAAGCATGATGAGCACATCCCAAATCACCTAAAACAGTAGAAAAATTCCGTGTTTTTCTGTCAATCGCGACCGACAGCCTCTGTCAATCGCGACCGACAGCCTCTGTCAATCGCGACCGACAGACCCTGTCGATCGCGACCGACAGACTTCACGACCGACAGACCCTGTCGATCGCGACCGACAGCCTCTGTCAATCGCGACCGACAGACCCTGTCAATCGCAATCGACAGACTCACGACCGACTGACTGCCACGTAGGACCCTGTCAATCGCGATTGACCCCTCGATCGCGATCGAGAGCCACGACCGACACCTCTGTCAGTCGCGATTGACACCGTCGATCGCGATCGACAGCCACGACCGACTGAAATTCAATGATTGATTGACTTTTACGCGTAGCCACGTGTCCATCGCGACGGACACATCCCCGATTGACTGAAATCACGGCGAAAAACCCGGAAAAAGTGTCGATCGCGATTGACACCATCAATCGCGATTGACACTGTCAATCGCGACTGACGTGTCGATCGCGACCGACAGGCCCCGACGGACACCTCTGTCAATCGCGATTGACAGACCTGTCGATCGCGATTGACAGGCTTTTCGGCCAAAAAATTAGGGTTTGCTTTTGTTCAAAAATTGGGATAATTTTGGGGCAAAATAGTCAATCCATTACCATTTCTGGAGGTTCCTACACTTGAGATTTGGGAGAAAACCCTAGGATCTGTCAGCCAGATTGAATCCTGTTTTAACCCCCTAAACCCTGAACAGTCATAACTTTTTCATACGAAATCCATTTTTTGAGCTCTTGGGCTTGTCGGAAAGCTTGTGGCATATAATATACGCCCTCAACTATTTTTTATAAAGATAATGTGTGGATTTTCAGATAGGGTATTTGGAAGTTGACCATACCCAGAGGGATCAAAGTCAGGGGTCCTTAGAATTGTTTTCTTAAAAATCACTATGCAAATTAGTGTTTGTGCTTCAGGAATGAAAATCATTGGTTCTGTCTTTGGAATTTAAATCTTAAAGCTAACTTTGGAACTCTTACAGATCTATTGAGAGCATCGAAAGGCGTTCTAAGCAAGTCTAAGTGCAAGCTTGGGAACACACTTCCTGGGCATTCAAGGGCAACCAAGCAGGAAACAAAAGGTTGGAATATTCTCAACTCCCTCTGTCATTTTCTAGCTCAGGCTAAGTATGAATAGTGCTAGAGGTAAGTTAGGGCAACGATAGGCATCAATCAAGTTGAAGACTACCTATGCACTCAAGTCCAAGATTAAATATAACCTCTTTGTGATGCGATGACCATAAAGAAAAGACTCTAGTAACGTGGAACGATCAACCTAAAAGTACGAAGAACATTCAAATATTCCTGACGACGTGATATCAGACAAGACCTTAAACACGATAAAAATAACTAAAAAGAACCAAGTGACTAATATAAAGTAACCGGCAACGAGGTTGTACTCTGGGCAAAGAATTGGGCTACTTAAATAGGCATATGAACCTTAGATCAGGACGACATCTAGTAAGGGATAGACAAAGCCTTAGGTCTTCAGAGGCTAGTGTCAACCACACTGCTAGGTCTTGGGCCCAGCAGTTGAGTCACCACTCATACTACCCAAGTTCTGAGACTAGTGAATCCGAGATGTCTCAAGGTATGGAGAGACCTACAGGCAGTTCAGGAGTGCCATACTTGCACAGAGTAGAAGGCCCTTACAAAACACAGTTGGAATACCTTAGGACCAACCGATTAGGTGCCAGCATCTATGAGGACGGCCTAGGAAGATCTGTGGTACAGATTAAGAATCTTGATCAATCCATTGGACTAGAGCGCCCAGCTGTCAAGTTTGAAAATGGAGCATACTTGGACAAAGAAGGAACCATATACGTAGTCACCAGTCACCCACATAGGACGGACGAATTTGGGAATGTGATCTCAGAAGCGGACTTAGGGGACCTAGAGCAAGGAAACATGGGTACAGAACCTAGAACCCCTCGAGGCAAATCGGTTCTCACTAGGATCATCACCCCAGAGTGGATTCCTCAGGATAATAAGAGCATAAGTTTGCTCGTCAATCGAGAAACTGACGAAGCCTTTTGGAGGTATAAATCTGATCAGCCAACTGATATATGAACAATCATGATCTATGAGTTTAAGGATCCTGATAGTACAGGTAGAGTGACCTACTTAGATCACGCTTCGGAGAGGATCTTTGTGGTGACAGAAAATGATAGGCATGCTTACACTTGGAAGGGTGAATTCGTTTTCCCCCAACCAAGATCGAATGTATCCTATGGTCACCCTAGAGCTGGAACATCCCAAGCTCATGGAACTCAAAGAGACAGACATAGAGAAAGGCCAGAAGTAAGCTTTGCCAACCCAGTGGGCAGAGAAAGAACGAGGACGGAAACAAATAGAGTAGAACCTGAGATACTTAGAGCTCACAGGAATCAAAGAAATGCGGATGAGTTCCCTCTACCACGACCTAGAGAGCACACAAGAACCTTGAGACCGACTCAGCTAGTTAAGTCCATGAAGAACTACTTCGATGGCACTGGAGATCCATACGATCATGTGGCTGAGTTTAGGCAAGTCCTGAGAGCTGAACAAGTGGAGGATCTATTCACGCAGTACAATGCCTTTGGTCTGACCCTTAGGAACACTGCCCTGACATGGTTTCAGCCACTAAATGAGAGGCAGTTCAGGAGCATAGATCAACTCCTAGAGGCTTTCATTATTGAATTCTCTAAGAGTGGCATAAGGCATAATACCTCCTCGCTGATTCACAGCTTCAAGCAAACCCCTCAAGAAACCGTGAGACTTGCAGGAAGAAGATTTAGGCAATACTTAGAAAGATGCCCTGTTTCGGAGCTACCCACACCAGCCAAGCAAGTGGCTTTATTCTTGGATGGATTGCTAAGTACCAAATTGAGATCTTATGTGTACTTGAAGGACCCTAGGACCATAGAAGAGTGTGTACGCATGTGCATTGACATCGAGGATAACCTAGGGGAGGAGTTAGAGCTTTCCAAGATATACAAAGATTCGGATAGTGCCTCTAACATCTCTTCCACGCAATCCACATCAATCGAGGAACTTGCGGAAAAAGTAGCTCAAAAATTAGGCGTCTCTAGTAAACAAATTCCGAGATTTGCCCCGGTGAAAAGATGTTATACTTGTGGTGGCGACCACATGGCGAATGTATGTCCCATTATGGCTCAACCCCAAGTAAATCCTAGTAGCCAGTACTGCACCATAGAACGGAGGTACACCAATCACACCGCGCAAGATTGCCCATACAACAAGCAGGCGGTTAGGCAGCAGAAGAAAACCTGAATAGGGCTATAGTCCCTGTAACATCATTGCTTTTTGAAAGTGACCCGAGTGACCATAGCCTTGATTCTACACATGTTGATAGTCCCCAGGCTTACTACATGCAGTCTCCAGAACATGGTGAGTCCTACTATAGTGAGGATCCGAGTGAACCTCGTTGGGAGTCAGATTACACAAACGTCATGTATGCAAACCCCAACCCTAGGCCTCAACCTAGGCAGGTAAGACCCCCATTCCCTAGAGGACCATGCTACAGATGTCAGGGAGATCACCTCATTCGCGATTGTCCCTTACCTCCACCAACACAACCCCAGTCAATAACAATTCAGGGCTTTTGCCAAGAATGTGGAAAGGAGCATCTTTTACGAGATTGCCCTAAGAATCCTAATAATATGCCAAAAATCACTCCTATTAACGTTATTGGATTGGTGGTAGACTCCACAGGAAGTGTGACATCCACCACACCAGTGCAGGTAGTGACGAGAGCTTAGGCATTGCAGCAGAACCAAGGGGTAAACCAGGATAAGAACCCAGAGGCTAGTGAAACCGAGAGCGTGACAAAGAAAAGGACTAGAGCATGGAAAGATAGTCGGGAAAGAATGAAAAGACAATGGGCTAAAAAGATGAGTGAACTTGAGGAAAGCATAAGAGAAACCAAAGCCAAGATAACTGAACTCACATCTCAAACTCCCTCTCACTCTACCCCACCACCACCGTTCCCATCGCCATCCGACCCGCCACCTTCCAATCCACCTCATACGATTCCCCCACCCCCTAGAGTAGGATCAGTATTAGTTGATCCCACTCCCGAGGACCTTAATATGATGCTTAAAGCATATCAGGCCAGAATCCAAGAAGGGCCTAACGTAACTGATCATGAAAAGTGTTACCCAAGAGCAGAACTAGAGCTAGAACGAACCAAGATTTGTGCTAAAATGGTGGAATTGGCTCAGACCATGTTTGAGGCCAGTCGCCTATTTAACATCTCTAGTTCAGCGAAGACACAGTTGCACTTTGATGGACTGTTAGAAAGAATAGAGAAGCTGATTGCACAATGAGAAAAGGAACCCACCACTCAACATAAGGACAAGGCAAGTCAAAGAGCAAGTCTTCCTGCCCAAAAAGCCTATGTGCCTGAAGCCTATGTGCCTAACTCTATGGAGCCAAACACATCATCTTCCATGAATCGATTCACACCAGAATTCCTACGAGAGATTCAAGAAGACAAATGGGCTAAAGAGAGTGAAGTCCCTCCTCCTATTGAACTTGTGGATGATGCACATGACCAATTCCCACAAGATATCCCATCCATTTATGAGGAGCAGGAGAGCACCCAATCTCAGGAAAGATTAGACTTTGAGTCTAACTCTCTACAAGAATTACCCCACTTCACAGGCCCATGGGAAACTAAGTCTACTTGTATGAGGGCACCCACGGTCATGGTACGAAATGAGGACTCAGTCTTACCTAGGAACACAGAGGTAGTGAAAAACACTGAAGTGCAGTGCAATCTCAAGTTAGAGGAGCTACTCAAGGTTAGACCTGAATTATGGAAACATGTAGCCAAACAAGTGCCCGAGATAGCAAAACCTCGTTCCCAGGTAGGATCCCAGAGGACAGTACCAGAAATACCCTTGGATAAGATAGGAGATATGTGTGAAGGTGAAGAAGGGAACACCTATCTTCCCATTACCTACCAGGAGTACACCACCAAGGCAATTTTGGACTCAGGTGCAGGAGTTGCAATTGCCACCACTTCCCTATGGAAGCGTTGGGGCAAGCCAGCACTCAGGCCAACGAGAATGAAATTGCAGATGGCCGATGGTCATATTGAGAGACCCTTAGGATTGCTAGAAGGAATAACTCTCACCACCTGTGGTGTCGAGTTTGAGCATACATTCGCTATATGTGACTTCAGCAAAAATCATGCCTATGAGATGATTTTGGGAAGACCATTTATGCGACAGTTGCAAGTGGTACAGGACTGGGGAACCAACTCCTTGTATTTGCAACACTTAGGTGTTACAACCAAAGTAAATCTCAAAGATTACTCTCATAGAGATGTCCCCCCTATCCAATGGAATCCCATCCATAGAGCCAAAGATGATACGGAATCTGTGCATTCCATAGGGTCAGGATCCTCATGGATGCATGAAGACACTCACTTATGGATGTGTAAGGTAGCAGTAGAAGAAGAGAAGAGAGAGAAAGCTAGAGAGGTAGGTGCAAAAGAAACCCATAGATCGATTCAAGACCCAGCCTATGCACCGGTAGTTTTTCCAGACGAAGAATTCGAACCCCACGGCTGGGCAGAAATCCTAGCAACAATGGATGTAGCCATCAATGAGGAACAATGGACACCTCATTGTGATGAGGATGGCTATGACATTTCAGTCTTCTCCATAGAGCCAATCATGGGAGAGGCAGTTCTAGAGGAATGCGAACCTAGCCCTGATGCATTTGAGGATGCAAGTGACTCCGATCTAGAGTCAATCATTATGGACCCACCATTTGCATCAGATGAAGAATACTTCCATGAAGTAGAATTTCAACCCCAGAGGCATGGAGAGCTTACAAATGATGTAAGATTAGCCACACATGTGACCCCGAAGGAAGAAGGAAAGAAACGAAAGAAGAAAGAAGTCTCACCAGAAGAGGAAGAATCCTTGTTTGAGGTCCCAGGAAATTTTAAGAAGTATGAGATAGACGACAGGAGAGTCATGATAAGAATGCCTAAACGAGAGGCACAATCAGGAGAGGCCTATGATAACAAAGAAACCACCAAGAAAATAGTAGTGGCCCTAGAAGAAGGAGAGGAGAGATGCACGTACATAGGCCATGACCTAACAGAGGAAGAAGAGCATGCGTTAATAGCCTTGCTAAGAGAATACAGAGATGTATTCTCTTGGAGTTACAAGGATTTGAAAGGTGTTGACCCTGACATATGCTCACACACTATCCCCATGACCTCAAATGCTAAACCCTCTAAGCAAAAGCCCTATACATATAACGATAATTACGCTACCAAGATCAAAGAGGAGATAGATAGACTGGTTGAAACTGGATTTATCTATGAAATTGAGCACATTGAGTGGGTATCCCCCATCGTAGTGGTGCCCAAGAAGAATGGCAAGCTGCGTGTTTGCATTAACTTGAAGAAGGTTAATGCAGCCACGATTCGAGATAACTATCCGCTTCCCATCACAGAACATCTCTTAGAAAGAGTAGCGGGCAAGGAAGTGTACAGCTTCCTCGATGGATTTTCGGGCTACAATCAAGTAGCCATAGCTCCAGAAGATCAGCATAAGACAGCTTTTGCCACAGAGTGGGGTATAGTTGCCTTTCGGGTAATGCCATTTGGGCTTACCAATGCACCAGCTACCTTCCAGAGACTAATGTGCCATGTATTTAAGGATTTCCTGAGGAAAAACTTAGAAGTCTATGTTGATGATCTTTGTGCTCATTCCAACATTAGACAAACTCATATCCCTGAACTCAGACAAATCTTTGACAAATGTAGAGAATATCAAGTCTGCCTAAACCCAGAAAAGTGCGTTTTTATGGTCAGGCAAGGCAAGATTCTAGGACACATAGTGTCAAAGAATGGCATATCCACTGATGAAGAGAAAGTGAGAGCCATAGCAGAGCTACCTAGGCCAAGGAATGTCAAGGAAGTACAAGCTTTCATGGGACATTGTGGTTACTACCGCCGGTTCATTCACATGTATGCCGTCATTGCAAAGCCCATGTACGGACTTCTGACTAACTTTGAGTGGACTGATGAATGTGAGAATTCCTTCCAGGAGCTTAAACGAAGATTATGTTCAGCACCAATTTTGACCACACCAGATTGGAATAAGCCATTCCATGTTCATGTGGATGCATCCAATTATGCCATTGGATGTGTGCTTGCACAACCTACTGGTGAAGGTAACATGGATCTTCCAATTGCCTATGCCAGTAGACAATTGAATGCAGCTGAACGGAATTACACCACTACTGAGAGAGAAGGCTTAGGCATGGTATATGCAGTTAAGAAATTTAGACACTATTTGCTTGCAAACAAGTTTAAATTTTTTACAGACCATCAAGCATTGTTATATCTCGTAAACAAGCCATGCAATACAGGAAGATTAGTAAGATGGTTTCTCTTGCTAATGGAATATGATTTTGAGGTTGTGGTAAGGAAAGGTAGGACTCATTTGAGAGCGGATCATCTCTCCAGGCTCACATCTGGAGAAGCCCCACAAGGAGTGTCAGATGACCTTTCTGATGCTTACTTGTTTAATTTGGAAGTGGTGCCGCAGTGGGCTAAGCCATTGGTACCAGTGTTAACATATGGACCTAACCATCCAGTAACAGCCACACAAAATAGAGAGGTTGTAAAAGCCCAAAAGTACCACATCATGGCTGGAAGTATGTACAAGCACATAGATCAAGGGATCTTGGCTTGTTGTGTGGAAGAGGATGAGTACACTAAATGGTTGCAATTAGCACATGTAGGTGCATTAGAGCAACACTACTCAAAGCAACGAACCTTACAGACACTAAGGAGACTCGGAGTACATTGGCCAACTATGGAAGCTGATGTCCAAAGGTTGTGCAAGGAATGCTCAATCTGTTGCACTAAACCACCTCTGGAACACGCCACTCTTTATCAAGTGTCCATAGTGCCAGATTGGAGTGAACCACTAGTATCCTTCCTGAGGACAAAAAACTTTCCCTCTAGATATGACCTTGGCTAGGAAAAGGAGTTTAGAACAAGAAGCCCAAGATTACTCACTCATTGGTGATAATCTATATAAGCGTGGTAAAGATGGTTACCTAAGGCTATGTGTCCATGAAAGTGAATATCTCAAGATCTTGGAAACTGCTCACCAAGGTGTAGCAGGAGGACACTTTGGACCAGATCGGGTGATCAAGGCAATACTATTTGCGGGCTTCTGGTGGCCAACCCTTCACATGGATGCACATACCTATGTGAAACGGTGTGATGTGTGTCAGAGAACTCAGTATCCTATACGCAAAGATGAGATGCCACTGAAACCTATGATGGGTGGACGTGCATTCTCTAAGTGGGGAATAGAGTTCGTAGGTCCTATTAATCCCCCAGCTAAGGGTTCCCATGTGGAATATATCATTGTTGCCACAGACTATCTAACAAAATGGGTAGAGGTAAAAGCCACAACGAAGAACGATGCTCAAACAACTGCTAAATTCTTGTTTGAGAATGTATTCACAAGATACGGGCTACCTATAGAGTTAGTAAGTGATAGAGGCACTCACTTCTTGAATGAAGTAATTGAAAATCTGCTCCAAGAATTCTTGGTAGTTCATAAGAAGTCTGCCCCCTACCACCCACAAGCTAATAGGCAGGCCGAAAGCACAAACAAGATTTTGTGCAATGTGTTGACCAAGCTCGTGAATAATAAACGCTCTGATTGGGACAAACAGCTACACCATGCTGTTTGGGCATACCGAGTCGCCTACAAAACGGTACTCCAAGCCACCCCCTTTCAGATGGTATTTGGTCAAAATGCAGTGCTACCATTGGACTTCTTGATACCTACATTGAAGGTAGCACAAGAGCATGAATGGACGGGTCATGAACTCTCCTCTAGACTTTTTGACCTTGAACGATTAGGAGAAACAAGACTGAGAGCAGCTGCAGGGATATATGCAGCTAAGAAACGACAGAAGGCATACTTTGATGCCCACGTTAAGGATAAAGGTTTAAAGGCAGGCGACTTAGTTCTAGTCTACACATTGAAGCAACATGCGAGGAAATTGGAGAAGAGAGGCTACGGACCCATGATCATTAACAGAATCTCAACAAGTGGAGCAGTGCAACTAGCCACATTAGAAGGTGACGTTCTCCCAAGCTATATAAGCGGATGCAGAGTCAAGTTATATCAGGAACCTCTCACAGAGGAAATGCTAAGTCGACTCAATATCGCCAAGAAACGCAAGGAAGAAGAAAAGCGGATTCGAGAAGAAGCTCAAGCAGAAGCTTTAGAACGCATCAGAAGGATGAAGTTGCGAAGACAAGGTAGAGATCAGCCTAGAACAAATGACTATGCAGATCAAGGATATCATATGGCAATGTGTGAAGTCGCAGGAACAAGTTCCCAAAGAATAATTGATCGACGACCTTTTGTGACCATAGAGGTAGGACAAGGAACTAGTGCACAGTCCGTGCGAGAATTGATTGACTCAGGTGCAGCCACTAGTGCGGTGAGACTCTCTTACTGTCAAGAATTGAAATTAAAGGTCAATCCTATCGAAGCTTATCTCATAGGATTAGGAGGTGTGGAAACCCCTTGCATGGGCGAGGTGGAGCTCCCCCTCTACATTCAGGACATGTTAATGATAGTTAAGGTACTAGTGTGCCAAGACGAAGACCTCACGGAGCCTCTTGTCTTGGGTCAGGACAAGATCTATGACCAAGCAGTCAACTTAAACCTAAGAAGTGGACTTCTTCAGGTATGGGTCAATCATAGTCGAATTACAGTAGAGTTAGATAATGGAGCACTCAAGGAACTAGGAAAGGCACACACTCCTGGTCCTTCCAGGAGTACACATGAAGATGACCATGCTGTTCTTGTCCAAAACTATGTGTTGCAGAGGAATGATGTTCGCAAAAAAGGAGTCAGGGATGCAACGGAACTCCCTTCTTTTCCAAAGGCCAGAGGGAGGCAGCAACCAAAGGTGGATCAAAGGCAGAAGAAGCAGAGTAATACCTATGTCGGAGATCAAAAGTACCTGCGCAGCAAAATGTCTCAGCAAGTGAAACAAGTGTGGGTGCGGAAAGGCGAACAACCGGTTGCACTCAAGCCAACCACACGGGCAAAACCTCTTATTAGTAACCAACAACACGATACTAATAAGAAGTCTTTCAGAAGCTCATCTGCTAACGTGAAGTCTATTTGGGTGCCCCAGAAGTCGATGAAGGCCAGCCCACAATCAAGACAAATTTGGGTGCCTAAGGCTTGTTTGCGGGCTCAAATAGCTACACCAAGAACACACCCTACACAGCATGATCCATTCACTCGCACAGCCGGCATTCACTCGTTTTCAACACTCAGGAACACACCAAGGCCCATGAGCACGAAAAGAATCACTTGTGAATGGGTCTCTAAAAGGCCTCAATTTCAATCCGACACACCTATAAAGCTCTCGAGAGTCTCTACAAAACCAAGAGCAAAACCCATCCACCACATTTGGCAGCCTAAGACGTGTAACAAACCCCGGACCCCATTCGTAAATCCATGACAACCTACTAACCACATCACTATCACACTACATCATTCCACTTAGCTCTTAGGTCTATCGAACTCCTAACCACACACACACTCGCACTGAGCACTTACTAACCCATTATTTGCTCCCGACCCTCATGTTAATGTTGTAATGGGAACAACAACGGTTCTCTCTTGTCCTGTACAATGTTAACACATGTTTGTATATTCTCACAGAGACAGGCAGCAAGAAGTAACATGGCAGATACGGTAGGAACTAGCTCCCAGGTAGGCACCAGCCCCCAAGTGGTGGACATCGAAAGCCTTCCGGTCGAGGAGGAATTAAAGGAAAGACCAGCGGCATTAAGGGCATTACATGCCATACCGATTCAGAATCCTCCACAGGGTCACACAATGCCGGTGGGCAAAACCTCACACTGGTTCAGTGACGTTGCGGGACCTCTGGGTGAAGGCACATACATGTGGGAGTCCGAGGTAGAATTCAATGGACGTTGGGGCAGATACCACTTCTTTACCAGGGAGTTTGAAAAGCTACAGAATAACGAAGGACTGAAGCCGATATGGAAGAAGGCTGGGCTCTATGATTATTTCAAGTTCCAACTACCAAAGCCCGATTTTCTAAGGTGCTCATACTTGATTAGCACCCTCACTCCAAGCAAAGACAAAAAAGGATACAGCTCCTTTGTACTCCCATCACTCACAAGGGGCAATGAGCTGAAGCGTTTCCGCTTGACTATCAACTTGGTAAGAGAAGCTCTCGACATGAAAGGTATGCACATTCCTACGGAGAAAGAGACTATGGTCCCCGATAATATGAAGAACAGGAATCTGACGAAGTTAAAGGACATGGTCGCGATGACACCTACGATCGCCATTCATTTACGCATGGTCATGCAACATTTTGCATTCCCCGCGCAGGAAAGGTTCACAATGCCTCCCAAAAAGATCTGGTTTAGCCTCTACTTAGCAGATGCTTTTGATTTGACAATCAATATGCCCCACTGGATTATCGACCAAATTCATTTGGCTCATCAAAGGTGGTATAAGAAACAAAAATATGTACTGTATGGATGTTGTGCGCTTACAAGAATTGTGTATAGATGTCTCGCATATGATGTACCGGTGCAAAGGGCTCTCATTTGGACCAGAGCACAGGAGTTTCAACGCAGACTGTCAGCCGCAGGGCCTCCCTCAAAGAAGATGAGAGGCACCGTCCAGATGCCTTGTGCACAAGCCCGCGGTGCAACCCTAACACCTGAAACAACCCCTAGGCTTCCCAGATGAGTACAGCCATTTACTATCAGGTTACCCAGGCACAGCACAGATGGACCTAACCTTGTGTTTCCACCAGTACCTACTGATCTGGAATTCCCCCACGGATTCACTTTGGAAGATCTAACGGATGAAGAAGTTGCCAGAATCATTGAAGCTGTCAATGCGGAAGCCGAAGCAAAGCAGGGTAGTGGACAACAAACGACTACAGAACAACCCCAGCCAAGACAACCAGAAGTGGTGGAATTGGAGGATGAAGAAGAAGAAGGCCAAGAGGATGAACAGGAAGGATTTTCTGATGAGGAGGCGCATGACTATGAGCAAGAAGTTATACAGGAGCTAGAGGGTGCCCCAGCATATACAAAGGAGTTGAAAAAGCTCTACGATACCATCAACAGGGTCCAACAACAACATAAGTTATCCCTTGCAGCAGGAAAGGCTATCATGCACCAAATCCTTAAGGAGGAAGGAGTTGACGAACAGTATCGTGCCACACTGGATATGATCTCTAATGCCCTAGGAGTACCTGAGGCAGTGCAGACGGCCCTGGCACAATCACGCAGAATGGAAAGAAGATACGGAAGACGTCCCCCACGAACAGGGAAACAAATGAATGTATTAGGATCAGGACCACAAGGCACCCCCACCACCACGGGCACTGCACACACCGCTCACGACACCGAGGAAGCCCATGTGTCCAGTCCACCTCCATCACCCCCCTTGCCACCCCCGCCTCCCACTCCACCACATTCACCTCCCATTACCAATGTAACAACCACCGTTACCGCCTCCGAGCCCCCTGCCATGACTGAAGCACAAACCGCCAATCAACCCACACACCCTCTCAACACCTCCCGTGTATACACCTCCACTAACACTGTAATCCTAACGGCATCTACTGACATCCCCATTCCCCCACTCACACTTTCGGGCAGTTCATATTCACAACTGCACACACCACTTTACACATTCACCACAATCACTGCACTCACAATTCCACTATTCACAATCACTCCCACTACTGCGTCCACCATGGATTTTATGGACATATCACCCTCCACCGCACCTCTCCCTCCCCCCATACGACCACAATCTCCCATTCCCCCACCACCCACTTCACCATTTTCCAGCACCGCATTCACACTCCCCTTCCCCTTTCCCTTTCCTTCTGCATTTAACACCCTTCCTGCATCCACCCCCATTAATAATGTATTTAATAACATGTATCAGTGCATGTCTCAGTTACAACAACACTATCAGCACCTCGATGCTCAGCATACAAGTTTGTTCAGGAGTCATGAAGCATTACAAGGAAGATTCATTGACTTAGAGCAAGAGAAGAAACAATTACAACAGCAGTTTAGTGCATTGCAAGAACAACATGAAAATAGACGGCTTCAGACACAAAACGAAGAGAACTTGGAAGTAGCCATGGACGGTTCCCCACAAGAAATTGACCCGGAGAAGTTTAAGGCCATTCCCTCGGACAATATGCAAATCATATTGGAAACCCATGCTGATCTCCTCGAAGCCCATGCAGCCTTAGAAAAGGAAAGAGACGAACTACTAAGGCAATTGGCAGCTCAACCAGCACCACCCAAAGAAGTCCCAACCACAGCTGACACAACTGACGAAGTAGCAGCGCTCAAAGCACAACTCGAAGAATTACAAAAGAAAGTGCTTGTGTATGAACGCCAACCCTCCCCCTTGATAGAACCAGAACCTGAAGACCTAGTACCAATCGAAGTAGAGGAAACTTTTGAGGACCCGTATGTTCCGATGCCAGCACCTAGAGGCAAGCAGACAGCGGAAGGCATGGACACCATTGAGATAGAGGCCCCTGAATGGATGCAGAGATTAGAGAAAGTGGCCACCACCCATGATGATAGGGTAGCAGTTCAAATAGCATCCATGTCACGATTGGAAGAGGTAATCATAAAATCCGACTACTTTAGAAACCTCTCACATCACAGGTGGATTGGCACCTCCGAAGACTTGTATGTTCCTTTTTGTGTCTTAATGGCAGATTATAATGCTGAAATCAAGCACCACACCTCACGGGAACCAACCTCTGCCACACAGTTTGCACCAGACGACATCCAGAAAGTGCCAAGCAGGGAAATATTCGCCAACCGACTTGGAGAATTCGGCTGCTTGAAACCTACCCGGAAATGAATCGCACATGGAATAACATGCCCCTGTATATCAAGTACAATCCCTGCTACTGTCCTGTTTTCCGAAGAAGGTCGTGGCCGGAATACACAAAGATGGTGCTGACTACCAAAGGATGTGAGAAATGGCTCAACTATGTCTACTTAGCACCACCTAAAGGTCAACCTACCGTAGGGTATATGATATCGACAATTCGGCATTGGGGTGTCAGGTTCAAAAACGTACCAGATGTCATGACACAGATGTGCCTTAAAATTTTTGAACTCATGATAGTCACCTTCCGGACCTTCAAGAATGTTAAGGAACCTCACCTCTCTGCGCTCGGATTCAATGAAGGCAATCAGGATCTTGTTTATGACATGAGCACAACGCCCTCTATTAATGTTGTTTATGCATGGCATGCCCGCATCAAATACCTACCGGCCTGCTTCAAACAGACATTTGAAGAGATGTTTGTCACAGGGTTCTGGGAATATCACTCAGAGATCTTCATTCCCAGGCCCTCACATTTATTACAATTGTTTGCAGTGGAACAAGCTCTCCATTCAGAAAAATTACGTATGCCACATCCAGAGGTTCCCGGGCCGGTAGATTGGGATGCTCTACTCACAGACTTGGCCAAAGGATTGAGGATTGCCGAACATCACTTAGCGCAAGACGTTGTCGAATACTACGTCCAACGACCCTCCCAACAAGGGTCTGTTAGGGACGACAGACGCGAGAGAGGGGGGGGGGGTGTTAGCAGCAGACAAGGAACTGAAGGACTGACAAGGCATGGCAGCCAGAGAAGAGAGTCAGAGGGGAGAGAAGGCACAAGCAAACAAGGGAGTCAACGATGATCTGGCAAGTAGGCCAATAATTTTCTTCATGAAGAAGCAAGTACGAGCATTCACGCAGATCTAGCACTAAGGCAACCTTTAATTTTTCAAAATTCTTAGACCAATTAAAAGTGATTCTCATCACTAACAACCCCTGTAAATATCATGTTCACCTTTTTGTGGCTCCATTTTGTGCAAGCCGAGGAGTCCTTGAGCTTGAGGAGCCTTAGAAGTAGTTGCTTACCAATTTTTGTATTTTTTAGATCTCATTTGAGCCCTCAAATAAGCCCTGGAACCTAATTTTTAACTAGGCCGGACACTAGGTCTGAACAGGGCCAAAGCTAGTCAAAAACTATAAAAGGAGCTAGAGAGCTCATTTTCGAGGGTAGATTGTAATTGAAACGAACTTGTAAGAGCTTTTTGAAAGTAATCTAAGAACTCCATTGCTTCTCACTCTTTGTCCTGCCGTGTGTGCGCGTGTGTGTGTATGTGTGTGCATGCTTGTGTGCTTCTCACTCACGCACTTGTGCCTCCACTTGCTTGAGGTCTTCATACCATCCTCACGTCTTCCCGGATTGACATTAAAGGAGGTGCTACTCATCACTGAGCTACACTTCACTATTCTCCTCATAAGTCTTTCATCCTACTCTCTCATTACTAGGAGAACAAAAAGAGTGAAAGGTGATTGATTCTGACTTTTCCTCATTGCCATTGTCTTTCTTCCCCACTCTAAATGATAATTAAAGTTTTAGTCCCCACCCTATGAGATTCATTCTTTCTATTGGTTTTAGTCCCCACTCTAAATGAGGAATTAAATTTTAAAGAAGTGTGGCTTCAATTGAGTTATGATATGGTGTGCTCCTTCCATCAATCTTTGGCCACATGGACTTGAATTAAAGTGTGGCTTCAATTGAATTATCATATGGCCGTGTGCTCATATGGTGTGCCCCTTCCATTCCTATCTTTGGCCACATGGAGTTGAATCAAACTATGGCTTCAATTGAATTATCATATGGTCATGGGCTCATATGGTGTGCCCCTTCCATTCTTATCTTTGGTGAAGGAGTATCGAGACTCTCCACATTCCACCGAGCTCCAAGAAATGTCCAAGAAACTCCAAACTTAGAGCATTTAACATTTATATATATCCATAAGTGTGTGTTGGACATTTGATCCATTCTTTTGGTTATGTCCACAATCTAGCATGTGATCAATGTGGCATTATGTGAAATGTGTTTTGGAGGTTGCCTATATCGTTTTTCTCGAGATTGATGGATTGTACATTGATGGATTGCCTATCATGTAGCTTTTCTCCAATTTTCAATTAGTAATTAAATTGTGCCTCTTAATTATTCTTGATTGTGACACCGGATCATAAATTCAAGACATAAATGTGAGGAGAAAATGGTGGGTTGGTTCCAAAGATGAGGTGATGCTGCAAGAATCTTGCTCTACACTTGTCAATCTAACTTCAAGGATGCTTAATATACTTCATTAAATTCACAATAATGCATTTAGAACCACCAAGTCCTTTCGAGCATCACTCTCAATTGTTTGCAACAAAACAAAAGTGAGAAGAACCTTTCAAAATAGAAGGTCTCAATATTATGCTCAAAGCTCACAACCAAGTATGAATTGATCAGAGAGATTTTGTACACATCTAACTAAATTCTATATATAAATAAATCAAGTTATTTTATGAATTTATCTGAACCATACAAGGAGAAATGAATTTAGCAAGTCACGGGGTCATCCTGACTTTTTAGGATCTAGAAGATGTGCCAACACAATCATCTTTGTTGCTCCATATCACAAGATCTACGAAATCAAACTTGATGAAATTTTATATGTAGATGCTAGACACTTGAACATAACTATCCCAAGTTAAAGTACAAAAAAAAATGAATACACACAGAGAAATTGATTACACAAGTTCACTATAATGATGAAGAAGCTAGAATAGGCAGTAGAGATGAATATACTCAATGAAATGAATTAGAATATGAATGCTATTGCACATATAGTACAGAGGGAGTGTAGAGGACTACACATAGATAATGTGAGGTGAATATATCCTCACATTTGTAGCTCTATACCTCTTAGAATTTATCTTTCATCCCACGACTAAAAAACATGTGTATTTATACACATTGCTTGAGTTTGAATTTGAATTTTCCTCAGCTAAAAATGATCCTACATTTATCGATGTGATTGATTTGGTTCCTCTACCAATAAGTCATGGGTTTATTCTCCTAACTTCACGAGATTCTTTCTTCTCTTGGCTTTTAAAATTATCCAAGATAAAAGTACTGAAATTAACAAGTATGCATTCATATGTATGTCTCTATGTAAGAGGACAAATAATATGTGTAGTTCTTAATTCTTAGCAAAGCTCCTTGAGTGCCTCATTTTCTAACTCAAGTGTAATGCAGTTTTGATCTGCCCAGACCTGAAGAACTCCACTTTTTAGATTTAGGTTGACTGCATGATCATAGATCCAGTCTTGACCCAAGACAAGAGGCTCAGTGAGATCCTCATCTTGACACACTAGTACTTTAACTGTCAGTAAAACATCTTGAATGTAGAGGGGAAGTTCCACCTCGCCCATGCAAGGGGTTTCCACACCTCCCAATCCTATGAGATATGCTTCCACAAGATTGACATTTAAGTTCAATTCTCGACAGTAAGAAAGTTTAACAACACTAGTGGCTGCACCTGAGTCAATCAAGGCCCTTAATGTCCTTGCACTCTTCCCTTGTCCTATTTCTAAGATTACAAACGGACGTCGGTCAATTATTTTATGAGAGCTAATACCTGAAACTTCACACATAGCCATGTGATATTCCTAAGCTGCATAGGCATCTATCATACGCTGATCTCTACCCTGCCTTCTCAACTTCATCCTTCGGATGTGTTCCAATGCTTCTGCCTGTGCCTCTTCTCGAATTTGTTTTTCTTCTTCCTTGTGTTTTTTGTCAGTGTTGAGTCGATTTAGCATCTCTTCAGTCAGGGGTTCTTGATATAACTTGACTCTGCATCCGCTTATGTAGTTAGGGAGAACATTGCCTTCTAAAGTGGCTAATTGTACTGCTCCACTAGTTGAAATCCTATTTATGATCATAGGTCCATAACCACGCTTCTCTAATTTTCTCGCATGTTGCTTCAACGTGTAGACTAAAACTAGTTCTCCTGCTTTCAAGCCCTTATCCTTCACATGGGCATCAAAGTATGCCTTTTGTTGTTTCTTAGGTGCATATATCCCTGTGGCAGCCCTTAGTCTTGTTTCTCCTAATCGCTCAAGGTCAAAGATTCTAGAGGAGAGCTCATGACCTATCCAATCATGCTCTTGTGCTACTTTCAATGTAAGTATCAAGAAGTCCAATGGTAGCATTGCATTTTGGCCAAATACCATCTGAAAGGGTGTGGCTTGAGGTACCGTTTTATAGGCCACACGGTATGCCCAAACAGCATGGTGTAGCTGTTTGTCCCAATCAAAGCGTTTATTATTCACTAATTTGGTCAACACATTGCATAGAATCTTATTTGTGCTCTCGGCTTGCCCATTAGCTTGTGGGTGATAGGGGGCAGACTTCCTGTGTATAACCAAGAATTCTTGGAGCAGATTTTCAATAACTTCATTCAAGAAGTGAGTCCCTCTATCACTTACTAGCTCTATAGGTAGCCCATATCTTGTGAACACATTTTCAAATAAGAACTTAGCTGTCGTTTGAGCATCGTTCTTTGTGGTGGCTTTCACCTCTACCCACTTGGTTAGATAGTCTGTGGCCACAATGATGTATTCAGCATGTGAACCCTTAGCTGGGGGATTAATAGGACCTACAAAGTCTATTCCCCACTTAGAGAATGCACGTCCACCCATCATAGGTTTCAAAGGCATATCATCTTTACGTATAGGATATTGCGTTCACTGACAAACATCACACCTCTTCACACAGGTATGTGCATCCATGTGAAGGGTCGGCCACCAAAGACCTGCAAATAGTATAACCTTGATCACTCGATCTGGTCCAAAATGTCCTCCTGCTACATCCTGGTGAGCAGTTTCCAATATCTTGAGGTATTCGCTCTCATGGACACATAATCTGAGGTAACCATCTTTACCACGCTTGTATAGATTATCACCAATGAGTGAGTAGTTTAGGGCTTCTTGTTCTAAACTTCTTTGCCTCGTCAGAGTCATATCTTGAGGGAATGTTTTCGTCCTCAAGAAGGCTACTAGTGGTTCACTCCAATCTGGCACCATGGACACTTGATAAAGACTCGCATGCTCCACGGGTGGTTTAGTGCAACAGATCGGGCATTCCTTGCACCATTTATGGACATCAGCTTCCATAGTTGGCCAATGCACTCCGAGTCTCGTTAGTTTCTGTAGGGTTCGTTGCCTTGAGTAATGTTGCTCTAATGCATCCACATGTGCTAATTGCAACCATTTTGCATACTCGTCTTCTTCCACACAACAGGCTAATATCCCTTGATCTGTATGCTTGTACATACTTCCTACCATTATATGGTACTTTTGGGCTTTTACTATCTCTCTATCTTGAGTGTTTATTACTGGGTGTTTGGGTCCGTATGTCAATATTGGCACTAATTTCTTGGCCCACTGTGGTAACACTTCCAAATTGAACAAGTAAGCATGAGCAAGGTCATCTGATACTCCTTGTGGGGCCTCTCCTGATGTGAGCCTAGAGAGATGGTCTGCTCTAAGATGGGTCTTGCCTTTCCTTACCACAACCTCAAAGCCATATTCCATTAGTAAGAGAAACCATCTTACTAATCTACGTGTATTGCATGGCTTGTTTACCAAATACAACAGCGCTTGATGATCAGTAAAAAATTTAAACTTATTTGCAAGAAAATAGTGTCTAAACTTTCTGACCGCATATACCATGCCTAATCCTTCGCGTTGAGTGGTTGTATAATTTCGTTCAGCTTCATTCAATCATCTACTAGCATAGGCAATTGGAAGATCCATATTACCTTCACCAGTAGGTTGTGCGAGTACACATCCAATAGCATAATTGGATGCATCCACATGAACATGAAAGGGCTTATTCCAATCTGGTGTGGCCAAGATTGGTATTAATGCATACACATAACTTTCCATTCTTCTTGGGCACCACTACGATGGGGGATACCCACTCAGTGTGCTCAATTTCATAGATGAATCCAGCTTCCACCAATCTGTCTATCTCTTCCTTGATTTTGGCCGCATAGTTATCATTATATGTGTATGGCTTCTGCTTAGAGGGTTTGGCATCCGAGGTCATGGGGATAGTGTGCGAGCATATGTTGGGGTCTACTCCTTTCAAATCCTTATAGCTTCAAGCGAATACATCTATGTATTCTCTTAGCAAGGCTATTAACTCATGCTCTTCTTCCTTTGTCAGGTCATGGCCTATGTACGTGCATCTTTCTTCTCCTTCTTCTATTGCTACAACTACTTTCTTGGTGGTTTCTTTGTTATCATAGGCCTCTCTTGATTGTACTTCACGTTTAGGCATTCTTATCATGACTCTCCTTTTGTCTATCTCATAGTTTTTAAAGTTTTCAGGGACCTCAAACAGAGATTCTTCTTCTTTTGGGGTGGATTCTCTCTTCTTTCTTTTATTTCCTTCATTCTTAGCGGTCACTTGCATGGTTAACCTTACATCATTTGTAAACTCTTCATGTCTCTGAGGGTGAACTTCTACTTCATAGAAGTATTCTTCATCTGATGCAAAAGGTGAGTCCATGATGATTGACTCTAGATCGGAGTCACTTGCATCCTCAAACGCATCAGTGCTAGGTTCACATTCTTCCAAAACGGAATCTCCCATGATTGGCTCTATTGTGAAGACTGAAATATCATAGCCATCCTCATCACAGTGTGGTGTCCATTGCTCTTCATTGATGGCTACATCCATTGTTGCTAAAATTTCCACCCAGCCGTGGGGTTCAAATTCTTCGTCAGGAAATACTACTGGTGCATAGGCTGGGTCTTGAATTGATCTATGGGTTTCCTTCGCACCTACCTCTCTGGATTTTTCTCTCTTCTCTTTTTCTACAGCTACTTTGCACAACCATAAGTGGGTGTCTTCATGCATCCATGAGGATCCTGATCCTATGGAATGCACTGACTTTGTATCATCCTTGGCTCTATGGATGGGATTCCATTGGATGGGAGGGACATCTCTATGAGAGTAATCCTTGAGATTAACTTTGGTTGTGACACCTAAGTGTTGCAAGTAGAGGGAGTTGGTGCCCCAATCCTGTACCACTTGCAACTGCCACATAAATGGTCTCCCCAAAATCATCTCATAGGCCTGGTTCTTGATAAAGTCACAGATAGCAAACGTGTGCTCAAATTCTACACCACAAGTAGTGAGAGTGAGTCCTTCAAGCAATCCTAAGGGTCTCTCTATGTGACCATCAGCCATCTGCAATTTCATTCTTGTTGGCCTGAGTGCTGGCTTGCCCCAATGCTTCCATAGGGAAGTGGTAGCAATTGCAAATCCTGTGCCTGAGTCTAGAATTGCCTTGGTTGTGTACCCCTGATGGGTAATGGGAAGATAGGTGTTTCCTTCTTCCCCTTCACTCATGTCTCCTGTCTTGTCCAAAGGTATCTCTAGCACTCTTCTATGAGAACCTACCTAGGAACGTGTTTTAGCTACCTCTGGTACTTGTTTGGCTACATGTTTCCACAGTTCTAGCCTAACCTTGAGTAACTCTTCTAAAGTGAGATTGCACTACACTTTAGTATTTTTTACTACCTCTGTATTCCTAGGTATGACTGAGTCTTTGTTTCGTACCATGACCGTGGGTGCTCTCATACAAGTGGACTTAGTTTCCCATGGGCCTGTGAAGTGGGGTAATTCATGTAAAGAATTAGACTCAAAGTCTAATCTCTCTTGAGAGTGGCTACTCTCTTGCTTCTCATAAATGGAGGGAATATCTTGTGGGAATTGATCATGCGCATCATCCACAAGTTCAAAGAGAGGAGGGACTAGCCCATTTTTCTTCCTGAATCTCTCGTAGGAATTTGGGTGAGTACTGATTCATAGAAGAAGATGTGTCTGGCCCTTTGGATTTGGGCACATAAGCTTCGTGGGTGGGAAGGCTTAGCCTTTCACTTGGCTTGTCCTTATTTTGAGAGGCGGGTTCCTTTTCTGATTGTGCAATCAGCCTCTCCAATCTTTCTAGCAGTCCATCAAAGTGCAACTTCATCTTAGTTGAACTCGAGAAGTTAAAGAGGCAACTGGCTTCAAACATGGTTTGGGCCAATTCCACCATCTTAGCACGAATTTTAGTTCGTTCAAGCTTTAGTTCCGCTCTATGGTAACATTTTTCATGATCTGTTACGTTTGGCCCTTCTTGGATCCCGGCCTGATATGCCTTGAGCATCATGTTTAAGTCCTCGGGAGTGGGATCTGCTAGGACTGACCCTACTCTAGGGGGTGGTGGGATTGTGTGAGGTGGGTTGGAAGGTGGTGGATTGGATGGAGATGGGAATGGTGGTGGTGGGGTAGTGTGAGAGTGAGGTTGAGAGGTGAGTTCAGTTATCTTGTCTCTCGTTTCTCTGAGACTTTCCTCGAGTTCGCTCATTTTCTTTGCCCATTGTCTTTTCATTCTTTCGCGGCTATCCTTCCAATCTCTAGTCCTCTTCTTAGTTATGCTCTCAGTCTCACTAGCCTCAGAACTCTTTTCCTGGCCTACACCTTGGTGTTGCTGCAAAGCTTGGGCTCTAGTGACCACTTGCACTGGTGCAGTGGAAGTTACACTTCCTGTGGAGTCTACTACTAACCCAATAACGTTGATAGGGGTGATTTTTGGCATATTATTGGGGTTCTTTGGGCAATCTCGTAAGAGATGCTCCTTCCCACAATCTGAACAAAATCCTTGAATGGTTACTGATTGGGGCTGCGTAGGTGCAGTCATAGGGCAATCACGAATAAGGTGATCTCCCTAACATCTATAGCATGGTCCTCTAGGGAATGGGGGTCTTACCTGCCTAGGTTGAGGTCTAGAGTTGGGGTTTGTGTACATGATATTATCATACTCTGGATCCCAACTAAGTTCACTCGGTTCTTCACTATAGTAGGACTCCCCATGTTCAGGAGGCTGCATGTAATAAGCCTGGGGGCTATCAATATGTGTAGAGTCAAAGCTATGGTCACTGGGGTCACTTTTTGAAAGCAATGGTGTTACTGGCACTATGGCTCTATTCAGGTTCTCTTCTACAGCTGCATACTTTACTGGGATCAAATTGGGTGGAGCTGGAGGTTGTTGGGCTAACACAGGGTGAGGCCTTTGTTGATTTTGGTAGGGTTGCTGATAGGGTTGTTGTGGTCTGCCATATTGTTGTGGTGGGTATTGGTTCTGGTATCTTCCCTGTTGTGGATACGAGTGAGGGTAGGTTTGCCTAACCGCTTGCTTATTGTATGGGCAATCTGCGTAGTGTGATTAGTATATCTCCATTCTATGGTGTAGTACTGGCTACTAGGATTCACTTGGGGTTGAGCAATAATGGGACATACATTCGCCATATGGTCGCCTCCACAAGTATAGCATCTTTTCACTGGGACAAACCTTGGTATTTGTTTGCTCGATACTCCTAATTTCTGAGCTACTTTCTCGGCGAGTTCCTCAATAGATGTGGATTGCGTGGAAGAGAGGCTAGTAGAACTATCTGAATCTTTGTAGATTTTTGCAAGCTCCAATTCCTCCCCTAGGTTATCCTTGATGTCTATGCACATGCGTACACACTCTTCTATGGTCCTCGGGTCCTTTAAGTACACATATGATCTCAATTTGGTACTTAGCAATCCATCTAGGAATAAAGCCACTTGTTTGGCTGGTGTGGGTAACTCAGGAATGGGGCATCTCTCTAAGTATTGCCTAAACCTTCGTCTTGCAAGTCTCAAGGTCTCTTGAGGTGTTTCCTTGAAGTTATGAACCAGTGAGGAAGTGTTATGCCTTATGCCACTCTTAGAGAATTCAATAATGAATGCCTCCAGAAGTTGGTCTATGTTCTTGAAGTGTCTCTCATTTAGTGGTTGAACCACGTAAGGGCTATCTTCCTAAGAGTTAGACCAAAGGCATTGTATTGCGTGAACAGGTCCTCCACTTGTTCAGCTCTCAAGACTTGCCTAAACTCGGCCACATGATCGTAGGGGTCTCCGGTGCCATCGAAGTAGTTCTTCATTGACTTAACCATGCTGGGTTGGCCTCAAGGTTCTGGTGTGTTCCCTAGGCCTTGGCAAAGGAAAATCATCAACAGTTCTTTGGTTTCGTGGGACTCTAGGTCTCTCAATTTCTTCTCTTTCCGTCTCTATTCTCATCTTTTCTCTTCCCAAGAGGTCGGCAAAGCTTACTTCTGGTCTATCTCTACTTTTGTCCCTTTGAGCTCCATGAGCTTGGGATGTTCCAGCTCTTGGGTGACCATATGACACATTAGATCTTGGTTGGGGGAAAATAAATTCACCCTTCCAAGTGTAAGCATGCCTACCATGCTCTGTGACCACAAAGATCCTTTTTGAAGTGTGATCTAGATAGGTCACTTTGCCTAGGCTATCGGGATCTTTGAACTCATAGGTTGTGATCGTTCCTCTCTCATTTGGCTGATCAAGCTTATACCTCCAAAAGGCTTCGTCAGTTTCTCAGTTCAAGAGTAGATCTATGCTCTTGTTGTCCTGGGGAATCCACTCTGGTGTGATAATTCTAATAAGACCAGATTTGCCTCGAGGTGTTTTAGGCTCTCCACCTATGTTTCCTTACTCTAGGTCACCTATGTCCGTCTCTGGGATCACATTCCCGAATTCATCAGTTCTATCTGGGTGACTGGTTACTACGTATATGGTTCCTTCTTTGTCTAGGTATGCTCCATTTTCAAACTTGACTGCTGGATGTTCTATTCCAATGGGTTGATCTGGGTTTTTGATTTGGACCACAGATCTTCCTAAGCCATCCTCATAGATGCAAGCACCTAATCGGTTGGTCCTAAGGTATTCGAGTTGCGTCTTGTAAGGGCCTTCTACCCTATGTAAATATGGCACACCTAAACTTCCTGTAGGTCTCTCCATTCCATGAGACATCTCGGACTCACTAGTCTTAGAGCTAGGGTAGTGCAAATAGTGGCTTAACTACTGGGCCCAAGACCTAGCAATATGATTGACACTAGCCTCTAAAGACCTAAGACTCTGTCTATCTCTCCCTAGGTGTCGTCCTGATCTAAGGTTCATATGCCTCATCGAGTCACCCCAATTTTTACCCAAAGTACAACCTCATTGCAGCTCAATTTGTATCAGTTACTTGGTTCCTTTTTTTTTGTTGATTATCGTGTTTATGATCTTGTCTGATATCACGTTCGTCAGGAATACTTGGGTGACTTTCCGCACTTTAAGTTGTTCGTACCATGTTAAGTTCTTTTCCTTTAAAGTTATCGATCGTACCGAGATTATGTTTTAGCTTGAACTTGAGTATTTAGGTAGTCTTCAACTTGATAGATGCCTATCGTCGCCCTGACTTACTTCTAGCACTACTCACACTTAGCCTAAGCTAGGAGTTGACAGAGGGAGTTGAGAGTATTCCAACCTCACTTGCTGATCCCTTGCTCTTTGGAGCTCAAAAACCCCGTTCTCAAGCTTGCAGAATGCCCTTGCTTTGGATGCCTTCTAGTGCTCTCAATGGACCTGTAAAAGTCCCAAAGTTAGCTCAAGACTTAGATTCAAATGACTTAACAAATCACTTCCATTCATGTAATTCAGATATCAATTTGCACTATGTCTTTATGGAACACAATTCTAGGGATCCCTGAGTTTTCCTCCCCCTGGGGATGGTCAATTTAAAATTACTATATCTAATAATCCTTATATTAATTTTACCATGAGCTTTCCAACAAGCCTAAGATCACCCCAAACGGATTTCGTATGAGGACGTTATGACAATTCAGGGTTCTGAGGTTAAAACAGGGTTCAAGCAGGCTGAGAGTTCCCATGATTTTTCTCAAAAATACAAGTGTAGGGACCTCACAAATTGCTAATTGTTTGACAAATATGCCAAAATTATCCCCAAAACTTGGAACAATAAAACCCTAAAATTTTAGCCGAAAAAGCCTGTCAATCGCGATCGATAGGCCTATCAATTGCGATTGACAGAGTCTGTCGGTCGGACCTGTCGATCGCGATCGACACGTCAATCGCGATCGATGGTGTCAATCGCGATCGACAGAGTCGATCGTGGGTCCTATCAATCGCGATTGACACTTTTTTTGCAATTTTCACCGTAATTTCAGTCAATCGAGGATGTGTCCGTCGTGATGGACACGTGGCAATGCGAGTCTTTGAGTCAATTGTGAAATTTCAGTCGATCGTGATTGACGGTGTCGATCGCGATTGACTGAGTCCTATGTGGCAGTCCGTTGGGGTCTGTCAGTCGCGATTGACAGAGTCTGTTGATTGTGGCTATTGATCGTGATCGACAGTGTCGGTCATGATTGACAGAGAAACACAGAATTTTTTCACTGTGATTTGTGATTTAGAATGTGCTCATCATGCTTGTCATAGTGGTGCACTTTGTTTTACCAAAAGTCAAAATTTTCTGTCGATCGTGATCGATAGAGGTCTGCGACACAGAGACAGTTCCGAGCTTTTTCGTACCTGTGCAGCGTGCTGGAGACGATGAGACAGTCGATTCCTACAGGGAAACTCAAAAAACATGCAAAAACAACGCACATAAATTGCTCTCTCGCTCTCTCACAAGTGGAATGAGGGAAATGGAAGGGAAAAGGTGATATGATCAAAAACTGAAATTTTTCGCGATGATGGAGATGGAGGTGGGAGATGGTGAGGATGATAATGGTGATGATGATGATGATGTAAGAAAGAGAAAAATAAGAAAAAGTAAAGAGATTACCTACAACGCCAACATCACAACTCTACATCTTACCATCACACACTCGTCCTCAAGGCTCGATCCCCGGCAACGGCGCCAAAATTTGGTGTAGCTCAGTGATGAGTAGCACCTCTTTTAATGTCAATCCAGGAAGACGTGAGGATGGTATGAAGACCTCGAACAAGTGATGGCACAAATGTGTGAGTGAGAAGCACACTAACATGCACACACATACACACACACCCACACAAGGTGAGACAAAGAGAGAAGCAATGGAGTTTTTAGATTACTCAAAAGTTCTCTTACAAGTTCAATTCTACAACAAGCTAACCTCAAAAATGAGCTCTCTAGCTCTATTTATAGTTTTAGACTAGCTTTGGTCCTATCCAGACCTAGTGTCCGGCCTAGTTAAAAATTAAGTTCTAGGGCCTATTTGAGGGCTCAAACGAAGTCTAAAAAATTATGAAAATTGATAGGTAGGTACTTCTAATACTCCTCAAGCTCAAGGACTCCTTGGCTTGCACAAAATGGAGTTAAAAAAAGGTGGGATGGTATTTACAATGGTGTGGAGTGACTAAAATCACTATTTGGAAACTGTTAATTCAAGAAAAAATGATGACCTATTTGCCAGATCTTCTTTGACTGCTTTGTCTGCTTGGCCCTTCTCGTTGGCTCCTTTGTCTTGTAAGTCCTTGACCGCCCTGACCACTACCAACATTCTCCCCCTTCATACTCTTCTGCTTGTGTGGTTACTACCTGCTTTTCAACCTGTTTTTGTGAATCTTCTAACTTTTTCTGTAGCTCCTCCACCATTAGCATCAATCCTTGGTTCTCGGATACTAATTAACATCCATTTCTTTCCTTTTCCTATCCAAATGTAGTTTACCCCTTTCTTCTACTATATCCAAATGTAGTTTGTTGTATCCTCTCATTGCACTTGTAGCATGTATACTAGCTTGCTTTTCCAGTTCCTTGGCTTCCTTCAATTCTGCTTATAGCCTTAGAATTTCTTTACTCAATTCCTCCCTCTCATCCTGTGTTATTTGTACAATCTTAGTCTCTTCTTTTATTTGGCCTTCCTCCATCAATAATGTGTTTATATCTTCATTTGCTTTGACCATGATTTGATATCAGCTTTGAAGAATTCTGAATCTTCCTTCCATTTTCTTCAGCTCCATTTCTACTTTGCTGCTATGCTCTATCTGCTTTGCACATTTTTCTTCAAGAAATTGAATTATTTTTTGTTGTTGAACCTCCAGTTCTTCTAATGAGATTATTCTTTTAGTCAAATCTTTATTTCTTCCCTGGACAACCCTTAGTTGTTCCTCTAACTGCTCCTTTTCTTTCTTTTGCTCAGTAATAATTCTATTGCCTTTCACAAACTCTAATTCAGCCACCATTCCTAATATAATCATGTTTCTACTAGATGGTCTGAATTGCTCTATATTGCTCATGATAATTTTACAAGCAGACCTGATATTCTTGGGTATCCTTTCTAACCCAGCTTCTAGCTCCATTTGCTTCATTTCTATCTATTTTTCTTCTTTGCAGTCATTTTCTTCTTCATCTTCTTCCTCATATTCTATGACCTGATTCTCTTGCTCTTCACAGCCCTTTTCTCCTTTCATTTCTTCTGCCTTCTTTTCCACAATTTCTTGTTGTTTTCCTTGGATATCTGCTCTTTCCTCTTCCTGTACTTTGTCATCCTGAGTTGAGGTTGAATCAATCTCTACTGAGAGCTTTATCTGATTATTTATTTGCTGCTTCTGTTGTTCCTCCTCTTGCTCATCTATGTCCATAAGGTCTAATTCTTCTTCCGTTTCCTGATCTTCTATAGTTGTGAACTCTTCATTATGATTTAGATCATAAAGTATCTCTTCTATACTTTGACTTATTTCTTTTTCTGTATTCCCTTCTTTAACCTCTTGGAAATCCACCTTTTCCAATACTTCCTCTGTTTCCTCAATCTGATCTTTATCTTCTTTATTGTGCACTGAGCTGCATATATGAGCTTCCTTTTCTACTTCTATCTTTTCCTCATCCTCATTTAGTTTGAAATAGGTTTGCTGAGATGGTTTTGTCCATATTGCTTTAAACCCTGTGTCCACTAATCCACAACTGAATTCTTTCCTTGTTTCTTTTGCTTCACCCTCTTCTTCTTCCCCCATTACTGCTTTACCTTTTAATATCCTTTTTTCCTCCCCAGGACTAACTTGTTTTGCTACTTCTTCATGGACCTGTATCCCTTGTGACTTCTGACTCAAATCTTCTGGTGTTTTGCTTTTTTCAGAGGCTTGTACTGTCACTATTGGTGTGCTAGGTACTGATAAATTTAAACTTTTCAAAAGAAAGTTCTCAATGTCACTTTTTGAATCTGAAGAAAATTGTGAGGAACTCGCTATCCCTTGTTTGTCCATTCTATGTTCTTCTAATGCGATTGATTCCTCTTGATTCTTTTTTTCTGATGCCAATCTTACTGATTCCTCCATCTGAACATGTTCAGCTGCTTTTCCCTTATTCTTCTTGGTTAGCCTCTTTTTCTGCACAGGTTTTTTCTGAACCTTCTTCTTCACTACTAGTGTAGTTCTGGTTTCAGGAGGACCTTGTAACTCCTTGAAATATGCTAGCAATTCCACTTCCTTTTTGACAAAGACCTCTTCAGTTTCTGCAGCCATCATCTGATCATGTAGCTCTTCATAATGTTCCACTTCTTCTTTTATCCAGTTAGTTGCTTTACAAGAATAGTCTTCCAACATTTTTTGATATTGGGCTTCATAGATTGCCCTCTTATTGTTTCCTTGAGTTAGATAAGAATACAATTGTTCCTTAATTGTTTGAGGTGGATGAGGTTCTTTTGAGGACTGTACTTCCTTCTGAGCAGCTTCATGCTCTTCTTTTGTTGCTTCCTCCTGTTCCAATTCTACTTTCCTGGGATCCAATCTTCTCTTCTTCACTGGAATAACTTCTTACTCCTTTCCTTTTCCTTTCTGATCCTCTCATACTTGTTTGGCCATCTACTTCTCTTATGGACATCATTTTAGAAGGACTTTTGATTCCTGACATCAAACTTCTGAAATACTGAGCTTCTGGAGCCAATTTCAGCTGATCCTCCATACCTAAAACATGATATATTATCCTTGTTAAGAATTGTGCTCCATTCATGAACCTCCTCTGCTCCCAATGTTTGGCTGCTTCCTTCAATTGATCATGGATGTAGGGAGTTACATCCATCACTCCAAATGGTTTGGTCCTATCCTTATTATTGAATATAATTAGTGTCACTGGCTTATGTGGCATGGTATATCTAGGCAGCTTTGCAAAACAGAAATATTGAAGAAACATTCTGATGGCATATTCTTCTTTCTCTTTCCCTTTGAAATCCACAAATTTGGAATATCCTGCATAGGTTGCTTTATTCTTCTTGACAAAACTGTTATTCAATTTAGTTCCCATTGAATAGAACTGGAGGGCTGCCCTGATGTGCTCTGCTTTTATAGTAATATTCACCTATTTGTTCTCTTTGTCCTTAACTGAACATCTGAAATATGCTTCATTGCCTTTGCCAACTTCCAACAGAATATTCATCACCTGTGATGCTCTCTCAAAGTCTATAAAAAATAGAGGTTCATCCAAAAGTCTATGTAATCCCACTACTTTCCATCTTTTATAATTGACTACAATTTTTTGAAATGGAAATAATTTCCAGAATGTCATAATCCTTTTCTGATGGAATTTTGAATTATTTAATAAGAATCCAAAGTGTGTGTCTGATGACCATTTTGCCTTTCCCTTCATTTGTGATTCATCATGCTTTTGCAGTGTTTTTGTATGCTCCTTATTTTCTTTCCATTGAAGTAGATCTGATTTTTTTACCCATAAATACTTAATTCCTGTTGATTCCTTTTTTGGAGTATAAAAATCGTCTTTTAATACACAGTACTTGGATGTCTTTGGTTTCCACATCCACTTAGTGTTGTTGTATTTTGTTGATAAATAGTGCTTGGACTTTCTAGATCTCCACATCCTTTCAGCTTTGATATCTTGATGTTTCTGAGTTTTCCACACTTTCCACCTTTCTTCTATCCTTTCAACATCTTTGGTTTCTTCAACTTTCTCCTGTTTTTTATGGAAATAGATTTGGTCATGAAGAAGTGTTGTTTGTGGTTTCTTTGTAGCTTCTAGTGGAAAGTTAAATCCCTCCAATGATGAGTCATAGATATCCTGTTGATTTTCCTGTTCTTCATCACTCAATAAAAACATTAAAAACCTTTTCTCATTTATTGTTAATTTAATCTTCATATTTTCAAAATCCAAAATTACTTTACCTTGCCTAAGCCATGAATGTCCCAAAATCAACTTCTCAGTCATCATATGATCAGGCCATTCTTCACAATCTATTTTCATATATTCTTCATTGAACTTAACTTTAATAGATGGTGAAGACAAGCTTTGTATTATTTGTCCTTCCAGTGTTTTGATAAATGTTTTACTTTCAGTCCTTTTTGAGGTAAACTTGTCCAACAAAACTGATCTGATCAAATTAACTTGTGCACCTGAATCTATCAAAACCTTGATTTTTCTTATCCTTTCCTTTGCCTCCTGTTGAGCCTCATGCCTAATTTTTTCCTCTTCTTTTTTCCTGTTTTGAGCTTGATGTATCCTTCTCCATTCAGGTGTTTCACACAAGAGAACTACTCTAATTTCCTTGATTTTTCTTATCCTTTCCTTTGCCTCATGTTGAGCCTCATGCCTAATTTTTTCCTCTTCTTTTTTCCTGTTTTGAGCTTGATGTATCCTTCTCCATTCAGAAACAGTTAATGGAAGATCATACCTTTTTACCCTTCATCCACTTATGAAATTGGGCATGATTTCTCCATCTATATTAGCTAATTGGATAGCTCCATTGTTACTTATTTGATTGATAATATAAGGCCCATGTCCTTTTTTCTGAAATTTTGTTTGATGTTCTTTTATTGTATATGCCAGAACTAGATCTCCTTCTTGCAAATCTTTTTCTTTAATATGAACATCATGATAAGCTTTCTGCCTTCTCTTATCTGCATATATGCTCATGATTGCTTGAAGTCTGGAAGCTCCTAGTTTTTCCAATTCCACCACTCTCTCAGATAACTCATGGCCAGTCCATTTGTACTAACTACCCACCTTTAGTGTTGGAATAAGGAATTCTAAAGGCAGAACTGCATTTTGTCCATATACCAAATTAAATGGTGTGGTTCCAAGTGTAGTTTCGGATGCCACTCTATAAGCCCATAAGACATGATTAAGTTGCATATCCCAATCATTCCTATTTGTATTTACCAATTTTGACAAAACAGTGCATAGTACCTTATTAGTGCTTTTTGCTAATCCATTGGCTTGTGGGTGATAAGGGGCTGACTTTCTATGACTGATCATGAAATACTCAGTTATGTTTTCTATTATTTGGTTCAAAAAATAAGTCCCCCTATCACTTACCAATTCAATTGGTAATCCAAATCTGGTTATAATATTGTCATAAAGAAATCTTGCAGTGGTCTGAGCATCATTCCTTTTTGTAGCCCTGGCCTCTGCCCATTTGGTCAGGTAATCTGTGGCTACTATTATATATTCAGCATGGGTTTGTTTTGCTAGAGGATGTATAGGTCCAATGAAATCCATCCCCCATTTGCTAAATGCTCTGGCTGAAATAAGTGGTACTAATGGCATATTGTCTCTTTTATTTGGTTGACTCACTCTTTGACAAATGTCACATCTTTTCACATATGTTCTTGCATCAGGGAATAGAGTTGGCCACCAAAAACCAGAATATAGTATGAGTTTAACAGTCCTTTCACTTGAAAAATGTCCTCCTGCCAATCCAGAATGTGCCATCTCTAACATTTCCATATATTTATTTTCAGGAACACAAATCCTCAAATATCCATCCATCCCTTTTTTGTACAATTGATCTCCTATCAGTTGATACTCTTTAGAAATCATTTGTAAATTCATTGAGTCTGCGCTAGCTCTTACTGGCTCTCCTTTCTTCTTTCTTTCCAACTCCTTAATTATGTTTGCACTCCAATCTAGATTAACTGAAACCAATACAAAGTGGTAATTTCAGAATTTTGCAAGGATTGACATTCCCAACAGTTGGAAATATATTTTTTTACATCTTGAATCTTATTCGACCAATTTACTCCCATCCTATTGAGATTGTTTAAGGTGACTATCATGGAAGCATGAGTACAAGGATTCCAACAATGAGCTCTTCTTAAATACTCGTGCTGCTCATCTTCTAGAGTACAATATTCCAATATATCCATACGATTGAGATGATACAAATGTCCAGCTAGTAGCACAAAATTCCTACTTTGTAATACCAGATGTGTGTTGTTTCCAGATATTCTACAAGGTCCCATGGTTAGCAAAGGTACTAAAGTCATGACTCATTCAAGAACACTCTCTATTTTGAATAGATATGCATCTGGTAATTCATCATCTAAAGGTGAACTTGGCTCTTTGGTTTGGATTCTGGATAAATGGTATGCTCTTAAATGAGTTTTTCCTTGTCTGACCATTACCTCAAATTCAAATTCCATCAGTAGTAGGAACCATCTGACTATCCTACCTGTATGGCATGGTTTGTTTATTAAATAGAGTAAAGCTTGGTGATCCACAAAGAATTTAAACTTGTTGGCTAAAAGATAATGTCTGTATTTTTTCACAGCAAATAGCATTCCCAACCCTTCCCTCTCAGTGGTTGTATAATTTTTTTCTACTGAATTCAATTGCCTACTAGCATAAGCAATTGGAAAATCTAATTTGCTCCCTTCTATTGATTGTGCTAACACACATCCCAAAGCATAATTTGAAGCATCCACATGGACATTAAAAATTTTATTCCATTGTGGAGTTTTTAGAATTGGTGATGTTACCAAACAAGTTTTTAAAGTCTCGAAAGCTTGGTCACACTCTTTGGTTCACTCAAATTTTGTGATCAATGCATACAAGGGTTTTGCAATGTCTGCAAACTTGTGTACAAATTTTCTATAATACCCACAATGTCCCATGAAAGTTTGAAGTTCTTTTACATTTGTTGGTCTTGGAAGTTCCACTATGGCCTTAATTTTTCTTTCATCTGTTGAAATTCCATTTCTGGAAACTATGTGACCTAACATTCTCCCTTGCCTCACAAAGAACACACATTTTTTTGGATTTACACATACTCTGTATGTTCTACACTTTTTGAATATATTTTCCAGATCTTTTAAATGATCTTGACCTTTTAGTGAAAAAGTGCAAAGATCATCCACATAGATTTCCATTATATTTCTAAGGAATTCCTCGAATATGTGACACATCAATCTTTGAAAATTTGTTGGGGCATTAGTTAAACCAAAGGGCATAACCCTAAAAGCATAGATTCCCCATTCTGAGGAAAAAATAGTTTTATGTTGGTCTTCCAAAGCTATGGGTACCTGATTATATCCTAAAAAACCATCCAAAAAACTATAGAACTCTTTACCTGCAACTCTTTCTAGAAGATGGTATGTTATAGGTAGTGGAAAGCTATCCCTCATAGTTGCAGCATTCACCTTTTTGAAGTCAATGCATACCCTGAGTTTCCCATTCTTTTTAGGTACCACAACTATAGGAGATATCCACTCTGTATACTCTATCTCATAGATGAAATTGGCAGCCATAGTTTATCTTTTTACATCATTCCACTTGCAAATGGTAGCTTACTAAGCTAATTAAATACCGCTAGAAGGAATTTTATCAATTTCTACTGTGCTGGTCACACTGAGCAAAACATTCAGCAAGTGTCAAGACATAAATAGAAGGTTTTCTTGAGTTTGTGAACTTCAAAGTTATCTGTTTTGGTTCAATCATTACACACATCACTTCCAAAGTACATAGGCCATTTTTGGTGTTATTGGAAGGCTAGGAAGGTCTACTTATCAAGTCTGAAGCAAAAGAGGGCTGGTACAAAGCAGGTTTAGCAGTACCTACTCAGTCTCTTGGAGCATCCATCCATCTTTCCCAACAGTGGTATCAGAGCAATAGAGGTAAAATGGGAGATGGTTTTCCTTCATTTATTGATAAATTGGATAGGAACAACTATCAAGCTTGGTCTCTAAGGATGAAGACCTACCTACAAGGAAGGAGTCTCTATGGATACATCTTAGGAGATGAGGAATTGCCCTCATTCAAAGCAAGAGGATTGCCAACCAAGGAAGAACAAGAAAAGCTCAACACATGGTGTGCTAAGGATGCATTGGCAAGGTCATATTTACTCAACTCTATCTCTGACTTTCGTTTGCCACATATCAGAAATTGTAAGACATCCCAAGAAACTTGGGAAACCTTGTCATCATATTTTTCCTCCAATACAAGGGCTAGGAAAAATCAGTTGTGGATTGCATTCACAACACTAAGGAAGCAACCTAAGCAAGCTGTTTCAGAATTTGTGACTAAGATCAAAGATGTTGCAGATCATTTAGCAAGCATAGGAGAAGAGATTGAAGAAGAACAAATTGTAAGGCAAGTGATAAATGGAATCAAGGCTGATGACAAATGGGAAAGCTTCACCACTGCAATGGATCTGTACATGGACATGCACACTCCACATCTTACAACTCTCATGGGACAACTATTTAAACATGAAGCAAAGCTCACAAAAAATGGAGATACATCCAAAGGTAATAACTCTTCTGCCCTATACACTGATAAGAAGTCTAAGGATAAAGGCAAGAGCAAAAAAATGGAAGATGAAGGCTCTACCTCCCAAGCCAACTATGCAGGGAGAGGTAGATCCTCAAGAGGAAGGGGCAGAGGAGGTAAGCATGGTAGGGGGAGACCCTATAACTCATCACCATGCAACATTTGTGGTTTATCAAATCATACTACGGATGAGTGTTTTAGGAATTACAAAAATCAGAGAGGAAGAGGCTACCAAAGAGGTGGATACTCACAGTCAAGAGGAAGGTTCAACCATCACCAAGGCCACAATAACAATTACAACAACAATTACAACAACAATTACAATGGCAACTACCAAGGAGGATTCAAAACCAGAAAGGATTACAACAACTACACAGAGGAGCAGGATGACTCTCTTCTGATCATGAACATGACTTCAAAGTCAGGTACAAATGATGAACACCTATTCTACATTGACTCAGGGTGCTCAAATCATGTGGCTGGCAATGTGGCACTACTCTCTGATCTTGAAGAACCAAAAGGTAAACATCAAGTCCAAACAGGTGATGATACAAAGCATCCAGTAGTTAAAGTTGGAAATGTTAAGACTTGTGATGGTAATCAGAATTTGTTGAGCAGGGTACTCTATGTACCAACCATTACCAAAAATTTGATGAGTGTTGGTCAGATTGTGGAGAAAGGTTTGCAGGTCAGATTCAATCAATATGGAGCATATGTGGAGGACCCAAGACATGGGTTCAAGAGGATTGCTAAAGGAGAAAAATCAGGTAGACTTTTCACTTTTGAGTTGGAAGATACAAAGAATATTGCACTATACAATTATAAAGATCAAACACTTTCAGAGCTTGAGATTTGGCACAAAAGGTTAGGGCACATAGGAGAAAGAACCTTGAAACAAATGTGCAGGGACCAATGTGTGCTTGGGATACCTAATGTATCCAAGCAACATATGATTTACAAGTGTGGTGCTTGTCAATTTGGTAAGCCTCACAGGTTATCCTTCTCCAAGAAAGGATATATGCATGAAGACTACCTAGAGCTTGTACACACAGATGTATGGGGACCTAGCAAAGACCCCTCAATCTCAGGATCAAGGTACTATGTGTCTTTCATTGATGATTATAGCAGATGGACTGTATTATACTTCATGAAGCACAAGGATGAGGTATTTAATTGCTTTAAGAAATATCTTGCATTAGTTGAAAACCAGACAGGAAGGAATTTGAAGAGGCTAAGGTCAGATGGAGGAGGTGAGTACTTCTCAAATGAGTTTGAAGACTTCTTGCAGGACAAAGGTATCAAAAGAGAGATCACCACAAGGTATTCTCTTGAATAGAATGGGGTAGTTGAGAGAAGAAATAGGTTAATTGTTGAGACAGCTAGATCTATGCTTAATGAGAAGAAGTTACCTAACTATCTATGGGCAGAGAGTGTTTCTACTGCCACTTACCTCATAAACAGGTTACCATCTAAGTCACTTGATGGTATGACACCCTATGAAGCATGGCATGGTAAGAGACCATCATTAGATCACTGCAAAATATTTGGATGTGTAGCATATGTGCACATTCCTTCTCAGATAAAAGGTAAGCTAGACCCAAAGGCTGAAAAATGCATTTTTATTGGGTATGATTTAAATAAAAAATGTTACAGGTTCTATAATCCTACCCATAAGGGATTTATGGTAAGCAGAGATGTGATCTTTGATGAAAATGATGCTTGGTATGAGAATGAATGCAGGAAGGTTAAACTACCCTATGACTTGGAAGAGGAATTTCCAAAACTTGCAAAGGAGGAACCTACTCAGAATGAAGACTCAAGTTCAGATGATGAAGACACTATCAACCTTGAAGAATTCAAGGCATGGAAGTCCAAGGGCAAAATGAAGATGAAGAAGCTTGAAGACATACCTGAATCTTCAACTCAATCAATCAGAAGATCTCAAAGAGAAAGCAAGAAACCTATCAAAATATGGGTATGATACATCTCTTGTTACTAAACATTCAATTTATCTTGCCAAAGATTTGTCACATGAAGAACCAGGTTCATATGAAGAAGAAATAACCAAATCAGAATGGAAAGAAGCTATGGATGAGGAGATTGAAGCACTCAAGGAGAGTGAGACATGGGAGTTAGTACCCAAGAAGGATTCTATGAAGGTAATATGATCCAGATGGATCTATAAGTTGAAAAGAAATTCTGATGGAACAATTAACAGGTACAAAGCCAGATTGGTAGCCAAGGGTTTTGCATAAACCCAAGGCATTGACTATGAAGAGACATTTTCTCTTGTGGCCAAGATGCCAACAATCAGAGTGTTGGTAAGTGTGGCTGCATCAAAGAATTGTAACATGTACCAATTGGATGTCAAGAATGCTTTCTTGAATGGATGGATTTCAGAAGAAGTTTATAGGTCACAACCTATATATATATATATATATATATATATATATATATATATATATATATATATATATATATATATATATATATATATATATATATATATATATATATATATATATATATATATATATATATATATATATATATATATATATATATATATATATATATAAGTCGGTGAAGTAGCATACAGTGAATTAGTAGATTGGAAAAATACAAAACAGGGCCTCTGTTTTACAGACCCCTAACCATCTCAAGAACCCACGTCGTAGTAGTTTAAATAAGATAAAACAACAATTTAACAAAGCCTATTGCCACTCCTATGGTGTTGACAGTCAAGGTCACTCACAAGCATGGAAGCGCTGTCGTCGTGAAAGCTACGGCTAGTGGATCAAGCTAACCGTCGAAAATACCTATATAAATTGCAAACACTTGTTGTGATGGATACTTATATAAATTGAGTGATCATTCACAATCGCTATGAACTATACTATTGAGTTTAACCAACTTTAAGGAAAGTGTAAGTCATAACATTTAAAAGAAAGCTCTAACTCTATTAAAAATACCTTCTGAGTAATTGATTATATGTTTTTTTATAATTCTGATTACTCACGATTAGTACAATTGGTACACTTTTAATAAATCAATAACTTCAATTCGTAACTTGAGAGATACTCTATTGATTTATCTTTTTCATGCTTGCCTTGTTTATGATCAAGAAAAAACAGCTATACACATGCCCGTTCACGATCTTTAACCTTTTAGAGCAACATCTTAAATCAATCGTAATAGTTAGATTACCCTCAAGTTTTAAACTTTTGCAATGCTCTATCCACTTTAACCATCAATGCAAATATTTTAGGCAAATCATATTCTACTTATCTTCACACGGTAATAGGTGAGAACATAGGGAAAAAAAACAATTGCAAGGTTTTATATCAAGACATATCATAAGCTCAAAACAATTACAAGGGTAATCGCAAACATTTAATCTCAAAGTTGAAGGATATAGAGATTAAATAATGTAATCTCAAAGCAATAATATATCAAAGAGAATTTGACTAAGGAACAAAAACAGCATATCCTCAGTAAGAGGTTCCTGATATAGCTTGACTCTACAGCCACTAATATAATTAGGCATTATATCTCCTTCTAAAGTGGCTAATTGTACTGCTCCACTTGTTGACAGTCTGTTAATGATCATAGGCCCATAACCTCGCTTTTCTAACTTACGTGCGTGTTGTTTCAGCGTATATACTAGAACTAAATCTCCTTCTTTTAAGCCTTTATCTTTCACATGTGCATCAGAATATGCTTTCTGTCGCTTCTTCGCTGCGTATATGCCTGCTGCCGCCTTTAGCCTGGTTTCTCCTAATCGTTCCAAGTCCATTATTCTCGCTGATAATTCGTGGCCGGTCCACTGATGTTCTTGTGCAACCTTAAGGGTCGGTATCAAGAAGTCCAAAGGAAGCACTGCATTCTGACCAAAAACCATCTGAAAGGGAGTCGCATTGAGTACGGTCTTGTAGGCCACTCGATATGCCCAAACAGCGTGGTGTAACTGTTTGTCCCAATCTGAACGTTTGTTGTTCACGAGTTTCGTCAGTACGTTACAAAGGATCTTATTAGTGCTTTCAGCCTGACCATTGGCCTGAGGATGATATGGTGCGGACTTCTTGTGAATCACCATAAAATCCTGTAACAGATATTCAATGACTTGGTTTAGAAAGTGAGTGCCTCGATCGCTCACTAACTCTATAGGCAGTCCATATCTTGTAAAGACATTCTCAAATAAGAATTTTGCAGTTGTGTGTGCATCATTCTTTTTCGTGGCTTTTGCCTCTACCCATTTCGTAAGATAATCCGTGGCAACAATAATGTATTCCGCATGTGTGCCTTTTGCAGGGGGGTTAATGGGTCCTACAAATTCTATACCCCACTTAGAAAATGCACGTCCGCCCATCATGGGTTTCAATGGCATTTCATCTCTGCAAGTAAGAAACTGAGTTCTTTGGCACACATCACATCTCTTAACATAGGTATGAGCATCCATGTGAAGAGTGGGCCACCATAATCCTGCAAAGAGGATGGCTTTGATTATCCTGTCGGGTCCAAAATGACCTCCTGCAACACCTTGGTGTGCAGTCTCTAGTATGCTCAGGTAATCGCTCTCATGAACACATTGTCTTAGATATCCATCTCGTCCTCTTTTGTATAGGTTGTTGCCAATAAGTGAATAGTCGTGAGCTTCCTGCTCTAGACTGCGTTGTCGAGCTAAGGTCATTCCTTGAGGGAATGTGTTCGTCCTCAAGTATGTCACTAATTGTTCACTCCAGTCTGGTGTGAGAGACACATGATATAGTGTAGCATGCTCTACTGGTGGTCTTTCACAACAAACATGGCATTCTTTACACAACTTGTAGACATCTGCTTCCATCGTAGGCCAATATACTCCTAGTCTATACAGAGTCTGTAATGTTCGATGTTTTGAATGATGTTGCTTTAGTGCACCTACATGTGCTAATTGCAACCAATTCGCATGTTCTGATTCATCTACACAACAAGCAAGAATCTTTTGATTATCCTGTTTATATATGCTTCCTGCTATTATTTGGTATCGTTGAGACTTGGTAATCTCTCCCTCTTTGATCTTTATCCTAGGATTCTTGGGTCCGTACGTGAGAATAGGGACTATAGGCTTAGCCCATTCTGGTGCTATCTCAAGGTTAAACAAGTATGCATTTGGTAGATCATCCGCTACTCCTTGAGGAGCTTCTCCTGAGGTTAATCTTGAAAGGTGGTCAGCTCTAAGATGTGTCTTTCCTTTCCTGACTATGACTTCAAAATCATACTCCATGAGTAATAGAAACCAACGTATCAATCGTCTTGTGTTACATGGTTTGTTGACTAAGTACAATAGGGCTTGATGATCTGTAAAGAACTTGAATTTGTTGGCCAACAAGTAGTGCCTAAACTTCTTTACTGCGTAGATCATCCCTAATCCTTCTCGTTCCGTCGTGGTGTAATTCCTTTCTGCTACGTTCAATTGTCTACTAGCGTAAGCTATGGGGAGATCTATGTTACCTTCATTCGTGGGTTGTGCCAACACACATCCTATGGCATAATTGGATGCATCCACATGTACATGGAATGGCTTACTCCAATCTGGGGTAGTTATAGGTGCTGAGCACAAGCGTCGTTTGAGTTCATTGAATGAATTTTCACATTCATCTGTCCATTCAAAGTTGGTTAAAAGAGAGTACAAAGGCTTGGCTATGATTGCATACATATGTATGAATCTCCTATAATAACCGCAATGGCCCATAAATGCCTGTACCTCTTTCACATTAGTTGGTCTGGGTAAATCTGCAATTACCTTCACCTTTTCTTCATCCGTAGAGATTCCATTTTTTGACACAATGTGTCCTAGAATTTTGCCTTGTCTGACCATGAAAACGCATTTTTCTGGGTTCAAACAAACCTGATATTCTCGACATTTGTCAAATATTTGCTTTAACTCTGGGATATGCGTCTGTCTTACATTTGAATGTGCACATAAGTCATCGACATAAACTTCCAAACTCTTGCGTAAATTCCTTGAAGACATGACACATGAGTCGCTGGAAAGTGGCGGGTGCATTTGTTAAGCCAAATGGCATCACACGAAATGCAAATATGCCCCATTCATTGGCAGAAGCCGTCTTGTGTTGGTCCTCTGGAGCAATGGCTACTTGATTATAGCCTGAAAAATCATCAAGAAAGCTGTAAACTTCCTTGCCCGCAACTCTTTCCAATAGATGTTCCGTGATAGGAAGAGGATAACTGTCTCTAATCGTGGCGGCATTAACTTTTTTAAGGTTAATACACACACGCAATTTTCCATTCTTCTTGGGCACAACCACAATGGGGGATACCCATTCGGTATGTTCAATTTCGTAAATGAATCCTGCTTCTATCAATCGATCTATCTCCTCTTTAATCTTCGCAGCGTAGTTATCATTGTACGTGTACGGTTTCTCTTTCGTAGGTTTTGCATCTGGAGTCATAGGGATTCTATGAGAACATATATCTGGATCTACTCCTTTCAGGTCTTTGTAACTCCAAGCAAAAACATCTCTATTTTCGTGCAATAGGGCAACTAGCTCTTCTTCTTCTTCAGTTGTCAAATCATGCCCTATGTATGTATATTTTTCTTCTTCTGCTTCTATGGCAACTATTATTTTCTTGGTTTTCTCTCGGTTATCATATACTTGTCCGTCATTCGCCTTTCTATTGGGCATTCGTACCATGATTCTTCTATCTTCGATTTCATATTTCTTGAAATTCTCGGGTACTTCAAATAAAGATTCTTCTTTTTCTGACATGGTTTCTTTCTTCTTTCTTTTCTTGCCTTCACTCTTAGTAGTCACTTCCGTGGCCAACCTCACCTCATTCGTAATTTCCTCGTGTCTTTGAGTGTGAGTTTCTACTTCGAAAAAATATTCTTCCTCTGATGCAAAGGGTGGGTCCATGATAATTGATTCTAAATCAAAATCGCTTGCATCCTCAAATGCATCAGTGTTAGGTTCACACTCTTCTAAAATTGCATCGCACATGATTGGCTCTATCGTGAAAACTGATATGTCATAGCCATCCTCGTCACAGTGGGGTGTCCATTGTTCTTCATTGATGGCTACATCCATGGTTGCTAGGATTTCTGCCCAACCATGGGGTTCAAACTCTTCGTCTGGGAATACTACAGGTGCATAAGCTGGGTCTTGAAGGGTTCTTGGATGTTGTTCTGCACCTAAGGTCCTTGCTTCTAATCTTTCTTCCTCTTGTTTGGCTACTTTACACATCCATAAATGAGTATCCTCATGCAACCAAGAAGGATCTGATTCTAATGAGTGCACGGATTCTGTTTCTACTGGTGTCTTATGGATGGTATTCCATTGTATTGGGGGTACATCTCTATGTGAATAGTCTTTAAGATTGACTTTGGTAGTCACTCCTAAATGTTGCAAGTACAAAGAATTAGTTCCCCAATCTTGTACAATTTGCAACTGACGCATGAATGGTCGTCCCAATATCATCTCATAAGCATGGTTTTTTGCAAAGTCACAAATGGCAAAGGTATGCTCAAATTCTACACCACAAGTGGTGAGGGATATTCCTTCTAGTAAGCCTAATGGTTTTTCTATGTGTCCGTCGGCCATTTGTAGCTTCATCCTGGTGGGTCTTAATGCTGGCTTACCCCAACGTTTCCATAAGGCGGTGGTAGCTATGGCTACTCCGGCTCCTGAATCTAGGATGGCTTTCGTGGTGTAGCCCTGATGGGTTATCGGAAGATACGTGTTACCTTCCTCTCCTTCGCTTACATCTCCGATCTTTTCTACGGGTATTTCTGGTACCTTATTTCGTGATCCTATTTGTGAGGGAGTAGTAGCAAGCTCGGGGAATTGATTTGCTACATGTTTCTACAATTCTGGTTTTACCTTTAGCAGCTCCTCTAGAGTGAGGTTACATTGTACTTTAGTGTTCTTGATCACTTCCGTGTTTCTAGGGATTACTGATTCTTCATTCCTCACTATTATCGTGGGTGCTCTCATACTAATAGACTTTGCTTCCCAAGGTCCTGTGAACTGAGGTAATTCTTGTAAAGAATTAGATTCAAATCTTGTGTGTTCACTCAGTTGTTCTTCCTCTACATCATCGTATATAGAGGGAATGTCTTGGGGAAATTGTTCTTGCAAGTCGTCTATTTCTTGAATAGGAGGATGGGTTCCTTGTTCCTTTCTCCATTTTTCTTCTTGGATCTCTCTCAAAAATTCATGTGAGTGCCTATGTATGGAAGACACATCGTCTTGACTTTCTGAGTTGGGTACTTGAGACAAGGATGGTGCATTCCTTTCCTGTGTCTCTAGGGCAATAGGGTTCCTAGGCTGATCCTTTTTCTCTTTGCTTTCAATCAAGTATTCTAGCCTCTCCATTAGTCCTTGAAAGTGTAATTCCAGTTTTGCCATGTTATTCCAATTAAGATATCTAGAGGCTTCGAACAAAGCTTGTGCTAGTTCTACCATCTTCATGCAAAGTTTAGTTCTCTCAATTTCTAGATCAGCCCGAGGGTAGTTTTTGCTCATTTCAGCTACCTGAGGTCCCTCTTTTAATCTAGCCTGATATGCACGAAACATCATGTCTAGATTTTCTGGTATGGGTTCCGCTAAAACTGATCCTGATTTCTGAGCTGGATTCTCTTGATTCAATTCCTGTGAAGTCAATGCTTGGATTTTGGCTCTAGATTCCTTCAAACTTCCTTCCAACTCACTTATCTTTTTACTCCATTTTCTCTTAATTCTTTCTCTAGAATCTTTCCAAGATTTTGTCTTTTTACTGCTAGATTCTGCAACTTCACTAGTTCCGGCTACTTTCTCTTGATTAAGCTGTTGGTTCTGTAAGAGCCCCTGGGCTCTTGTTATAGCTTGGATAGGCACGTATGTAGGGTTGGATCCATCTGCGTTATTTACAATACCTATCACGTTGATCGGTGTCACATTCGAAGCGTTAACAGGGTTCTTAGGACAATCTTTGATTATGTGCTCTTTGCCACAATCGGCACAAAAGCCTTGGATATTATAGTACTATGATTGTCCTGCTATTGGAGGATGTGGACAGTCCTTTATGAAATGATCTCCTTGGCACCTAAAGCATGGTCCTCTAGGGCCCTGTGGTCTTTGTTGTCTTACTTGGGGCCGTGGATTTGGGTTTGTGTACATCACATTAGCATAGTCTGGCTCCCAACTAGGTTCCACTGGTGGACTATCATAATGATATGTCTCCACGTGTTCTGGTGACTCTGTGTAATATGCGGGTGGACTATCTACATGCGTAGAGTCAAAACTGTTTGAGTGTGGGTCACTCTCTTACCCTTACGATAGACAACCAACTCAGGAGCCTAACATGTACATCAACTACAACACCGAAAAATATCCAATGAATAGACAGCCACGACCGTTTGTACCACCCAATGTAGACCATATGGATACCCTCCTAGAGAACAAGGCAGAGAAGTTCTTAGGTATAACCCATGTCCAGGACCACGAGGAGCAACTAGATCATATGCATATGGAGGATATAGCCAACCTCAACCTATACCGGGACAACAACCACCCCACACACTAGCTCCGATCCAAGAGCGGAACATCACAATACAAGTCGTTTGTCTTGAGTGTGGCAAAGAACAACTCTTGAGAGATTGCCCCGGACATCCCTCTAGTGCACCAAAGGTTACACACGTTAATGTAGTAGGCCTAGTAGGGGATTCAAGTTCCAGTAGTGATAATGTGGCTCCTATACATGCAGTTACTAGGGCACAAGCCTTACAAAAAGCTAAACTAGCTGAGCAATCACGGCCCAGTGAGTCAGGAGAGCCTAGTAAGAGAAAAACAAGAACATGGAAGGATACTAGAGATAAGGCAAATCGTAAGTGGACAAAAAAGTTATCCGAACTAGAAGAAAGCCTAAAAGATGCAAAAACAAAAATAGAAGATATTGCCGCTCAAATCCCCTCGCACGTCAAAACTCCATCCACGCCACCTCATCCCCATCCACCGGCCACTGTAAATAAACCACAACCAGGATCTGTTCTTGCCGATCCAACCCCATAAGTCTTGGACATGATGTTCAAGGCATACCAGGCTCGACTTCAAGAAGGGCTAACACCTGCAAACCTAGACAAGAGCTACCCTAGAGCAGATTTAGAGATTGAATGGACAAAAATGTGCATAAAAATAGTGGAATTAGCTCAAGCTATGTTTGAGGCCAATCAATCGTTCAATCAGACAAATGCTATTACACCGGGTTTGCACTTCTAGGTCTTACTAGATAGATTAGAGCAGTTGGTAACTATATCGCAAGTTTCTTTACCTCCACAGGCTCCACCAACTATTGGAAGAGAAAGCTCATCACCAAAGAAAGTCTATGTTCCTGACTCCATAGATGATGGAGAACCTCTTTCAATTCAACAACACTCTCAAAAGTTCTTGCGAGAAATATAAGAAGAGAAATGGGCCAAGGAGAAGGATGTTCCCCCTCCTACTCTTGAGATTGATGACCTTCACAATCAATTTCCACAAGACATTCCATCTATTTATGAAGACCAAGTAGAGCAACAAGGAGAAGAATGTTTAGAATTTGAATCCAATTCTTTACAAGAATTGCCACAATTCACAAGCCCATGGGAATGTGAATCTCTCTAGATCAGAGCGCCCACAATATTGATAAAAAATGAAGACTCAGTGATTCCAAGAAACACTGAAGTCATGAAGAACACTAAGGTTCAGTGTCATCTCACTTTAGAAGAGCTGCTCAAAGTAAAACGTGAGTTATGGAAACATGTGGCAAATGAGGTTCCAAAACTTGATTCCAAAATGCCAAAAGCAAGCTCTAAGTAGAAAGTCCCAAAGATACCTCTAGACAAAATAGGGGACATGTGTGAGGGTGAATAAGGTAATACTTATCTTCCAAGCACCTACCAAGGTTACACAACCAAAGCAATCATAGATTCAGGTGTTGATGTTGCTATTACAACCACCTCCTTGTGGAAGCAATGGGGCAAGCCCACATTAAGAACAACTAGAATGAAGCTTCAGATGGCTGACAGCCATGTGGAAAAACCTCTAGGATTGCTCGAAGAGATAACTCTAACCACTTGTGGTGTAGAGTTTGAACACACATTTGCTATATGTGACTTTGAAAAACATAATGTCTACGAGATGATCCTAGGAAGACCCTTCCTATGACAACTACAAATAGTACAGGATTGGGGAACCAACTCCTTATACTTGCAGCACTTAGGGGTCACAACCAAGGTCAATTTGAAGGATTACACCTTCAGAGATGTACTACCCCTACAGTGGAATCCTATCCACAAGGATCAAGAAGATTCAATCTCTGTGCATTCTAAAATTTCATATGATACATCCTGGATGCATGAAGATACTCATTTGTGGATGTGCAAGGTCGCGAAGGAAGAGGAAAAACGCTTAAAGGCAAGAGAAAAAGGAACTTCTCAAGGAGATAGACCAGTTAGGGAGCCATCCTATTTGCCAATGATATTTCCAGATGAGGAATTTGAGCCTCATGGTTGGGCAGAAATCTTAGCCACCATGGACATTGTTGTCAATGAAGAACAATGGACACCTCATTGTGATGAGAAGGGATATGATATTTCAGTGTTCATGTGTCAGCCCTTGCTAGAAGAATGTGACCCTAGTGACTTCATAGAAGGAGAAGAGAATGATGACAATCTAGAGTCCATTGTGATGGATAGTTGCTTTATTTCAGAGGAGCACTATCTAGAGGACATAGGAGTATTTACACAAAAAGAAGAAGAACCTCTCACAAGCATCAAAACGGTAAAGTCAAAGGATGGAAGTGAAGGTGGTCAAAAGAAAAAGAAAAGACAAGGAGTGAAACAAGAAGAGGAGGAATCGTTGTTCGAAGTACCAGAAAATTTCAAGAAATATGAAGTTGAGGACCGAAAAAATCTTGGTACGAATGCCTAAGAGAGAGGCCACCATAGGAGAAGCATATGATAACAAAGAAAAGACCAAAAAAATCGTAGTCACCATTGAAGAGAACGAAGAGAGATGTATGTACATAGGAGATGACCTAAGTAAAGAGGAGGAAGCAGAGTTGGTAGCCTTATTAAGGGAATATAGGGACGTGTTTGCATGGCACTATAGAGACTTGAAGGGAGTAGATCCGAAGATTTGTTCTCATACGATCCCCATGATAGCAGATGCCAAGCCCACCAAACAAAAGCCCTACACATATAATGACACTTATGCAGCTAAAATCAAAGAAGAAAATGATAGGTTGATTGAAGCTGGATTTATCTATGAGATTGATCATATTGAATGGGTGTCGCCCATTGTAGTGGTGCCCAAGAAGAATGGAAAGTTGTGTGTCTGTATTAACCTTAAAAAGGTTAATGCTGCTACGATCAGAGATAGTTATCTACTTCCAATCACTGATCATTTATTGGAGCGTGTTGCAGGCAAGGAAGTTTATAGCTTCCTTGATGGATTTTCAGGTTACAACCAAGTAGCCATTGCCCCAGAAGATCAACATAAAACGGCCTTTTGACCACTCCTGATTGGACTAAACCATTCCATGTCCATGTAAATGCATCCAATCATGCAATAGGATGTGTGCTAGCACAACCAACAGGTGAAGTAAACACCACAACCGAAAGAGAAGGTTTAGGCATGGTATATGCTATAAAGAAGTTTAGACACTATCTATTGGCCAACAAATTCAAAATTTTCACTGATCATCAAGCTTTATTATACTTGGTAAATAAACCTTGCAATACAGGATGGTTAGTAAGATGGTTCCTCTTACTAATGGAATATGACTTTGAAGTGGTTGTTAGGAAAGGTAAGACCCACCTTAGAGCAGATCACCTTTCTCGCATCACTTCAGGCGACTCACCGCAAGGAGTGTCTGATGAATTGCCCGATGCTTATCTGTTCAATCTAGAATTTGTTCCTAAATGGGCAAATAAGTTGCTATCGGTCCTAACCTTTGGACCTGCAAATAAGAATGTGAAGACGAACAAGGATGAAATCGTATGATCACAAAACTATCAAATATTGGCAGGAAGCATGTATAAACAAGATACGGAAGGTGTTCTTGCTTGTTATGTCAAGGACAATGAACATAGTAGTTGATTGCAACAAGCCCATGAAGGATTTCTAGGGAATCACTATTCTAAACAATGAACGTTGCAAAATCTAAAATGTTTAGGAGTGTATTGGCCTAGTATGGATAAAGAAATACATGAATGGATTAAGAATTGTCTAGGGTGCCAGGGAAAACCTCCAGTGGAGCATGTGACTCTTTACCATGTATCGTTGATTCCAAATTGGAGTGCTCCATTGGTAGAATTCATGAGATCAGGAACATTACCGAACGAGGCTAGTCTAGCAAGAAGACGAAGCATGAAGCAAGAGGCTCAGGACTATGCCATAGTAGGAGAAAAACTATATCAAAGAGGAAAAGATGGGTACCTAAGATTGTGTGTTCATGAATCAGACTATTTGAAAATCTTAGAAACGACCCATAATAGTTTTGCACGCGGACATTTTGGTCCTGACCAAGTAATTAAGGCTATTCTATTCTCGGGACTTTGGTGGCCCACTCTTCATATGGATGCACATACCTATGTGAAGAAATGTGACCCATGCCAACATGCACAATATCCGGTAAGAAAAGTTGAGATGCCTGTGAGGCCAATGATGGGAGGACGTGCATTCTCGAAGTGGGGCATAAACTTTGTAGGTCCTATTAACCCCCCAACTAGAAACTCCCATGCAGAGTACATTATTGTAGCCACAGATTACCTCACAAAGTGGGTGGAAGTAAAAGCCACAACCAAGAACGATTCTCAAACGATGGCTAGGTTCTTATTTGAGAATGTGTTCACTAGATATGGATTACCAATAGAGTTAGTAAGCGATAGAGGCACTCACTTCTTGAATGAAGTTATTGAAAACCTTCTCCAAGAATTCTTGGTGATACATAAGAAGTTTGCCGCCTATCATCCACAAGCTAACGGACAAGCCGAGAGCAAAAATAAGATTCTATGTAATGTATTAACAAAACTACTAAATAATAAACGCTCTGATTGGGACAAACAACTTCATCATGTTGTTTGGGCTTATCGAGTTGCCTACAAAACGGTACTCAATGCCACCCCATTTCAGATGGTCTTCGGATGAAATGTTGTGCTACCTTTGGAATTCCTAATCCCAACCTTAAAAGTAGCACAAGAGCATGAGTGGAATGGACACGAGTTATCCTCTAGGATCTTTGATCTAAAACGCTTAGGTGAGACAAGGCTATGAGCGGCGGCAGGCATCTATGCTGCAAAGAAAAGGCAAAAGGCATACTTCGATGCACATATCAAAGATAAAGGATTGAAAGAGGGAGACCTAGTGTTGGTTTATACACTAAAGCAACATGCCCGTAAATTGGAAAAAAGAGGATATGGACCCATGATCATTAATAGAATTTCCACTAGCGGTGCAGTTCAATTGGCCACACTAGAAGGTGATATCCACCCAAACTATATCAGTGGTTGTCGAGTCAATCTATATCAAGAACCTCTTATAGAGAATATGCTAATGCGACTCAACACTGCTAAGAAGCAAAAAGAAGAAGAGTTAAGGGTTAGAGAAGAAGCATAGGTAGAGGCTAGATAACGCATTAGGAGAAATAGGTTAAGACGCCTAGGCCTAGATGTCAATCTTGAGACCCCAAGATACCACATGGCCATGTGTCAAACATCAAGTGCAATTGCTTCTCAAATAATTGATCGATGTCCCTGTGACCATCGCGGTAGGACAAGGGAAGAATGCAAGAAGTGTGAGAGGATTGATTGACTCAGGTGTAGCAACTAGTGCGGTTAGACTTTCATACTGCCAAGATCTGCAATTAAACCTCAATCCCATAGAAGCTTATCTCGTAGGATTGGGAGGTGTGGAAGCCCCTTGTTTGGGCAAGGTGGAACTTCCCATCTATCTTCAAGATGTTCCGATGAGAGTGAAAATGCTAGTGTGTGAAGATGAGGACCTTACGGAACCACTTGTCTAGAGTCAAGACTGGATCTATGACCATGCAGTCAACTTAAACCTTAAAAGTCATCTTCTCCAAATTTGGGTGCATGAACAATGTATTACCTTAGAATAAGACAATTGCATGCTCAAAAATCCAGAGGTCACACATTCTCTTAGTTCTTCCGAAACTAATCTTCGCAAAGAAAATGGTGTGTGTGTTAATAGCCCTACGAAGCAAAAGGACTCAATCATGGAAGCACAAGCTCAAAGGCCAGCAAACCTCTCTTTTTCTTCACAGACTAATGCAAGCATAACTCGACCAATGAGGCAAGCAAAAAAGACATATGCTATATCAACTAGACAGAAAGAATTCAAGAAGAAAGAAGCTCAGGGCACGAAGCAGATCTGGGTTAGAAAAGGAGAGCAACCACCAGCTTGGACACAAAAATTTCCATCCAAGCGGGCTAATCACGCCAAAAGAAGCACCGAGAAACAAGGACAAGCTCAACCACAAGGTCTCCAACAAATGTGGATACTGACGGAATCGATGAAGGCCGACCACAATGATGTACAAATTTGGGTACCAAAAAATTTAGCTGGAGCTCAACAAGGGTGATTACATATGTTGGTTCCCAAAGCACTCTTACATGCACAAAGGCCTATGCTCTCCACCATGCAAAAGGTCTCAACAAAGAAGCCAAGGAGAGGAAAGGGTAAGAACCGAGCACAAAGAACAAAAGAAGATAAACTCAACCCTTGGGCAAAAGTAAGAAGAAAATCATCAAGGATATGGGTTTGGAAGCCAAAAGCATCAGTAGCACCCACAAAACCAAAGAGCCAACCATGAGGGATACAAAATTTAAGCAACCAACCAAAGATGAAGAAGTCAACAAGGACTTGTACGCAGCCCAACAATGTTCTGAAATGGGTCCCTAAAATCAGTTGTCCTTTTGACATCCAATGGATACCTCCAACAAAGGCTGCATCAACATCTACAAGAACATTGCAAGCCTCGACGTGCAACAACCATGTGCCTTTGGCATAACCGTGTCTTTTGCACCATTGAGATCATGCATTTCCAAAGTATGCATTAATATAGGGCCACCTTACATGGCCGTGCACAGACACAATTGGGAAATCCCAGGCACATGAGACACACTTGACATATGTAAAATATTTCATTGCTACTATCCACTGTCTTCTTGTTTGTGACATTGTTTCAAAAAAAAAAAAGAGAAAAAAAAAGGGGAGAAGAAGAGCGATGAGAAGAAGAAACAGGACCAGGCAATCCAAGAATCTCACCAGTGGATCATCAACAAGGACATCCATCTGCACCGAACGATAAGCCCACGGTCAATCACCATGATGGGAGCACAACACGAAAAGACGACTATTGACAAACCTTTCACCATGGTAAGAATTGTATGCTCCAACAATATAACCATGATAGATTGGGAAACCTCTTTGTCAGCATACCCTTGAGCACTTTGCTCAAGACCCAATTTGTTGCACCATACTTCTTCCAATGCATTCCCCAAGTACGCATACATAGGGTCACATTACAAGGCCATGCACAAGGCACATATTTTGTCCAACCCATGCACTAACACACTTACCCATCATCCATTATGGGTTAAAAGTACTTGGCATGAAAACTATGAAAGCCATCTTGGGAAGAACAAGAGGACATCAAGGTGACAACAACCAGAGCAAGGAACCAATCCACCAGTGAGAGTTTCTCATAATCAACATTGACCACCTCTTTTGAGCAACTAGCAATTTTAAGCTCACAAATGCACCATCAAGCTGGCATACAAGGACGAAGTACATACCAAGGGACTACAACCAGCAAAGGCTAGCAGTGAAAAAATGAAGAACCAGACAACTGACTATGCTACATTTGGAAGATGGACCGCTCTTGTTGGTACATGATGGACACTACCTCTCCAAGCACTACATGGAACAACCACTACAACAAGGGTCTGTCTGGGATGACAGACTCTAGAGGGGGGGGGAGTGTTGACAGTCAAGGTCACGCACAAGCATGGAAGCATGTCAATGAAGTGGACACACAAGAAGAAGGAGCATATAGGGAGCTCCAAGAAGCACATGTCAAATTTTCGTAAGAAATCCCTATAAAAATAGTGATTTTTATCACTAAAAAACATTGTAAATACCATTTTCTATTTTTCAACTCCATTTTGTTCAAGCCAAGGAGTACTTGAGCTTGAGGAGTATTAGAAGTATCATCCTACCAATTTTCATAATTTTTAGACTCCGTTTGAGCCCCAAATAAGCCCTAGAACCTAATTTTTAACTAGGTCGGACACTAGGTCTGGATAGGGCCAAAACTACTCAAAAAACTATAAAAAGGGCTGGAGAGCTCATTTTAGGGGTTAGCTTGTTGTATATTTCAGCTTTGTAAGAGAGTTCTTTTGTAAATGAAGATCTTCCATTGTTCCACTCTTTGCTCATAACTTGTGTGTGTGTGTGTGTATGTGTGTGCATGCTTGTGTGCTTTCACTCATGCACTTGTGCACTTCACTTGCTCTTGGTCTTCATACCGGTCCTCATGTCTCCACGGATTGACATTTATGAGGTGGAGCTCCTCACGTTGGTACTTGCCATTGTGCTAGAGTGACATATGGAGATAGGTTCATGACTGAGTCTTCATGATGCTGAAATGCATTTGATGTTGTTTTCTATCAGCAGGTTGTTGGATGCTTGATTTAATTATGCATTACTTGGCCAGATATTCAGTTTGTTGTCTCATAGATGAGGAGGTTTATGCATTGCCCAGGTGTCAAGCATTGGCAGGTGGTTAAGCACATCTTTCACTACTTGAGTGGTACCGAGCTACTTGGGTTGTTTTATCCCAATGGGGGATCCCTACCGCCATATTTGCATGCTTTTTTTTACTCTGACTGGGCTAGTTCTTATGACACTTGTGTGTCCACTAGTGGTTTTTGCTTCATGCTTGGTAGCCCATGCATATCTTGGCTGAGCAAGAAGCAGCCTATTATGGCCACTTCTAGTTGTGAGGCTGAGTATAGGGCAGCTTTCACAACGATTGTTAAGTGTGTGTGGCTGAGATGCCTTATGCCTGATTTGGGTGTTGGTCAGTCTTCTACCACCACCATCTTCACTGACAGTCAGAGCCCATTGGCAGTTGCGAGGAACCCTCTGTTCCATGCTCATACTAAGCACATTGAGGTGCATTATCATTATGTCAGGGAGAGGTTCTCTACTAGAGAGATCAGCTTGGCATATGTGCCCATGCAGGAGAACATTGCAGACCTTTTCATAAAGGCTCTGCCTCAGGAGAAGTTTGAAGCTTTCCGCAAAGCTTTGGGCTTACTTCCTTTTGTGGAGTGATTTCCACATAGCTTGGCACTTCCTTATACATGAGTGCAAGCTGCTTGTTCACCGAATCACTCCCAGGGGGGATTTGTTGATATACTTAGGTAGTGATGTGTGTGAACACTCTAGGATTGTGAGGGCACTTTTTTCCCTCTTTAGGAGGTTTTTTTCCTCGGCTTGTATATACCCATATAGCCCTAATGGGTTACTTATCTTTGTACATTCTACTAGTAATGCATTCAGTATTGTATGTTGTGCTCCAATCTTCTTCTTCTTCGTTGTGTTGTTCGCGTGCTTCCACAGACATCTAACTCGAACAAAGATGATGTATCAATTTCTTAAGAATTTTGGCTTGCTAGGAAGGAAACAAAGATATACATGAGATGGATAGGAAGGAGTCCTTGCAACCTAGCAAACACAAGGGGGAAAGCTCTATAGGGAGAGTCCCCTCCTAAGAGACCTAAAGCCACCCATTTTAATAGTGGAAGACCATGAAAGGAATAAGGATGCATTCTATATTTTTTTATAAAAGTGAAATGACATGCATCAATTAAAGGGCACCCACCCGGTATTCTATACTAGAAATGATATTTCACTTAGTCCATGATATTACAAGTGGTGGATGTCTTAAGGAGGCAATATACATCCCTACTCATTGAGACCACTTTGAAACTTTTTTCCTAAAATATTTTCTTGCTGAGAATGAAGAGGATAAGCATGGGGATGAGTGGGATATGATTAAATAAGGGTAGAATATTTTCTATCTATATATTCCACTATAGAGAGATAATCCTTGAAGTAAATGAGCTTGGTGACTTTCAAAAGATTAGGGTGTTTGTGAGAGACTTAAATAAATCCTTAAAGAGGAAGTGAGAACAAACATGCCAAAGACATTTGAGGAGGCAACCAAATATGAACAGATCTATGTGGAACACAATCATCCTCAATACACTCATATGGAGATAGACCAACCCCTCAAATTTGTTAAGACCATTAACTTCAAAAAATGAGTAATCATGTGAAAAATTAGATTCTTTATAAAGAAACAAAAAACACAAGGGCCTAGGCTACCTAGAGTAATATGAAAAGGCTAAAAAGGAGAACGTGTGTTTTGGGTGCTTATCTTCTAACCATGCATAGTGGAATTTCCTAGTACATAAAATGGAAAAGAAGAAAGGAGGATGGTGATTATTACAACTCTTGATGAGGGAAAAAAGGTGGTCCACTTAGAGCAAAAACTTCTAACTCATGGAAACTCTACTATTGTAAGGAGGTCAATGTGATGCACAAGGATAGAGAGCACATTTGTTATTTGACACAATCATTTAGTCATTGTAGTTTGAATTACATGACCTTATCAAACTACATGGTAGTGTATACAAGACAAGGATGAGATTCATGATAGATGACTTTACCACTCATAACTTCACAAACTACACCCTTGCCAAGAAATTAAAGATTCCAAAATAGCCCAATGCACATAAATATGAAGTATCTATGATGCAAAGTTAGGAGAAGAGAGTATGGAACAATATGGTGTCAAATCTAGAGGTCCACACCCAAGGATTTGTAGGTCATGTGGAATTTTAGATCATGACTATGGAGAGGATAGACCTAGTACTAGATAGAGATTGGCTATGGGGACTAGGAGGCACACCTAAATATAGATTCCAAAACAGCACACTTGAATTTTTTTAAAATCAAAATAAGTTTTTTTATCTAGGGGGAGAGATGTACCTAGTGCACCTCTTATTTCCTCTTTAGAGTTAAACAGTTTATTTGATTTTGAGCATACATAGGAGATGTTTCTTTTCTATAGTTATGAGTTACATGATTCTATATGTATTTCATTTGATGTATATACTCGTGACAACAATGTAATTAAAGACATGAATTTCCATCATTCTTTTTTGCAGGAGTGCCTTGTGAAAGAGCTTAGAGATTTAATGTTTGAATTTAAAGATGTTTTTCCCACTGATCTTCCAAGAGGCCACCACATTGGCAAAGGCCACAATCATTTGAAAAAATGCCAAAGTTATAATGGAGACCATTCTATATACATGTGCAGTAGAGTACCTAGGTATCAACTTGCATGTTACAATAGGCACCCACAACAAGAGAAACCACAAAAAACAACAAAAACGACAATATCAACAACCACAATATTGGTAGAGACAACAACATCAACCTACGCAAATGTTCCTCCTAGGGATGTATATGGAAACCCTCCTAAAGACTAGTAGCAGTACTATAGAGAACCCTAATGGAGGTATAATCAAGGAAATTGATAGTGAGACCTATTTTGCATCAATAGCTACCTCCACTTCCAAATGTTGTACTATTCAAGTATGTTGAAGAAAATATTGAAACACTCATCATACTTGTGGAACAAGCAACGATAGACACAAGTTCTAGCTATTCATAGCCTTACCCCAAAGATAGAAATGACTATCTAGAGTGTGCTTATAACAAGGGTAGATCATAGTAGGAAGAAATATTTTACCCCACAATCCTAATGAAAACTATACTTGCATGCATAAGTCTAGTCCAAGTGTATACTATGTTCAAAAATGATCCTCAATCCAAAGAAAACAACGTACTAAAAATATGCTTGCACATAAAGGTTGTTGCTACTATTATGGCGGTAATCATTACATCAAGGACCTCCTCAAGTCTTTTGCAAGGATTGCAAAAAAGATCATTTGATCAAAGGCTGCCCTCAAAACCCACAAAACACTACACACATATCGCTTAAAATGGTGGAAAACATTAGATATGGTAGTGAATCATAAGGGAAAGTGCCTCTTCAAGCAATTGCAAATGCACAACCCAAACAACAAGAGGCCGAGTAGTCAAATGAAGAAGATGATTCATCTTCTCCACAATTTGCAAATCAAGATCCATCTAGAGAGAAGAAGAAGAATCATAAAAATATTACTTGGTGACAACAAGGAGAAGATAAGTAAAAAGTTGGAAAATAAGATGAGTAGCCTAGAAAAGGATCTACAAGATGCACAAAAAAAACTCTCACAAGGGAAATCTAGAACCTCAGATCTCAAGGATACTCTTAAGAAAAGGAAGGTAGGTTATGTACTATCAGATCCCCTCCTTGAATACTTAGAAGTGATGTTTAAAGCTTCCAGAGATCGGCTAAAATGTGGTTTGAGTGTGGAAAAACACCACCAATGCTACCCAAGCACTCAACTAGACAAAGAAACGCTTCACATGTGCAAACAAATCATTTAAGTATATCATAAAATCCTTGAAGAAACTAGCCTACTTAGGAGAGAACTCATAGGGTGAATTGGTACAAATATGAGATCTATAAGAGGTGTAGAGATTATTATTGTTTGAGTCATTGGGATTGGATTTTTTTGTACTATTGTAGAGATTATTATTATTATAGACGTGAAGTGGGTGCTACATTCATGGTTATGGGATTGACCGCAATTGTGGGGACACGTGGAATGGGATTTCTAGGACCATGAGTTGGAGTAACTATAATTATAGGAATGTCATTCATGAATATGGGTAAACCATGATTTGTGACTTGTTTTTTATCATCTAATCCCATTGAATAACATGGCATGTTGTAATGATTTATTCGCATAGCCTCAACCCATAGGTGGTGGGCAAAGTATACTTCTAGAGACGTTCAATCATGTATAAATTTACTTGTGACGGTCCTTCTTAATGATGGAAAAGCACCAGGATCAATTTTATCTTGGTCTTGTTGTTGCTCTAGATTTGAATTCTAACCAAAACTACATGAGATGGTTGAGCCCTATGGAGTGATTTTATCTTGTTTGTTTGTGACCATATAGTAAGCTCACATCTTGTCCACTAGCAACTCTCCTTTGGCTCTTACTACAATGATATTTGGGAGAGTGAGATCCCTAAGCTCACATAATCCAACAACAAACTATCTGTAGTCATCTCTATATATGGAAGAAACCTAATCCATTAGTATGAGTGAAAGTGATTCAGATTGTGTATTCACCTTCAAGCTTTGGCATCCAATCCACATGCATGTTGGGATGCGGATTTTGAAACTCTCTAGAGCTTAATGAGGTCATTGTTTCCATTTCACTTATGAATCATTCTACCTATAATAGGTGCTCCTAATTGATTCTATAACACCCTCTAATGCTACTATGTGTAGACCCATTAGTTCCCAGTTATCTATTTGAGCATAGAACCATGCATAGCCACACTCAATCAAGTGATCCCAAAAACTGCACAGTGCAATGATTCTTTTTCTTGCTCAAATTGAAATAAAAATTGAAAGGTTATAGTCAAAGCTGATGTTGAAGTTTAGAAATACAATGCTTAGTTGGCTCTATATTATTCATGAACAATCAAAGAAAATGTACATCTCAAAACAAAACAAAACGACAAGTTTATATGTACACTTGTTATGGTGGGGCTTATGATGAGTATACACTATTGGGTTAAAATACTCTCTCGAGTAGAAAAATGAATCCCCACTACCTAGAGGGTGTTTTAATGTTGAATTCCTTTATGAAAAGTATACACACCCTTAACACTCTCTTAGGATTGCAACTTTTATGTGTGGAAAACTTTGAAGTATGCTTAACATACAAGTTCTAATGCCCATTCTCTGCTAGGTTTGGGATTCTCATTAGAGAACCTTACAATCACGTTGAAACCTAGCAACTTCTCAAATTAGGGATCTCAAGACCTTTATATTGAAGGCCTTAGCATCGATCAACTAGATACATTAGTGCTTTTTATGAATGTGTAAGCACACCAATCAGATATAATACACATTCAACGTCCTCTTTTCTCAAACCTTAAATCTTGCAAGTCTCAAGACCTTAGGTGCAAGGCCCCAACAATTATGAGGATGCGTTTAGATTCAACTTACTATTGCACTTTGGGATTCTTTGGTATCTTTCTCATGTATGCTCATTCCATGCACTCTAATTATACTTTCAAAAACTCACCTTTCCAAAGGATGGGACCTTGAGTGAGTGGTGGGATCTTGAATGAAGGACCCCCACCATGTCTACCTGTAAAAAATCACCCCTATGAATAATTTTACTCTAAGCAAATCCTCGCCAAGTGTTTCTCAACACTAGCTTTCAATGAAGTGCACAAATGGGCCAGATAGCATGGGTTGGAGCCTTGGACTCAAGGTCCTTCCAAATATAGAATTTCACTTTTGGCCTCAATTTCAAGGATCTAAAAAGGTCCAATGGCAAGCCCTTCAAGCAATGCCAAAGCAATATGCAACTCATTAGTAAGAGATGATCTCCATTGAGTGTGTAGATGGCATGGGATCTTCAACTAGAGTCGTAGAAAATGTACAATACCAAAATGTGAAGTCCCCACAATGTTATTTCAGCTCTCATGCAACCACTACATCAAGAAAAATTTAGGAACATAGATCAATTGGTAGAAGCCTTCATCACGGAGTTCTCCAAGAGTGGCATCAGGCACAAAACCTCATCCTTGATCCATAGCTTCAAACAAACACCCTAAGAGACCATTAGACTAGCAAAAAGAAGGTTTAAATAGTACCTAGCCAAACAAGTGGTGTTGCTTTTGGATCATTTGCAAAATGCCAAATTGAGATCATATGTGTACCTGAAAGAGCCTAGAACCATAGAGGAGTGTGTTCATATGTGCATTGACATTGAAGATAATATTGGGGAGGAGTTAGAGCTTTCCAAGATCTATAAAGATTCAGATAGTGCTACTAGCTTCACTTCTAAACCATCCACTTCAGTAGAGAAGTTGGCAGAGAAAGTGGCACAAACATTAGGAGCATCAAGTAAACATGCATGTAGAATGATCTTTGTGAAATGATGTTACAAATGTGGAGAAGACCACATGGCTAAAGTTTGCCCAATTATTGCTCAACCCCAAGGAAACCCTAATAGCCAATACTGCACCATTGAGAGGAGATACATTAACCACACCGCAAAGGATTGCCCTTATAACAAGCAGGTGGCTAGGCAAACTCATCCACATCCATATCAACAAAGAGAAGATATCCAAATAAGTACCAACAATGGCAATACTTTAGGCCACAACAACCTTACCAAAGACAATATCAAGCTCAACAAAGACCTCAACCTATGCTAGGTCAAAAACCTCCTCCTCCTCTAGCCAATGTGATCCAAGCGAAGTATGCATCAGTAGAAAAAAACTTGAGTACAGCCTTAGTGCTAACACCTCCCTTGATCCTTGAAAATGATCCAAATGCTCATAGCTTTGACTCAACGCATGTAGATAGTCCACCAGCATACTATATGGATTCACTAGAGCATAACAAGATCTATCCTTATGAAAACCCTAGTGAACCTAGTTGGGAGCCGAACTATCTTGAACAGAGCATAATTAATAAACACATGAGTATAGCAATCATCAATCATGACTCTCATTGTAGTCCCATATACATGACCATGAAGCTTAACTTGATCATGTGGTCCAAAGTATTGTGACCACAATGAGTGAGTTAAACAACAAGTATGTGATATATCCTCATGCATCACCTCCAGTTGCAACTAGAGCTACCATAAATTGGAAGTGTCTACACAAGGTAGACTACCTTTTTGCCTTTGTCTAAGACCATAGTATTCCCTAGTCCATGCTTTCTGTGTTTCCCCTTATAAACTAGAAAATTCCACTAAGAGTGCTTAGGAGATAAACACCTAAGCGTGAGTTTTCCTTTTTGGTCTTCTCAAATTGATATTTACTGAGTCTAGGTCCTTTTGGCTTTTGTACTATGAATTTTTTTTACCTTGGATCACCTTTTTCTTGAATTTAGTTACCTGTGTAGGTATAGGTCTTTGATCTATATCCATTGTTGTACGACTATAGTTGTCGTATAATAGAGCATACTTGATACCTTCTTCTAGTGTCTTAGGAGAATTCCATCTAAACTCAATCTTAATTGCTTTGTCAAGCCTTCTAACAAACCCTTTAGTCTTTCTGAAATCATATAAACATTTCAATTATAGTATGATCTCTCTATAGTGTCAGAGATGTATAGACAAAGGACTATCTCTCTACATCACTCTATCCCATTCATTCCAACTATGCTCTTCTTTGTTCTCAAGTAAAAACTCTTTCAGAAAAAGAGCTTCAAACTGAGGCCAATCTCTAGGAATATCTTTGACTTCATTAAGAATAATCCACCATTTGTATGCACATAGTCCAAGCATAAGACTTGCCTCGAGCACCCGGTACTTGTCTGGGGTTCCTTTCAACAATGCAAGTCCATCCAATTTTGTAAAAAAGTATGGACTGCATCCTTATTCTTGTCTCTATCATCCCCTATGAATGTGGGTGGCTTTAAGTCTTTTAGCAAAGGTGTATTGTTAGGATTTTTCCTTTCAAAATGTTAAGAGGTGTAGTTGGTGTATTTTCTCTCTTAACCATAATAGAAGTTTGATCAGAAACTCCTTGTTTAGGTTCTTCTATGTTGATGAAAGAGGTAATAGTAGTCTTTAGAGTGATGAACTGAGTTTTGAGTTGTTCAAAGGTTGTGGCCATGCTCACTAAGATGGATTAAAACTTAGTCATTCTGTCAAGTAAACCATGATGTTTAGAATGCATAATGAACTCACCATATAAATCTACTTCTTCTTCAACATCATGCATTTCTAGTTCTTGAGATTTTCTTGAGTTTTCACATTTTTTTTGTTATTAAATATCTTGAGGATTTTATAATGCCGGATCTAGAGTTTGCTTTACTTGTGTTTCAATATTTGAACAATACTATTTGAAAATGAAATAGAAGGAAGCAAATCAAGTACGCAAAATAAAAGAAATAACTCAATAACATTTCCCTAATGATCTCCAAAGCTTTGCATGCAAGATTGAAATGATCATCCAAACTTTAAGCCTCTCATCTTGATCCTCACTTGTCCCAAAATTGAATTCAAAATGTTCGGTTGGCCTCCTCTTTGTTAATGGTGAAGCTTCCATGATTTCTACGTTCCATCCATGAAGGATTCACACACCCAAAAATTAATCCCACATATGGGGTCTAGACGCAAGAAGGCACCTATATATGTAGAACTCAAGCCTCACTTTCCACATTCAAGAGAGGGAGATGGGAGGAAGGAGCTCCCCTCCTTGTTGGGTTGTCGGTGGCTTTTTTCTCCATGCATGTGTTCCTAGTTGGTCATCTGTAGAGTGTGTGCATCGGTTATGTTTGGCAGTGGTTTTGTGTGCATGCCTAGTCAATACAAGGCTCAGATACCAATGTGAAGTCCATTCCTCAATGATTCTCCCTATTTTTGCAAGGCAAATCATGAAGGAAAACTCTCTAGGCATGCAAGCATTGATGTAGATGTGTACATGAGAGATGCTCTAATGATTCGCCACCCTGACTTGTGCTCATCAAATAAAGCACTCTCTCTCTCCATTACCACTCACACTCCTAACTAGGATAAAAGGTGATTCCCACCCTTATTCACATAACACTCCAATACCTTGATTTTTACCAAATGGTTTAAAAAATCATATTCCTAAAAGAATTTTTGGAGGGTTCAAAAAGTTACGCCATGAAACTATATGTTCCTTCATATCAATTTTGTGCCTCGCTTAATTAGCCAAAGTTTTCAACCCTCAATTCTCACCAGCTCTATATAGCAAAAATACTCAAGCGAATCATCACATGGAGCTTTACAAAATGATATTCATTTAATTACATAACCAATAGGCAAATGTCCATGCTAAATGGTGTTGGCCCAAGCTTTGTTCTCCTTATGGACCCCTAGTGTGGTAGGAAGTCACTCTAGGACCTTTTGGAAAAGGCTACCCTTTAACTATATAGTTAATGTCCACATTGTTGATCCATGGTTTGTATTCAAAGGGTACACCCTCTTACTTTCCACCTTCCATTAAATCAACGGCGTGTGAGATTATGATCTCGAGTTTACAAGGAAACATGTGTAGGACCTTTTGAGCCCCTCTAGTGCACCCCCTTCTGCAAATGGTCCATCTATTTGTCCCCAATTAGCCTATCACCTCATATTCAATTTAGCTAAGGCTTTGTCCACACGCAATAGAATTTAATAGATTCAATTTTGGGTATCAATTGTTGGGGTGTGTAGAAGTGACACACGAGAAGCACACACAAGGATCAAAAACACAGCAAGACACACGGAGAAGACGGATGGCTTGAATAGCTATCTCTACTGACGATGAAATGAACTTAAGTAAGAGCTGAATAATATCCCTAAGTACAAAGTACCACCACATATGAGAGTATCAAGCATGTGGCAACATGGGGGAAAAACCTCTAGCCAGCACTAGAGTAAAAAGTGCCCATGTATAGTGAAAAGGTTCACATCAAAGCTACTCGAGGAACACATGTGTAACAAACCCCCCTAGAGCGAATGATGTGAACACATATAGGGAGTGAGAGATCAGCCACCACAAGGTAATAAGCCTAAAGCTTTGCGAAAAGCTTCAAACTTTTCCCATGGAAGAGCTTTGGTGAATATGTTTGCCACATTATCTTATGTAGGCATATATACCAAATCAATATCTCCTGCATGAAGGTGCTCTCCCATATAGTGATAATGCACCTCAATATGTTTGGTCCGTGCATGAAACACTAGGTTTCATGCAATAGCCAAAGCACTCTGACTATCAGTGAGAATATGCATATGTTGGAGGAAGCATTCTTTGAAGGAAATTATTTGTAATTTGACATTTTTTGTAATTATATATATCCAAATGATGTAAAATTGAGGAAGAGTCTTCCTCATGTATAGTAGAAGCATATGTATTTTTCTTAGAATTTTTGGAAGCTCTTTGGTAGCATATTTTTAGATTAGAAGATCGAAGGACCAAATTTCAAGTGTGAAAAGGCACACTTGAAACAGTATAAAAGATATTTTCTTCTACTTTGAAGAGGTTGGTTGTATTATTTTGATGCTATCTAAGTAATGTGAAGAGCTTCCTTCCAGAAAATCATGTTTCTACTTTTCATGATCAATTTCTTGATTTGTTGAGTCTCCTCATTGTGCAATCCATGGAATTTGTGAACTTTTCTTGTGTATTTCTGAGTGAAGTGTATGAAGAGAGGTGAATGTTAGTATATTGAGCAAGATATTGCAGGAGATCTATGCTGGAATTGAAATTTCTCAGTTTTTATAGAATCGCATGTTTCATTTGTGTAATACAGGTACTGCTTTGGAAATTTGACATCATATTTGTAATCTACAGGAAAAATGGCACACTTTAGGCACAAAGATTGTTGAAAATACTCTTGTGGAGCTCAAGATAATCAAAACCCTAGTTTCTTTCCTTTCTTCTTCACCAACTTCTCAGAAAACATCTATGGCAATTCTTATTCTTGGATTCCATTAACTAGACGGGGCTGTGGTCTTTGCATACTCCCCGGATTGACAATTTAATTATTTTTAGTTAATCTTTTATGCTATAATGATTGTAGAGGACAACTCCAAAGGTTAACAACAAACATTTTTTTGGCGTCGTTGTCGGGGAACAAAGCAAAAGCTTCATTGAAAGTTTTGGATCTTGCTGGATCTTCCATTGTTGATGGTATTTAAACACATTGGGAAGGTATTACTCTATAATCAAGTAAGAAAATTTGAGAAGGTAGGTTTTTTAGGCTTGTCTTTTGGGAAAAGAAAGCATGAATTAACCTTTTGAGACAAAGAAGTATGTAAATTTATGCAAAATGATAGTTGCTCATACTTGTTAAGAGTAAAGTGTAGGTTTTGTTGCAAAAATGGTTTAATTTTCTGAAAGGAAAAGTGAAATGTGATTATCTTTGCATATGAAGATTTCTTTTTGACAAAGTACCAAGCAAATTTTGTTGATCTTGGAAAAAGATGGCATAGTTGCAATGAGGAAAGTCATGAAAAGTAGCTATGTGCAAATTGATTGTCCCATTTGCTTGTCCTAAGTGAATTGATTTTCTTATGGAAAGATTGCTTTGATCACTTGAAGAAGAGGTGTTGAGTTTATCTTTGCATAAATTGACAATTATACATGTTAACACATATTTTCATGAAAAGCTCTATTTCCATTGTGAGATTGCAAGCATAGTGAGTACAGCCAATCATAAGTCAAAAGGTCAATGGATCTTGAAAAAGAAAACCCTAAGTGAAGTGTTTTCCTTGATTTAGGGACAAAATTACCAAAAAAAAATCATAAAATTTAGTAAAACTATAAACAAATTTCTTTTCTTAATGAAGTTTTGTATGAGGTGTGTGTTGAATAAGTGGAAGAGAATAAGTTGAAGAAAAATTCAGAAAATCAAAATATATTAGTTTAGTGGTGAATAATTGCAGCTGACAATTGATTTGGAGTTGTTGAAGAACATTGGAGAAGATCAAGTGGGAAGAGAAGTCAAAAATTGCAAAATCAAGGAATTTCATAAAAAACACGATTCTCATCTCAGAATCGTGATTTTCAGTAAGATAATGAATGTGATTCAATTGCACTGATTGGGCATGAAGGTAAGTCATTTTAAGTTTCATAAGTTTCACATTGAAGGAAATTAAAATTTAAGTTAGAATTGAGCAACAAATTATCAGATTTGGGGGGTGGACACAAAATCACGATTTTCATCAGTAAGAAGAAGCATGAAAATTTTGTTTGAAGGGACAAGATCTTATAAATAAAATCACAAATTTGCATAGGAATAGGACTTACTAAATTGGGAACTCAGATTTGTTAAAGTCACTCACAATCACGATTGTCTGAAGCCTATAAAAGCACAAAATTCATTTCAAACAAGTCATTGAGTGAGAGAGTGAGTGAGGAGAGCAGCAGCAGAATCGTGATTTCCTTCATAACTCAGAACTTTTGTGAATTTTGTATCAAACAACAAGGTAACTATCTTTACATTGATTTTCTACAGTAATTAAAGTTGAAAATATTTTGTTGAAAGAAGAAAATCAGAAAAAACCATTAACAATACAGAATCGTGGTTTTTACATTTTTTGACTTTTTGCATTATATGTTGTTATTTTATTTGGGTTTCTTTATTGCATGGTAGTTTTTTAGATAGGCGCTTCTAAAGGTGTGAGTAGAATATAACAAATCAAAAACTAAAAAATTGTATGATCTTGCACAGAATCGCGATTATGTGCAAGAACTCAAAATCGTGATCTTCAGAACACAATTTTCATCAAAAAATCGTGTTTTATACGATTGTGAGCAATCATGATTGTCTGGGACTCATAGAATCGTGGAAAAACACGATTTTGACTCAAAATCGTGGGAAACATGATATTTAATCAAAATCGTGAAAAAACATGATTTTTTACACAAAATCATGAAAAAACACGATTTTTTTACACAAAATCATGAAAAAACACAATTCCCACTCAAAATCGTGAAAAACACGATTTTCACTCAAAATCGTGAGAAACACGATTTTCACTCAAAAATCATGAGAAACACGATTTTCACTCAGAATCGTAAAAAACACGATTTTCATTCAAAATCGTGGAAAACACGATTTTCTCTCAAAATCGTAAAAAACACGATTTTTACTCAAAATTGTGGAAAACACGATTTTCACTCAAAATCGTGAAAAATACGATTTTTACTCAAAATCGTGGAAAACACGATTTTTACTCAAAATCGTGAAAAACATGATTTTCACTCAGAATCATGAAAACATGATTTTTTCTCAGAATCGCGGAAAACACGATTTCCACTCAAAATCGTGAAAACACCATTTTCACTCAGAATCGCGGAAAACACGATTTTCACTCAAAATCGTGGAAAACACGATTTTCACTCAGAATCATGGAAAACACGATTTTAACTTAGAATCCTGAAAAACACGATTTTCACTCCGAATCGTGAAAAACACGATTTTCACTCAGAATCCTAGAAAACACGATTTATTACTCAAAATCGTGAAAAACACAATTTTCATTCAAAATTATGGAAAACATGATTTTTTTACATCAAATCGTGAATAACACGATTTCTACTCAAAAATTAATGAGGAAGGGGCGATAATATTGTACTTATATCAGGAAGTGTTAATTCATTAAACTAAAATCTTCATGTTCTTCTCTAACCCAATACAAATCTCAATGTTTGAAGTAAGCAAATATAAATGAGTGGATGATTCTGAGATCTGGTAACAAACTTCCTATACCTTATACACAAGAGTCAATAGCGACAGAGATACAATCAAGTGAATTTCAAGAAAGGGAATTGGGATAGACAATTAACATGGAAAATTCAAATGAGACAAATGAAACTCAAGATACTAGTGATAATAGAAATATCCTCAAATACATGTATACAAATAGGTTTGGAACCTATGTGTATCAAGATGGCATGCATAAGTTTCTCATTACGTTGAGAAACTTAGAAATTCCTTTGAATTTAATGCCAGTAGCACAATGTAGGGATGGTAGATATGAGGACAGACAAGGATGTGTATACATATTTGCACAAGAGCCTGAAAATTCTAATGATTTAGGTCAATGTGTAGATAAGAGACCTTGGGATCAAGATCTGGGTCAAACAGACTTACGTAGGCAAAATGGAAATCATACTCTTACTGAACCACAAAAAGGGAGGAGATTACACACTTCTGCAAATCCTTTTGAAAGAGAAGCAGAGGGAATACCTGATTTTCCCATTAGAAGGAGACAACAGTGGCAAAACCATGGAAGAATGCTTAGGCCTTATCAATTAGCTAAATGCATGAAAAATCAATATGAAGGGTATTCAGATCCTCATGCTCATGCTGTAGAATTCAAACAATTGATTAGGGTAGAAGAAGTAGAGGATTACAAAGTGCAATTTGAAGCAAGTGTACAATTAAGAACTTTGGTGTATTATAGGAGATGTTCTGATCTAGGGGCCTGTGTTAAAGAAGCAATAGATTTGGAGGATAATAGAGGACAAGATTTATTGGCATTTGATCACCCAAGAACAAACAAAGAAAGAATCCCACCAACGGAAGAGTTAGCACAAGCCATTGCTAAAGCCCTAGAAGTTAACACTAAAACAAATTTGATTAACACCAGAATATCAACCAATAAGAAGTGCTATAATTGCGGAGAGAATCATCTAGTCCAACAGTGTCCATATCACAAACCTCAACATCTGCAAGACACAAAAACACTCAAATATTGTACCTTCGAGAAAAAGTGGACAAACCATACTAGAGAGGAATGCTTTTACAATAAACAAATTGTCAGAGAAAGAGAATAGATGAATCAACACAATACACAAAGAGAATATGGATTTTCTGAACAACCAAGACCTGTATTGGGGCAACAACCACCATTACCTACACATGTAGTACCAGTAAAATATACACCTGTAGAGGAGGAAAGTCCAAGAACTAGATCATCGTACAGGGAGGATTATCATTTCTGTGATGGATATCAAGAAGATTGGGAGGGACATGAATAGAGAGAACCAAAACTGCAAGCCTTAGATTTGGGAAATGAAAGAATAGAAATGGACACAATGTACATAACTAATAATTACATGTCCAATCAGAAATCCCAATTCAAAGGAGGCCAGAAGATAACATGTTATAGATGTGGGGAAGAACACTTCATTAGAGATTGTCCACAACCTCCAACACTAAGAATAGAAGGATCTTATTGTAAGGATTGTGGCAAGGAGCATTTGATAAGAGATTGTCCAAGAAACCCTCAAAAACAACAAAACACATTTTGTAACATACCATTAAAAGCAGTTAACATAATGGAGCAAGAAGAATTTTTTTTTTTTTAATGTAAAGGAAGTTCGGCAATAGCCTACTCTCCCGGACTTGAATTAAATAAAGAAAAGTACAAGAGAAGGGGACTAGTGCCCACGGGACCCCCCAAATCCCACAAAGCAGGGGAAGCTTTTACAGAGCTTAGATGACATTACAAAGAAGGTTAATTACCCTCTCATCACCCTCATGTGGGGCCCACTTGGGTTTAAGCTTGTTATCGATCAAAAGGAGTACTTGATGATGCCTAAAGGGGGGGGATTTTTTATAGTTGACAATCCTTTTGCCAAGGAGGAACAGCGATTTCTCAATTGACCACTCCTTGGGGGAGTCACCGAAGTTGAAAGCACATCTTTCCCGCCAGATTTTCCATAGAACCTCCCCTCTGATGGCGTTCCAGAGAGTCGCGGAGCAGCCGATCGCTTCTCCCAGCAGAGCTTGCTGCCAATTGAGACGTTTTTGAAGTCTAATTCTCTTTCCAGCCACCTGCCAGAGTCTGTTGGAGTTGGGGCAGGTAAAGAAGATGTGTGAAACATCTTCAATAGACCGGTGGCAGCGTTTGCACCAGGGAGGGATCCCACAAATTTTGCTAGCCTTAAGGTTGGTCCAGATTCCGTGATGAAGAATTTGCCATATGAGGACAGACTTTTTGATTTCTATGAGGGGGTGCCAGATAGCCATGAACTTCATGTCCCACCGAAGCCGCGTCCATGACAGGCACCACTTTTTGTTGAGGTTAACCTGATAGTCGATCGTTTCTTTGATGTTCGGGATTTTTGATAGACTATTCCCATTGTGCCATTTGAGACCAAGCGAGCTCGGCATGTCGTGTCCCATGAGAAGGCGAACTTTGTGTCGGTCCCAGGCGAGAAATCTGCTTTGCAAAGTGTTCCATTCTTCATGCGAAATGTTGATGCTAGGGTCAATATCCTCAAGGTTGATCCAGCGGTTGGTGTCTTGTTTCCAGAGATGTTTCCATTTTTTGAAGCCTTTGTTCCATAGCTTCTTGGCGTTTTGAATGTTCCAAGATTCCACACTCCGGATGCCATGGATCGGAAACCAGATAGAGTCGTTTTGTCTGATACCGACAGCCCACTTCCAGTCTTCACTTATTCTTGTGAAGCTTTTGACTTTATTCCAACTCTTCCAAAGGGAGCATACCAGATTAGAGCCTTTCAGGAAGACGGGGATCGGGGAAAACAGCAAGGTCAAGATGTCAAGATTCCTCCAATTTGGGAAACCCATGAGCGCCAACTCATTCTTGTTTCTGAAGATCAGCTTGGCCCACGAGGCCTCCCCGTTGCACCAAGCCTTAGTCATCCATTTGGCCGACAGTTTGTTAGCCATGCACCCAATGTCCAAGATACCAAGTCCCCCACTATCTCTATGGCTGGTGCAGATGGACCATTTGATTTTAGGCACCCCCCTCCTATTGTGGTCGCCCGTCCAAAGGAAGTTTCTACAAATACTATCCAGTTTGGACAGATCTTGCTCCTTCGGTCTCCAACAAGAAAGGAAATAAATGGTAGATGATAGGAGGAACGTGTTGATGACCATAGCACGACCAGCAAGATTGATTTGCATACCTCTCCAATAGTTAAGCTTGTTTTCGAGTTTGGCAAGCACCCAGTTCCACCGCTGTTCCATAGAGACGCCAAACCCCAAGGGAATCCCCAGAAGCCGAAAAATTTGGCCCTGCGGGATGATTTTACAGCCATGATCAATGAGAAGGTCGGGCTGTGACCCACCAATAGCTCTAAAGGCGGTCTTAGAGTGGTTGATTATGGATCCAGAGGCTTCACAAAAAGTAGCAAGACACTTCCAGAACGTCTCAAGGCTGGTACTATCATTGTGCACAAAAGCGTTCATATCATCGGCAAAAAGTCTCATGGTGATCTGACTGTGGTCATGCGGCAAACGAAGGCCTTTAATGTTACCAGCTTCCACCTGATGCTCCACCAGCCTGCTAAGACCTTCCGTGGCAATGGCAAAGAGAAGGGGAGCCAATGGGCACCCTTGTCTGATAGATCTTCTAAGTTTGATCACCTTTGAAAGATTTCCATTAATGTTAATTTGGGTCGATGCGTTTCCGAGAAGGGTCGCAATCATCTTGGTGAATTTCTGACTACATCCAAGATCCTGTAGCGACTCAAGAATATAGTCCCATTCTAGCCTGTCGTAGGCTTTATCAAAGTCGATCTTGAGGAAAACCACTTCTTGTTTAGACTCATTTGCAAATTCAAGACCTTCCCAGATATCTATTATGGTTTCCAAAATTGACCTGCCTTTGATGAAACCTTTTTGGTCCTCGCTTAACCACGCTCTCAAGTGGCAAGAGATTCTGTTGGCAATGACTTTGGCGATGATCTTGTATCCTGTTTGGAGCATTGTAATGGGACGCCAATTCTCTATTCTGTTCTTTTCCCCTTTTTTGTGTACTAGCTTGATAATGCCATTGTTGAGGCAAGAAGGAAGCGCGCCAAACTTGAGTGCCTCTTGCCAAACCAAACGGAGAGGGGTGGCAACCACCAACTTGAAGGATTTAAAGAACTCATTAGTGAGCCCGTCGGGGCCCGGGCTTTTACCTGAGGGGAGGGCATCGATGACCTCAATGATTTCGGCTTCAGAGATAGAGGCATGAAGCATAGAGTGAAGGTTGGGTGGTATCCTGTGGGGGGAAACCCTAGATATGGCTGCCATACAGTCCCTTCTATGGTGGGAGAGGGGGTTTGAGGTCCCCAGGAGTCTCATGAAGTGCCCTTCAATGATCCCAAAATTATCTTCTTCCGTATTGCATACATTGCCATTTGCGTCTAGCAATAAGGGGATCGATTCTCTGTTGTGTTTCCTTTTGAGGATACGGCACATCTCTTTGGTGGGTTTGTCGGCTTTGCCAGCCCACCACTCCTTGAAGAAAATTTGCAAATTTTTCCTTTGTATCTCTTCCTCATATCTCAGCAGCGCTCTGATTTTTCGAAGTCCTTTCTGGGCTTGAGATTTTCCTTTGTTCACTTCCTCCTCGAGCCGCCAGAGTCTATGATATAGAGCTTCTCTACGAGCCCGCCGCACAGTCTCTAGCATCTTCCTGGATCTAATCATGATCTGTCGTGACTTATCGACCGCACTTCTCCAACACTTGGCTGGGGACAAGCCAGAGGCAAATGCCTCCTTCCACACATCAGAAATTTCTTGATGGACGGAGGGGAGAGAGAAGGAGGGCACACTGGCATGGAACCACGGAGCCTTACGAATCTTGGTGGGGGGTTGAAAAGTGATGACGATCGGGTAGTGATCAGAGATGGTGAGGTCGGTGCGTTGCGAGAGGGAAGGGTGGCCCCACTGATGAGTAAAACTCTGGGAGATGTAGCATCTATCAAGTCTAGCTTTCCTCAGGTCCTCGCCTGCTTGGAGATTTGACCAAGAAAACCCCTTCGAGTCTTTGAATTCGACCAAATCCAAGTGTAGTTTAGTTTTGTCCCACGTTTCTTTCTCCCGACTGTCGATGACCCTACCCTTGCCCATCCATCTGTCCGTAGGGTCCTCAACCATGTTGAAGTCACCACAGATAAGCACGTTGTGGGGGAGCGAGTCCAAGGAGGCCCAAGTGTTAAGTCTCTCTAACTCCCCATTGGGGGCATACAAAGAAACTAAAGTAAAACAAAAGGGAGCACCGAAAGAAATAGCAATCCATTGATGGCATTCATCTTCAAAGGAGTTCTCGAGCTTTTCGAACCAGAGTTGATTGATACCGATTACCGTTCCGCCGGATCCCCGCTGATGCGTCGTTGAAATCCAGACATGGGTCGAGGAGACATGTCTAAGCCGTTTCTGGAGGTCTTCTCCGTCAATTTTAATCTCTTGGATACATATAAAATCTGGGTTTAGGCTAATGTCGCGAAGCCATTGACCAATGATGGTCGCTCTTGAGGGGTCGGTTAGCCCTCTAGCATTTAACGAGATGATGATCATTGTCGTAGTAATCCCTCTTTGCGGGAGGGAGCTTTGTCCTTTCTTTTCTTGGGTTCATCTTTCTTTTTCGCTCGGGTCGGATCCCGAGTTAGCAATAGGTTCTTGTGGGGGCTTTTCCACGGTAACTCCATAGGTTGTTTTCCTTTGCGGGATGCCTCCTGCTGGGAAGAACTGGACACCGTTTTCAGCTCCGTTTCCGGAATAGTCGATCCGATGATGGAGCTTTCACTATCCATGTTATCTTCGTTGCTGGTAGTAAAGCCGTCTTCTTTGCTTGTAGTGTAACCCTCCTGCAAGGTTTCTTTACTGTCAGGGATCTCCAGGCCTTTGACATCGGAGCAAGAAGAATTGAGTGATAATGGAAAAGTTGCATTAAATGCCATAACAAGAGTTCAAGCTAAGCAACAAAGCATCAAAACAGAGACACACACACAAGACAACAAGAGAAATTTATTTATAAAAGAGAAGAAAAATAGACAAAAAGGAAGATGGGAAAAAAAGATGAGAGCATGTAAAAACCTAACCCTAGAAGAGGAAAATGTAGGTGACTCAAACAATAGTCAACAACAAAATACACAGTCACAAGGTGGGGTGACTCTAATAGAAGCCTATAAAGGCAGAATTCAAGATGGACCAAATCCTACAGATCATGTGTTAGTTTATCCAATGTCAGAAATAGAGGATGAAAGAATGCATAGGTGTAAACAAATCATACGGGAAGCACGAAACAAGTTTGAAGAGATAGACAATCATAAAAAAACGATTGAAGAGTCAGATGCAATAAAAATCAGGGAACATTTAGTTCAGGAAGAAAACTCAGGAAAGGAAGAAAAACAAATAACCTTTCAACTCAATTCAGACAAACACTGTACAATTCTATATCAAACCACAATGGAAGAGTTAGTAAAACAAAATCCTAATTTACAACATAATATGAATAATTGGGAAACAAAGTCACATTGCCTAGATTCACAAGCACAGGAAATAGAAGAACTGTTGTACATACCTATTGATAAGATAGGAGGATATTGTGAGGGAGAAGAAGGGAACTCAACTTTGAGAATACAATTTGGTAATAATCATGCCAAGGCAATATTAGATAGTGGATCTAGAGTAGCAATAATGACTAAACAAACTTGGGAGAAATGGGGAGGAAATGAGCTGATACCTACCAAAATGAGATTACAACTCGCACATGGACATATAGAGACACTTCTAGGAATTTGGGAGAAAGTGATTGTGGAAATATGTGGAATAGAGATAGAGCATACTTTTGCCATAGTTGAATTTCCACAACCTACCTCCTATGAAATCATCCTAGGGAGACCATTTATGAGATAAATGCAAATTGTGCAAGATTGGGGTAGAGATTGCCTATATCTCCAAAGCCAAGGAAGAGTAACTAAAGTAAATTTAAGAAATGGGCAGTATTGTGATATGTCCCCTCAGGAATGGTTTAAAGTTCATCAAAATCAAGAATCAAGTGAAGAATCTGGAAGCGAGGATCAGAATGAAAAAGAATTATCAATTTGGAAGTGTAATGTGATAAGGAATCAGGTACATAAAACAAAGTTACTAAGGAAAGAGGATTGTCGAGAAGAAAGGAAGTTACAAGATGAAAATTACATTCCACAGAAGTTTGATGATGAAGAATTTGAGCCTTATGGATGGAATCAGATTTTGTCTACAATGGATTTGGCCAATGATGAATATGTGGGGGTCAAATTTCAAGATGAAGAAGGGTATGATATTTTTCATATAGGAGTATAAATGATAAGAGTGTCAAAATCAGAGGACAATTTGAAGGAAAAGGTACTCTTAAATACTGGAAAAACACAATTTTTAGAAGTGGAGGCTCGAGATGCTATAAAAGACAAAATCTCAAGAACTTATAGAAAATGTGTACACAAAGAGATGGAAGAAGAGAAAAAATCTGAAGTGAATAAAAAGATTAAGGAAGAGGAGCAACAGTTTGATGTACCTTCAAATTTCAAGACTTATGAAGTAGAAGACAGATTACTTTTAAAAATGAAACCAAAAGGGGATAAGAAAAAGGGGGAATCATATGACAACGAGGAACAGACTAAAGAGGTGGTGATTACCCAAGAGGAGGGGGAAGATAGGCACATTGTCATAGCTGATGACATGTCAAATTAAGAAGAGGAAACATTGATAAATCTGGCCAAAACTTATAGGGATGTGTTTGCCTACAATTATAAAGATTTGAAAGGAATTGATCCTAAAATTTGTGAACATAAAATCCCTATTACTTCTGATGCGAAACCTAGCAAATAAAGACACTATACATTTAATGACAAACACTCTGCTAAAATAAAGGAGGAGATTGATAAATTGTTGGCTGCCAATTTCATCTATGAAATTGAGTACACTGAGTGGATGTCTCCTATAGTTGTGGTACCTAAGAAGAATGGAAAACTCAGGGTGTGTATTAATTTGAAAAAAGTTAGTGCAGCAACTATAAGAGATAGCTATCCATTACCAATAACTTACCATCTCTTAGAAAGGGTTGCAGGAAAGGAGTGCTATAGTTTTTTGGATGGGTTTTCATGATACCTATAGCTTTAGAAGACCAACATAAGATTGAATTCTCCACTGAATGGGGAATATATGCATTCAGGGTTATGCCTTCTGGTTTAACCAATGCACCAGCAACCTTTCAAAGGTTGATGTGTCACATATTCAAAGAATTTCTTAGAAACATGATGGAAATTTATGTTGATGATCTTTGTACTTTTTCATTGAAAAGCCAAGATCATTTGAAAGATCTGGAGAATATATTCAAGAAATGTAGAACATACAGAGTACGTCTAAATCCTGAGAAATGTGTGTTCTTTGTGGGACAGGGGAGAATGTTAGGGCATATAGTTTCTAAAAATGGGATTTCAACATATGAGAGCAAAATTAAGGCTATTGTGAATCTACCAAAACCTACTAATGTCAAAGAACTCCAAACTTTTATGGGACACTGTGGGTATTACAGAAGATTTGTGCACAAGTTTGCAGATATTGCAAAGCCTCTGTATGCATTAATTACAAAATTTGAGTGGACCTCAGAATGTGATCAAGCCTTTGAGACTTTAAACTTGTTTGGTGATAGTAGCTATTTTAAAAACCCCACAGTGGGATCAGGTTTTTCATGTTCATGTTGATGCTTCAAATTTTGCCTTGGGATGTATTCTGGCACAACCAATAGAAGGAAGCAAATTAGATTTTCCAATTGCTTATGCTAGTAGGCAATTGAATTTAGCTGAAAGAAATTATACAACCACTGAAAGGGAAGGACTAGGAATGATATTTGTAGTAAAGAAGTACAGACATTATCTTATAGCCAACAAGTTTAAATTTTTTATGGATCACCAAGCATTGCTCTACTTGGTGAATAAACCCTGTCATACCGGTAGGATAGTTAGATGGTTCCTACTATTAATGGAATTTGAGTTTGAAGTAGTGGTGAAACAAGGGAAGACACATTTAAGAGCAGATCATTTTTCTAGAATACAAACCAAAGAACAAAATTCACCTTTAAATGATAATTTACCAGATGCATATTTGTTCAAGATAAAAAGTATTCCCAATTGTGCAATGACTTTAGTACCTCTGTTAACTTTGGGCCTTGTAGAGCACACAAGAATAACACACATCTCGTTCTCCAAAGTAGAAACTTTTTTATACTTGCTGGACACTTGTATCATATAAATCACATTGGTATACTAGAATATTGCACTCCAAAAGATGAGCAGCAGGGATATCTAAGGAAAGCACATTGTTGGAATCCATGTACTCATGCTTCCATGGTTGTCACTTTAAACAATCTCAATAGAATGGGTGTCCATTGGCCTACAAAGATTCAAGATGTGGAGAAATATGTCTCCAATTTTCTTAAATGCCAATCTCTGCAAAATTCAGATATTATAACTTTGTACTGGTTTCAGAAAAATCCAAATTGGAGTACACACATAATTGAGGAGTCGAGAAGAAATCAATCACTAGAGCCAGGAAAAGTTAGTGTAGATTCTAGAAATTTATAGATAATCTCTGAGGAGTATCAATTGATAGGAGACCAATTGTACAAGAAAGGAATGGATGGGTATCTAAGAATATGTGTCCCTGAAGATAAGTATATGGAAATGTTAAAGATGGCACATTTAAGAGTAGCAGGAGGACACTTTTCAAGTGAAAGGACTGCTAAACTCATTCTATATTCTGGATTTTGGTGGCCAACTCTCTTCCCTGATGCAAGGACATATGTGAAAAGGTGTGACACTTGTCAAAGAACAAATCAACCTAGTAAAAGAGATGATATGCCATAGGTGCCACTTATATCAGCTAGAGCATTTAACAAGTGGGGATTGGATTTCATTGGACCTATACATCCTCCTGCAAGACATTCTCATGTTGAATATATACTTGTAGCTACAGATTACCTGACCAAATGGGCAGAGGCTAAGGCTACAAAAAGAAGTGATGCTCAAACCACTCCACGATTTCTTTATGAGAATATTATCATCAGATTTGGTCTACCAATTGAGTTGGTAAGTGATAGGGGGACTCATTTTATAAATCAAGTAATTGAAAATATAACTTATTATTTCATGATTAGTCATAGAAAGTCAGCCCCATATCATCCACAAGCAAATGGATTAGCAAAAAGCACTAATAAAGTGCTTTGCACTGTCTTGTCAAAATTGGTAATTACAAATAGGAATGATTGGGATTTACAACTTAAGCATGTCCTATGGGCATATAGAGTGGCATACAAAATTGCTATTGGTACAACACCATTTAATTTGGTCTACGGAAAAAATGCAGTCTTGCCATTAGAATTTCTCATACCAACATTGAAGGTGGGGAATCAATTAGAATGGACTGGACATGAATTATCTGAAAGAGTGGTGGAATTAGAAAAACTTGGAGTTTCAAGACCTCAAGCAATCATGAGCATATATGCAGACAAAAGGACGCAAAAAGCATATCATGATGTTCATATTAAAGATAAGGATTTGCAAGTGGGGGATTTAGTTCTGTCATATAGCTTGAAAGAACATCAGAAGAAATTCCAGAAGAAGGGACATGGGCCTTACATTATCAATCAAATCAGCAACAGTGGAGCTGTTCAATTAGCTAATATAGATGGAGAAGTCATGCCCAATTTCATAAGTGGATTTAGAATAAAAAGGTATGATCTTCCATTAACAGCTCTAGAATGGAGACGAATACATCAAGCTCAAAACAGAACAAAAGAAGCGGAAAAAATCTGATATGAAGCTCAACAAGAAGCGGGAGAAAGAATTAGAAAATCTAAAGAGATTAGAGAAGTTTTCATATGTGAGAGACCTTCAGGGGTGGTGAGAGAGCATTTGCCTATCATAACAATGAATTTTCATAATGAGCAAATTAAGGTTTTATTAGATTCACGTGCACAAGTCAATTTGATAAGTTTGAGGTTGTTAAAAAAATTAAAGGTCAAGAGGAATATACGCAAAACACTTATCAAAACACTAGATGGACAGGTGTGAAGTTTGTCTTCACAATCAATTGTAGTTAAGATCAATGAAGAAAATATGAAAATAGACTGTGAAGAATGGTCTGATCATGTGATGACTGAGAAAATGATTTTAGGGCAACCTTGGATGAAGCAAGGTAAAGTAATTTTGAATTTTGAAAAGATGAAGCTTAAATTGAAAGTAAATGACAAAAAGTTTTTAATGTTTTTGTTGAGTAATGAAGAACACGGAGTTCAATAGGAAACCTATGACTCAAAATTGGAAAGATTTATCTTTCCAATAGAAGATGCAAAGGACTCATAGAAAGAACTTCTCCATGACCAAACAAAAGTCATAGAAAAACAAAAAGAAGTTGAAGAAACAAAATCTGGTGGAAAACAGTTGGAAGGTGGAGACTAAGAAATATTCAGAAAAATCTTAACATAAGGGCAAAATGGATGTGGAGACCTAAGACATTTAAGTACTGCTCATCAAAATGTTTGAATCCAAAGATAGAACCATCAAATATAAAGTATTGCTAGGTGAAAAAATCAGATCTGCTTCAATTGGCAGTTCACAAGGACAAAGACATTGTAACATTACAAAAGCATGAAGAACCACAAGTGAAGGAACGTGCAACCTCGTCATCAGATAACCACGGGTTTTTTACCTAATACCTCAGAAATACATATTGTTCAATCTTGCACTTCCAAAGAATGCAGTAATAAAGTAATATCAAAATACTATAGATTCAATACATACTTGGAATTATTTCCATGTACTTTGCCTTAGTCTTTTTCTAGGAAAAAGAATATGAGGGGAAGAGAGTTTTTTTTTAAGAAATTGTCTATAAAGGCAAAAGTTCCAGGAAAATGAATATGGAAAATCATGAAAAAAGATATATATTATTTAAAAAAAGAGAAAAGGAGAAGATTACTAAAAAAACAAAACAAACAAAACAAAAAGAAAAAGAAATCCTTCAAACCTAGATTCAATTTTGCCAGTCGTTCTTTTATTCAATTTCTTTTCATATAATTTATAAGCACCAGCAAGATATAAGATACAATGTGGAAGAGCTATTGCATTATTGTTCAATTTCTTTCTCTTTGACATTTTTTTATTTTCTATTACTTCCTTTTTTATCACTACTAAAAATTAGGTATCTTGCTACACATGTGATGATCACTCTATTATGTTACACCTGTGATGAAATGAGAAAGAGATTATTTATTTTCTCAAAAAAGTGTTTTTCTTTTCCTTTCCTTTCTTATGTTACCTATAACTTATGTGGTGGAAGTTTTGGTGTGGTGTGTTATATTTTTTCCCAGGATGGTGAATGTAAAAGAACTACCCATTCATGATTTCAAAGCTGATTCAGTAACTTTGTCAAGAGGAAATTGGTTCCTAGATAGTGAGACAGTGGAGAAAGAAGTGGTGTTAGAATCTGATGGAGAATAGGACCTTCCGGAAGCTGAATAGATAATCAAGGAGCTAAAGGAAACAATCAGTATTATGGGTCAGCACATCTTTACAATGGGTGTAGGAGGCTATAAATATACTATGTTATGCCAAGAGTTCTATAAATTTCAGAAAGTGACTGCTAATTACAAAAGATGGAAGGCAGTTGGACTTCATAGACTATTGGATGAACCTCTCTTTTTCATTGATTTTGAGAGAGTCTCACAAGTCATGTCTAGTCTAATTGAATTTGGCAAAGGTAATGATGCATACTTCAGATGTTCAGTCAAGAATAAGGAAGACAAAGAGGTGCAGATAACCATCAAAGCAAAGCACATAAGGGAAGCTCTTCAATTTTATCCTATGAGAACCAAATTGGATGGGAGCTTTGTCAAGAAGAATGCACCAACATATGTTGGATATTCCAAGTTCGTGGACTTCAAGGGTAAAGAGAATGAAGAATTTGCCACAAGAATGTTTCTTCAATATTTCTGTTTTCCAAAATTGCCAAGATACACGATGCCTCATAAACCAGTTACATTGATCATGTTCAATAACAAAGATAGGACTAAACCCTGTGGAGTAATGGATGTGACTCCCTACATTCATGAACAATTAAAGGAAGCAGCAAAACACTGGCTACAGAGAAAGTTTATGAATGGAGCCCAGTTTTTGACAAGGATTATATATCATATTCTAGATATGGAAGATCAGTTGAAGTTGGTTCTAGAAGCTCAGTACTTTAGGAGTTTGATGGTAGGAATTAAGAGCCCCTCAAAATTGATGTCAATTAGAGATACAAAAGTCCAAACAAGCATGAGAGGGTCAGGGAGGAAAAGGAAAGTTGCATCATAAGAGGTCATCCCAGTCAAGAAGAGAAGACTGGATCCCAAGAAAGTAGCATTGGAGCAGGAAGAAGTGACAAAAAAAGAGTATGAAGTAGCCCAAAAGGAAGTCCAATCCTCAAAGGAGCCTCATCCACCACAAACCAGCAAGGAACAACTCTATTCCTACTTGACTCAAGGCAATGATAAGAGGGCAATATATGAAGCTCAGTATCAAAAGATGTTGGAAAATTATTCATGTAAAGCAATCAACTGGATACAAGAGGAGATGGAACATTATGAGGAATTACATGACCAAATGATGGCAACAGAAACTGAGGACGTATTTGTAAGAAAAGAAGTGGAGTTATTGGCTTATTTCAAAGAATTACAAGGACCTCCAGAAGCCAGAACTACAGTGGTGGTGAAAAGGAAAATCCAGAAAAAGTATGCATAGAAAAAGAAACCAACCAAGAAGGATAAGGGTAAGGCTGTTGAGCATGAGATTGTTGAAGAGACATGTAGCTCAGTGATGAGTAGCACCTCCTTTAATGTCAATACGGGAAGACGTGAGGATGGTATGATGACCTCGAGCAAGTGAAGGCACAAGTGCGTGAGTGAGAAGCACACTAAAATGCACACACATACACACACACGCGCACACACGGCAAGACAACGAGTGAGAAGCAATGGAGTTCTTAGATTACTTTCAAAGAGCTCATACAAGTTCAAAACTATTACAAGCTAACCTCAAAAATGAGCTCTCTAGCTCTTTTTATAGTTTTTGACTAGGTTTTGGCCTTGTCCAGACCTAGTGTCTGGCCTAGTTAAAATTTAGGTTCTCTACCCTATTTGGAGGTTCAAACGAAGTCTAAAAAATGTGAAAACTGACAGGTAGGTACTTCTAAAGCTCCTCAAGCTCAAGGACCCCTCGGCTTGCACAAAATGGAGCTACAAAAATATGAAATGATATTTACAATGATGGTTAGTGATAAAAATCACTATTATAAAGATGTTGTTTTTGGAAAAATTTGAAGGCCTATCTGCCAGATCTGCGTCGACTGCTTTGTCTACTTAATCCTGCCTTGCTCTGACTCTCTCTACTGGCTTCCTTGTCTCCTCAGTCCTTGGGTGCCCATACTGCTCTCAACACCCCCCCCTCTCTCGCGTCTGTCGTCCCTGACAGACCCTTGTTGCTGGGAGTGTTGGATGTAATATTCCACAACCTGAGTGGCAAGCTGATGTTCTTGTATGCGTAGTCCTCTGGCCAAGTCTGTCATCATACGATCCCAATCAATTGGTCCTGGAATATCCGGATGTGGCAGACGTAACTGATCTGCATGGATCGCTTGTTCTACTACGAATAGATGTAGCAAATGTGTGGGTCTGGGAATGAAAATTTCTGAATGATATTCCCAGAATCCCGTAGAGAACATTTCCTCAAATGTCTGCTTGAAGCATGCGGGTAAGTACTTTATTCGTGCATGCCAGGCAAAGATTATAGTGGCCGAGGGGGTCTGGCTCATGTCGTAGAATAAATCCCTGTTACCTTGAGAGAATCCAGGGGCGGAGATGTATGGAGCTTGTACCTTCCGAAAGGTTTTGAAGACAATGGTCATGAGCTCGAATATTTTCATACACATTTTCGCAGCTATGTCGGGTACATTATTTAGACGAGTAGACCAGTGTCGAATTGTTGATATCATGTAGGCTACGGTTGGGGTCCCTCGAGGCGGAGCAAAATATGGATAGTTAACCCAAGCCGAGCATTCTTTATTGTTGTGTACCTTGATTGCAAATGCTTGCCAGGATCTGCGACGTACCATTGGGCAATAGCATGGATTATACTTGATATACAGTGGCATGGTTGCCCAGGTGCTCATCATCTCTGGGAAATCGGTTAGTAGACGTGCACGCCAATTAGGCTGGAAGATCGAGCCAGCACGTGCATCTGTCGGTAAATCCCCTAGCTCAAATTGAGTGGCGAATGTGGGCTCCTTCCCTATATGTCTTTTGACTTCTGCATTATAATCATGTAACAAGACAAAATAAGGCATGTATTGCGACTCTGATGTTGTGATTAACCGTTGGTGGGATAGGTTTTGAAACTAAGAAGACCGAAGGACAGTTTCTTCCAGATTTGTGAGAGATTGCATTTGCACGGCCACACGATCATCATGTGTCTTACCCACTTTCTCGACCCTTTTGACCCAATCTGGAACTTGAATTTCTAAAGTGTCTTGTCCTTCCTCTGTAGTTCGACCACCGGGTGTCGGCATCGGCTCATACGGCTCTTCATAGCTGTCATCGACGGGGATTTCCACCACTGTTTCCGGTTCTGGTTCTTCAGTTGGCGAGGGTGGCCTTTCATATGGTAAGAGATGTGGTTGGAGTTCGGTCACCTGTTTCCGGAGGGTCTCTAATTCTTCTGGAGAGTGTTGCAAGACTACCGGCTCCTGTTGAGCTGTGGGGGCACTGGCTATCTGTTTCTTTAGGTCTGCACATTCAGTCTCTAACTTTTCATATGACTCCAAGAAATTTACATGCTCCTCAAGTAAGATGCGAATGTCTTCCGATGGAACTGCTCTATACTTTGTAGTGCTAATGGTTGCTCCTGCAGTTCCTTCCATAGCCGCTTCAAAGTTGTCTTGGTTTTGTTGTTGAAGCCTCTTGTTCTCTTCTAGTGCTGCTGCCATATGCTTCCTTAATAGCCCAAGGTTGCGTCTGAGTGTAGCATTAGATATCATTTGCGCTTGGAGCACTGTTTCTAGTTCCTTGACTGCTTGATCATCTACTGTCGATGTCTTTGATTCCAATTCGGAGTGAGCCTGCTGTAAGGTGGTATGCTCGGTTAGGAGCGTTTGGTATTCAGCTTCAAGAGTGGTGACTCTAGCTTGCAGACGCTGAGATTCTGCCTGGAGGGCCGTAGTGCGTTCTTCCAATTGATGGTATTCTTGTTGTAGTTGATGTGCACACTGAAGTAATGTGTTGAACGTGCTATTTACATTATGAGATGCAAGGGGAAAAGTTTGAATTGCAGGGGAGGTGGGATTGGGGAGGGAGGTAGTGAATGCTGTGTGTGCCAATGATGTGGTGAGTGGTGAGGTGGGGGGTAGTGGAGGGGGAGAGGGTGGAATTGTGGGGAGAGGTGTTGTGGTGGGTGAAATGTCCATTGGGTCAGGCAGAGTGGTGTGTATAGGGGCTACCATGTAGGTGGGTATGGTAGGTGAAGTGAGTGTGGTGTTCGTGTAAATTGATGTCGTTGCGAACATCGAGGAAATGTGCCTCTGAAACATTGGAGAGCGGATGATCTGCTCCACAAAGGACGGGTATTGGGGTGGCGAGGTTAGGTTGAAAGAGGTGTAGGGTCCAGATGGGAAGTGAGGGTCATGGAATGGAGGTACCCGTATTGGGGGATAGGCTGGGAAACACAGGGTGCCTTCTGTGGGTGCTGGATTTCCAACCACACTTGGGATTATGGGAATGCCAGTTATGGGTTCGGAGGATAGAAGGGTTGAAGTGTACAAGGGATTGGTGACGAAAGAGAAGAGGGTGTCTTGTGAGGTGGGTTCTCAAAATGAGAATGATGTGAATGAGGATGGGTTATAAGTGAAGGTAGAGGTGATGACTATCGTTTCTTCCATGGTGGGAGGTGGTGGTGGGGGTGGAGACGGTGGTGATGGGGGATGCTGGGGTGAGATGGGTGATGTCTGAACGAAGGTTTCAGCAGAGAGGTCAATGGTGGTGGTGGGGGTAGCTGTGGTTTCAATGGGTACTTCTTGTTCTGTGACGAGTATCCTGATAGTCTTACCTGCGCGTGGTAATGTGTCAACTCTGCGTTTGTCATACCTCACGGACTGGCGGACTGCTGTGTGGACAGCCTCCGGAACTCCTAAAGACTCTGACACTAATTTAAGGGTGTCAATGAAATGTTGATCCACCCCATCATCTGATAGCATTTCTTGCATCAAAGCTTGACCTGACACAAGAGAGAGTTGATGTCTTTCCTGTACTGCTTTGATTGTGTTGTAGAACCTTTGTAGTTGAGCTGTATATGCAGGTGCACCTACAATTTCTGGCACTTCTTGTTGCTCATCATGTTGCTCTTGATCATAATCCTCCTCATCTTCCTCCTGTTCTTCTTCTTCATTATCCTCTTCATCCACTTCAACTGTGGTGACAGGTACTTGGGAGGTTGTTGCTTGCGTTTGTACATTCTCCACTTGTTGTGCCTCTTCTGCCTCCAGCTCTACATCTTGTAATAATTGTTCGAAGTCTTCATTCGTGAGTTCTTCCAAAGGTGCACCACTGGGAAATTCAAGATCGGTTGGGATGGGAGGGAATATCAAGTTAGGACCATCGGTGCTGCGTCTTGGAAGTCGGAGTGTGAATGGTCGGACTCTTCGGGGTGGAGGGGTGACGTCTGGTGTTAGGGTGGCTCCACGTGGTTGGGCACAAGGGACTTGGACAGTACCTCTCATCTTCTTAGAAGGGGGTCCAGTGGATGTCCTGCCTCTAAACTGCTCTACACGATTCCACATTAGGGCCCATTGAATAGGGATGTCATAAGCCAAACGCCTATAAATTATTCTTGTCAGAGCACAGCATCCATATAAAACCTGTTTCCGCGGCCATCGTTTGTGAGCCAGGTGTATCTGATCAATTATCCAGTGGGGTAAGTTGATGGTGAGGCTCTGTGTCTCTGCCAGATACAAACTAAACCAAATCTTTTTGGGCGGCATGGTGAATCTATCTTGTGCAGGAAAAGCAAAGTGTTGCATGCACATGCGAAGGTGTATTGCAATATTAGGCGTCATGGACACCATGTCCTTGAGTTTGGTGAGGCTTCGATTCTTCATGTAATCAGGCACTAGGGTCTCCTTCTCTGTAGGAATATGCATTCCACGCATATCTAGGGCCTCTCTCACCAAGTTGTTTGATAGCCTGAACCTCTTGAGCTCATTTCCTTTTGTCAGAGATGGAATCACAAATGAGCTTGCGCCTTTTGGGTTCTTGTTTGGAGTCAAGGTGTTGATGAGATAGTAGCATCGCATGAAATCAAGCTTTGGGAGCTGTGCACTGAAATATGCATCCAATCCTGCCTTCTCCCATATCAAACGTAGACCTTCCGCATTTTGTAACTTCTCGAATTCTCTTGTAAAGAAATGGTATTTACCTTGCTTCCCATTGAAGTCCAACTCTGATTCCCATAGGTATGTTCCCTCTCCCAAGGGTCCTGCCACTTCACTAAACCAGTGGGAAGCTTTTCCGACGGGCATGGTATGGCCATTGGGAGGGTCCGCAATAGGTATGATTTTGATGGCCTGCAATTCTTTTGGTTTTTCATTTGTCTCAGGCAAAACGGGTAAACTGTCTAAGTCCACCACTTGCTGGCTCGTTTCTGTTTGAGAGCTAGTTCCTGCCGCCTCAGCCATGTTGAGAACTTCGCAGCTGGTTCTGTGAGAATATATGAATAAATGTTAACATTGCAATGGACACAAAAATGACACTGTGTCCCCGTTACAACATTAACATGAGGTTTGAGAGAGGTTAGGGGGTTAGTAAGTGCTCGGTGCTTGTGTGTGTAGTTAGGAATTGGGTAGACCTAAGAACTAAGCGGAATGATGTAATGTGAGAGTGACGTAGTAAGTAGGTGGACATGGATTTACAACTGGGGTCCGGGGGTTTATTACAAGTTTTAGGTTGCCAAATGCAATGGATAGGTTTTGATCTTGACTTTGTGGAGACTCTCGAGAGTGTGATAGGGCATTTACTTGAAAAATGGGGCTTTTTAGGGACCCATTTACAAGTGACTCTACTTGTGCTCATGGAAGAATACGTGTTCGTGCGTGATGTGTAAGACTGGGCCTCAGATGTTCGAGTGAGTGAAACATGTTGTACAGGGTTTGGCCTTGGTGTAGCTATTTGAGCCCGCAAGCAAGCCTTAGGCACCCAGATTTGTCGTGATTGTGGGTTGGCCTTCATTGACTTCTTGGGTACCCAAATAGACTTCACATTCGCAGAAGAATTTATGAAGGACTTCTTATTAGTGTCGTGTTGTTGACTACTAATAAGAGGTTTTGGCCGTGGGGTTGGCCTGGTCGCAACAGGGTGTTCGCCTTTCCGCATCCATACTTGTTTCAATGGCTGAAACAATCTACTTTGCTCCTTTTTTTGGCCTCCAGTATAGGTAGTGTTCTGCTTCTTCTGTATTCGATCTGCCTTTGGTTGCTGCATCCCTTTGGCCTTTGGAATAGAAGGGAGTGCCTTCTTATCCTTGACTCCATTGTTGAGACAGTCCTCTTTCTGCATCACACTGTTTTGGACAAGAATAGCATGGTCAACTTCATGTGCACTCCTGGAAGGGCCAGGAGTTCGTGCCTTAACTAATTCTTTGAGTGCCTCATTTTCCAATTCAAGTGTAATTCGACTATGATTTACCCATACCTGAAGAAGTCCACTTCTTAGGTTTAGGTTGACCGCATGATCATAGATCCAGTCCTGACCCAAGACAAGAGGCTCAGTGAGGTCCTCATCTTGACACACTAGTACTTTAAAAAATGCCCAAAAATCTTGAGCCATGTTAGCTTCATCATTCTTTATATTTGCTAAATTTTCAGCAATAGACATGCCGGATTCCTTCTTCTTTTCATTGCATTTAGCAAGATTTCTACACTCATCAATAGTATGACCAGCCTTTTGACAATATTTGCATCTCTTCTTCTTTTGCAAATCACCATCATTAGAGGAATGAGTGGAAGAGGAAGCTTGAGGCTTTGGTTTTGAAGAACCCAAAGCTGAACCATACTTGCTTTTCCCCTTTTGTGAGATAGCAAGTGCTTGCGTTCCCTCAATCAAACCACTCCTATTCACTCTAGATTGCTCTTCTTGCAAAACAAGAGACAAACCCATCAAATGCATACATATTAGGATTTCCTTTTGCAACCAAACGGAGTGGAGTAGGAAAGCTTTGAAAATAATCTGGTAATCCTTTCAACAATGTAGAAACGAGTGATGCATCCGAAATAATCTCATCTATGTTTGCCAATTGCTCTTTCAAGTCCTTGATGCGAGTCACATCCACCGACTCATTTTCAGCCATACATACATCCTCAAGTTGTTTCCTCAAGGATGCAACATGTGCTTCCTTATGCACAGCATACAAAGAAGCAAGAGTGTCCCATGCATGTTGTGATGTAGAACATGACCGCATGTGTGGAACTATATGATGCTTCGCAGAAAGTGCAATCAAAGCATGAGCTTGAGCATCTTTTCCATCCCATCTAAGGTCCTCTTGTGTAGGTGGAGAAGGAGAAACCAATGTACTTGAAGAAGAAGCTCCATCTGTAACAATAGACTATGAAGTAGAAGCACGTGCGGGTCTTTGATCTACATCTGCCACTATGTTCCAAAGTTGTTTAGCAACAAGAACATGCTTCATCATGTAAGATCACATCAGATAGTCAATCCCATCAAACTTATCTTCAGCTTGAAGCATGCCAAACAAGTCATTGCTGCCTGCCATTTCACAAAAGAACAAGAATGTGACAAAAGCTTCACTTCGATGAAAGCTGAAATGAATGTTGAAATTTTAGCTCATAAACCGTCACTTTGATGGCGATTCCAACTGCTCGAATGGCTTTGAAATGGCGGTACAACCCTAGGGCACTTGATGGAAATGTTCCTTGGCTACTGAAATTCACTATTCTATGCTTTGAATCAATTTGCACTGTTAAAAGTGTGCGTGCGCCATGACGCAAAAAATTGAAACTTGAGAAGGAGCTGAACTAGCTCTAATACCATTGTTGGGTGTATGTAGATGTGTGAGAGACACACGAGAAGCACACACAAGGATCACAAACACAGCAAGACACACGGAGAAGATGGATGGCTGGAATAGCTATCTCTATTGATGATGAACTGAACTTAAGTAAGAGCTGAATAATATCTCTAAGTAAAAAGTACCACCACATATGAGAGTATCAAGTATGTGGTAACATGGGGAAAAAACCTCTAGCCAACACTAGAGTAAAAAGTTCCCATGTATAAGGAAAAGGTTCACATCAAAGCTACTCAAGGAACACATAAGTGTAACATCAATAACTCCCAATGGACTAGTTTAGGTCATGCAAGAAATCCGTACAAAAAAAACTATGTAGATCACTGGATTATGACATAATTAGGTTCTCACTATAACGTTAATTTCTCTACAATAAAGAAGAATAAGATAGATACCATTGGTGGGATTATACATACATACCTAAGCTTCAAAATTCAAGAAATATCTCTTCAATTAGATCTATGCAGTGAGAGAAATGCACAATATAAGTAGATAGTGCTTGTCAAACACTCTTCTTTCAAGGGGCATGAGCTTTGTAGCTTTTCATATGTGCTCCTCCCTACTTGGATAGATCTTGCCACTATTTTTACTTGCTCCCCTGGTTTTCCCATTTACTCTCATTGTGATTTCCATACATGACCTTGGTTGCACCTTCTCCATAAGAATGAAAGTAAATAGACATCCTTGTGACTCTTCCCCTACCTTTGTGTGACTGTTTGCTCTTCACATGGCCTTAGCTTGGCTCTTGAGTCTTCATATGTCCAAAATGGATGATGATACGTATTTTACTCAGCTCTTGAGTATTCTTTGACTTTGGCAATAGTCTTTCCTTGCTCTGAGGTGCTTGAGCTTGCCCAATTCACATTTCTAACACCCCCTCAAGCTCATGGTGATAGTTTCTATCTCCAAGAGACTCATTGCCTATTTGAACTTATTGAGTTTAGTTGCATCCAAACCCTTGGTGAATATATTTGCAACCTAGTCTTTAGTGCTTAAAAAATAAACATAAACATCTTTAATCATGACCTTTTCCCTCACATAATGGTATACCTCTATATGCTTGCTTCTAGAATGGTACATGGGATTGTTGGATGGTGAATCCTAGATTGGTTGTCTTCATATATTGGAAAGTGTTACCTACAAATTCAAGTCTCCAATTATCGTATTTAACCATATAGCCTCACATGTAATGAGTGCTAAAGCCTTGTATTCAACCTCAATTGACAACAATGCCACTATAGGTTGCTTCTTGCTTATCCATGATATCCTAGCATCACATAGCCTAATGTTGACCTTGTATCATCCACACTCCTTGCCCAATTTGCATCATTCCATGTCTTGATTTGTAGCTCCTCTCCATAGCTATAAAGAAATCCACAATCAATGGTGCCTTTGGCATACCTTATCATCTTCTTTGTTGCATTTAGATGCACATCTATGGAATCATGCATGTATCATGAGATAACTCCAACAACATTACTCAAATCAGGTCTTGTGAGAGTTACATAGATGAGAGATCCTACCATGCTCTTGAAGAAGTTCAAGTCATCTAGCTTCTTACCATCCTCTTTGGTGATATTGACATTGGTGTCCATGGATTTAGCAATGGGTTCGCAATCTGCCATACCATGTTTGCAATGCATTTCTAGAAGGTACTTTCTTTGCAATGAATATATACCTTCATTTTCATACACATTTCAATGCCCAAAAATCTCACCCAAATATGATACTTTAAAATTTCTTTCGAGCCTTCTTTTGATGTCCATTACACTTGCAAGATCATTACATATAATGATGAGCTCATTAACATGTACATACATATGCACACGATTCAGTCCTCTATTCTCTTTAGGTATAGTGATGGATCTGCTTGACTTGGAGAGTACACACACTTGTAAAATTAATCCACCAACCTTTGATTCCAAGCCCTTGGGGCCTACTTTAGACCATACAAGGCATTTCTAACCTAGTGTTAGTGGTAAAGGTAGGTTAATTCATCAAGGGAGCATGAGGCAAGGAAGCCAAAGAAAGGAAAGCCAAAGAGAAGAGCAAGGAGGACCACGCAGACAAAAATGTCGATCAGGCAAGGAATAGGCCTAGTCACTAATTTTCACAATCCATTACACATACAAACAATGATTTTCATCACTAAGCCTCATTGTAAATATTTGTTTTGGATAGTTGAAACTCCATTTTTTTTAAAGCAGAGGAGTCCTTGAGCTTGAGGAATGTTAGAAGAATCCATGTATTAATTTTCATAATTTTTAGAGATGATTTGGGCCTTCAAATTATCTGAGGAACCTAATTTTCAACTAGGTGAGACTCTAAGCCTGAACTCGACCAAAACTAGTCTAAAAACTTCTTTCTACATTCCAACCTATCTGCATCTCATATCTCAAACTACTATTGTAGCTTGAAGACCTTCAACTTCAATGGAAACATCTAAAGTTTCTAGTTGACCAAAAGATGAAGTCCTCACATTAAGATGTCACAATATCAAAGCTATACATTCAAAGGTGCATGGGTGTACATGCAACCTCTAGAGTTGGGCCTCATCGAGTTAGAGGTCGTGGAAACATGGATCTTCATTGGAAGGGAAAGCTACTTGGCTTCAAGAAGCACAAATACAATGGGATGATTGCTCTTATACAACATGTCCTTACAATGACAACTATGAAACTCGAATACTCTATTAGAATGAGATATCATGTGAATTGTAAGTATTACTCTATAATATTGTATGTTTTCTAGTGTTGAATATATTTTTGAACTATTTAGATATGGTTTTATTTGTTTTAGATATATTTCCTTCAACTTTGGTGGAAGAGAAGCTGCTTCATAGTCTTATAGGTACTTTGTAGGCATTTCATGCATATGTTGGTGCAACTAGTCTTTCTGGAAATATCTCATGCTCAACTTTTCCATGATAGAGTTTTCTTTTACACGCATAGATATTTTGTACCATCTACAATGAATGGTTTTGGAAGGTTAGAGAGAATTAAATTAGATTCTCTTCTTATCTTGGAGTGGCCAAAACCTGATATATCATCCATATGATCTTTGAAGCACAAGATGGTAATGGATATACATAACTCTTTGAAATTCACAAAAGTGTCTATATCCATAGGTTTGCACTATCCATTGTTTTGTATATTTATTTCAAGGATTCTCATTCCAAGAGTAAAGATATCACCATGTTCATGTGTAAAGATATCACATATGAGCAAGTCAAAAGTCTTCTAGGTGAAAATTGGCGTTTGATAGAAGAAATTGCAAAAGGTGATAAATATCTTTGCAAAATAGGTGGAACACATATGATTTTGATATTTGAAACAACGTACTTCATTGTACATTAGATTCTACTATGATCATTGGATGTGCAAACTTGGCCAATGGATACCTTTTCCAAGTTTAGAGGGATCTTTATATTCATTTCAAATAAAGCTTAAAATGCCCATCAATGAAGTTGAAACTATTTTGGCAAATCATCATTGGACCTTGGATAATTTGAGAGAACACTTGGTGATTATGGGCTTTGAGGGACTAACTCAATCCAAATTCAAAAATACAAGGACAAAGATGAGAAATGTTTTGTGCTTTTGCATATGTAATCTTTTCATTATTGCTTATTTTAGTCTTGTAACTTTAATTTCTTATAAACTAATCACAAGTGAGAAGAAGATTGGAATACAAAATGAAAGTCCCTACAGATTGGAGTAAAGATGGAACTCAACCCTCATTGTCATAGCTCTTTTGCAACCTGATATTGTCACTTTCTGGGTCCTAGTCATTCTACCTCATGGTTTTTGCACTTGCAAGAAACTTGTAAAAATTAGGATATACAACATATGTTAGATATTGTATATACCTTTTTATTTGCAATGGCAATTTCAAAACTTTTGGAGTGGCAAAAGTCTATATTCACTACTTTGTATTTTAAATTATGTTATGTTTAAACATTTGCTTTGGTCATGTTTTTTTTTTTAATTATGTTATGTTTAAACATTTGCTTTGATGCAAAAATTTTGATATCATTTGGTGTTATGTCCATTATTTTGTCATCAAAAACTCTTTTTTTAACTTTCACTATTTTATTATGTACTTTTAAAAGTGGGCCCAGTCACTTTAAAAACTTGCGACTGATATAAAAATGGGTTCTATGTGCTCATTTCTCACATTTGCACTCACACAGAGCTAGAGGTTCTTGCAATCCAATAGAATACTATGCCTACATGTAATGTCTAATTCCATACCTTCCACTCCCATCAAATCTCCTAAAGATCTTCTCATGGAGTTCTTGGATAATATAGACTACAAAGGTCATATAGATTTGTATGAACTAGTCTTTAGAGCCCCTAATATTGAAGGGACACTAACCATGAACTCTAATGTGTTTGAGGAGAATAGTGATTATATGGAGTTCTATATTTTATGATACTCCATAGATATTCCAATATATGAGTGTAAATGTGTCCTCAGTGACCTAATTTTTTACATCCATAAAATAGATGTGGCCTTTGCAAAGCATCTAAAGCATTTCATGGATGTTGTTGAGGATGCAAGGCACTTGTTAGATGACATGGTGCCATTTATCAAGCAATTAAATAAGAAGAGGAAGATGGGAAGAAAATATTTAGACTACGTTGCAATAACCATATTCTTTGTCAATGAGGAGCATGAACCTACACCCATGGACCTACACCATCTTGTTACTAGGGGTTTTGTAGATGCTAAAAAGGAACCTCAAACAGAAGCTCTCAGCTTATTAGAATAGAGTGAAAGAATAAGTACACAATTTCCTCATGGCATAGCGGACAAATTGAACAAAGCTTCACAAGATTGTCCACCCTCCAACTTGGAGCCCTTGGAACCCACTCTACCAGAGGTAGAGATGAGTGACATGTTCTTCTGTTCGCCAACTCCATTGTGGTGAGGTGTATATTGCATTGTACATTGATGTTTTATCCCACATTCAGCTAGAAATGCATTAAAGTCAAAAGACATAGATTCCCCCCTCGATCTGAATGGAGGGTGCCCATTTTACATGTTGATAGATTCTCAACCAAAACCAAAAACTATTTGAAGCACATAAATACTTCGGACTTTTCTTTCACTAGATATACCCATGCATGCCTACAAAAATCATCAATGAAAGCCACAAAGTAAAGATGGTTTCCAAAAGAGGGTGTCTGCATAGGACCACAAACATAATTGTGAACAAGCTGCAATTTTTGAGTAGCTTGAATTGAACCATCTTTTGGAAAGGAGGAACACTGCATTTTGCCCAAAATACAGCCTTCACAGACATGTTTACCAGGTGCCCCAAGTTTGGGCAAAAAGGACACCATTTTAGATTTCTACATGCGAAGCAAACTAGCAAAATTTAGATGACCAAAGCGTGCATGCCAAAGCTTTGCATCTGACATAGCCTGAGAATCATGTACTGCACATGCTAAATCATTCCCAAATTTTTCATAGTCTTTGAGCTTATACAGCCCACGACATAAAATGTTAGAAGCAATAATCACATTGTCATTTGACAGATCATGAGTTGTACATCTATCATCAATAATTTCACAACCAAGACAATCTTGGCTAAAGCTGAAATTGATAACAGATTCTTCTTGATTCCTGGCACAAATAAAGCATCTGATAATGTAAAAGAACTATCATCTATAGTAGCCAGAATGATCTTACCAACTCCCATGATAGGATAAGAGGAGTTGGTGCATGTGATGGTATTCCCTCTAGGGGCATGCTCGAGTGAAGTGAAGAAACTATGGTGGGAGGTAATATGTTTGGTTTCCCCACTATCAAAGTACTAAACATCTGAGTCTACTTCACACATACACTATTCAGGAGAATATGGGTAAAAACTACAAACAGTAGTAAATGCCCATTCTTCATTATGCACTAGATTAGCAGACTCTGTTTTCGATGTAGAGGCCTCTACATCAACCATTCTAACCTCTTTTTTCTTTGCCTCTTTTGCAGCCAGTTTTGGACAATTCCTTATGACATGATCATTTGCTTTATAGTACTTGCAAAACAATTTTTGCTTTTTGTTTTCTTGTTGTCTCTGTCATCCTTCTTTGATTGTGCAGAATTAGCAGATTTCTACTTACTAGTAGAAGAGCTCCATTTACCTTTGCCCTTCTAACTAGCCAGGAAATCTTGATCTGCAACACACATAATGGACATGTTCCACCTAGACCAATCTTCCTGCAACATGACAAAGACTAACTCCTAAAATGTTAACGCATTTGGATTGCCTTTCATCGTCAAGTGAAGAGTAGAAGCAAAACTCTATTGAATCAGGAAGACCATTCAGAATAGTCTGCACAAGTGAATTGTGAGGCAAGACTTCAACAACAGAAATTAATTGTTTCTTCAAATTTTTTATCTTTGTTAGAAAATTGTCCATAGAATCACCTTCATTCATATGCTCACTCTCCAATTGTTTTCAGAGGTACACAACACTAGCCTCATTCCTAGCCTGGTACAATGAGGTAAATGTATCCCAAGCATCCTTAGCTATTTTACAAGAGTGAATGTGAGGAATAATGTCATATTTGATAGACAAGGCTATCAATGCATGTGCTTGAGCATCTCTACCATCCCAACAAATTGGCTCTACAATAAGTGCAGAAAAAACCGCAACATGAATAGGAATCTACAGAATATCACTGTCTTGAATGCCATCTACATCAATTTGAGAACCTCTATTTGTAGGTGTAATACGAAATTTTTCAACATCCTACACAATATTTCATAGTCTTTTTACGACCAATACATGACGCATCATATAAGCCCATAATGGGTAATTAGTACTGTCCAACTTATCCTCAATAGCCAACATATGGAATACATCACTCCTTTCAGTTATGGCCACTAACTAAAATACCTTGATGCAAAAAATTGAATGTATCTCAAAAAGTTCATCAGAACAACCTTGTCGAGTTCTACTAAACCTATAGCAGACTTTGAGACACTTATACTAGAGAACCAAAACTTGTGTATATCTTTGGCACTAAAAGATGAAATAGCCTACACAAGCATTGTGATAGTGCATTCAGAGACCAAAATGAGCTGAGATCATGATTCGGCACCACATAACAAAGATGTTTTAATCTCCTAATCACCCTGACTATGCTCACCAAATTTCATGTGATTTTGAGACTGTGACCGGGGGGGTGTCGATGATGCCCTAGATGAAGCAACAACCTGCCCTAATACCAATTTTTGGAGTTCAAGATCTACGGAAGCACACGAATACCACAAAGAAGAAGAAGAATCTCGGAGCACAACACACAATAATGAATGTATTACCACTAGAATGTACAAACAGGTAAGTAATCCGTTAGGGCAATCCGCATATATACAAGCCATGAAAAAAACCTCCTAAAGAGGGAAAAAAGTGCCCCGATGGTCCTAGTGTGTTCACACACATCACTAGCATTCCTTCTCTGTGGGAATGTGTGTATTGTGCAGATATAATGCTTCTCGCACTAGATTATTGGTAAGACAAAACCTCTTCAACTCGTTTTCGTGCACTAAAGATGGTATCACAAAGGTATTGGATACTCTAGTGTCCTTGCTAGGTTGTAGAGGTAATAGTAGTGCATGAAATCGGGTTTTGGTAGCCTTGCACTAAAGTGTTCTGCTAGGCCCATCTTGCCACATAGGTTGGAGTTCCTCTGTGTTTTGCAAGCACTCAGACTCTCTATTCGAAAAATGATATTTCCCCCATATTTTATTGTATTGAATCTTAGCTTTCAAAAGATAAGCTAGCCTAGAGTTCTAGCCATGTCACTAAACCAATGAGAATTCTTGTTAACTCATGTTGTGTGGCCTCTTGGTGGATCCTGAATTGGGATCACTTGTAGGTCCCTTAGAGTCTCTGGTCATTTTGTGGGAGCATCTTTAATACGCAAGCTCTGAATGCCTATTGTTGTTTACTAGGTCCTGCTTGAGAGATAGTGCCTATTTATTCGGCCATAATGGTGATGGTAGTTGATGTTTTTGGATCTGCTAGAAGAAGAAAATCACATTAGTATTGCATCAGAAACTGGATGAGACCATGTTCCCTCTACAATACCACTTGATATCTATGATGGTTATTGAGTTAGTAGGATGATGTGTAGTGTGAATGTGGTTGGATGTTAGTATGGTTAGTTGATGTTCCTAGATGCATATTTGGGATGTGCATTGCACTCGAAATGCATCTATCCTCATGCATGGAAATTTGCATAGTATGTTCAAGGGGTTTAATATAGGTGTTGACTCTCCAAACTTCCCTTATGTGATTACAATTTTGTTTGTGATTACACTTAAGGGATTCAAAGATGACTCTAGCTAGATCTGGGGCTTTTTAGGCACCTATTTCCAAATAAGACTAGGTTTAACTTTGTGTTGACAAGAGATTTTTGTATCAATCTTTGTGGTATGGGTATAGGTGAGAATTGATTTAGACCTAAGAGCTGATGTGTGGCTGCTTGAGCATGTAAGCAGGTCTTAGGCACCCAGATCTATCATTATTATGTTCAGTCTTCCTCGATCGCTTAAGTATCTGAACGGAGATTACGCGTGGAGATTGACATCTTGAAGATACATCCCTATGCCACTTTGAGTTCATCCATCGCTTTATAAGTATTTGTGGACCTGACAAGGGAGCAGGTGTGTGCTCACTCTTGTGTCTCCAAATCTGCTTCACACCCTGCATCACCCTGCTTTGAGCTAGTTTTTGATTTTGGGATTCCATTATCTTCTCCGACTTCTTCTCAACTTTCTTTGCTTGATTTATAGCAATAATCCTTGGAAAAGGAGGGAGTTTCATTATTTCTCGTACGATCTCTTTGAGAGCATCATCCTTTTGTGTCATAGAGCTTTGGACAAGAACATCTTTATCTTCATGATTACTCTTGGAAGGACCAGGAATTGGTGCCATACCTAGATCAATGATTGCATAGCTCCCTAGTTCATCATTGACATGTTGATTGTTCACCCAAACTTGAACAAATCCACTTTTTGAGGCTCAATTTTACTACATGATCATAGATGCCCTCTTGACCTAAGATGAGAAGCTCCATAGGATCCTCATCATGACACACTAGCATTTTGACTATCACTTGGACAACTTGAATGGAGATGGGAAATTCCACCTCACCTATGCAAGGAGTTTCTACTCCTCCTAATCCTATGAGATAAAATTTGATAGGAGTAATACACAATTCCATGTCCTTACAACTAGAAAGTCTAGTATCACTAGTGGATGCTCCTGAGTCAATCAAGGCCTTGATAGTCTTTGAAGCCATGCCTTGTCCTACTTCTATAGTTATAAAAGGACATCTATCAATCATACGATGACCCCTAACGCTTTTGGTTTGGCACATTGCTATATGATATCTTGGTGCTTCGTAAGTAACTTCCCTAGGTTGATCTATACTTTGTCTTTGTTCGAGTTAGACGTCTGTGGAACCATGTGAACAACACAAGAAAGAAGAAGAAGCTTGGACCACAACACACAATACTCAATGTATTACCACTAAAATGTAAAAAGATAATTAGCCCATTAGGACAATAGGTGTATATACAACCCGGGGAAAAAAAACCTCCTAAAGAGGGAAGAAAGTGTATCGGCAGTCCTAGTGTGTTCACACACATCACTACCTAAATATATCAACAAATCCCCCCTGGGAGTGATGCTGTGAACAAGGAGCTGGCACTCATGTACAAGGAAGTGCCAAGCTATGTGGAATCAGTCCACAAAAGGAAGTAAGCCCAAAGCTTTGTAGAAAGCTGCAAACTTCACCTTAGGTAGAGCCTTCGCGAAAAGGTCTGTGATGTTCTCTTGCATGGGCACATATGCCAAGTTGATCTCCCTAGTAGAGAACCTCTCCCTGACATAATGATAATGCACCTCAATGTGCTTAGTGAGAGCATGGAACACAGGGTTCCTTGCAACTGCCAATGCGCTCTGAGCCCTATACTCAACCTCACAATTGGAAGTGGCCATAGTAGGCTGCTTCTTGCTCAACCAAGATATACATGAGCTACCAAGCATGAAGCAAAAGGCACTAGTGGACATACGGTTGTCATAGCAACTACCCCAGTTAGAGTCAGAAAAATCATGTAAATCTAGTGGTAGTGATCCCCCCTTGGGATAAAACAATTCAAGTAGTTGGGTACCACTCAAGTAGCAAAATATGTGCTTAACTCCCTGCCAATGCTTTGAAAGAACTTGGAGAAGCTTGTAGAAGGTAGAAAAGTGTGTTTCGAAGTGACAAAGTTTGGTCAAGCCAATCGGCACAAGACCAGCCCTTCTCCTTATGGAGACTCAAATAGACCTTATAGGCATGCTATAAGTGCAAAGAAACACACTATCTACTTTGGAGCATCAAGGAGAATGAGTCGATACAAAACAAATAGGTTCGCGGGTTGACTAGCTCAAAAAACTTACTATCTATGGAAGAGACAATGAACTTCAAATGCCCATAGCGACCAGCGTGATTACAATTAGAAAAAATCCTTTTATGGGAGTGATACACATAGGGTTGACTGTATGGAATATACAAAAGTATAAGGAATAAGCAAAATATGCTATAGGAATGAATGCGACATTCACATGCACTCGTTCATTGTCAAAACTTCCTCATTCATGCACACATCTAAGGTGGCTAAGATTTCCATCCATCCATGCGGTTCAAAGGTCTCATCAGGAAATATTTGAGGCATGTAATCAGGGTCCTCTACTGGTCGGTAGTTAGGATGTCCTGTCCGCCACAGTTGTCTTTTATTCTCCTCCTTCTTGGCCTCTTTGCACATCCATAACTGAGCATCCTCGTGCATCCAAGATTGATCGCTCGATCCAGCACTATGCATGGATAGGTCGTCTTCCTCCTTGTGTATGGGATTCCACTGTAGTGGAGGGACATCTTGATAAGCAAATGTATGCAAGTTTATCTTGGTTGTGTTTCCTTGATGTTGTAGGTACAATGAATCTCTTCCCCAGTCTTGCACTACCCGCATTTGTCTCATAAAGGGTCACCCTAATATCATTTCGTAGTTGTTGGCTTTTTCGAACTTAGAAATGGCTAATGTGTGTTCAAATTCTACTCCACAGGTGTTTAATTTGATTCTTTCCAATATTCCTAAGGGTTTCTCCGCATGACCGTCTGCTAATTGTAGCTTCATGCGTGTGGGTCATAAGGCAGGTTTTCCCCATTTTTCCCATATCTCCTTGGTGGCAATTCCTACCCCGGCTCCCGTATCTAGGATAGCCTTGGTCATGTACCCATTGTAAGTGACAGGCAGACACGTATTACCTTCGTCTCCTTCACTAAACTCCCCCACTTTATCAACTGGGATTTGTATTGTAGAGGTGTTTTCTTTTCCCTTTCCTTTCGTTTCTTCCTTCTCTGGCTTTGGTTCTAATTGGTTTGCTAACTGCCTCCATAATTGTGGCTTAAGTTGAAGTAACTCTTCCACCGTCAATTTGCACTGTACTTTTGTTTTCTTTAGTTCCGTTAGATTGTGTGAACTCTCTTCTGAATTTCCTTTTTCTTTCCCATGTATGTCGGTGCTCATATTATTATTGACTCCTTTTCGTATTCTCCCATGTAATTAGGCAATGTTGAAATGCTTAGGGTTTCCTCCCTATTTCTATCGAGTCTTGATACTTCCTCATATACTTCCTCTAGGTTTGGGTGTGGTTGATAAACTTCCACATCTATTTCTTCAAAAGGAGGCTGACTGACTCCATTCTTCTTCCATTGCTCTTCTTGTATTCGGTTCCATAAGTCCTTTGGCCAATCTGCCTCTAAGTCGGGTATTATTGACACAGGTTCCTCTTGTATTTTCCTTCGTTCACCTTTGTCATTCTCCTCCATAAGTTCCTTGCCTTTGGATTTGACACATTCTTCGTATTGAGCCTCGGCTATCCTTGTCTCTGGCAGAGTTGGGATAGGGTTGCTTGTGCTACCTCTATCAGTCTCCTACATATCGCTAGTCTTTCCTTTTCTAATTCCCCTTGAGGGTAGAGTTTTTAATGCTGCTCTATATTTGGGCCCATTTTAATTCTACATTGATAAGCTTTCAACCACATGTCTAAATCATCTAGTCTTGGGTCAGCTAGAATTGATCCTGGCTTCTCTACCTCTTGGGTACGTGGTGGCTCAGGAATCTCCTTCCGAGTCCTTTGTTCTTTATGCTCCTTCTTGTTTCTCGTTTGTTTTTTACTTTTTTGAATCTCATCTTTTGTCCATTTATTTTTGAGTTTTTCTCTTCTTTCCTTCCATTTTTGTGCTTTGGTGTTCTGGGTACTTTCATGTGGATCCTCAGAATCTTCCACTACCTGAACTTTTGGACTTACGGTTTTATTGCTCTCTTGTTCCCGTTCTGGTTGTTTTCCTTTTTGTTCCCTTATCTGAGCTCTAGTAATGGCCTTCAATGGCACAGTATATTCCTTATCACTTCCAGATCCTTCTATCACTTCAATGACATTGATAGGTGCAGTGTCCTGGACTTTGGTTGGATTCTTAGGGCAATCTATGAAAAGATGTTCCTTTCCACAATCATTGCAATATCCTTCCCAAGTCCTAGGTGGTGGTGGATTGTAAGGTCAAGGGCACTCTCTAATAAAATGGTCTCCTCTGCACCTATAACAAGGTCCTCTTGGTACAGGTGGTCTAATGGTTGGTCTCATGGGTGGTTGTGCTTTAGGAGCGGTATACATTAGTGTGGCTACCTTCGTTCCATAAGTCTGATCATAGCCTTCATATCCGTAATAAGCCATATCATACGCTGGTTCATACTCTAACATGTTGGCTTCATATGGGTAGTAATCTCCTGGTGGTGGCTCATATCCAGGGTTTGCTGATTCTATGTTGGTCATTGTCGATGCTGGTACTATGGCTCTTTCCAAGTTTTCTTTTGGCTGAGCATACTTCACAGGCACTACCTGTTGAGGTTGCGACAGTTGGGGTCCTAATACTGGTTGTGGTGGTGGATATGGTGCCTATTCATATGGTCTTGGTGCTCCTGCTGGTGTTGGGTACGGACTGTATCTTAGTATCTCTCTGCCTTTCTCTCTAGGTGGATATCCATAAGGTCGGTACTGTGGTGGTTGGATAGGGTGTGCTTGCCTATTGAATGGACAGTTCTCAGTAGTGTGGTTAGTGTATTTTTGTTCTATGTGGCAGTACAAAGAAGTCCCTTGTTGGTGTTGTCTATTGTATAGATACATAGGTTGTGCGCCAGTCCCTCCTCGCACACACAAATGTGTGGGGTGATCTCCTCCACATAAGCTACATCTCCGTAGCATAGGCATTCTTTGAGCTGGATGTTGGTAAGTTCTTTGTCCCTGGACTCCTAGTTTCTTTGCTAATATCTCCGCTAATTCTTCCATGTTACTGGAGTTGGATGTAATGGTACTCCTTGAATCTTCTGATTTAGTGACGTTGGGTGTACTTTTGAGGTCCTCAGCTAGGTTATCTTCCAAATCAATGCACTCTTGAAGGCACTCACTCAAAGTTTGTAACCTCTTCACGTATACTAGCGTTCTTAGGGTTCCGTTCGTGAGTCCATCCAAAAACAATGAGATCATTTTTTGTTGTGTGGGTCTCTCAGCGACTGGACATCTATCCACATACTGATTGAATCTTGGGGCTGCTGTTTTCACTGTTTCATTGGGGTTCTGTTTAAAATTATGGATTAAAGACGCAGAATTGTGTTTGATCCCTCTCTTCGTGAATTCCTCAATGAATTCTTGAAAGAATTGCTCCATGTTCCCAAATTGATTACGGTCCAATGGCTGGAACCAAGTTAGAGCCGTTCCTGTGAGGGTGAGTCCAAAAGACTCATACTGCACAAAGAAGTCGTCTACTTGTTCTGCCCTTAGAACTTGTCTAAATTTGGCAATGTGATCGTAAGGTTCTCCTAATCCATCATAATGATTTCTTACACACTTGGCCACTTGTATAGGTCTCAGTCTTCTCATTGGTTCAGACGGTCTCGGCATTACAGGGAAGACAGGGACTGCTGGTCTAACTGGGGGCATTCCCGGCTGTCCTCCTACTGGTGGTCGTGGTCTTATGGGTGGTCGGTATTGATTACCTACCCCTGCGTGGGCCTGATTATGTGTTTGCACTCCTGGAGTTGCAAATTGCACATGAGTACGATTTGGCACACTTCGTTGGTTGGTTTGTCCTGACGTGGTATGTTTTGTCTCTTGTTGATTTCCAAAAGGGTTTTGCGACGTAGTTGCCTGATCTCTCTGAGGAAATACAGGCACACCCATGTATCTCAGCCGAGCCCTGTCTAAGGCACTCACGGGCCAATATCTCCTCTGATTTTTGTCCAAGTATGTTAGTCTAGCTTCATCTTCTGGATCCTTTAGCTCATAAAATGTCATGGGGCTTTCTTCTCTCCCTGGAGCAGGTAAGTCTGTTTGAAGCAACAAGTCTGATCCATGGATCATATAGACTTCCAATAAATAGTCGTCTTGAGGTATCAAGTCTCCTCTCAAGACTCGAGTTACTTGGGATCTGCCTCTAGGGGTAGTCACTAGCTCTTCAGGGTTTGTTCTTCCGGAGTTTTCTGGTTCCACCAATTCTCCCCTTTCATTGATCATTTCAGGAAATTCAGTCACGATGTAGATGTGACCAATTTTGTCCATGTATGCTCCTCCTTCGTACTTGACAGCAGGTCGGGGCACGATTGTGGCATTCATGGAAGTTACCATCCTAGCCACAGGTCTATTTAAGCCATCCAGGTAGATGGGGATCTCCTGGGCATTTGTAGACACATATTGCAAGGAAGTACGGTAATCTCCCTCTACAGTAGTCATGAAATTTCTACTTGGAGTTGGACCCTGCATGTCTTCCGAAGCCATGGGTATTTCCTCCTCTGAGTCACTTGAGGTCTCTGAATAGGCAGAGTGGTGACTAACCTGGGCAGCACTTCCCTCTGAGGATATGACACTTCTTCGGCTACTTAGCACTCTCCCTGACCTCAAGTTCATTCACCCTCCTAAGACTCTCTAAGTCTCAGAGACTCTCCCTGAGTAGCTCTTCCAAAGCCTCAAGTTACCTGACAAAATGCTTCAACCACTCTAGCCGATACCACTTCCAGGCAATATTGCACTGGGCGATACCGAGCTGGCCACGATACGATACTTGGAATATACACGATACGATACTTGCTATAGCAGGCGATACGATACTGAACTATTGCCACGATACGATACCAACAATCCTCGCGATACGATACCTGAGCACCGAGATGATACGATACTAAATTTGGCCATGATACGATACCAGATTGCTCAAGCAATACGATACTAGAGCATACGCCGATACGATACCAACTTGGTATCGCGATACGACTCCCGACAACGAGACGATACGATACCAAGACAAGTGGCGATACGATACCACCAACTTGTACAATACGATACCAGTTATGGTATCGCGATACTACACTAGGAAGTGGGCGATACGATACTTCTAGGATTAACGATACGATACCACGATCATGGACGATACGATACCAAGGTCCTCGCGATATGATACCTGAGAACCAAGGCGATACGATACTGAAGATGGTATCGCGATACGAATCAGACAAGTGGACGATACGATACCACAGTCAGTAACGATACGATACTACTGGGTAAAGTGAGATCGCGATACCAACTTGGTGACACGATACCAAATTGGTATCGCGATACCAAGACTGGTACCCGGCGATACGATACCTCGGCAAGTATCGCGATGCAAGGGAATTTCGGTATCGCGATACCAAAACTCAACCGATAGTGAGACTCCAGCCAAAAAGGCTAAAAAATTCAAAAAGTTTTGCATCCGCTTGCTCTCCTCACAGACCTCTTCACTCCTAGGCCCTTGTCCCTCACAAAGAAAATCAATTAACAACTAGTTCCCCCCCTCCCCCCCCCGGGCGCGATACCGCGCATGCATTTAATCAGTCATTTGTGCACTTTTAGTGTGTTTTTATCAGATAATCTTTGTGGAACCTTACCTTTGTACTACCTTGCTTGCACCTTTAGCTCAAAATCTAACTTTGAAGGTCTGAAATGCACAATACTCCTCCCGCGATACCGGTCGCTGCTTGCAGACGATACCAGAGTGCAGTGAAGTATCAAATGAGTCAATTTTTTTGGTTTTTATACCTTTTTTGACAGGAATTGAACATTGCTAATTTTAGATAATTTTTGGGCTTTTTTTAGTGGTCTTGGCCTACTCCTACTTCACCTTTCTTCACTTCTTCTCTCCTTCTCACCTAACCCTAACTCATACTTCTCTCCCTTCCTACTAACCCTAAACCTAAAAACTCATTACACACACCTTGGGGATGTGAAGTAACAATTGCTGAAGTGATTGACTACTTGCCACGGAATGAGTTCAGTTCTACAAGTACGATTCCATCACACTCGATCTATAACCATCACGAAGGCACCTTGGCTGAGTGTTCCCCCGCAACGGGACCAAAAACGTGTGTACTTGAGTCAAAAAGACTCAAGGACTCGTGCCAATGAGACTGTACCTCTATTGCAACACAAGTGCATATAGTGGGAAATTAACACACATTTAAATGTCAATCCGATCGAACGACCTAACCAAGTGTATGAGGACATGTGCACACATGATGGAATATGAAGTGGTTCAGCTGCTATGAATGAGAAAAGACTAATCCACCTCTCAAGCTCACTGAGAAACTGAAAGTGTCTACTGTGATACCTCTTACAACAGCTTTCAGAAAATCAAGGATGTCTCCCAGCTCGGAACTCCAAATATAGTCAATAGGGTACTCATTTCGAAGCTCTCGACAAGACGCATCTATTGGAAGTAATTTCACTTGATTCTGACAACTTACTTTGCTTCAAGTTATGACCAAAATAGTGAATGGAGGGAAACACCCACACTCACGCCACAACTCCTACAAGCTCACACACACACACTACAGTAGCTCAAAAACAGTGGGAAGGGGTAGACAATAGTCCTACATACACATTCCAAGCATTACACACACATACAAGATCAAAGAGAAGATGGAAATCTGCATGAAAGAGGAAAATTCAAAATTTTGGAGAGCTCCTTCGTCACAATGGCAAAAAGTCTCTACAAAGAGTCACAAAGTGACTTATATACATGTGCCCTAAGTTTGTTCGCTTCACACAAGAGACCGGCACTTTATTCCAAAAAAGTGAATTTGTTACTAATTTACAAGGGATATTTTACAACAAATTGGGATTATGCAACTAGAGGACTCCTCTAGTGCATTTACATGGCTTAAGGGAATTTTCTAGGACTTTGAAGAAGAAAAATATGCCCATTAATTCGAAAATTTTGGGGCTCTTCTCTTTTACTCCTTTGCTCTGCAACACACTCTTCATACCTCTTAGGCACTTTGCACACAATCTCTTGTATCTAGTTCCTATTTCTGCCTAGATTCATATCTTTTTAGTTTGTAGCATATTCACACATTGTGATTTGACATTGGAATATAAGATAGTGTAGGTGAGCATTCTAGCTTACCGTACACTTTGAAAATCTTGTCTATCTCTTTCTATCTCTCACTCATCATCTTTTTGAGTATTAAGATGTGTATGCTAAGGTTCATGTGTTGGAAGATCTTGTAAACTTGTGATTAATTGTTAGAGGCCCACCCCACTTCCAATAGAAACATAAGTGCTCACGGGAATCCTAGATCTATTGAAGACCTAGCCTATGCATCTATCGTATTTTGAGATGAAGAATTTGAATCTCATGGCTGGGCAAAAATTCTAGCCATGATGGATATAGTTATCCATGAGGAGCAATGGACCCCCCATTGTTATGAAGATGGCTATGACATCTCAATTTTCACAATAAAGAACCACTCATGTTTGACTCAGTTATAAAAGAATGTGAACCTGGCACCTCAACACTCATGAACATCACCAATGATGATGAGGAGTCCTGACTATGATGGAAGATAAGAAGAGTGGAAAAAAGAAAGGGGAGAAGAAAGTAACCACACATGAACATTAGGGGAGAAATTGAACCTTGCATTGGTCTTTTAGATTACGGAGTGATTAGTGATGGACCAATCAGAAGAGGATGGTGGCCACAGTTTATACCCTATAAAATACTAGGCTGAAGGGGGAGAGGGGACAATTTCTACCTTATTTAATGAGCTTCCTCTAGACAGAGAAGGAATCTTGTAACTTGGTTGGGCCCAATAATTCAATTTTTTAAAAAAGTTGAAAACTCATGATAACACCTAAGAATGGACCCCTCATTACTCTTTTTGACCCCAAATTTGAAATCTGTGCATGTTTTGAGCTAAAAAAATGATTTCTTTCAAAAAAACTCAAAAAATAGTTATTTCCCTCCTAAACCTCACATTTTTATACCTTGGTCCCAAAAAATCATCTTTCTCCACTACTTTCTCTCTGTAGAACACCATTGAAGCTCTTCTTTGTACATTCCAACCTATCTGCAGCTCATATCTCAAACTACTATTGTAGCTTGAAGACCTTCAATGTCAATGGCAACATCTAAAGTTTCTAGCTGACCAAAAGATGAAGTCCTCACATTAAGATGTCACAATATCAGAGCTATACACGGACAAGGGCTATCACATGAGTACTCCAAAGGTGCATGGGTGTACATGCAACCTCTAGAGTTGGGCCTCATCGAGTTAAATGTCATGGAAACATGGATCTTCATTGAAAGGGAAAGCTACTTGGCTTCAAGAAGCACAAATACAATGGGATCATTGCTCTTGTACAACATGTCCTTACAATGACAACTATGAAACTCGAATACTCTATTAGAATGAGATATCATGTGAATTGTAAGTATTACTCTATAATATTGTATGTTTTCTAGTGTTGAATATATTTTTGAACTATTTAGATATGATTTTATTTGTTTTAGATATATTTCCTTCAACTTTGGTGGAAGAGAAGCTGCTTCATAGTCTTATAGGTACTTTGTAGGCATTGCATGCATATGTTGGTGCAACTAGTCTTTCTGGAAATATCTCCTGCTCAACTTTTCCATGATAGAGTTTTCTTTTACACACATAGATATTTTGTACCATCTACAATGAATGGTTTTGGAAGGTTAGAGAGAATTGAAGTAGATTCTCTTCTTATCTTGGAGTGGCCAAAACCTGATATCATCCATATCATCTTTGAAGCACAAGATGGTAATGGATATACATAACTCTTTGAAATTCACAAAAGTGTTTAGATCTATAGGTTTGCACTAGTCTTTTCCCATCCATTGTTTTGTATATTTATTTCAAGGATTCTCATTCCAAGAGACTTCCACCATGCTCATGTGTAAAGATATCACATATGAGCAAGTCAAAAGTCTTCTAAGGTGAAAATTGGGGTTTGATAGAAGGAATTGCAAAAGGTGATCAATATCTTTGCAAAATATGTGGAACACGTATATGATTTTAATATTTGAAACAACGTACTTCATTGTACATTAAATTCTACTATGATCATTGAATGTGCAAACTTGGCCAATGTATACCATTTCAAAGTTTAGAGGGATCTTTATTTTTGTTTGAAATAAAGCTTAAAATGCCCAACAATGAAGTTGAAACTCTTTTGGCAAATCATCATTGGACCTTGAATAATTTGAGAGAACACTTGGTGATTGTGGGCTTTGAGGGACTAGCTCAATCCAAATTCAAAAATACAAGGACAATCCATACAGATTGTCATAGCTCTTTTGCAACCTGATAATGTCACTTTTTGGGTCCTAGTCATTCTACCTCATGGTTTTTGCACTTACAAGAAACTTGTAAAAATTAGGACATACAATATATGTTAGATATTGTATATACCTTCTTATTTGCAATGGCTATTTCAAAACTTTTGGAATGTCAAAAGTCTATATTCACTACTTTGTATTTTAAATTATGTTATGTTTAAACATTTGCTTTGGTCATGTTTTTTTTTTTATTATGTTATGTTTAAACATTTGCTTTGATGCAAAAATTTTGATATCATTTGGTGTTGTGTCCATTATTTTGTCATCAAAACTCATTTTTTTAACTTTCACTATTTTATTATGTACTTTTGAAAGTGGGCCCAGTCACTTTAAAAACTTGAGACTAATATAAAAATGGGTTCTATGTGCTCATTTCTCACATTTGCGCTCACACATAGCTAGAGGTTCTTGCAATCCAATAGAATACTATGCCTACATGTAATGTCTACTTCCATACCTTCCACTCCCATCAAATCTCCTCAAGATCTTTTCATGGAGTTCTTGGATAATATAGACTACAAAGGTCATATAGATTTGTATGAACTAGTCTTTAGAGCCCCTAATATTGAAGGGACACTAACCATGAAAGAATGAAATATAAAGCATGAAGCATAAAATCATAGTCACATGGTAGTACATCTATATGTTGTAGTCCTCCATGGAGTGTACAAAGTCCTGATGTGTGTTGGTAGGATTTGGTATCAAAGCATAGTTGACATACACCCTTAACAAGATGAGTGATAAAAGACTTGAGAATGAAGACAAGCTTGAAGGAATGTCTAATTATCCAATGTGGATTTTTATGATGATCAATCTATTAGTATCAAAGGACTTATGGAATATTGTCAATAGCACTTATCTAAGGCCAAGACAAGTCAGATTGTGTTATCTCTTGGTTATCCAAGAAATAGGCTACAATTGCTACATCTTCAAGTGAAGCAGATTATAGGGCTGCCTTTATTGCTACACTTGAATCAATTTGGTTACAAAATATTCTGAGCTATCTTGATGTTCGAGTTCATCTTATAGTTCAGATATTTTCAAATAGTGAGAATGCTATTGCTATTGCAAAGAACCCTATTCATCATGCTAGGACAAAGCATATAGTGGTTCATTGCCATTGTATTCAGGAACAGATATCTAAGAAGCACACTGAGCTAGTCTATATACCTACAAGTGAGAATGTTGGAGATATATTTACCAAAGCATTGACCAATGAGAGTCACAAGAAGTTTTGCAGGTTATTAAATCTTGTACAATTATGACATTAAAGGGGTGGAATTGTTGGAAACAATGTCCAAATAGGTCCAAAATCTCCACAATCTATAGCTTATTTAGTAGTCTTTAGTACACTGTACAACAAAAAGTATGGGGAGAGATGGTCTAGAAGAAACACTTCACAGACACTCCACCCATGTTCAAATCTCTACAGATGTAGCACATAACAAATTTGATTTTTCATAAACATTTTCATTTTTTTTAAGTCATGAAGAGATTTTTTTATTAACACCATTTTGGCATGATTTTTGTTGAGGATTGCTTGTCATGAAGTTGTAAAACCTTTATAAGAAGAGCTAGGATCATTGTTTAATAATCTTCTCAAGGCAAAAGGCATGCTCAATGCAACTTGAAGAAGATCAACTAGGAGTTTGGAGGAAGTGTGCTCTACATCTAGAGTATCTGGAGGATTTTGAATCAACCAACCATCAACATCACTTGCTTAGTTACTATGAGTAAGAAGTCTATTTCTATCACCACTTGTGTTGAAGAATCACTCACAAATTTGACATACAGACAGACATAAAGACGAAGAAAGACAAAGAGAAGCAGAAACAAAGCATTCAGAAAATCAAGCCTTAGTGAAGGGACAAATTCACGACAGTAATATAGTTCATAGAAACTTCCAGAAATACGAGTTTTGAATCTCGGAACAAAATGTATATATATGAGGTAGAAGATCATAATACAATGAGTGAAGAAGGGAGCAGAGAGAGTGCATAGAACCGGAATAGAATAGCGCATATAGAAACTGAGGATAGTGATTGCGTATGTAGAGATGAATAATAGAACCTGAACTGTTGGGTATTCATCTGAGAGAGATGGTAAGGAATAACTACTCAGAGTAGGAGGTTTTCCATAGCTATGAGCAAAGTGAGGCCAAGCTATTTTTGTACACATCTTCTCTAATAGAAAACACATGTTCATGTGGAAGTTTGAGCGCATTCTTCGTATGTGTAGAAATCTGAGTGATTTCATGTTACTGTGAAAGTTAGTTAACAGTTACAGTTGTCTCAGTAAATGTTTTCCGGTACATCTACAAGTTAGATCTCGCAACATAGTGTGAAGTTTTTCATGACAGATAGCTCATCTTGAAGCCAGTAGTCTCAATTATAAGTTGATCAAAAGACTTCTGTGAAACGGGACAAGTACGCATAGTACTGTGTCTGAAAGTAAAGACATCCAGAACTGGTGAAGTTTTTTCTTAAACTTCAGATAGTGTTCATTCAATGAAGGAAGCTCAGGTATTACTTCCTTACTTCATCAACAATCATTTGAAGTAACTACAACTAGAATTGCAGTTGATTCCGGTAACATTACGGTGACATTTCGGTGACAATCCGGTGAAGTTCCGGTGATATTCCTGTGAGTTCAAAACATAGTTTTGACATGTCTAAGTGACAAAAAATATATCTAACAGTAAGCTAATGAAGAATTGTAAAGAGTGAAGTAAACTAGATCAAAATTGAAGCGTGAAGGAAAGGCAAAGTTTTCTGTAAAGTGAATTTTCAGATTTCACTAAACATAGTTATAAAGTTTTCAGTTTCAGGAAGCTTGCTAAGCTATTGATGATTCTAGAGGTGTTCTAACATCACTCTAGCTTAGTTCTTGTTGTGGCGTGGCAATATTCCGCAGCCTAGCTTGTCAAGCTTGTTGTCCCGTCGACATCAACAAGTGGTATCAGAGCAGAAAGATTCTGAAGAGCAGAAAGATCCTCAAGAGTAAACGGAAGTAAAGATACAAGAAAATTCGAAGAATTCTTCACAAGAAAGGTGAAGGCTGAGGTGATTAACAACAAACGGAATCAAAGAAGCATTCCAAAGTCACTGTCAAAGGTAAAGGTTTACAAAAGGTAAAACTTTTTAACGTTACACTCACCGAAAGTAACAGAAACAAGAAGATTATGGCAAATCATATCTCTATTGACAAATTGGACAGAGATAACTATCCCGCATGGTTAATGCACATGGAAGCCTTACTTATGAGTAAGGACTTAATGATATATGTGACAGGAGAAGAAAAGAAGCCGACTTTCGAAGACGACAGTCAACCAAAGAAAGAAGAGTTAGAAGCTTTGAAGTTGTGGTAGAAGAAAGATGCAACGGCAAGAGCCTATATCTACAATACCATTACAGATCATCTACTACCCCACATAAGAGGTCTGGAGAAAGCGGAAGACATATGGAGTGCATTGGAAGATCATTTCCAAAACACTACTAAGTCTAGGAAGGCTAGCTTATGGTCGGAGTTCACAACGTTCAAGAAGAAGCAAAGTCAAAGCATTAGTGATTGTGTCACTAAGATAAGGACTTGTTAGATAGTCTTCGATCTATTGATGAAGATATCGAAGATCATAGGTTGATAGCACAAGTGCTTGCAGGACTGAGAGGAGATGAAAGGTGGAAACCTTTCGTACTCTCAACTGAACTTTCTTTAAATCATTTTGTACGAGATTCAAATCAGTTGCTTGGACTAATGTTAACGTTTGAGCAAGATTTGAAGATAGACAGAGATAAAGGACATAGTTCTGCTATGTATGCAAAGAGTAAGAAGAAAGGTGATAAAGGTAAAGAAGAAGATATAGAAGAGATGTCTACTCAAGCAAATTTTGCAAGAGGAAGAGGTAACGTGAGAAGTAAAAGTAGAGGTAAAGGAAGAGGTAATCACACTAACAACAAGAAGACTTGTTGGATCTGTGGATTAAGCAATCATTTGGCTCATGATTGCTAGCATAATTCTCAAGGATCAAGTCAGAATCAGAACAATAACAGTAGAGGCAGAAGCGGAAGATATCAAAGAGGAAGACAAAGCCAAAGAGGCGGATATGGTAGAGGTGGAGCAAGAAGTTGGGGACAGAATCAGTCTCACAACACTACCTATTACAACTATGCGAATGATATGCAGAATGACAGTCATACAACGTTGATGATGAACTCAATAAGTATGTCACAAAATGAAGACCTCAAGGTATTCTATATTGACTCTGGTTGTTCAAATCATTTGTCAGGAAATATAGAATTGTTATCAGAACTTGAAGGAGGTATTTCAAATCATACAGTACAAACAGGTGATAACACAAAACATAATGTAAGGTCAATTGGAAAAGTAAGGTGTAAGAATGGAGCTGACCTACTAACAAATGTTTTGTATGTTCCAACAATCCCGAAGAATCTCATCAGTGTGGGTCAGATAGTAGAAAAAGGTTTTCAAGTCAGGTTTACAAATGAAGGAGTATTTTTTGAAGATCCAGAGAATGGATACAATCAAATTGTCCATGGTAAAAAGGAAGGTAGACTTTTTACTCTTAAAATACAAGGGAATGTTGGTCAAGCTTTGATCACACATGGTGATGAGGTATTTACAGAGTTAGACCTCTGGCATAAGAGGTTAGGACATTTTAATGAAATAGGAATCAAAACTATGGTGGAGAAACAATCCGTGAGAGGATTACCAAATATGAAGAATCAACATATGATTCACAAGTGCAAAGTCTGTCAGGTGGGAAAAGCCCACAGGTTAGCATTTCGGAAGAAAGGGTACAAACATGATGATGTGTTAGAACTCATACATACAGATGTATGGGGACCAACAAAAGAAGGATCTATCAGAGGTTCAAGGTATTATGTTCTTTTTATTGATGATGCAATAAGATGGATAACTCTTTATGTTTTGAAAGAGAAGTCAGAAGTATTTGAAGCTTTCAAGCATTTTCATGCATATGCGGAAAGACTTACAGGACAGAAACTCAAAAGACTAAGGTCTGATGGAGGAGGAGAATATTTTTCTCGAGAGTTCAATGATTATCTCTGGAATGCAGGTATCAAAAGAGAAATAACTTGCAAGTATACACCGCAACAAAATGGAGTAGCAGAAAGAAGAAACCGAACTCTAGTTGAGTTTGCAAGAGCAATGTTAAAGGAGAAGAATTGTCCAAACTATCTTTGGGCTGAGGTTGTAAATACAACTACATATCCGGTAAATAGATTACCATGTACAACTTTAAATGGGATGACCCCTTATGAAGCTTGATGGGGCAAGAAACCAATACTTGATCATTGTAAAGTGTTTGGATCAGTTGCTTATGCTTATGTACCATCACAACTGAGACATAATCTTGAACCAAAAGCTGAAAAATACATGTTCATCGGATATGATGAAAAACAGATGGGTTATAGGTTATGGAGTCCTCTAACCAAACAGTTTATTGTTTCCAGAGATGTAACATTTGATGAAGGAAGTATACAGATAAAGAATATAATGATGAAACATCTGATGAAGAGATAAGAAGAATTGAAAAAGGTAAATCACATATGCAAGTGAATGGAGATGAAGATCATATGCAGGCAAGTACGTCCAGGATCGGATCAGGTATGAGAAACGAAAATGGACCAAGATTTGGTGAAGATGTGTATTCAGATACACATGAAGAATATGAGCTAAGAAGGTCAAACAGAGTAAGGAAACAACCAACAAGGTATTCCTATGACACTTCTTATTTGACTTAGAAGAACTATGCTTACTTAGTAAAGGACGACGAAGAACCTCAGAATTACAGTGAAGCAAAAGGTAAAGAACAATGGGAAGAAGCAATGAAGGAGGAGTTTAAAGCGCTTGAGGAGAACAAGACTTGGGATCTTGTTCCAAAACCAAATGGTAAGAAAGTGATTGGAAATAAATGGGTTTACAAAGTTAAGAAACTTGCAAATGGAAGGATAGCCAGATACAAAGCTAGACTGGTGGTCAAAGGCTATGCTCAAATGCATGGCATAGATTATGATGAGACGTTTAGTCCGGTGGCAAAGATGTCAACTATAAGGACATTGATTGCTATAGCAGCATCAAAAGGATGGAAGCTAAGTCAGCTGGATATAAAGAATGCATTTTTAAATGGATATATATCAGATGAAGTCTACATGGAACAACCTGAAGGGTTTGTAAGTTCCAGTTACCCAGATCATGTTTGCAGATTAAGAAGAGCTCTCTATGGATTGAAGCAAGCTCCAAGAGCTTGGAATTACAGACTTGTGAAGTATCTCAATGACCTTGGATACCAAAGCTCAAAGGCTGATGCAAGTCTACTCATTCAGAGAACAGATGAAGGTATGATCTACATTTGTATTTATGTAGATGACATTATAATCACAGGTACCTCAGATGAAGGAATCAAGGAGGTAAAAAGATTGCTTGAAAAAGAGTTCAAGTTCAGTGATCTAGGAAAGTTATCATACTTTCTTGCAATGGAAATTACATATATAGATCATGGTGTATATGTTTCGCAAGAAAGGTATCTCCTAAACTTACTGAAGAAGTTAAACATGGAGAATTGCAGAGAAGCTTCAACACTGCTTGAAGTAAATCATAAACTCAGCAAATATGGTGGTGCAGAGTTTAAAGATATGAGGAAGTATCAGTCGTTAGTGGGAAGCTTGATTTATGCTATGCTAACAAGACCAGATCTTAGTTATGCAATAGGAGTTCTCTCACAGTTTATGCATTGTCTGAAGGATCAACATTGGGTTGCAGGACAAAGAGTTCTTAGATATATCAAAAGAACTATAAAGGAAGGATTATATTATCCTTTTACGTCAAATATAAAGCTGAGAGCATACAGTGACTCAGACTGGGAGGAAGTCAAGATGAGAGAAGATCGACACATGGGTATATGATATACCTAGGAGATAAGCTTGTAAGCTGGTGTTCAAAGAAGTAGCATACAGTAGCTTTATCGTCAACTGAAGCTGAATATAAAGGACTTGTGGAAGCAGCAAAAGAAGTGATATGGATGCAGACCTTGTTCAAAAGCATGGGTATTGATCAAGGTATACCTATCATACATGGAGATAATATGAGTTCATTGTATCTTGCAGCAAATCCAGTATATCATGCAAGAACAAAGCACATAGAAATTCAATATCATTTCCAGAGGGAAAAGGTAATGGAGAAGGAGATTGAAATAGTATTCACTCCTACGAAAGATCAGATTGCAGATATTCTAACAAAGATCTTGGATGGAGTAAAGACAAGCAGATTCAAAGAGATGGCAGGTATAAAAGAAAAGAAGAATATTTGAAAGATCAGAGAATGAAAATTAGTGATTGAGGGGGAGTTGTTGAAGAATCACTCACAAATTTGACATACAGATAGACATAAAGACGAAGAAAGACAAAGAGAAGGAGAAACAAAGCATTCAAAAAATCAAGCCTTAGTGAAGGGACAAATTCACGACAGTAATATAGTTCATAGAAACTTCCAGAAATACGAGTTTTGAATCTCGGAACAAAATGTATATATATGAGGTAGAAGATCATAATACAATGAGCAAAGAAGGGAGCAGAGAGAGCGCATAGAACCGGAATAGAATAGCGCATATAGAAACTGAGGATAGTGATATAGAAGATGCCAGAGATTGCGTATGTAGAGATGAATAATAGAACTTGAACTATTGGGTATTCATCTGAGAGAGATGGTAAGAAATAACTACTCAGAGTAGGAGAGTTTTCCATAGCTATGAGCAAAGTGAGGCTAAGCTATTTTTGTACACATCTTCTCTAATAGAAACACATGTTCATGTGGAAGTTTGAGCGCATTCTTCGTATGTGTAGAAATCTGAGCGATTTCATGTTACTGTGAAAGTTAGTTAACAGTTACAGTTGTCTCAGTAAATGTTTTCCGGTACATCTACAAGTTAGATCTCGCAACATAGTGTGAAGTTTTTCATGAGACATAGCTCATCTTGAAGCCAGTAGTCTCAAATATAAGTTGATCAAAAGACTTCTATGAAACGGGACAAGTACGCACAGTACTATGTCTGAAAGTAAAGACATCCAGAACTGGTGAAGTTTTTTCTTAAACTTCAAATAGTGTTCATTCGCTGAAGGAAGCTCAGGTATCACTTCCTTACTTCATCAACAATCATTTGAAGTAACTACAACTAGAATTGCAATTGATTCTGATAACATTCCGGTAACATTACGGTGACATTTCAATGACAGTCCGGTGAAGTTCCAGTGATATTCTTGTAAGTTCAAAACACAATTTTGACACGTCTAAGTGACGGAAAATATATCTAATAGTAAGCTCACGAAGAATTGTAAAGATTGAAGTAAACCAGATCAGAATTGAAGCCTGAAGGAAAGGCAAAGTTTTCTGTAAAGTGAATTTTAAGATTTCACTAAACACAGTTATAAAGTTTCCAGTTTCAGGAAGCTTGCTAAGCTATTGATGATTATAGAGGTGTTCTAACATCACTCTAGCTTAGTTCTTGTTGTGGCGTGGAAATATTCCGCAACCTAGCTTGTCAAGCTTGTTGTCGCGTCGACATCAACAACTTGTTCATTCACTTGTTTCTGATTTAAGTTAATCAAAATTTAAGTTTGCTGTAAAATAGTTCTAAAATGTTCATATTCTCCATATTCTCTCTCTCAGACACACACTCTTCATACCTCTTAGGCACTTTGCACACAATTTCTTGTATCTAGTTCCTATTTCTGCCTAGATTCATATCTTTTTAGTTTGTAGCATATTCACACATTGTGATATGACATTGGAATATAAGATAGTGTAGGTGAGCATTCTAGCTTACCGTACACTTTGAAAATCTTGTCTATGTCTTTCTATCTCTCACTCATCATCTTTTTTAGTATTAAGATGTGTATGCTAAGGTTCATGTGTTGGAAGATCTTGTAAACTTGTGATTAATTGTTAGAGGCCCACCCCACTTCCAATAGAAACATAAGTGCTAACGGGAATCCTAGATCTATTGAAGACCTAGCCTATGTACCTATCGTATTTCGAGATGAAGAATTTGAATCTCATGGCTGGGCAAAAATTCTATCCATGATGGATATAGCTATCCATGAGGAGCAATGGACCCCCCATTGTTATGAAGATGGCTATGACATCTCAATTTTCACCATAAAGAACCACTCATGTTTGACTCAGTTATAAAATAATGTGAACCTAGCACCTCAACACTCATGAACATCACTAATGACGATGAGGAGTCCTGACTATGATGGAAGATAAGAAGAGTGGAAAATAGAAAGGGGAGAAGAAAGTAACCACACATGAACATTAGGGGAGAAATTGAACCTTGCATTGGTCTTTTAGATTAAGGAGTGATTAGTGATGGACCAATCAGAAGAGGATGGTGGCCACAGTTTATACCCTATAAAATACTAGGCTAAAGGGGGAGAGGGGACAATTTCTACCTTATTTAATGAGCTTCCTCTAGAGAGAGAAGGAATCTTGTAACTTGGTTGGGCCCAATAATTCAATTTTTTTAAAAAGTTAAAAACTCATGGTAACACCTAAGAATGGACCCCTCATTACTCTTTTTGACACCAAATTTGAAATCTGTGCATGTTTTGAGCTAAAAAAATGATTTCTTTCAAAAAAAAACTCAAAAAATAGTTATTTCCCTCCTAAACCTCACATTTTTATACCTTGGTCCCAAAAAATCATCTTTCTCCACTACTTTCTCTCTGTAGAACACCATTGAAGCTCTTCTTTCTACATTCCAACCTATCTGCATCTCTTATCTCAAACTACTATTGTAGCTTGAAGACCTTCAACGTCAATGGCAACATCTAAAGTTTCTAGCTGACCAAAAGATGAAGTCCTCACATTAAGATGTCACAATATCAAAGCTATACATGGACAAGGGCTATCACATGAGTACTCCAAAGGTGCATGGGTGTACATGCAACCTCTAGAGTTGGGCCTCATCGAGTTAAATGTCGTGGAAACATGGATCTTCATTGGAAGGGAAAGCTACTTGGCTTCAAGAAGCACAAATACAATGGGATCATTGCTCTTGTACAACATGTCCTTACAATGACAACTATGAAACTCGAATAATCTATTAGAATGAGATATCATGTGAATTGTAAGTATTACTCTGTAATATTGTATGTTTTCTAGTGTTGAATATATTTTTGAACTATTTAGATATGATTTTATTTGTTTTAGATATATTTCCTTCAACTTTGGTGGAAGAGAAGCTGCTTCATAGTCTTATAGGTACTTTGTAGGCATTGCATGCATATGTTGGTGCAACTAGTCTTTCTGGAAATATCTCCTGCTCAACTTTTCCATGATAGAGTTTTCTTTTACACACATAGATATTTTGTACCATCTACAATGAATGGTTTTGGAAGGTTAGAGAGAATTGAAGTAGATTCTCTTCTTATCTTGGAGTGGCCAAAACCTGACATCATCCATATCATCTTTGAAGCACAAGATGGTAATGGATATACATAACTCTTTGACATTCACAAAAGTGTTTAGATCTATAGGTTTGCACTAGTCTTTTCTCATCCATTGTTTTGTATATTTTACTACAAGGAATACGCGTGCATAACGACGATTAAGGCGACACAATTTCGTCCCTATAAAATTGCAAAATGCATCGCAATGAGCATCGCGTGTGAACCGTTGATTAAACAACGAGCAAAACGATGTTTTTTTCGACGTATAATGCGATGGGTTGTGCGACGCTCGCTCAGAGTGTCGCTAAGGCGACGGTTTCAAACAGCGTCGTATAAGCAATGCTAAGAAGTGTCGCATAAGCGACACTAAATAATGTCGCTTATGCGATGCCAATTCCAGTGGTTCTTACGATGCGTTACCATCGCTTACACGATGGGCTGTTGACGAAAAAAAATTAAAACATTGGAGGCTCTTCGATCAACATTTTCACGCATCTGATCGAAGAGCTCTCCAACGTTCGCAATTGCGCTGCACTTACGAGCTGAAACACGTATATGCAAAATTGTTGTTTTCCCTAAGCACTCTCTTATTGTCTCTCTCTATCTCTATTTCTCTCTTTCTACATCTTTCTCTCTTTGAATTCTCTCTCTCTCTCTCTCTCTCTCTGTCTCTCTCCTTTCTCTCTTTATTCCAGGTTATTCAAGAAACTAACCAAGGAAAAAGTATGGTTAACTATTGTAAGTACAATTTCTATTCCTTGTATATCATTATCATTTGAATTGTGTTATTTTCACTAGATAGCATACTCACACTTATTGATATGCACTTCTACACTTATACAGGATGAAGATGCACTTTCACACATATACACATGCACATACACACACATATATACACACAGATACATGTGCACATACACTTAGACATACACACACATACACATGCATATGCACAAACATTTCTACAACCACATAAAAAGACTTACATGCATGCATTATTGCATATATATATATATATACACACATACACACATTAACATATACATAAATACATGTATATGCACATCCACATGCATGCACATGGATGCGAATGGAAATGCATCCACATACACATGCATGTTTCATACATATACACATGCATATACATACATTATACACATATATACACATATATGCACATACGTACACACACGTATACACATGCACACACACATGCACATACATACATATACACATATACATGCACATACACACATATACACATAGAGTTACATATATACATGCACATACATATACACACACATACACATTCACATGCACATACTCATACACACATATACACTTACACATGCACATGCACATACATACATATACACACATACACATGCATATACATACATATACACACACATACGTATACACTTACGTACACACATATGAATGAATTATATACTTAAAGTATTAAAACACATGCTTAATATAAACAATAATAACAATCAATAGAACAAAACTCTTCATTACTTAATACCATACACGCAATTCAAAACATAACTGAAATGAAAAATATATAGATAATATATATATATATATATATATGTGTGTGTGTGTGTGTGTGTGTGTATGTATGTATATATATCAATGTAAATACATATAATCCAATGTCATAATCCACTAGAATCCTAATCATCATCATCATGATCATCATCATCATCAGCAACAACATCATGATCATCCTGATCATCATCGTCCTCATCATCATGATCACCCTGTGATGATCGAGATCGTCCCTCCTGTGTCTGTCTCTCCACCTCATCCATATCTGCCTCTCCATAATACTCCTGTATTACATATAACAAACATAAATAATTAAAACAATTAAACCATTCATAAAAATAAAATAATTATATAAAATTTAATAATACTCACAAAGGCATCCGGATGATCTCGCATATACTCGCTCAAACGCGGATATCCAAAATGTGTAGCATACTCGATCTCATGTTTCATAGGATATCGGCCATAATCCTTTCGCTGCATTGAAACAAATAGAAAAGATTAGTTGCTTGCATTTTAACTAAAATAAAAAATATACTCACAATAACACATATACTTACAAATGTAGATACAAAACCATTATGGCCCATTTGGCCTAGGTGCGATGTGTGGCCCGACTCCACTCTCTTCTTTGGAGCAGCCTGTTTATTTAAGAAAAAAGAAATACATAAATTAAATGTAAAAAATTACTAAAATATATGAAAATTATAAATATAAACTACTAATTTGTGTACCTTCTGCTGAGGAAATGACTCCTGAAGACATAGCTGTCTACGAAAAAACTGCCATGGCTCAAGTGGTATGTTAGGTCGCCTCTTATTTTTTTCCACCATACAGTATCTCTTGTTAATTTAATCTCAAACAGAAAAAAAAAATCAGAATACATACACATATATACACACATACACATACCCACATACACATATACATGCAAACATATATGCATACATATATGTATACATATGCACATATACATAGATATAACATAAACACACATACATATCCACATATATACGTACACACACATGCATGCATGTACACTCATTCATACAAAACACATGCATTTATCCCACAATAATGTGTATTTGTGTATATGTGAATATGTGTGTATGTGTAAATGTGTATATGTGAATATGTGTGTATGTGTAAATATGTATATGTGAATTTTTTGTGTATGTAAATAATCAGATTATTAATGTCAAATACCATTATTTATAGATTCTGATCAATCAGATGGAACTCCACCACCGTCTCCTCATCGTGCAACGACTATATACTGTAAGTATATCAAACATTTAATTTTAAATATATTTGATGGATACATAACTAATATATTTTTTTGTTTCTTATTATAATCAGATTCTGATCAATCAGAGGGTACTCCACCACCTCCTACCCATGCAACGACTTCACATGTGTCCTCCGATAGGAATTATGATGAATTTTACTATCAAGAGCATATTATATGTTGGTGTAACTCTTGTTATGGCACATATCGAAGACCACGATTGGAATGTATTGAACATGAGGTAGAGTATGGTACTTTTGAGCATGCACCATCACCTGGTCAACGTGATAATGCTTGGGTATGTATTTTTTATATAAATTAATGTCATTATTTTATTTAAAAACTATATACAAAATCAAATTACTGTTGATATACAGGAATACTTGCTTGATGATGATGATGATGATAATTTTTCTCATAATGTTAATATACCGCGTACACGTCATGGACTTGTTGTTCATCAATTACAAGCATAGGTTTCTAGAAATCCTCTACCTCCTAGTTTAGAGACTGAAACGGCTAGAGATTATCCATTGCCAGCTCGTGATCGTTCTTTAGTACAAACATATGATAGAAGAAGATATGGAGGATGGAATAGAGGACCACTTCCTTTAGATGGAGAGGTTTTCAACTTTTGGGGTAATCGCTACATGATTGCTCCATCCACTATTACTAATGTTGGTTGTGGTCTCTTTATTGTAGAGGAGTTGTATGTGCCTCCGAACTCTGAAGTCACTCTTATGTCATTTTGTGGTCCTATATATGGATGGGGAGATTGGCATCGACTTTCACGTTATGTTCAAAGCATGAGTACTTATGGAATATGCTTGAACGCAGCATCCCTTACTAGTAGAAGGATTTTACATGCAAAAAATGGAAGCTTATATATTGATGGAAGACCTTACACACATGGAAATATAGAAGGTTTAATAAATAGTAGTCGAGGGTTACATAATAGTTCAAGGACTAATTGCACATTTGAGGAGCGTGAAAATACTCATGAATCACCATACATGAGTAGAGATGTATCAAGATCCATAGTTGTCAATGCTATTACTACATTACATGCCGGTGATGAACTATTAGTGAATTATGGATGGTGTAGACCTCCAAGAGCACCTTTTAGCTAGAGAGAATAAAAATTTTCTATCCATATTTAATAACTTATATACTTAATTTTATATTTAAAGTTTACTTTTTATTCATTTATGGAATACTAATGAATGTTATTTATATGTGTAGATTCCAACGTATGATGTTGATGATATTCCTCCACATCATTCACAATTGCCAGTAAGACCTCATTTATCAGAAGCTTCTATGAGGAGGCTATGCAAAAGTAATCCTGTGGAATATGCAAGGTTGAAAGATCTATATTCAAAAGACGATAAAGTACAAGATTTGTGTGACAATGATGAAAATGATGGCATGGCAGATTTTATTGAGGATTGGTATCAAAATGATGGTGAGAGCATTGATATTTCTAAAAATGAGAAATATCTTCGAGAGGAATGTCTAAAGCATGTATATGAAGGAAGTCGTTTGACACGATTAAGTGTGAGCTTATTTATTCTCAACCTTCAAAATCATTTTGGATGGAGTAATGTATCTGTTTCGACACTATTAAGGTATAATTTTCAGTTTTCTATCTATTTATATATATATGCATATATATATATATATATATATATATATATATATATATATATATATATATATATATATATATATATACATGCATATATAAACATACACATAATATACATGAATGCATACACACATATAAACATACACACACATATACACACATACACATGTTATGAGAGTAGGTCAAATTATACATAACTATATCGAATGAAGATGTTTTGTCCATCTAGCCTTTAGAATTGTCCACCCAACCTTTAGAATCTTCTTGACACATATGTTTCTCCTATTTTAGTCGACCTAATACCTGTGCTGCTAATTATACAAATATTAAATAGCAGTTACCAAGGAAGGTATTAAACCACATGTAAAATGGGAGGAGCAAATTTATCTTGAAGATTTTGAAGGATGAAAAAATAATTTTAAAGGATGGGCGAACAAAAAGTGTCCATTCAATGCAGGATTTTCTTCTTACTTTAGATAAGGTAAGAACAAGAACTTGAATTGAATGGACACTTTTTGTCTGCCCATCTTTTAAAACTATTAATGCATCTTTCAAAATATTCGCGAAAAATTTGATCCTCCCATTTTACATATGACTAAATACCTTCCTTGGTAACCGCTATTTAATATTTGTAAATAGCTTAGCAAGACAGGTAATAGATTGACTATAAAATGGGAAACTGCCAGATGATTCAATGGTCTAGATATGAAAATCTACAAACCACAATATACAAAAAACAATTAAAAACGAAATCAAATATACACAGCTACACATGCATACATACATATATACACATTCATACATACATACATACATACACATGTATACACACATACATATACATATATGCATACATATACGCATACATATATATACATACATATACACCTCTAAAACACATATACATACATATATACATATACACATACACATATGTATATGCATGCACATGCATATTCACATCCACATACACATACACATAAACATACACATATATAAAAGTATATGCATATATATACATATATTTATTTATTTACTTTTTTTAATATATCTTTTTTTGATGAATTTACAGTTTATTATCAAAAAAGTTTTTACCGAGTCAAAATATTCTTCCTACCTCACATGATGAAATGAAGAAGATAATCAACAATCTTGGTATAGATTATCAATGTATACATGCATGTCCTAATGATTGTATTTTACATAGAGGTGAATATGCAGACTCTTTGACATGTCCCAAATGTCAATCTCCTCGATATAAGGGCGAAGAAGATAAAATCCCAAAAAAGGTATTGAGACATTTTCCATTGGCTTCACGGATTAGACATATGTTTCAAAGCCCCGAATTATCAAAGCTTTTGACTTGGGGACATGATCATAAAAGTACTAATGGAATAATCAGAATTCCTCATGATAGTGTTGCTTTTAGCATATTGATTCTACATGGCTTGAATTTGCACAAAATCCACAGACTTCCTACTTCATTTTTTGATATTCAGGTTCATTTATTAGTCCATCTTGTAGATGAAATAGAGATTGCAGGTGTTGTCAACACTCGATGGATGTTTTGGGTCGAGCGATTTATGGTAATATTAAAAGGTTATGTGCAACAAAGAGCGAAACCAGAAGGATCCATGGCAAAGGGTTGGATGCTTGAAGAGTGCATGCATTACATTAGTGAGTACCTTGAAAGAGTTCATGAAGAAGCTCCACGTGCATGGACCAACGAGTGTTCTTCAAAAATAACAGATGAAGTATTATCAGGTAAGGGAGTTCCATTCTTATTTACATTTCAAGAAAAAAATGATGTTTCTGCTTTTGTAGCATATAATAGCGAATGCATGCAAGCATTCCTTAGCGAGTACGAACAAGAACTTCAAAATCTCAGAAGTAAAAGGCAAAAAAACAAAAGACATAGACGTAATCTTGATAATAATGAGATTACATATATATCTTCTTTCACGGATCGGCTATATAGTCGTTTGCAACTCGCCAATGCAAATAATGAAGAAATCTCAGATGAGCAGAGAGAGTTAATGATAGGTTATGAACGAAAGGTAATTTTATTTTAATAATATTTTATTTTTTTCATATATGTATATTAGTTTCTATTTACTAATTGAATTTCTTTTGCACGCTCGAATGTTCACTAATATGTGGTGTTGCTCTAAGGGTTGCCCATAATTTTTCTCATGCTTTGGCATCCTTTAGCCCTCATGAAAGTACCTTCTTTTTGTAAATTAGGAGATGTCCATATGAACACTCTCCTGACCTCTTTTTGATATTTCTTTTAGTCTATGGTATTGAAGCCTTTTCCTTGAAACTCCTTTTTGCACAAGTTCAAAATTCCCACTTAGGAAACTCTCCACGTGCCCATTTCTTTAAGAGTGGGTTGTTAGAAAGAATCTAGAGAGATATGACCATGTGCTACTTTTTGACTTTTCCAAATGAGCACATGGGGAATTATGCAGAGCCTATAAATAGAGGCTCACTTCTTGTAAAAGGGGTCCCTTGGCCATGGCCTTGGCCTCCATTTTGGTAATGGAAGAAGGTGTCATTTGTTACTCTCTTGCCTCCTTGTGTGCAATGGCGTTGGTCTTGGTGTATGGATTTGCATGTGTGTGTGCATGGTTGGGAGGATGTTCCCCTTTGCTCCTTGTGACATTGGCCATTGTTGCCATTGCTCCATGAGCGTGGGTGAACCTCTCCTCTCATTCTTTGCCCCAACTTGGAGAAACTTCTCACTTCCATGTGAGGCGGTTAGGGTCTGTTGTTCCCCTTTTCTCAACAATTTTGGCACCGTTGCCGGGGATCGAACCCGGGTCTCCCGCGTGACAGGCGTGGATACTCACCACTATACTACAACGACAGCATATTAGAATCAAATCCATTGATTCTTTATGTAAAACAGAGGATTCTAGTATTGTTGCTTCTTTCAAGCAACTATCACGCGCTAGCTCAAAAGACACGAACCTTATAGATGGCGAACTTGGTTACGTAGGAACTATTGTTGGTATCTACGAAATTTCATTTCGTACATTCAAACAGGTAGAAAAAATTTTATATGTTTTATGATAGAGTTAGTTATTTTTTTAAGCACCTAATAATGGGTTTTTATTTTTATATATTTTGATAGGTCATTTTGAAGGTTGACTGGTTTTGAGCCGAGTATAAAGGTAGTAATTCCACATTAAGAAAGGAATTATCTGGGTTTTGGGCAATTGATTCTGTTAGACGGCCGCTGGAGTAGGACAAATGTATGCCGGATATAACGGAATTTTCAAAATTTGTGCGAAAAGTTGGTACGCACATTCTGTTAACATCTTTTTAAAGCAATGGAAAAAGAGTGGTCGAGAGCCCGTTCTTCAGAAGTTGTTAGAGTACTATCTGAGTTTGTGTGGTGTCATCGGGAGGTTGAGTCATAATTCTATGTTGTTCTGTTCAGTCTGTTCGTCTATTCCTACTGTAGTGCAAAGTAATGAATATGTAGTATCGAGTTGTAAATCTGTTTGTTAACAGTTGTGTGCGCTTATGAACGTTGTAAAGAAGTAACGTTAACACTAGCCGAGGGAAGTGTGTGAGTTCGAATCGAACTGGATGTGTGTTTGACATTCCCTATCAAGCGACCGGATTCGGTACAGTAGTCTATATTCAATGTTGATTCCGATCACAGGGAAGGACTAGTATCGGTAATAGTATGAACTGCGAGTTGGAACACTGATAAGCTTGGTGATGAATCAAACTGTGATTAGGATGCCTGTTGATTGAGTTCTGCATACGGTAAGTCTGTATACACACTGGTATGGCCGTATGTCTGTCTGCTGTCCGGTATACCTGCCTGTCCTGAAGAAGTGTGTATTGAGTTGCATAAGTTTAGTAAAGTTGAGTAACTCTAGTAGTTTGCGAGTCAGAACCAGACTACTGCTCTGTTACCGTAGCAGATTAGTCTGTAAGTTCGGCGTCCTAGTACGCAGAAATAGTTACTAGTCAGTTAAAGCTAAGTATTGAGCTAAGACGCGATAGTGTATTTACGGTTGTGTAAGGATTTGGGAAAATAGTACAAGGCCTCTGTCTAACAGACCCCTACCACTCCCAAGAGCCCACGTGGTTAAAAGGTAACTCAAGATTAGTTGAAGTATCATGATATTGTCGACTGTCTTAACCAGTACGCCTGAAGTACAGAAAGAGTGACATTGAAAGGTTTGATGTTGAGCATTTGACCTCCAACATTTGGGAAACATTTGAAGCCCAACATTTGGCGCCGTCTGTGGGAAGGTGGCATCAAGATTGCCAGTTGTCTGTCAGATGATACATGCCGGTTACTCGATCCGGTGAAACGTATCCCAAGAACCATCAGTCTGGAGTACTAAAGCCAACTTTGGGAGGTAGAAGTACAACTAGGACTGACCCAGTTGTCAAGAAAGTTAAGAACGTTAAAACTCATTCCGGTCATATTCCGGTGGAACCTGTTATGCCTCTGGTAGATTCCGGTACTATTTCGGCACAGTCTGTCGAAGATATAGTAATTCCAGAACCTACCAAGACGCAGTTGGAATCTAGTTTAACACTCTTGGAAAAAGATTCAGATTCATCTACAACTAGAAACGCTTTAGTCAAAGAAATCGGCGAAGGCGAAAAAACGCTGAATTCGGGCACAATTTCGGTTCATTCCGGTGAAATTTCGGTAAGAGAATCACAATTTTTCGGTGACGATTTAGCATTTTCTGCTGAATCTTCAGCCCATCTGTCGTGCTTGGAAGCGAGTTCCCATACACTGGACATCAAGGAGGAAGGAAGGCTGTTCGAAACAGAAATTCGAAGCATATAAGGCAAGATAATCGCACCGGAAAATGCGCCATCCGATGATACAGATTCCGGTAGTTCAGTTATTCAGACCCTAGATACAGAAGGAAGGTATAATATACTCACGATGAACAGGCAACAACAACAACAAAAACAGTTATGTCCACCCAGGCCACCTCCAACGGGAGTGACGTACACGAAGTTTGGTGGATTTCCAGGAGATGATCCGGATGCTCACGTGCGCACTTTCGAGATAAGTTATGCAGTTCTCAACCATCCACAGGATCAGGCCTACAAAGCCATTGTCTTCCAATCTACACTTGTCAATGAAGTAGCCAGATGGCTTACAGAATATGATATTAATCATTTCGGCACCTACGAAGCAGTACGAGATGCTTTTCTGCAGTGATTCAGGCTAAAAAAGAATCAAGCCAAAATTTTTGATTATCTGCAGAATAACAGACAGAAACCAAATCAAACCATACAGGAGTATGCTACTCTCTTCAGAACACACTTAAGGCAGCTACCACAGGCCCATGCTAACTTACCAGATGATGTTATCACCTAGTGGTTCATCAATGGCTTGGTTCCACAACTTAAGCAGATCATGATCATAAGATGTGTCGGAGCCATGTCCCTCGATGCAGTCATTGCAATGACTCTGCAACTGGAACACAAAGTCGGTGGATTTACAGAAGATTTAGAATGGTTAAAAGCAAAAAAGAATGTTGCAGAAGATATGACTAGATAGGTATACTGCAACATATGCAAAAATTCAGGACATACCAGTGCCAATTGCGCACTTAATCAAACATTCTGCGGTATCTGCAACATTGCCGGACACACCACCGAAAACTGCGCATACAACGCTAGAGTACAAGGAACAGCGACTGTCAATGCAATTATCCAAGAACAAGGGCAGCCAGCCAACCACTATGTGCCTCCACAAACGAGAAACAACTAGCAGCAAGGATATCGAAATTACCGAGGACAGAGGAATAACAATTATAATCCAAACCGCTGGCAAAACGGACCACCACCGGAAAATCCCAATTTACCACCACCACGCTGCCATTTTTGTGGTGAATTTGGACATATTAGGAGATTTTGTAAGGATGCAGCTGAGTATGATCAAAGGAAGAAGGAACGTCAAAATCCAATGGCCAACATGGTAAAAATCACACCGGTGGAGACACAGGCTGCTGCAGTCCAGACCCGTTCTGGTAAACAACTGCAACCGGCAGCAGAAATATTTGAACCAGGGATACGTGAACAACACAGAATGTATAACAAGGCTAGTCAATGGACCACAGCAGAACCACCAGTCTTTCCAGAGTCTATTTCGGTAACCCAACCCTCGTTAACGAAGGAAGAAACGCAACAAAGGGAGTCAGCCACAGGAACATCATCAGCAACAGATACATTACCAACCGTAGACACCTCTGCATCAGCAGAGGCATCAACTTCAACATTGGTAGAGTCTATCAATCAATCTCAATAGGCCTGGGAAATCTTATCTAAGGCATCTATCACTCTGCCTCTGGGCCAATTACTGGCATTAGTACCGGGAATTCGACAACAATTCCAACAACAGTTAAGTCCGGTGACTTCTTGTTTTCCGGCGACAGCAGCAGTTCAATTGGAACCTGATTCTACTGTCGATCATTCAATCCCCTTGATTACAGTATGGTATAAGAATCATAAGATTACGCAAGTATTGATTGATGGAGGCTCTGGTGTTAACATTGCGACGACGGCCTTATGCAAAAGATTAGGATGGACCGAAATCGAACCAGTTCAATTTTTTGTTAGAATGGTAGATCAATCAAGAGTCCACCCCTTGGGGCTTGTACCAAATGTACCGATCACTTTGCAAGGTACGACCTTTAAGATGACCTTTGTCATACTAGATCTGCCGGAATCCACTTTGGATTACAACCTTCTTTTCGGCCGACCTTGGTTGAAGCATGCGAAGGTAGTACAGGATTGGTCTGCACAAGAGCTTACGTTTAAAGATGCCAATCGTAGATATGTGGTAAAATTAGATGCTATACAACCTTGCGAGCTTCACGCTAGACCATATTTTGCTGAACCAGTCCATATGCTAGATGGACTATCAGATGATGAAGAAGAGGAATTTCTGAAGAATAACGTTGACTTAATTTCACTAGGAACTGTTGATCTACAGTCCATTGTAGATAACTGGAACACTTCAGTCTGTACAGTAGTACCCATCACCGAAGAAGCTAAGAAGGAAGATACCGTCTCTATCCATGATGATGAATTACAGCCACTTTTCAAGTCAACTGACGATACAGAGAGACCTCAACAGTTTTATGTCCCCGAAGATCAGCTGACCACGTACAATCTAGGAGATGAAGATCATCCGCGTTCTGTAAAGATAAAGCATAATTTATCGGAATTATTCAAAGCGGATTTGATTCGACTACTTCGCGAATTCTCAGACGTCTTTACATGGGATTACAAGCATATGAAGGGACTGGATCCGCGCATCTATCAGCACAGAGTTATGTTGAAGCCTGAAGCCAAACCGAACAAACAGCCTAGCTACCGAATGAATCCCAATTATGCATCACAGGTAAAAGCAGAACTTGATAGATTATTAAAAGTCGGATTCATCATACCAGTAGAACATGCTGAATGGATTTCACCAATTGTGATCGTGCCAAAGAAAAATAAGCAGCTGCTAATCTGTGTAGACTACCGGAAATTAAACGCAGCAACAGTACCGGATCCTTTCTCGATCCCCTTTCTGGATACCATGCTTGATAAGGTAGCAGGTCATGAAATGTATTCATTCTTAAACGGATACAACGGTTACAATCAGGTTAGAATGGCCGAAGAGGATATACCAAAAACTGCATTCATTATCAACTGGGGTGTCTTTGCTTGCACCGTAATATGGTTCGGATTGAGAAATGCACCAAGCACATTTCAGCAATGTATGCAGGAGATTTTCTCTCCTTATCTCACCTCATTTATGCAAGTATATCTCGATGACTTCTCGATTTTTGGTAAGATGATGGCACATTTGTTTCATCTATGCTGCTGTTTTCAAAAGTGCAAAGAGTACAGACTCTGTATTAACCCAAACAAATCTGTGTTTGCGGTCTCATGTGGCAAATTACTTGGCCACATTGTGTCTGCACAAGGTATCCAAGTAGATCCAGATAAAATTTCGGCAGTATTAGAAGCTCCGGTGCCATCTACTCCAAAAGAAGTCATGCGTTTTTTGGGTCAAGTACGGTGGCATGGAAGGCACTTAGGTGGCTTGCTCATCTGGCTATACCACTAAACAAGCTAATCAGCAAAACACCTCGACAATTTGAATGGACCCAGGAATGCCAGATAGCATTTGATCGTTTAAAGCATTTATTAACACAAGTTCCTATCTTACAACCGCCGGACTGGGATCACCCATTTCATGTATTTGTCGATGCTTCAGATATAGCAATAGGAAGTGTGTTGATGCAACAAACTGATAAATGGTTCAGACCAGTGTATTATGCAAGTCGAAGATTAGCCCCTACCGAGAAAAATTACTCTGTAACAGAAAGAGAATGTCTAGGGCTAGTATATTCAGTCAAGAAATTCAGACATTACTTGCTAGGCCGTAAATTCACATTTCATGTAGATCACGCTGCACTTGTCTATTTAGTTCGGCAACAACATCTAGGTGGTCGATTAGCGCGATGGGTCTTACTCTTGCAGGAATTCGACTACAAAGTCATTCACCAACCCGGAAATTCACATGCCTTAGCAGATTTCTTATCCCGCTTAGATTTCGGTGAAGCTCCGGTGGACATAGATGATACGACACCCGCGATTTATGTATCAGAACCAATTAATGAAGAATCTGTAGACCCACCTATCCCATTTTCGTATTATGATCAGATCTTGACCTTTCTCACTGATGGTTGCTTTCCATCTCAGACTTCTACGGCAGTACGCAGAAAAATTGCAGTCTTTAGCCGTTGATTCCGGTTAGTTGCTGGAGAACTATATTATGTAGATCACACCGGAATCCTACTTTGATGTATTCCACCACATGAAGTTAACTCAGTTATCACTTTGGCTCACTCGATTCCTTTCGGTGGCCACTTTGCTGCAGATCTAACTCACCGGAAAATTCTGCAGAGTGGTCTCTGGTGGCCAACGATGCACAGAGATATATTACAGTTTGTCAAACAATGTGATACTTGTCAAAGATCGGGTCAGCCTTTGCAACGTCATTTTTTTCCTCTGCAACCCATCTTACCAATGGAACCTTTCCAGAAGTGGGGTCTAGATTTTATCGGTCCAATTACACCACCAGCAGTCTTCAGTAACAACCGTTACATACTGACCTGTACAGACTATGCAACCAGATGGGCTGAAGCCTGGGCTTTACGGTCTGCTACAGCCGTTACGGTAGCAAAGTGTCTGCTAACCGATGTCTTTCCACGTTTTGGCTTACCACTAGAAATTGTCTCAGATCAAGGCACTCATTTTGTAAACAATCTAATGAAGGCACTTACACATTCGTTCCAGGTCACACATAAATTTAGTTCTCCTTATTATCCTCGTGCTAATGGATTGGCCGAAAGTACAAACAAATCTTTGCTGAATATCCTTTGAAAATTGATCATGGAATCCCCGGAAAGATGGGATCAACTGCTACCTGCAGTATTATGGGCATACCGGACTACCTACAAGGTAACAACAAGATTGACACCTTTCAAATTAGCTTATGGCCTAGAAGCAATAGCACCAATGGAGATAGTTATACCAAGTTTACGAGTAGCCATTACCCAGAAATTACTACCGGAAGACTCACTGTCATATTGGACACTCTCAAAGAGTTAGATGAGCATCGATGGCTCAGTTTCTTAACTATGCACGAAGTTCAACTAAGACAGGCAAGGATGCACGATCAAAACCTGAAAACTCCAGTGTTTTCGGTAGGACAGCTTGTACTTTTCTATAACGCAAAGTCAAATAGATCCGCAGGCAAATTCAAATTACGGTGGTTCGGCCCTTACAAGATCGCAGAGCAAATCGGTCCAGCAAATTTTCGGTTGACTACTTGGACTGAAAATCCACTTCCAAAAGTAATCAACGGCTCGAAGCTGCGGCCGTATCAAAGCGCTATTAGTCCGCATTAAATCATTCGGCGGTGGACCGCATTTTTTAGCTTTTGTTTTTTACTTTTCATTATGTTCCTTCTTTTCTTTTTTAAATAGCCGTGTTTTGTCATAAGCCGCCCTCCTTACCAATTACTCAAGTATGCATGCCAAATTAAAAGCAATATCATTCTAGCACCGCACAATGATAACCATCACCTCCTACCCCCCCCCCACCGTAATATCTGTACTTAAGCTCTTCGGTTGCGCCAGAAAAACGCTACTGTGTTCTTATGATTGTGTTTGTGTTTCTTGTATTCTGTGTATCCGTGTGCTGTGTCCTGTGTATTCGTGTTCGCGTGTGCAATGGAAGTGTTGGCAAACTACACAGCCTTCTGTGATGGTATCCCTACCGAGGTAGGAGAATACCTGCGCCTCCGAGGGTTGGCCAACTTCGCTGAGCTGCCATGGCACTCAGTGGAAGCCCATCCCTTCTTTGCGCAAATCATCCCTGCCATCACCCAATCCCCCATCACCGAACGACAATGGATCTTCCTCTCCCTACCATCTAGAACCGTCATAACCTTCCAGGCCTTCGCCGAAGCCTTCCGCCTCACTCCACAAGGCCGTGAGAATGGCCCAAGTATCCCCGTAGCCCGCATGACCGAACTTTTCCCCCGCCATTCATCGAACAAATACGCCATTCTCTACCGCCCCGAACCTGAAAGAACCGCATTACAGCTCTTAGTCGCAATCCTTAACCTCCAAAAACGCACCTATGGTATCTCATGCCCATTCTATTCCGCCATCGACCTTGCCGCACGAGAACCCGTTAATTTCGCCTCATTTTTCTTTCACCGAATCCATAAGGAGTGCGTCGCCATAGTGAAACAAGTCAACAAAGGAACCACCCCTCGATCCAGACTTCCCCACATCCTTTCTTTCCTCTTCCCAACCATACTCGCCGCTCAACCACCACCACGAGGACCAGTCTTAAGGCACGAAGAGTCAGTTCAACTACTAGAAGATGAGGAAGAAGAAGATGAAGAAGAGCTCAATCAGTTGTTCCGCAGGAAATGTATCAGAATTAGCTCCTCAGAAAGTGAAGCACAAGGCTCAGCCGGCAAAGTTAACGATGACGACAAAGACGAAGAGAAGAACGAAGAAGAAACCTTCCATGATACAGCAACTTCAATGCACAATGAATCATCGGCAGAGCAACAAGAACAACAAGATCAAGCAGAGACGGAAATCATTTCAACCGAAAAAGAATCAGAGCAACAGGAAAATGAGCAGCAATCTAATCAAGATGCACTAGACAAGCTACTGAAGGCAGTGGAATCCACAGAAGCACACAATGCAGAAACGAAACAAATAAACAAGGTAACAACTACTGACTCTGCCCTCCCCAAAACTCCGCCTGCTAACCCCATCTCCCCAATCGGAACCACACCGCAGCCCCATCAAGCCCAGTCACCCCACCGGAACTTCTGAAGCCTCTACATCCTCCGTCAACTATTCACCTCCAAATTCACAACAACTCCTCATCGGAACCTCGTCACAACCTCGCCCTCCTCTGCCATCCCACCCCATTCCAATTTTTTCGGAACTAGAATCTATGGGTCACCTTTTAATCAATCTATTCCAACAACTGCCGCAACACCTAAAGCAAGCCACAGACGATGCACGAGAAGAATTCCAAAGGAAATTGGAAATAATAGAGGCGGATATCACCCCTCTTCAGGAAGAGTTACAAGCCGCAAGAGCAGAAAATCATGCACTACAAGAGCAGATCAAGCAGCTACAGGCTACACTCCAAGTACAAGAAGAGAGCTCAAGCCAGAGAGATAAGGCAATGGCTGCAAAAGAAGAAATGCTGATAGCTGCCGACGTGGAAATAATACAGTTAAAACAAACACTCAAAGATACCGAAGACACAAGAATTGCACTAGGAAACTTACTCGAAGAAACAAGACTTCAGCTGAAGGATGCAATACAGAAATACCAAGAGCAGCAGAGAGAAGCAAAGCAGGCAGTAGAAGAGTTACAAAGAACAAAAGAATCCTTAGATGATGTAAACAACATGTTGAAACACCAACTGAACAGAGAATCTAAATATCAGAAGGACTTAGCAAATGCCCGCAGAGAACGAGATGCTTACTACAAAACCATAGAGTTCCAGAACCAACAGTTCGGAAGAATGGATAATCAATTACGCAACCAGAAAGACCAAATCAGTGAGATGCAGAAACAAGTAACGGACATGAAGACAGCAAGAGATGCGGCGTTATCAAACAATTTTTATTTACAGGAGGCCTTTTTGCAAACACAGGCCGAAATTTTGCTTACTAAAGCCATCGCACTTAGTTCCGTTAGAGTAGATGCGCAGATTTTAGAACCCGATACCCTTAAACAATTATTAGAAACCCTTAAGGAAAAAATAGCCCGGACATTTAGATTAGCCAGGAATATGTATTTAGAAGGTATCATATATGAACAATAGTTTTGTAATCAAAATCACTTGCGGGTTCGAGTCCACCGTGCGTGCCAGTGTTAGACGGCCGCCGGAGTAGGACAAATGTATGCCGGATATAACGGAATTTTTGAAATTTGCGCAAAAAGTTGGTACGCGCATTCTGTAAACATCTTTTTAAAGCAATGGAAAAAGAGTGGTCGAGAGCCCGTTCTTCAGAAGTTGTTAGAGTACTGTCTTAGTTTGTGTGGTGTCATCGGGAGGTTGAGTCATAATTCTATGTTGTTCTGTTCAGTCCGTTCGTCTATTCCTATTGTAGTGCAGAGTAATGAATCTATAGTATCGAGTTGTGAATCTGTTTGTTAACAGTTGTGTGCGCTTATGAACGCTTATGAACGTTGGTATAGTAGTCTGTATTCAATGTTGATTCCGATCACAGGGAAGGACTAGTATCGGTAATAATATGAACTGCGAGTTGGAACACTGATAAGCTTGGTGATGAATCAAACTGTGATTAGGATGCTTGTTGATTGAGTTCTGCATACGGTAAGTCTATATACACACTGGTATGGCCGTCTTTCTATCTGTTGTCCGGTATACCTGTCTGTCCTGAAGAAGTGTGTATTGAGTTGCATAAGTTTAGTAAAGTTGCGTAACTCTAGTAGTTTGCGAGTCAGAACCAGACTACTGCTCTGTTACCGTAGCAGATTAGTCTGTAAGTTCGGCGTCCTAGTACGCAGAAATAGTTACTAGTCAGTTAAAGCTAAGTACTGAGCTAAGACGTGATAGTGTATTTACGGTTGTGTAAGGATTTGGGAAAATAGTACAGGGCCTCTGTCTAACAGACCCCTACCACTCCCAAGAGCCCACGTGGTTAAAAGGTAACTCAAGATTAGTTGAAGTATCATGATATTGTCGACTGTCTTAACCAGTACACCTGAAGTACAGAAAGAGTAACATTGAAAGGTTTGATGTTGAGCATTTGACCTCCAACATTTGGGAAAAATTTGAAGCCCAACAATTCTTCCAAGGTAATGCGATCTACTAAAGAACCATATATTCTTCCTAGGCATATTGAACAAGCATTTTTTATAAAAACCCAGATGCTCACCCTTGGTGGCAAGTCATTCATGTGCAACCTAGAGGTAGGTCATTGTTTGAACAGTTTATTGTTAGAGAGATCGAAGAAAGTCCTCTTGATGATTCAGCATCAGATACTGATACATCAACATCTGAAAGAGAAATTAGAATCATTATATGTGATAATGATACTAATCTTTTTGATGAAGAGGATAATTCTCTACATGCTGATTCTACTGATGAGGAAGAGGAATTACCATAAATAGATATTAATCCATCAATAGATGATGTGACTCATGAGAACATAGATTTAACAATAGAAGAAATAAATGAAATCAATAAGGATAATGAAGATGAGACTATATTGATGTCTTACCAAAATGATGGCAATAATGAAAACATATGAGCAAATTCGATAGTAAATTCTACTCTAGTTATCGATCAATAACTTGAAGCTTCTGAATGGATATCAAATAATAGATTTTTTATTAACTTGAATAACGATGAATCCTACTAGAGAGATGAAATCATGTTCTTTTAAGTTAGAACATGAAGCTCGGGGGTATGCCTAATTATTTTATATATAGTTTTATCTTCGAGAGCAAATTTTTATCATGTATGTATGCATATGTGTGTGTACTCACGTGTAATATATGTATACATATGTTAGTATGCATATATATGTATTTCATGTATATGTATGTGTGTGCATGTGTGTGATATATGTATACATGTGTTAGTATGCATATGTGTATATATGCATATGCATTTATGTAAAATATTCATGTATTCATGTAATATATGCAAGTGTTTATAATTGTGTACATGTATATATGTATATATGTATATATGTGTTGGCAGCAGTCAGGGAACCGAAGGAGCCACAAGACGAAGAGAGTCAGAGCGAAGGGACAGCACAAGCAGACATGGCAGTCAAAGAAGATCTGGCAAATAGGCCAATAATTTTCCTCATGAAGAAGCAAGTATGAGCATTCACGCAAATCTAGCACTTAGGCAACCCTTTAACTTTTCAAAAACCTTACACCAATTAAAAGTGATTCTCATCACTAAACACCATTGTAAATACCATTTCATATTATTGTAGCTCCATCTTGTGCAAGCCAAGGATTCCTTGAGCTTGAGGAGCTTTAGAAGTATCTACCTGCCAATTTTCATAATTTTTAGATCTCTTTTGAGCCCTCAAATAAGCCCTGGAACCTAATTTTTAATTAGGCCGGACACTAGGTCTGAACAGGGCCAAAGCTAGTCAAAAACTATAAAAGGAGCTAGAGAGCTCATTTTTGGGGGGTAGATTGTAATTGAAACGAATTTGTAAGAGCTTTTGAAAGTAATCTAAAAACTCCATTGCTTCTCACTCTTTGTCTTGCCGTGTGTGCGCGTGTGCGTGTATGTGTGTGCATGCTTGTGTGCTTCTCACTCACGCACTTGTGACTCCACTTGCTCGAGGTCTTCATACCATCCTCACGTCTTCCCGGATTGACATTAAAGGAGGTGCTACTCATCACTAAGCTACACCAAATTTTGGTGCCGTTGCCGGGGATCGAGCTTTGAGGACGAGCGTGTGATGGTAAGACGTAGAGTTGACGCGTTGGAGTTGCAGGTATTTTCTTCACTTTCATCTATATTCTTGTTTTTTCTTCACCACCATCATCACCATCATCATCATCACCATCTTCCACCTCCATTTCCATCCTCGCGAAAATTTCAGTTGTTTGACTATATCACCATCTCCACCTCATTTCCCTCATTTCACTTGTGAGAGAGAGCGAGAGAGCGAAATTGCGTGTGCTGTTTTTGCATGTTTCTTGAGCTGTCTTGCAGGTACAGGTCACATCATCGTCCCCAGCACTCTGCGCAGGTACGGATTTCGAAGTAACTGTCTGTGTGTCGCCGACCTCTGTCAATCGCGACCGACAGAAAAAACGCTCAAATTACCAAACAAAGTGCAAAACCATGATCTACAGGCCTAGAGCTTCCCAAAAATGTGTTTAGTTTCTTGAAATTCCTCAGATTTCTGTCAATCGCGATCGCTCTGTCAATCGCGACCGACAAACCACGACGGACAGATCTGTCAATCGCGATCGACAGCCCACGACGGCTCTGTCAATCGCGATCGACAGAGTCAATGACCGATTGACCACGATCGACGGGCCATACGCGTGACACGTGTCAATCGCGATCGACTCATCAATCGCGACCGACACAGTCAACGACTGTTTGACCACGACGGACAGACCACGACGGCTCTGTCAATCGCGATGGACAGACCCTCGCGACCACGATGGACAGACCCTCGCGACCGACACGTGTGTGTGCGAACGACAACCTTAAAAGGAAAAGAACCTAACGTGAAATGACCAAACTAAAGTGCGAAATTAAACTCAAGTATTCCTGACGAAGTGATATCAGACAAGAGTATAAACACGATAATCAACATAAAAAGAACCAAGTAACCGATACAAAAGGACTCAGAAACGTGGTTGTACCTGGGAAAAATTGGGTTAATCAATTAGGCATATGAACCTTAGATCAGGACGACACCTAGTAAGAGAGAGACAAAGCCTTAGGTCTTCAGAGGCTAGTGTCAATCACACTGCAAGGTCTTGGGCCCAGCAGTTGAATCACCACTCTCATTACCCTAGCTCTGATACCAATGAATCAGAGATGTCTCAAGGCATGGACAGACCTACGGGAAGTTCAGGAGTGCCATACTTGCACAGAGTAGAAGGCCCTTACAAAACACAGTTGGAATACCTTAGGACCAACCGATTAGGTGCCAGCATCTATGAGGATGGCCTAGGAAGATCTGTGGTACAGATTAAGAATCCTGACCAATCCATAGGACTAGAGCACCCAGCTGTCAAGTTTGAAAACGGAGCATACTTAGACAAAGAAGGAACCATATACGTAGTCACCAGTCACCCAGATAGGACGGACGAATTTGGAAATGTGATCTCAGAAGCAGACTTAGGGGACCTAGAGCAAGGAAACATGGGTACAGAACCTAGAACCCCTCGAGGCAAATCGGTTCTCACTAGGATTATTACACCAGAGTGGATTCCCCAGGATAATAAGAGCATAGATTTGCTCCTCAATCGAGAAACTGACGAAGCCTTTTGGAGGTATAAATCTGATCAGCCAACCGATATAGGAACAATCATGATCTATGAGTTTAAGGATCCTGATAGCCCAGGCAGAGTGACCTACTTAGATCACGCTTCGGAAAGGATCTTTGTGGTTACGGAAAATGATAGGCATGCTTACACTTGGAAGGGTGAATTCGTTTTCCCCCAACCAAGATCGAATGTATCCTATGGTCACCCTGGAGCTGGAACATCCCAAGCTCATGGAATGCAAAGAGACAGAAATAGAGATAGACCAGAAGTAAGCTTTGCCAACCTAGTGGGCAGAGAAAGAACGAGGACGGAAACAAATAGAGTAGAACCTGAGATACTTAGAGCTCACAGGAATCAAAGAAATGCGGAGGAGTTCCCTCTACCACGACCTAGAGAGCACACAAGAACCTTGAGACCGACTCAGCTAGTCAAGTCCATGAAGAACTACTTCGACGGCACTAGAGATCCATACGATCATGTGGCTGAGTTTAGGCAAGTCTTGAGAGCTGAACAAGTGGAGGATCTATTCACGCAGTACAATGCCTTTGGTCTGACCCTTAGAAACACTTCCCTGACATGGTTTCATCCACTAAATGAGAGGCAGTTCAGGAGCATAGACCAACTCCTAGAGGCTTTCATTATTGAATTCTCTAAGAGTGGCATAAGGCATAATACCTCCTCGCTGATTCACAGCTTCAAGCAAACCCCGCAAGAGACTGTAAGACTTGCAGGAAGGAGATTTAGGCAATATCTTGAAAGATGCCCTGTTTCGGAGTTACCCACACCAGCCAAGCAAGTGGCTTTATTCTTGGATGGATTGCTAAGTACCAAATTAAGATCATATGTGTACTTGAAGGACCCTAGGACCATAGAAGAGTGTGTACGCATGTGTATTGACATTGAGGATAACCTAGGGGAGGAGTTAGAGCTTTCCAAGATATACAAAGACTCGGATAGTGCCTCTAACTCCTCTTCCACGCAATCCACATCAATCGAGGAACTTGCAGAGAAAGTAGCTTAGAAATTAGGTGTAACTAGCAAACAAATTCCAAGGTTTGCCCCTGTGAAAAGGTGTTATACTTGTGGCGGCGACCACATGGCGAATGTATGTCCCATTATGACCCAACCCCAAGTAAATCTGAGTAGCCAGTACTGCACCATAGAACGGAGATACACCAATCACACCACGCAAGACTGCCCATACAATAAGCAAGCGGTTAGACAACCCTACCCTCAGCCATACCCTCAGCAGGGAAGATACCAGAACCCGTACCCTCCACAACCATATGGCAGGCCACAACAACCTTATCAGCAACCATACCAAAACCAACAAAGGCCTCAGCCTGTGTTAGCTCAACAACCCCCTGCCCCAGCTAATGCGATCCCAGTAAAATATGCAGCAGCAGAAGAAAACCTGAATAGAGCTATAGTCCCTGTAACACCACTGCTTTCTGAAAGTGACCCCAGTGACCATAGCTTTGATTCTACACATGTCGATAGCCCCCATGCTTACTACATGCAATCTCTTGAACATGGTGAGTCTTACTATAGTGAAGAGCCAAACGAACCTAGTTGGGAGTCAGATTACACAAACGTCATGTATACAAGCCCCAATCCTAAGCCTCAACCTAGGCAGGTAAGAACCCCATTCCCTAGAGGACCATGCTACAGATGCCAAGGAGATCACCTCATTCGTGATTGCCCCTTACCTCCACCTACACAAAACCAGTCAGTAACAATCCAAGGCTTTTGCCAAGATTGTGGAAAAGAGCATCTCTTACGAGATTGCCCAAAGAACCCCAATAATATGCCAAAAATCACGCCTATCAATGTTATTGGGTTAGTGGTAGATTCCACAGGAAGTGTTACTTCCACTGCTCCCGTACAGGTGGTCACTAGAGCTCAAGCATTGCAACAGAATCAAAGGGTAAACCGGGATAAGAACCCAGAGACTAGTGAAACCGAGAGCATAACAAAGAAAAGGACTAGAGCATGGAAAGATAGTCGGGAAAGAATGAAAAGACAATGGGCTAAAAAGATGAGTGAACTTGAGGAAAGCATAAGAGAAACCAAAGCCAGGATAACTGAACTCACATCTCAAACCCCCTCTCACACTATCCCACCACCACCATTCCCATCGCCATCCGACCCGCCACCTTCCAACCCACCTCATATGATTCCACCACCCCCAGAGTAGGATCAGTATTAGCTGATCCCACTCCTGAAGGTATAGACATGATGCTTAAAGCATATCAGGCCAGAATCCAAGAAGGGCCAAATGTCACGGATCATGACAAGTGTTACCCTAGAGCTGACCTAGAGATAGAAAGAACCAAGCTGTGCGCGAAAATGGTCGCATTGGCTCAGACTATGTTTGAAGCCAGTCGCCTTTTCAATTACTCGGGCTCAGCCAAGACGCAATTACACTTGGATGGACTTCTAGAGAGGTTAGAGGGCATAATTGCAAGATCTGCCAAGGAAGAAGAAAATCAAGAAAGAGATAACTCAAGCAAAAATAGGACCCATTCCCCACCGAAAGCTTATGTGCCAAATTCCACTGAACCAGACAACCCCCCCTCCCTAGAAAGAATAGAGAATCTAATGGCACAATCACAAAAGGAACCAGCCTCTCAACACAAGGATAAGGCAAGTGAACGAGTAAGCATTCTTGCTCAAGAAGCCTATGTGCCTGAAGCCTATGCGCCTAACTCTACGGAGCCGGACACATCATCTTCTATGAATCGGTTCACACCAGAATTCCTACGCGAGATTCAAGAAGACAAATGGGCTAAGGAAAGTAAAGTCCCTCCTCCCATTGAACTTGTGGATGAGGCACATGACCAATTCCCACAAGACATCCCATCCATGTATGGAGAGCAGGAAAGTACCCAATCTCAAGAAAGATTAGACTTCGAGTTTAATTCTTTACAAGAACTACCCCACTTCACATGCCCATGGGAAGCAAGGTCCACCTGTATGAGAGCACCTACAGTCATGGTAAGGAACGAAGATTCAGTCATACCTAGGAACATAGAGGTAGTGAAGAACACCAAAGTGCAATGCAATCTCACTTTGGAAGAGCTGCTTAAGGTTAGACCAGAAGTGTGGAAACATGTAGCCAAACAAGTACCTGAGATAGCAAAACCTCGTTCCCAGGTAGGATCACATAGGACAGTGCCAGAGATACCCTTGGATAAGATAGGAGATATGTGTGAAGGTGAAGAAGGGAACACCTATCTTCTCATTACCTACTAGGAGTACACCACCAAGGCAATTTTGGACTCAGGTGCAGGAGTTGCAATTGCCACCACTTCCCTATGGAAGCGTTGGGGCAAGCCAGCACTCAGACCAACGAGAATGAAATTGCAGATGGCCGATGGTCATATTGAGAGACCCTTAGGATTGCTAGAAGGAATAACTCTCACCACTTGTGGTGTCGAGTTTGAGCATACATTTGCCATATGTGACTTTAGCAAAAATCATGCCTATGAGGATTTTGGGAAGACCATTTATGCGACAGTTGCAAGTGGTACAGGATTGGGGAACCAATTCTCTGTACCTACAACACTTAGGTGTTACGACCAAAGTCAATCTCAAAGATTACTCTCATAGAGATGTCCCTCCTATCCAATGAAATCCCATCCATAGAGCCAAAGATGATACTGAATCGGTGCATTCCATAGGGTCAGGGTCCTCATGGATGCATGAAGACACCCACTTATGGATGTGCAAAGTAGCAGTAGAAGAAGAGAAGAGAGAAAAGGCCAGAGAAATAGGTGCAAACGAAACACATAGACCCACTCAAGACCCAGCCTATGCACCTGTAGTCTTTCCTGATGAGGAATTTGAACCTCACGGCTAGGCAGAAGTTTTAGCAACAATGGATGTAGCCATCAATGAGGAACAATGGAAACCTCACTGTGATGAGGATGGCTATGACATTTCAATCTTCTCCATAGAGCCAATCATGGGAAAGGCAGTTCTAGAAGAATGCGACCCGAGCCCTGATGCATTTGAGGATGCAAGTGACTCCGATCTAGAGTCAATCATTATGGACCCACCATTTGCATCAGATGAAGAATACTTCCATGAAGTAGAATTTCAACCCCAAAGACACGGAGAGCTTACAAATGATGTAAGATTAGCAACACATGTGACCCCGAAGGAAGAAGGGAAGAAACGAAAGAAGAAAGAAGTCTCACCAGAAGAGGAAGAATCTTTGTTTGAGGTCCCAGAAAATTTTAAGAAGTATGACATAGATGACAGAAGAGTCATGATTAGAATGCCTAAACGAGAGGCACAATCAAGAGAGGCCTATGATAACAGAGAAACCACCAAAAAAATAGTAGTGGCCCTAGAAGAAGGAGAGGAGAGATGCACGTATATAGGCCATGACCTAACAGAGGAGGAAGAGCATGCGTTAATTGCCTTGCTAAGAGAATACAGAGATGTATTCGCTTGGAGTTACAAGGATTTGAAAGGTGTTGACCCTGATATATGCTCACACACTATCCCCATGACCTCAGATGCTAAACCCTCTAAGCAAAAGCCCTATACATATAACGATAATTATGTTGCCAAGATCAAAGAGGAGATAGATAGACTGGTTGAAGCTGGATTTATCTATGAAATTGAGCACACTGAGTGGGTATCCCCCATCGTAGTGGTGCCCAAGAAAAATGGAAAGTTGCGCGTATGCATTAACTTGAAGAAGGTCAATGCAGCCACAATTCGAGATAACTATCCACTTCCCATCACAGAACATCTCTTAGAAAGAGTGGCAGGCAAGGAAGTGTACAGCTTCCTTGATGGATTTTCGGGCTACAATCAAGTAGCCATAGCTCCAGAGGATCAACATAAGACAGCATTTGCCACTGAATGGGGCATTTTTGCCTTTAGAGTAATGCCATTTGGGCTTACCAATGCACCGGCTACCTTCCAGAGGTTGATGTGCCATGTGTTTAAAGAGTTCCTGAGGAAGAACTTAGAAGTCTATGTTGATGATCTTTGTGCTCATTCGAACATTAGGCAAACCCATATCCCCGAACTCAGGCAAATCTTTGACAAATGTAGAGAATATCAAGTCTGCCTGAACCCAGAAAAGTGCGTTTTTATGGTCAGGCAAGGCAAGATTCTAGGACACATAGTGTCAAAGAACGGCATATCTACTAACGAAGAGAAAGTGAGAGCTATAGCAGAGCTACCTAGGCCAAAGAATGTCAAGGAAGTACAAGCTTTCATGGGGCATTGTGGTTATTACCGACGATTTATACACATGTATGCTGTCATTGCAAAGCCCATGTACGGACTTCTGACTAACTTTGAGTGGACGGATGAATGTGAGAATTCCTTCCAGGAGCTTAAACGAAGATTATGTTCAGCACCAATCTTGACCACACCAGATTGGAATAAGCCATTCCATGTTCACGTGGATGCATCCAATTATGCCATTGGGTGTGTACTTGCTCAACCTACTGGTGAAGGTAATATGGATCTTCCAATTGCCTATGCCAGTAGACAGTTGAATGCTGCGGTACGAAATTACACCACTACGGAGAGAGAAGGCTTAGGCATGGTATATGCAGTTAAGAAATTTAGACACTATTTACTTGCAAATAAGTTTAAATTTTTTACTGATCATCAAGCATTGCTATACCTCGTAAACAAGGCATGCAATACAGGGAGATTAGTGAGATGGTTTCTCTTGCTAATGGAATATGATTTTGAGGTTGTGGTAAGGAAAGGGAGAACTCACCTGAGAGCAAATCATCTCTCTAGGCTCACATCGGGAGAAGCCCCACAAGGAGTGTCGGATGATCTTCCTGATGCTTACTTGCTTAATTTGGAAGTTGTACCGCAGTGGGCTAAGCCATTGGTACCAGTATTGACATACGGGCCTAACCATCCAGTAGTAAACACACGGAATAGAGAGGTTGTTAAAGCCCAAAAGTACCACATCATGGCAGGAAGCATGTACAAGCACACAGATCAAGGAATCTTAGCTTGTTGTGTGGAAGAGGATGAGTACAATAAATGGTTGCATTTAGCACATGTAGGTGCACTAGAGCAACACCATTCAAAGCAACGAACCTTACAAACACTAAGGAGATTCGGAGTGCATTGGCCAACTATGGAAGCGGATGTCCAAAAGTTGTGCAAGGAATGCTCAATCTGTTGCACTAAACCGCCTGTGGAACACGCCACTCTTTATCAAGTGTCCATAGTGCCTGATTGGAGTGAACCACTAGTATCCTTCCTGAGGACGAAAACATTCCCGTCAAACATGACTCTGACTAGGAAAAGGAGTTTAGAACAAGAAGCCCAGGATTACTCACTTATTGGTGATAATCTATACAAGCATGGTAAAGACGGTTACCTGAGGCTATGTGTCCATGAAAGTGAATATCTTAAGATTTTGGAAACTGCTCACCAAGGTGTAGCAGGAGGACACTTTGGACCAGATCGAGTGATCAAGGCAATACTATTTGCAGGCTTTTGGTGGCCTACCCTTCACATGGATGCACATACCTATGTGAAACGGTGTGATGTCTGTCAGAGGACTCAGTATCCTATACGCAAAGATGAGATGCCACTGAAACCTATGATGGGTGGACGTGCGTTCTCTAAGTGGGGAATAGACTTCGTAGGTCCTATTAATCCCCCAACGAAGGGTTCTCATGCGGAATACATCATTGTTGCAACAGACTATCTAACTAAGTGGGTAGAGGTAAAAGCCACGACAAAGAATGACGCTCAGACAACTGCTAAATTCTTGTTTGAGAATGTATTCACAAGGTATGGGCTACCTATAGAGCTGGTAAGTGATAGAGGCACACACTTCTTGAACGAAGTGATTGAAAATCTACTCCAATAATTCTTGGTAATACATAAGAAGTCTGCCCCCTATCACCCTCAAGTTAATGGACAAGCTGAGAGCACTAATAAGATCTTATGCAATGTACTGACGAAATTAGTGAACACTAAACGCTCTGATTGGGACAAACAGCTACACCATGCTGTTTGGGCATATCGAGTTGCCTATAAAACGGTACTCCAAGCCACACCCTTTCAGATGGTATTTGGCCAAAACGCTGTGCTACCTATGGACTTCTTGATTCCTACATTGAGAGTAGCACAAGAGCACGAATGGACGGGTCATGAACTCTCCTCTAGACTTTTTGACCTTGAACGATTAGGAGAAACAAGACTGACAGCAGCTGCAGGGATATATGCAGCCAAGAAGAGACAGAAGGCATACTTTGATGCCCATGTGAAGGATAAGGGTTTGAAAGCAGGAGATTTAGTTTTAGTCTACACACTGAAACAACACGCAAGGAAGCTAGAAAAGAGAGGCTACGGACCTATGATCATCAATAGGATCTCCACAAGTGGAGCTGTGCAATTAGCCACATTAGAAGGTGACGTTCTCCCAAACTATATTAGCGGATGCAGAGTCAAGTTGTATCAGGAACCTCTCACGAAGGAAATGCTAAGTCGACTCAACACTGCTAAGAAACGCAAAGAGGAAGAAAAGCGAATTCGAGAAGAAGCTCAAGCAGAAGCCCTAGAGCACATACGGAGGATGAAATTGCGAAGGCAAGGCCGAGATCAGCCTAGAACAAATGACTATGCAAATCAAGGATATCATATGGCAATGTGTGAAGTCGCAGGAACAAGCTCACATAGGATAACTGATCGACGTCCGTTCATAACCTTGGATATAGGACAAGGAAAGAGTGCAAGGACCGTAAGAGCCTTGATTGACTCAGGTGCAGCCACTAGTGCTGTTAAATTGTCTTACTGTCAAGAGTTGCAGTTAACTGTCAATCCTGTGGAAACCCCTTGCATGGGCGAGGTGGAACTTCCCCTCTATATTCATGATGAGACAATGACAGTTAAAGTACTAGTGTGTCAAGATGAGGACCTCACGGAACCTCTTGTCTTGGGCCAAGACTGGATCTATGACCAAGCAGTCAACTTAAACTTAAGAAGTGGACTTCTTCAGGTATGGGTCAATCATAGTCGAATTACAGTAGAGTTAGATAATGGAGCACTCAAGGAACTAGGAAAGGCACAGACTCCTGGTCCTTCCAGGGGTACACATGAAGATGACCATGCTGTTCTTGTCCAAAACTATGTGTTGCAGAGGAATGATATTCTTAAAAAAGGAGTCAGGGATGCAACGGAACTCCCTTCTTTTCCAAAGGCCAGAAGGAGGCAGCAACCAAAGGTGGATCAAAGGCAGAAGAAGCAGAGTACTACCTGTGCCGGAAATCAAAAGTACCTGCGCAGCACAATGTCTCAGCAAGTGAACCAAGTGTGGGTGCGGAAAGGCGAACACTCGGTTGATCTCAAGCCAACCACACGGGCAAAGCCTCTTATTAGTAACCAACAACACGACACTAATAAGAAGTCTTTCAGAAATTCTTCTGCTAACGTGAAATCTATTTGGGTGCCCAAGAAGTCGATGAAGGCTAGCCCACAATCAAGACAAATTTGGGTGCCTAAGGCTTGCTTGCGGGCGCAAATAGCTACGCCGAGGCCACAACCTATACAGCGTAACCCATTCACTCGCACAGCCAGCATTCACTCGTTTCCAACACTCAGGAACACACCAAGGCCCATGAGCACGAACATAATCGCTTGTAAATGGGTCCCTAAAAAGCCTCATTTTCAAGTCGATACACCTATAAAGCTCTCTAGAGTCTCTACGAAACCAAGAACAAAACCCATCCACTGCAATTGGCAGCCCAAGACCTGTAATAAACCCCCCGACCCCAATTTGTAAATTCATCCCCACTTACTAACTGCATTAGTCTCCTAGGACTACCCAAGCATTAACTACACACACTATCTTCGTGCACTTACTAACCACTAACTCACCATCTACCTCATGTTAATGTTGTAACGGGGACAACAACAGATTTATTCTGTCCATGACGATGTTAACACGTGGTTCTATATTCTCATTCTCACAGAACCAACCAGCAAGCAGGGCCATGGCAGAAGCAGGAGGTGCCAGTTCTCAAGCCGGATCCGGTGCACAGATTGTGGACATAGAAACACTCCTCCTCGAGCCACATCTCACCGCAAAGCCGCAAGAACTTCAAGCTGTGCATGTGCTCCCCATTCAGGATCCTCCTCAAGGGCACACCTCTCAAGTAGGCAAACACGCTCATTGGTTCAGTGATGTCGCTGGACCATTGGGCGATGGAACCTATTTCTGGGAAGCAGAATTGGAATTTAATGGTAAATGGGGACGATACCACTTTTTCACGCGCGAGTTTGAAAGCTATCAAAACGCCGAAGTCATGCGATCAGTATGGACCAAAGCCGGTGTGGACAGTTATTTCAGGGCCCACTTACCAAAGCCGGATTTCTTACGATGTTCATATCTTATCAGTACCATCATGCCAAGTAGGGCCAAGGGAGGCGACAGCACCTTTGTGTTACCCTCACTGCTGCCGGGTCATGAGCTTAAAAGATTCAAGCTGACCCTTAATCTGGTACGAGAAGCGTTGGGCATGTATGGCATGCACATCCCCACTGAAAAGGAAACCATGGTTCCAGGACGAATGAAACACAAAGATCTTAATAAGCTAAAGGATATGGTAGCGATGACACCTACCATTGCGCTTCACCTGCGGACCGTCATGCAACATTTTGCTTTCCCCGCCCAGGAAAGATTCACAATGCCCCCAAAGAAAATATGGTTCAGCCTGTATCTGGCAGAGACAGAAAGCCTTCCCATCAACGTGCCACATTGGATCATAGATCAGATCCACCTAGCCCATCAAAGGTGGAACAAGAAGCAGAAAAATGTGCTTCATGGATGTTGCGCTCTAACAAAGATAATCTACCGATGTCTGGCCTATGACGTGCCTATTCAGCGGGCACTCATATGGCCCCGCGCCCGGGAATTCCAGAGAAGACTATCAGCAGCAGGTCCCCCATCAAAGAAGATGAGGGGGGGAGTACAATTACCCTGTGCTCAACCAAGGGGAGCCACCACTACACCAGAAATTACCCCTCCCTAGACACGACGCGTTAGGCCATTCACAATCCGGCTACCAAGACCAAGCACAGATGGACCTAATCTGGTATTTCCACCCGTCCCATCAGATCTGGAATTTCCACAAGGTTTTACTCTCAACGATCTTACTGATGAAGAAGTGGCCAAACTGATCTATGACTCTAATCTCGAGACGGAAACAGAACGAACTCAGGATCCACTACCCCAGACAACAACAGCAGCCCCCACCCGACCAGAAGTGGTAGAAGTCGAAGTCGAGGAACAAGAGACAGAACAAGAGGAAGAAGCCTACGAGGAACAAGAATATGACGAGCTTTCAGAGCTGGCAAGTGCCCCTGCGTATTCGGCACAAATCAAAAGACTATATCGAACCATGCAACTAGTTCAAGAACAGCATAAGATGTCACTGGAATCGGGCAAGAAACTCATGAACCAGTTGCTAGCTGAGGAAGGTGTGGACGAGATGTTCATTGAGTCCATAAACCTTCATGCCGATGCAGTAGGAGTGGATGAGGCCATCCATGAGGCAATGGCCTACATTCACAGATTTGAGAAGAGGGTTCCCGTTCCTCCCAGAAGGTCTGGGAAACAAATTCATATCAATGTATCAGCACCAGGAGAGACAACGCAAGCAGAAGAACATCAGGAAGCACCACTGTCACCACCATCCCCACCTCGCACTACACAATTCACTCCACCACATGACACTAGCACCACCACGTCCACTACCACCACCATTGTCATGGGCATGCCACTCTCTCCGGGAATCCAATTCGGGGGAGTCACCATGCCCACTTTCACCACTCTTTTCACTGACGTCACATCCACTCCACCCACGATCCCCATCTACACTGTCACTCAAACGATTGACACTATGGAAACATCTCCTGCCACAGCACCGCTCCCTCCCCCCATGCCACCTTCATCTCCCATACCCCCTCCACCCACATCTCCACTTGCATCCACATCATTCACAATTCCCTTCCCCGCCCCCATTCCGCCTGCATCTTCACCCCTCCCAGCATCATTTAATGTAAATAGCATATTTTTAGCATTAAATCAATGTGTATATCAGCTTCAGAATGAGTACAGAGCTCTGGACGGCCAGTATCAACAACTCTGGACGGCCAGTATCAACAACTGACAACACACCATCAGAACTTACAAAGGCAATTTCACATTCTACAAGAGGAAAATGCAGAAGTGAATCAACGCTATACCACGCTTGAGCAGGCTCACCAAACACTATTGGAGGCACCCCAACCATCGACAGAATCAGGTGTCAAACAACTAGAAGCCTTGCTCGAAGTATACCAAGCCGATAACCTACGAGTCAGACGCAACTTGGCGCTACTACGGAAACATATGGCCACAGCACTGGAGGAGAACAAGAGACTACAAAAACAAAATGAAGAGAATCTGGAAGCGGCAATGGAAGGCTCCCCTCACGAGATAGATCCAGAGCAGTTCAAAGCAGTTCCCACGGAGACGATGAAAACCATTCTGGAAAGCTATGCAGATCTCCTGGAAGCCCATGATGACTTGGAAAGAGAGCGTGACACACTTCAGAGCAGGCTTAAGGAACAAGAAGAACAACCGAAGAGTGTCCCATCAACCTCCACCTCAGACGAAGTAAAGGCCTTAACTGAGCAGGTAGCAGAATTACAAAAGAGGTTACTGACATACGAGAGGCAGCCATCTCCAGTGGTCGAACCAGAGCAAGAAGAGTTGGTCCCTATTGAGATAGATGATTCGTACGAGGAACCGTATGTTCCTATGCCAATGTCAGGCGGGCGACGAACCTCAGAGGGACTAGACACATTGGAAGTGGAAGCACCCGAGTGGCTTCAGACACTGGAAAGGACAGCGAACACCCACGAAGAACGGGTGGCCATTCAGATCCAATCATTAGCGAACTTAGAAGAAACTGTCATAAAGTCGGAATATTTCAGAAGCATGTCTCATCATAGATGGATCGGCACCAATGATGACCAATATGTGCCATTCTGTATACTTTTGGCCGATTACAACGCGGAGATTCAACGACAATGTGGCAAGCCTCCCACATTTGCTACACAATTTGGTCCAGATGATATACCGGAAAGTGCTCAGCGTGGGTCCATCCATCAACCCACCTGGAGAATCAGGCTTTTGGAAACGTATCCTGAAATGGTCCGAACCTCGAATAATATGCCGTTGTTTATTAAATATAATCCTTATTACATTCCAGTTCTTCGACGATGCACCTGGCCTGAATTCACTATTGCCGTCAGAGACATCAAAGCCTGTGCAAAATGGTTGAATTATGTTTACCTAGCACCTCCACGAGGACCCCCCACGGTCAACTACATGATTTCTACAATCCGTCACTAGAGTACTCGGCTACGCAATAATCCTGATGTGATGGCCTAGATGTGTATGAAAATATTTGAATTAATGCTGATCACTTTCAGGACGTTTAAGAACATTAAGGACCCTCACTTCTCAGGTGCAGGTTTTGTGACAGGAAACCAGGATGTAGTGTACGATATGAGTACCACCCCGTCCATTGAAGTAATATATGCTTGGCACGCCAGAATCAAGTACCTCCCAGCCTGCTTTAAACAGACATTCGAGGAGATGTTCATCACAGGATTCTGGGAATATCACTCCGAAATCTTTATACCCAGACCATCACATCTCCTCCAATTATTTGCTGTGGAGAGAACCATTTACTCATAACAATTGAGGGTGCCTCATCCGGATGTTCCCGGACCTGTGAATTGGGATGATTTGCTCACAGATCTAGCACACGGCTTGCGACTCGAAGAACACCACCTAGCCTCCGATGTCGTCCAATACTATGTTCAAAAATCCTCTAGACAAGGGTCTGTTAGGGGCGACAGACGCGAGAGTGGGGGGGGGTGTTGGCAGCAGTCAGGGAACCGAAGGAGCCACAAGACGAAGAGAGTCAGAGCGAAGGGACAGCACAAGCAGACATGGCAGTCAAAGAAGATCTGGCAAATAGGCCAATAATTTTCCTCATGAAGAAGCAAGTATGAGCATTCACGCAAATCTAGCACTTAGGCAACCCTTTAACTTTTCAAAAACCTTACACCAATTAAAAGTGATTCTCATCACTAAACACCATTGTAAATACCATTTCATATTATTGTAGCTCCATTTTGTGCAAGCCAAGGAGTCCTTGAGCTTGAGGAGCTTTAGAAGTATCTACCTGCCAATTTTCGTAATTTTTAGATCTCGTTTGAGCCCTCAAATAAGCCCTGGAACCTAATTTTTAACTAGGCCGGACACTAGGTCTGAACAGGGCCAAAGCTAGTCAAAAACTATAAAAGGAGCTAGAGAGCTCATTTTTGGGGGGTAGATTGTAATTGAAACGAATTTGTAAGAGCTTTTGAAAGTAATCTAAAAACTCCATTGCTTCTCACTCTTTGTCTTGCCGTGTGTGCGCGTGTGCGTGTATGTGTGTGCATGCTTGTGTGCTTCTCACTCACGCACTTGTGACTCCACTTGCTCGAGGTCTTCATACCATCCTCACGTCTTCCCGGATTGACATTAAAGGAGGTGCTACTCATCACTGAGCTACACTATGTATATATGTATATATGTATATATGTATATATGTATATATGTATATATGTATATATGTATATATGTATATATGTATATATGTATATGTGTCTATGTGTAAATATGTATGCATGTATATATATATATTTATGTGTGCATGTAGGCATGTATATGTGATGTGTACATGTATATATGTATATGTGTCTCTGTGTAAATGTGTACATGTAAATATGTATGCATGTATATATATATATTTATGTGTGCATTTAGGCATGTATGTGTGATGCATAATATATCTACTCCATTTTATATTTATGTATGTGTATCCACATGATGTGTATATATCTTTATATATATTATGATCCTCGTTGATTCGAGTAGCTATATATAGAGGCATAAGGTTGGGAGGAGAGACTTCTCTCTAGTAGGACGTCGGAGGAATAGGATGCAATGTGTACATATACTTCAATCATATGGCTAAAAGGTTGAATTAGAGTTTTTAAATTAGGGGTTTTAAAACTCTAATATCAAAATTAATGTTTTCAAATTAGGATTTTTGAAATAGGATTTATTTATTTATTTATTTATTTATTTATGTGTATGCATGTGTTGTGTATGTATGTGTATGTATGTGTATGTATGTGTATGTATGTGTATCTATATGTGCATATGCATGTGTTGTGTGTGTGTATATATGCATGTGTATATGTATATATGCATGTAAATATGATTATATGAGTCTATGTGTGTGTACATATGATTATGCATGTGTATGTGTATGTGAGTATGTGTATGTGTATGTGAGTATGTGTGTGTCTATGTGTATTCATTATATGTGTGTAACTGCATGCATGTGTATGTGTGTGTAAAAATGTGCATGTATGTGTGTGTATGTATAAATTTGCATGTATGTGTATATGTGTGTAAATGTGCATGTATGATGTATATGTGTGTGTATGAATGTATTTGTACCTCTAGTGTCACTCTTTTTTCTCTCTCTCTCTCTCATATACATACATACTTACATAAACACACATACTCATATCCACATATATATACATAAAAGCAGTGCGTACCGTGCATTATCGCGACGATGAGCCATAAGTGTTCGCATCTCTTTTAGACACCACTTATGCGACCATCATGTCCCAAACTCTATGTCAAGTGAACTAAGTACGTATTTTTTATCCCTCTCATCATGCTCACTACAAAAAAAAAAAAAAATCATGTAAATAAAACATAAGATATTTATTTCATTTTATATGTAAAATTTATACTTACTTCCACGGTAAGTGGACAAGGCGCAGGTAAGAGTTGCATAATGCCCGCATTCTTCTCTTGAACTCCAATCCATTCCCTATGCACACAATGTTCCCCTTTAGCTCTATATTGCACTCTAGTCCTAAGGTGCCTATGCATGTCCTCATAGGAAACTCTACTCTGCTATCATGATCTGGAGGTGGTATAGGTGTCCTGAAAATAGATAGACAAAAGTAAATTAAAATATGTGTTATAATATCACTAAAAAAGTTTATGAAAAAAAAACTTACCTATGAGCAGATAACTGTCTTCCTGCATGTGGAGCCGCAAAAGAGTCTTCCTCTGATTGCTAGGTAAGCATCTGGATCATATAATCCAGCTCATTATCAGACATCTCTGACTAATCATGCATGATGGCCCCTAGAGTATCAGACACAACTCTTGCTCTCATAAGACTTTTTATGAGAGTGAGTTTTGCCTTTCTCTCTCTACTAAGATCCATAATACCTAACATATAAAACAAAATGGGTTAGAAATCAATATATATGTGTGCACATATGTATGTGTGTATGCATTAAGTATGTGTATGTAAGCATGTGCATTATGTATGCATAT